>JAJHZJ010000413.1:13823940-15023940 GCA_023548195.1 Bettongia penicillata ogilbyi | reverse complement strand
TTAAAGGGTTGACACCCCCAACCCCAGTGGAAGCAGAGAACAATCTCGACCAAGAGATCAAAAGTCAAGTAAATAGTTGGGGAAATGAGCAAAAGTCAGAAAAAGAATCAGACTATAGAATCTTACTTTGTTGACAAGGAAAGTTCAAATATATAAACAGAAAAAGACCAAGAAGTCAAAATTCTTTCATCCAAAGCCTGAATTGGTCTTAGGCAATGGAAGAGCTCAAAAAGAATTTTGAAAATCAAGGAAGAAAAGTGGAGGAAAAATTGGGAAGAGAAATGAGAGAGTTGCAAGAAAATCATGAGAATGAGTCAATTACTTGCTAAAGGGGACCAAAAAATGCTAAAGAAAATAATATCTTAAAAAATAGACCAACACAAATGGCAAAAGAAGTCCAAAAAACCAATAAGGAGAATGCCTTAAAAAGCCAAATTGGTCAGATAGAAAAGATGGTCCAAAAGTCATTGAAGAAAATAATTTCTTAAAGATTAGAATGGAGCAGGTAGAAGTTAATGATTTCATGAAAAATCAAGAAATTATAAAACAAAACCAAAGGAATGAAAAAATAACAATGTGAAATAAATTGGAAGGGGAAGAGTTAACAAACAAAAATAATCTTTGCAACAAGTTTCTCTGATAAAAGTATTATATAGAGAGAGCATATAGGGATTTAGTGTGAATTTACTAATGACGAAATGTCATTCCTCAACAGATAAATGATCAGAGGATATGATCAGGTAATTTGCATAAGAAGAAATCCAAATGGTCAACAATTATAGGAAAAATTTCTCAAAATCACTTAAAGTAAGAAAAATGCAAAGTGAATCAGTTTGAAGCAGCCATCAGATTAATGAATGTGACCCATATAAAGAAAAATGATACTTGTTTGAGAGGTTGTGCATTGTTAATAAAACTGTGAAGTGGTTCAATGATTCTGGAAAGTGGTGTTTAAATATACCTTAAAAGTCACTAACATATATTTATCCTGTGACCCAGAAATACCATTACTATAAACTAAGGAAATCAAATAAAGAAAAGGACACACACACAAATACATATATATTTTTTATTATTATATATTAGGCAACGTATATAAAATTTGTAGTCAAACTATTCATTATAGCAAAGAATTGGAAATAAAGCAGAAGTCCTTCAGCTAACATAGCATGAATATAGTAGAATATTATTATGCAATAAGAAATTATAAGAAGCATAGATTCAGAGACTTTTCTGGAGAAGGAAAGTTTTTTTATGAACTGATGCAGAGTCAAGCAATCAGAACCAGAACTAATTATGCCATGAGTACAACACGGTACTAAAAACAAAGTATGATGCACTTATGAACTACGATCAACTTGATGATCAAGGACAAGTCCAGAAAATTGATTATCATTCATCCTTCCTGCTGTTGCTCAATCTTCTGTCATGTCCAAATCTTCATAGCCTCATTTGGGGTTTTCTTGGTAAAGATACTGGAGTGGATTGCCATTTCCTTCTCCAGCTCATTTTACAGATCAGGAAACTGCAGCAAACAGGGTTAGTGACTTGCTTAGGGTCACACAGCCACTAAGTGTCTGAGGGTGATTTTGAAATCATACGCTCCTGGCTCCAGGGCTGATGCTCTATCCACTGCACCACCTAGCCGCACATCTTCTCCCTGCCTTTTGGCAAAAAAAAAAAAAAAAAAAAAGATAATGGACTAGAGTTGAAAAGTGAGAGGTACAGTTTTCAGCAGAGGTTAAGGGGCAGTTAATTTTAGGAAGATTAATGCTTAAAAATGAAAAGAAAGAATGGAATGAATATGAATCATATTACAAATAAACAAAAGAAAGAAAAAAGTTCAGGAATAGAAGCAAAAAATAAGAAATGGCATTAGAACTACAATAGTAAATTTGAAATATACAGCAAAAACAAATTATATGTGCTGGAGATTCATGACTTCATATGAAACTCTCTTTTTTTATTCTTTGCATAGGAAAATGTTCATATTTCCTGATGTTTGTCAATGTTACAATAAAAAGGAAAAGTTGAACAAAAAGAAAAGAAAAAGTGTGGTTGGTTTTAAAAGTGTGTGAAGATATTGAATATTCACATTGGTCTGACATGAGCATACAATGAAGTGAGGCGAGATAGGGACTTACCTGAGACAGAATATATTTGCAAACTTCTTACAGGGTATGTGTTTGCCTGTCATTTCCTCTTCTGGTACATTCATATTCACCAATTTATGAATTTTATCAAGTTATGTTTGAAAAGTTTAACAGATTACCCCAAGTTAAGATTGGTTGCTAATATAAGAAATTGGATTCATTTCCAATTAAAAACCCTTTAGAGTATGACTGTTTGATTTATAAAACTATCACTTGTACATTGTGCAACCAAGGATAGTTTATTTTCCCAAAGTATTATTTTTCTTACGTATAAAGTGAAGGAAGAGCTGACTTGATAGTATCCAATATCTCTTCTAGGTCTCAATTTATGAGATACTATTCTCCTGAAACAAGTTCCACTAAAATTCTGAACTTAAACATTAAAAAAAAAGCCCATACTCAAATTAGGAGGAAAATATATGTGAAACTATAAATCTGTATTACATACTGTTTTTTAAAATATATTAAAAATTCAATACATTACTTTCAAACTATTCTGTTTATCTTTGTTTCCTTCTGAACTTCCTTCCATTCATCTGAAATTTTCAATCACTTTCTTTTTCATTTTATTCTTTGGGGGGTGAGGAGAGGGTACCATCACTAGATTTTTTCTCCCCTCAAATACTTCTACCCAAATGAAAAAGAGAAAAATGCAATAACATAACAAGAAAACTGATACAAGCACCACAAACCCACACATCCATCATGTCCAGAAATGTATGCATCATTCTCTACCTTGATTCCATTAACCTTCTGCTAAGAAGGAGGTAGTACGCTTCATTATTGGTGGTCTGATAATTGGTCACTGTATTAATCAGAGTTCTTGAGTCTTTCAAAGTTACTTTTTATTTACAAAGTTGGCACTGTGTAAATGATTCTGCCTACTTTGCTTGGCAAGTCTTCCTAGGTCTGAAACTTGTTCTATAGCTTTTTAACAATGGCATACAAAGAACAGTAGCCAGGACTGTGCAGAGTCTAGAAATTATGTGATATGAGACAGGACTGAAGGAACTGGATATGTTAGAGTGAAGAAACATCTGAAAGGATTAAGGGGACATGCTGTTTATCATCAAATATTTGAGATATTATCTTTTGGAGGAGACTGATTTTTCTACGACTTTCACAAGTGTGCTGGGAGGCGTGCAAAGGAGAGAGACAGCACCATATGGGGATAGATTGTAGATCAGAAAAGAAGAGTACCATCATGAGTAATAGCCAACAATGGAATGAGCTGTCTTAAAAGGCAGCAAACTAGAAGGATCATCCCTACAAGTAACCCAACACCTCTCTGAACTGACCGAAAGTGGTTTGGGGACCAGATCAATGAATCGTATGTTTAGAGGTAGGAAGTTCTAAATATATTTGGGTCATCTAATTACCACTTAATTCATGGTCCAGATGAGCAAAGTCAAGACCAGAGACAATAAGACATAGTTCTGCCATCAAAGTCTTAGGAGAATGCTTTTCCACTAGTGGGACATGCTCAGCTCACGCACTGTTGGCACAACCTTTAAGAACTCCAGAGTCATCTCTCTGCTCTGGGGTGGAGCATCAGAGATGAGCTTTCATGGAAAATCTTTATAATTCTTTTAAATGATTTGTTGTCTGAGATGGAGATTATAGCAGAAAACAGAACTAGCACATGCGTAATTCAGGTGAATTAGGAGAAACTTAAAGTCAAGGATCATCGATTTAGAGCTGGAAGGCATCTTATAGACTTTTTGGTTACAAGATTGCAAGAATCACAGTTTGAAGACACCTCAAAAATCATTAAATCTGCCATGTTTGGAACTCTTTCCCTCCACCTCTCCATCTTCTGGTTTTGCTGGCTTCCTTTAAATGTCAGTTAAAACCCCAACTTCAGCAAGAGTCATTTCCTGAGCAGCTAGGTTGCACAATGGATAGAGAATCAGACTTGGAGTCCCGAAGACCTGAGCTCAACTATGGCCTCCGACACTTAATATTTATTAGTTTTGGGACCCTGGCCAAGTCACCTAACCCCAACTGTCTCACGGAACCCCCCAAATAGAGTCATTTCTTCATTAATCTGAGATCATCTCCAAATTATCTTGTATATATTGTTTGTACATCGCTGTTTGTATCTTCTCTCTCCCTTTAAACTAGGAGATCCTAATTGTCATGCAATACAATTACCATTACAGATTTCATTTATAGTAATAATCGTTGACTTTTATATAGGTCTTTAGGGTTTACAAAATGTTTTAAAAATATTACCTTGCCATCACCATGAGGTGGGCAGGGCAAATAATATTGTCAGAAACAGTTTGATATATTAGTGCTGACATTATAAGGGGATTGGAAAGTGTGATAAGAAACAAATGTCCTATCAGAATCTTCCCATCTTCAAAGGGAATCTGAGGAGTTAAGAAAAATAGTGGACATGTGGGTGGATTGATTTTGCTCCGAGAGTTTTAAGAAAACCAAAAGGAGAGAGGGTAAAAGTAATAGACTAGTATAGAAAGGAGGAAGAAGAATTTTGTTTATAATTAGGGTATATGAGAAGAATGGTCTACAAATGTGGAGAAAAGGGAGTGAGAAGGAAACATCAGATAAACCTAGCCTTATCTAAAGGGACAAAGGAAGGATGGAGAGAGATAGAGAGACAGAGACGGAGAAATGGATACAGATCCAAACACAGAGACACAGAGGAAAAAAACCATCTTGGAAACTTATTGACTATAGCACATATGTCCTGGGAGTGAAGCTTTCTATGTTTTTCATGTGGATTCATGCATAACCTGATAAATTTGTGCATACTAACATGTTAATAGGAGAAAAGTCAAGGACATCCCCAATGTCTTCTCCTTTGCTTTCTAGATTACATATGTTTTAACATCAAATTTCTGATCATGCAATTGAACTAAATAACATTTATTAAGTATCTATTCTATACAAATATGGACATAGAGATGAAATAAGGCCTCCAAGGAACATAAATTACAACAGCTATGGCCTCATCTTCACTTTCTAACTAAAAGTAATAACTAATGATAGAAATTCAGGGCAAGGTAAGACATCAGGAATGGGATGACATACAAGTTAGGAACAGAGGATAGTAATTTCTAGGTAGTATCTCCAGTTCATACATCAGTCTGCGATGTACCCATATGGCATGGGTATGAATAATGAGCTGGGTCAGAAATTGTGTACTAGCCTACATACCATATAGAGAAGTTAAATGACTTAACTATATGCTAAATGAAGAAAGAGACATCACATGCTCCGAATGGGTCAGTATGAGGAAGTCTGGTTGTGGGAACCCTCAGAATCTTTTGACAAGTATTGACCAAGGGAGAAGGTAGAAAGATACTGTATGATGAACTGACTCATCTAAGTAAAATGCAATTCAGTGCTGGAGGGAATAATAAGAAAAATGTTAACTCTGGGAGTTTTTAAACTATTTAAATTTTTCATCAAATGCACTAAAATTTCATTTATTTGCTATTATCAGGAAATGAGTAGTTCTACACAAATACACTTTCCAGGTTAACTGAAGCTTACCCTTTTACACACCAAATATTTCTTATTTTAATAATTTTAAAGGAAATCTATCCAAAGCATATTACACACATCCCTGCTTTTTTCAAAGTGGAGGACACAGAACAGAATGTTCTTAATGTTATGCCCAAAGCTGAACTTAGAAGCTTTGCCCTTAACTTCAACCCTGTTATAAACTTTACTCTTTCTATTGAATGAATTACCATCCTCCCAAATTCATATCCTTAAGAATCATCCTTGACTTTTTTAACCCCCATCATTTTATCAGTTGCCAAATCCTACTGACTATTTCCACAACATCCTTCTTCTAGTCCCTTCCCTCCATTTGCTTCATCAGTGCCCTAGCTGAATCCCTCATTTTTCTATTCTGGACTACTGTGAAAATTTTGAAATTGTTCTCTCTGCTTTTAGCCTCTTCTGTGTCTTCCAAAATGCCACAGTGGAAAGAATGCTAAATTTGGAGTCAAAGGAACTCACTCTGCCATATACTATCTGGATAACTGTGGGCAAGTCTCTTAGTTTCTCTTGTCCTATTTTTCATCTAGAAAATAAGGATGGTTAGACTACCATACTAAACTAAACTCTAAACTCCCAAGTGTAAGTCTACGATCTTATAACTATTAACTTTTTTCAAAATGATATTCCATCTCTTGCTTCCATGTATTCAAACTAGCTATGTCCCATTCTTGAAATGTTTTCCCTACTCCTCTCCATTTCTAAGAATTTTAACTTTCATTAGAGACCAGTTCCTCTAAGAATCTTCCCTTAAAGCTCCCAGTTGTTAGCACTCCATACTCCAGTGATCACATACTTAAATTATATGCATGTGTTATGTCCCCTTCTCCAATAAAGTCCTTGACCATATTTTCTTTATCTTTGCATTTCCAGAACACAGAAATGCCCTATATCAATATTTCAATGCATCTTTGAACTTACCATTGTGCATTGTCCAGTGGAGCCAGTCGCCACTTATACTTTCTCATTCTTTTAGAGTCTTGTCCACAATTTCCCAGGAATCCTTTATTAGGGATTCACCCAAAATTCTGGTTGATTCTTTTTTCTAAACCTTCTGTCATTATATTAGTGCTAATGGAAAACACAAGACATCTATTCCTTATCCATACATACAGTAGGTGGTTAATAAATTTTGCCTTATTTATTTATAGTTGATGAGTAATGTAGGTTGAGTTGAATTTAATTTTCTTTATTTTTCTGTGGGGAGACCTATGATTTCATTAGTGTAGAGAATTCTGGGTCAGAAAATGTCATATACTGATGCAGATGAGCAAAAAGGGAAAGAACACTGAATTAGAGTCAGAGGACTTGTATTCAAATTTTGTAAATGATGCTAACTACCTGTGTATCCTTGGGCAAATCCCAAGCTTCATGGGCCTCAGTTTCATTATTTGTAAAATGAAGGGGTTGGATAAAGTGACCTCTGAGATTCCTTTCAACTCTAAATCTTGGATCCAGTGATCCTTAGGGTCATCTGAGACACAGATGTGAAGTGAATTGCTTAGTGTAGCATAGTTAATATGTGTCAGAGTCAGAACTTAAAGTCATTCCTTCCTGATTCAGAGGCTATTTATTATCCTACCCTGCTTCTCTGAATAATTGTTATGAATATAGACCATGGTAGCAAGGCTTAATGTAAAGATGCCCTCAAGATTCTAGTGGAGGAAGTTTTTCCCTATAGGAAAGATGTGGAATCCCAGGCTTGTGTCTGCTTTTGAGTTTGTCTGTCTCTTTTCTCAAGCTCCTAATCCTCTATATACTCCATGGCTCATCATGACATCAAGATGACCTCCAACACTTAGTAGCTGTGCAAGTCACTTAACTCTGTTTGCCTCAGTTTCCTTATCTGTAAAATGATCTAGAGAAGGAAATAGCAAACCATTCCAGTATCTTTGCCAAGAAAATTCCAAATGGACTGGCAAAAAGACAGACATAACTAAACAACAGCAACCACTGAAAAAATATTGAAGTCTAGTCATGAGAAACAAACTAGCAAAAGTCTACCAAAGTGAGAAAGTCTTTGAATTCTGACCAAGGAAGGAGAACTAATTTAAGTATTTTCAAAGATGCTCAACAAACATGTTGGCCATCAGGTGATGAATTTTTTCACAGAATCCGAATTGAAAGGGACCTCAGAGGCTATCTAAACATCTATTCCTTCAGGGAAAAAATTCCTTTTACCACATTTTTATAAGTGTTTATTCAACCTTTACCTGACAATCTCTAGTGAAGTAGAACTCACAACCTCCAGAGGCAGCCCATTCCATTTCATGATAACTTTAATTGTCAGGAACTGTTTTTGTTTGTCTGTTTTTAATTTATGCTGAAATCTGCCTCTCTGCATCTTCCAACAAGCAGTCTACCTACTGAGGCTAAGTAAAACATTTTCATCCCTCTTCTAAAGGATGGCTCTTCAAATATATGAAGGCAGCTGTCATGAGGACAGCTAGATGAGTACTCAGCCACATCTGAGCTTCCACAGCACTAGAAAAACAGCTACTGTTATTGGCATCAGTAGTAGTAATACTCACACTGACAAAATTAAGTATCCTCACAGGATGCTTAAAGTCAATGAGTGCATCTAATTTGGGAAACATTGTCTTCTCACCCCAAAGATGTTGCATCTACCTGGATATGTTCAGAGATGGCAGACTACCAAGATATGAATAGCCAACCTGTAGCTCCAAGTGAGGATCCCTGCTTAAGCAATCTATTTTAGGATTCCTATAAATACCTGATTACATAAATGCTCCCTGTATTTTAAGGAAATTATGCCTCAAGAAGCTGTAAGAAAAAAAAAAAAACATTTGGGAACTATCCCCAAAGGAAGTGTGAGTGTGTGTGTGTGTGTGTGTGTGTGTGTGTGTGTGTGTGTGTGTGTGTGTATACTTAATATATATGCACTTTCATTTGCTTAGTGTTCTGGACCAGGACTAACTTAGACCAGTTCAGTGATTCAGACCAGTAGCAAGAAGGAAATGAGAAACTTAGAGATTAACATGGGGGAGGGAGGGGAACCTGAAGTTTATGTAACAGTAACATGTTCAGGGTACTTAACAAAGATGTAGTTCTGCTTTAGTGTACATAGTTATACTTATTCTCAAACTAAGATAGACGATCAAAAGGATGTGTTCCCTGGTTCAGCTGTTGGATAGCTCTCAGGTCTGAAGGTCACTGATTCTTAGCAGGGTTTTCTTTTTATATCTTATTTTAACAACAACAAAAACATGCCCATGGATCGAGATGTATTTCTTCTGTACTGTCCTGAAGGTTTAAGGCTGCTGTTGTAAGCCCCATGGACCTAGAAATAAGTTGAGTAATTCGGAAACATATATTACCAAACTGCTACTTACTCTGTGCTTGACATCTTCTGTCTGGACCCTTAGCAATCAATGCAGTTTAGTAAATCCCCTGTAATTTGCCATTTCACCACCTACAAGATAACTTCAGAGACCCAAAGGACTAATAAAGGACTAACAAGATAATCCTAAAACCATAGCCTATGGCAATGTCCAAAGTGGACCTCCAAAGAGTTTTGTTTCTCTGTTTGTTTATATCACTTACAGTAGCAGATGAGTACGAGGCCATTGTGGTTTGGGAGATAATTATTAAAACTAACCAGAAGGAGAGAATCCCTAGTTTTATTGAGAATAACTGAACAATTTCACTGCAATTAGATTCTTTATGAGGCAGCTGGTAGGTCAGTAGATAGACAGAGCACTGGGCCTAGAATCAAGAAGATCTAAGTTCAAATCTGACCTCAGACACTTACTAGCTCTGTGACCCTGGAAAAGTCACTTAACCTCTTTTCACCTCAGTTACCTCATCTACAAAATGAGGAGAATAGCATTCATCTCACAAGGTTGTCATGAGGATCAAATGAGATATTTGTAAAAGCACCTAGTATAACGCCTGGCATATAAAAGGCATTATATAAATGTTTATCCCTTTCACTTCCCTCTCCTTATGACTAGAGAAGGACCTGCTGAGCTGGAAATCCTCAGAGACCATTTATCAGATGCAAATTTTCAATTATCAATGGCCCACAGACTCATTACGGCTCAAAAATTCATTATACAATACAGCAGGGAGTACTAGTGGCTTCCCAGCTGGAAAGCTATATATACAGATCCTGTCTATACATTTCATTTGTAACTTCTACGTTTTAATTCTAGAAAGATCTATGTTTGATGGCTATTTACTGTCAACATGAAACTCTGTGTAACTGATTAGACTGTGATATCACCCCAAACTCAGGGTTAACCACATAGGCTCTGTGCTTTCTGCCCTGTTGGTACCTTTTTCTGAGGTGTCATAGAGAATGTCGTTGATGAATTCGTGTTCACTCTGTAGCAGCAAAAAATAAAATCAAGAGGCTGTCATGTAAAGGATGCTGGATGCTGGAATAAGAGTCAGGAGACTTGGATCTGAATCACAATTCCTCTATTTATTGCTTTACCTTTTCTGATTTCAGGATTGGAAGGGGAAAAAGCATGAAGACTTTGACAATTTTATCAAACAACATTTAATAAGAATTTTCATATTTTCGGGACTTTCCTTGACGTGGAAAGATTCATAGGATTTTAGACTTGGGAAGGAATTCAAAAGAGTTCTTTTTGTGTTTCAGTTATGTCTGACTCTTTGCGATCCCATTTAGGGTTTTCTTGACAAAGATACTAGAGTGGTTTACCATTTCCTTCTTCAGCTTATTTTATAGATGAGGAAATTGAGGCAAACAGGGTGAAGTGATTTGCTTAGGATCACATGACTAATAAAGTATCTGAGATTGGCTTTGAACTCAGGAAGATGAGTCTTCCTGACTCTAGGCCTTGCACTCTACCCACTGTACCACCTAACTTCTCTCAAAGGCATTCTAGTCCCACTCAGAATTGCAAAAAGAATCCCCATTACCACATATCCAACGAACAGTCATCTTACAACATTTACAACAACTTGTAAAGACCTTCCATGAGAGGAACCCATTACTTTCCAAAGCAGTCCATTGCACTTTGAGATATCTGGAATTGTTAGTAAGTTTTCCCTGACACAAAGTCTCAGAGTGCTTCTTTGCATTTAAATTCATTGATTCCACCATCTGGATCAAAACCAAACAATTTCCACATTATAACTCTTTAAATACATGAAGAGTATCAGGTGCTCTCTTGAATTTTCTCCTAAATAAACATCATCAGTTCTTTCAACCAATAATGATAACCAACATTTATATAGAACCTTAAAGTCTGCAGAATTCTTTATACATATTATTGTATTTGAGTCTCACGAAGAGATATTATGGATATTTTTCCTCCCATTTTTACAGCTCAACAAACTGGGATTTATTGAGATAACTTCTGCATGATAATGCAACTATTGTCAGAGGTAGAATTTGAAAAGGCCTTCCTGCTGCCATGTGAGCATGATGTTCTAACCAGCCCACGATCTCATTCCAACCTTAATATGGCATTATGGGTCTCAAGACGCTTCATTCTATTTCCTGGTCTTCTTTAGCTCCTCCTCATCTAAACAATGCCCTTTCTAAATGGTGGCTTTCAGAGCTAAACACAATATTCCAGATGTAATCCAACAAAGGCAGAGGATAGTGTAATTGTCATCTGCTTTTTCTTGGAAGCTGTACTTCTCTTAGGGAAGCCCAAGATCCCATTAGCTTTGGAGCTGCCATATCAAGCATAATATCAACTTAGATTGAAATTGCAGTGTGCTAGGGCCCCCAGATCTTTTTCAGACAAACTATTATCAAAGCATCCTTATCATATTTTCTATGTGTGAAATTAGTTTCCTTTTTGAGGCCAAGTATAAGATTTTACATTTATCCCTATTAAGCTTCATCTGTTAGTCCACTTTTTTCCTTTCCCCCTTAACTGAAAACATAAAGAAATACAGGGATTAAAGACAGAAAATAATCTATCTCAGAAAGAAAAAATAATATGAATATGCCTACATAAATATATGGATAGCTAGAAGGAGCCTTTTTTTCCCTTCTTTTCTCCTTTTATATTTTTGAGGGGATGTCAAGATTTATTATTTCAATGGTTTAGGGAACTACCTTGAATAGATGGAATTCCCTCACACCAATTTGGATTCACAAATCATCTGTGCTTCAAAATGTTAAAATGGTGCCTGGGGCACTAAGAAATTAAATGACTTGCCTAAGGTCACACACTTAGTATTTGTCAGAATCAGATCCTAAACTAATTTTTCTGATGCCAACAAAAGATCTCCATCCAGTACATTACGCTACATCTCAGTTTGTGCACATATATCTATATATGTTTGTATGTATATGCCTATACTAATAGCTAACATTTATATGATGCTTTAAGGTTTGAAATATATTTAGTATATATTAAACTGTTTAATACTTCTCACAACCCTGGGAGATAAGTGCTATTATCGTACCAAATTTACACATAGGGAGACTGAGGTTGAGAAGGGTTAAAAGACTTTCCCAGGGTCAAACAGCCAATAAATTTTTGAGGCAAGATATTTATTGAGGCCTTCTTGACTCTTAAGTCCAGAACTTTATCTCCTACATAACCAATCATGTGCACATACACACACTTTAATGGAGGGTCTCCCGCTCCCAGTTTGATTTTTTTTTTTTTTTAGTAAAGGGACCATCCCTTCACTCACTTTTTTTCTAATTAATTAATTAATTAATTAATCTATTTTTCATTTTCAGCATTAATTTACCCATTTACCCTTAAGCTAAGTCTGGTGAGAGTAAGGTTGACCCGCTCATTCTCACTTCCCCCTGTTCTCCTCCATTGTGAAATCTTTTTCTTGCCTCTTTTATGTGAGATAATTTACCCCATTCTATTTCTCTTTCATCTCCCAAAATATTCCTCTTTCACCCCTTAATTTTATTTTTAAATATCATCCCTTCATATTCAACTCACCTTGTGCCCTCTGTTTTTCTGTCTACCTATCTACATGTGTGTGTTTATATGTATATGTATGTATATATATATATATATGTGTGTGTGTGTATGTGTGGATAGTTAGATAGATACATAGATAGATACATAGCTAGATAGATGGATGGATGGATGGATGGATGGATGGATAGATAGATAGATAGATAGATAGATAGATAGATAGATAGATAGATAGATAGATAGATAGATAGATAATCCCTCCAACTACCCTAATACTTAGCAAGGTCTCATGAGTTACAAATATCATCTTTCCATGTAGGAATGTAAACAGCTCAACTTAGTAAGACCTTTAAGATTGCTCTTTCCTGTATACCTTTCCATGCTTCTCTTGACTCTTCTGTTTGAAAGTCAAATTTTCTATTCAGCTCTATTTCTTTTTAGCAAGAATTCTTG
The DNA here is from genome assembly GCA_023548195.1 of Bettongia penicillata ogilbyi. NCBI lineage: Eukaryota > Metazoa > Chordata > Mammalia > Diprotodontia > Potoroidae > Bettongia > Bettongia penicillata. The sequence goes on along the minus strand of JAJHZJ010000413.1, from coordinate 15,010,904 downwards.
AAAGTCCTCTATTTCACTGAAATTCCATTTTTCCCCTAAAGTATTATTCTCAGTTTTTCTGGGTAGGTAATTCTTGGTTTTAATCCTAAATCCTCTGGCCTCTGGCATATTGTATTCCAAGCCTTCTGATCCCTTAATGTAGAAGTGGCTAGATTTTGTGTTATCTTGATCGTATTTTCTCAATACTTGAATTGTCTCTTTCTGGCTCCTTGTAATATTTTTCTCCTTGACCTAGGAACTCTGGAATTTGGCTACAATATTCCTAAGAGTTTTCCTTTGGGGATCTCTTTCAGGAGGTAATAGGTAGATTCTTTCCATTTCTATTTTACCCTCTGGTTCTAGAACCTCAGGGCACTTTTCGTTGATAATTTCTTGAAAGATGTTGTCGAGGTTCTATTTTTGATCATGGCTTTCATGCAATCCAATAATTTTTATATTATCTCTCCTGGAGCTATTTTTCAGGTCACCAGTTTTTCCAATGAGATGTTTCATATTGTCCTCTATTTTTTCATCCTTTTGATTCTGTTTTATAATGCCTTGATTTCTCATAAAGTCATTAGCTTCCATTTGCTCCATTCTAATTTTGAAAGAATTCTATCCTTCAGTGAACTTTGGACCTCCTTTTCTATTTGGCCAGTCCTGTTTTTAGGGCATTCTTCTCCTCACTGGCATTTTGGACCTCTTTTTTTCTATTTAGTTTAGTCTATTATTTAAAGTGTTATTATCTTCAGTATTTTTTTGGGGGGGGATCTCTTTTAGCAAGCCGTTGACTTGCTTTTCATGATTTTCTTGCATCATTCCCATTTCTCTTCCCAATTTTTCCTCTACTTCTTTTAGTTGACATTCAAAATCCTTTTTGAGCTATTCTGTGGCCTGAGACCAATTCATATTTTTTCTTTCAGTCTTTGAATGTAGGAGTTTTGTTGTCTTCTGGTTGTATATTTTGATCCTCTTTGTCACCAAAATAAGATTCCATGATCTGACATTTTTTCCTCTGTTGCTCATCTTCCCAAACAAATATTTGATTATCTAACTCTTTGTCAAAGTAGGACTGTGTTTCCAGTGCGGGTGGGGATGGATGTACTGTCCCAGGCCTCAAGTGTTTTGTATCAGCCCCTCAATGCCCCACCTTCTGTTGGCCCAGAGCTCTAGAAGCTGCTGCTGCCACTGCTAGCACCTCCTCCTCCTCCCCAGGCCTGGAGCATGACCCTGGTCTGTCTGCACCCCTTTCTCTCTCAGGTCCAACAAAGTTCTCTCATTAATCTTCTATGCCATCTTTGGAGTTTGTGGGTTGAGAAGTCTGAAAACTGCCAGTAATGCAGTTCCTTGAGGGCTGTTCTGCCCCTGTCTACGCTGCCTCAGCCCAAGCCAGACCATGCTCTGCTCCACTCCCAGTCCAGTGCAATAGATGCTTTCTATCAACCTTCCAGGCTGTCTTGGGTTAGAGATTTGTTTCACTCTGTCATTTTGCGGGTTCTGTAGCTCTAGAATTTGTTTAGAGTCATTTTTACAGGTTTGTGTAGGAGATTGGGGGGAGAACTAAAATAGGTCCCTGCTTTTACTCTGAAATCTTGGCTCTGCTCCTTCTCTTCACTTACTTCTTAAAGAGAGCTATTCACTAAATGGATATTGCCTCACTCAAAGTGAGAATGAGAAAAAAAATCTTAACTTAAAAGGGCAAGATCTTCCACTCTATCCTGGGTCATCCCTAGTTATCCTGATCAATATCTGGACACTGGACTCAGATTTTTCTGGAGGAAAAAATGAGACTGGAGACTTTGCACAGCCCTCTCTCACTCAGGTCAAATCCAATTACAAGTCATGTCGTCATCAACCTGATGTCATGGCCTTCTTTGAGAATAAAGGACAAACACAATAATGTGACAGACTGATACAAGTGAAAAAAGATTAAAAGAAAATCTAGGAGGGAGGAGCCAAGATGGAGGAGTAGAAAGACTTATGTATGCTAGCTCCGAATCCACAGCCCAAAAATTTCCTGTAAAGAGAACTCCACAAATTCTGGAGCAGAGAAAGCATGCACCATGGCAGTGGAAGAGATTTCCATTCCAGAGAGCCCTGGAAAGCCACACCCAGGGGTCCGTCATGCTGCGGACAGCAAAGTCCACCCCTGTGCTGCCCTGGCCACGATCAGAGGAGCAGATCCGAGCAGGCTTCAGGGACAGAATCTCTGGTGGCCGTGAAGGTCCCTCCGCCCACAGATGCTACAGGTCAGTGAGAGAAACTTCTGGGCTGGCCGAGAGGGGAGCGGGTATCTCCGTGACTTGGGCCCCCTTGGAAGGCAGCTGCAGAGACAGTGGTGGAGGCAGTGGGGGCTCAGGACTCCCTGAGCAGGCAGGAGCTCCATTACCGAAGATGTCTGCATAAACCCCCTGAGGGAACTGAGCCTGGGAGGCAGCCCTGCCCCTACCTGAACACCAGAACTTAAGCTCACGTTGAATAGCAGCCGCACCTGCCGCAGATAGCCCTGAGACTGGGAAGCAGCATTTGAATCTCAGACCCCAAGCACTGGCTGGGCAGATCTAGGCGGGGGTGGAGAGGAATCTCAGAAGTCAAGTAACTGTGTGGGAAAATGCCCAGAAAAAGGAAGAAAAATAAGACCATAGAGAGCTACTTTATTGGGGAAGAGATGTTCCTTCCCCCCTTCATTTCTGATGAAGACGTACAATGCTTGCCATCAGGGAAGGACGTGGAGGTCGGGGTCTCTGTATCCCAGACATCCCAGGTGGATGTCCGGTGGGCTCAGGCCATGGAAGAGCTCAAAAAGGATTTTGAAAATCAAGTTAGACAGGTGGAGGAAAAACTGGGAAGAGAAATGAGAGAGATGCAAGAAAAGCATGAAAAATGGGTCAATACCTTGCTAAAGGAGACCCACAAAAATGCTGAAGAAAATAACACCATGAAAAATAGGCTAACTCAATTGGAAAAAGAGGTTCAAAAAGCCAATGAGGAGAAGAATGCTTTCAAAAGCAAAATTAGCCAAATGGAAAAAGAGGTTCAAAAGCTCACTGAAGAAAATAGTTCTCTCAAGATTAGAATGGAACAGATGGAGTCTAATGACTTTCTGAGAAACCAAGAAATCATAAAACAAAGCCAAAAGAATGAAAAAGTGGTAGAGAATGTGAAATATCTCATTGGAAAAACAACTGACCTGGAAAACAGATACAGGAGAGACAATTTAAAAAATTATGGGACTACCTGAAAGCCATGATCAAAAAAAGAGCCTAGACATCATCTTCCACGAAATTATCAAGAAAAACTGCCCTGAGATTCTACAACCAGAGGGCAAAATACGTATTGAAGGAATCCATCGATCACCGCCTGAAAGAGATCCAAAAAGAGAAACTCCTAGGAACATTGTGGCCAAATTCCAGAGTTCCCAGGTCAAGGAGAAAATATTGCAAGCAGCTAGAAAGAAACAATTCCAGTATTGTGGAAATAAAATCAGGATAACACAAGATCTAGCAGTTTCTACATTAAGGGATTGAAGGGTATGGAATAGGATATTTCAGCAGTCAAAGGAACTAGGACTCAAACCAAGAATCACCTACCCAGCAAAACTGAGTATAATACTTCAGGGGAAAATATGGTCTTTCAATGAAACAGAGGACTTTCAAGCATTCTTGATGTAAAGACCAGAGCTGAAAAGAAAATTTGACTTTCAAACACAAGAATGAGAAGAAGCATGAAAAAGTAAACAGCAAAGAGGTCATAAGGGACTTCCCAAAAGTGAACTGTTTACATTCCTACATGGAAAGACAATATTTGTAACTCTTAAAACTTTTCAGTATCTGGGTAGTTGGTGGGACCACACACACACATACACACACGCACACACACGTACACGTTTGCACGCACACACATACACATATGCATGCACACACAGAGACAGAGAGCACAGAGTGAATTGAATAGGGTGGGACCATATCTTAAAAGAAATTAACGTAAATGGTGAGAGAGAAGTGTAGTGGGAGGAGAGAGGGTGAAATGGAATGGGTAAATTATATCCCATTCAAGAGGCAAGCAGGAGACGTTTTAGTGGAGGGAAAAAGAGGAGAGCTGAGAAAAAAACATGAAGTTTACTCTCATCACATTTGACTAAAGAAGGAGTAAAATGCACACTCATTTTGGTATGAAAACCTATCTTACAATACAGGAAAGTGGGGGAGAAGAAGATAAGCAGGGAGGGAGGAATGTTGAAAGGGAGGGCAATGGGAGAAGGGAGCAATTTGAAGTCAACACTCAGGATGGGACAGGATCAAAAGACAGAATAGAAACAATGGGGGGTAGAATAGGAGGGAGGGAAATACAGTTAGTCTTACACAACACGACTATTATGGAAGTCATTTGCAAAACTACACAGATAAGGCCTATATTGAATTGCCTGCCTTCCCAAAGGGAATGGGTGGGGAGGGAGGGATGGGGAGAATTTGAAACTCAAAGTTTTAGGAACAACTGTTGAGTATTGTTGTTGCTGCTAGGAAATAAGAAATACAGCTAATGGGGAATAGAAAGTCATCAGGCCCTACAGGACAAAAGAGAAGATGGGGAGAAGAGAAGGGAGGGATGATAGAAGAGAGGGCAGATTGGTGATAGGGGAAATTAGAATGTTTGGTGTATTGGAGTGGGGGGAGGGGATAAATGGGGAGAAAATTTGGAACCCAAAATTTTGTGAAAATGAATGTAAAAGTTAAATAAATAAATTTATATTTAAAAAAGAAAGAAAAAAAGAAAATCTAAACCAATATCAATAACTGAGGAAAATATGGATAATCTAATAATAGATGTTCAACTGGATTTGTAGTAAGAATCTTTGTGCACATACACAACTAACCACATGTATAACCTTAAACAAATCTTTTCCCCTCTCAAAGTCTCAGTGTCTTAATCTTTAAAATAAAGGAGCTCGAATAATAGCTTCTGGAGTCCCTTTGAGTCCTAGATCTAGGATATTGTAATCTATAAAGATCCTTTCCAACTCTAAAAATCTCCTGAATCCCTTTAGTTCCAAAGCATAAGGAAATTGAGGAAAAGATGTCAATAAATAATTGATTCTCCCAAGAACTGATATGCAAGAATCTGGTACCAGTTTGTGTTTATTCACCATCATTGATGTGGAGTACCTTGATTGGTGCTTTAAAATTATTTGTTACCACGATACCTTCTAAACTTGCCAAGATTATTTAAAGTATTTGTCTTTTGAAACCCAAGTTTGAAAAGAGTATGTTTTCCTACAATGACTACTGTACTACTTCTGGCATGTCATTTTGTCTGGCACTTAGACCTCATTGTTTCTAAGCAAGAATGTTGATGTCAGAAGGGCTAACAATAAATTAGAATTCATGTACATAAATGCATGCACTAAGAGACAGAAGTACCTAAATTTCAAGTACCATTAACTTGCACACTAAATTGATTGCTGAAATCTCCAAATTGAACCTAACCACAAGTCGATATAAATCTCACATACAACTATGTGCACCATTAAGTCATCTATGATCTATGGAGAAAGGACAGGAACCTCCTGAATAAAATGATGTTGCATTCCATGAGTTGATATATTCAAAATAACTACTAGTTTAGGAAGAGAACAATCAAAGTTTACTAATTCTCATCTGGTTATTGTATTCAGAAGCTGGACAGCTACCAATGTATTCCAGCCTGAGCAGGGGAAGCTAGCAAAGTTAGGATGCGACATTTTAATGCATGAGAGGCAAAGAGACAATACGAATAGAGGATTCTCAAGTGTGGTGGGACAACATTATTTAAAGGTAGGTCTCTACTTACCAAATAAATTTAAATTCCTTCATCTGTTCACAAAAACAACATCACCCTTCCTTTACATTATCTCATGCTCCTACTCCCTTTGACTCCTTTGTACTCAATCAAGGTAGACTATTCTCTGTATATGACCCATTTATTTTTCCTACATGTTTCTGCTTGTGTTGTTCCTTGTGGCAAGACTGTTATCCACTATCCTTCTAGTAAATTCTTACCCATCCTTTAAATTCCAACTAAAATATTGCCTTGTTCAATAGATCCTTTCCTGATCTCCACATTGGGAAAGTCATGCAGTAGAAAGAATATTGTGTCTGTAGTCAGAGAATCTGAGATCAAAATAATGATTTTGTTGCAAAATACCTCTATGACTTTGGGCAAATTACCTCAACTCCCTCAGTCTTAGTTTATTATCTGTAAAATGAGGGGGTTCTAAAGGTCCCCTTTAGCTCTAAGTTAATAATATCCTTAACTCAGATTTCTTATACAACTTTGTTTCCACTTTTCTTATGACCTTAAAATCAGAGTTATCATATATCTCCAACAGAACCAAAAGACATCTCAGATGCTATCAATCTATCATCAAGCATTTGTTAAATATCTTTTATTTGAGAGGCATTGTTCTAGGTGCTAGAATATATATATATATATATATATATAATATGCATGCTTGTATGAAAAGAATAACTATAAAGTGAATAAATACAAAATAATTAATTATGAGTAAATTTGGCAAGGAAGGCGCTACAAGTTGAGGGGTGCAGGAAAAGCTTCATATAAAAAGTAGTGGTTGAACTAAGTCTTGAAGGAAAAGAAGGATTCTTTGAGGGTGTGCTGAGGAAGGACTAAAGTGTAGGCATGGAAATGGGAGATGGGGTACCATGTGTGAAAAGCAGAAAGACCAGGTTGGCTGGATTGGTGAATATATGGGAAGGAATAATATATAATGAGGCTGGAAAGACAAATAAGAGGAAGGCTATGAAGGACTTTAAAAGCTAAATAGAGACATTTATACTTCATTAGATGAGGGGCCAGGGGAGGCAGTCAGAGTTAAGTGACTCACCCAGGGTCACACAGCTAATAAGTGTTTGAAGTTGGACTTGAATTCAGGTCCTTTTGACTCTAGGACCAGTGTTCTATCCACTGCACGACCTAGCTGCCCCATATTTTATTCTTGGGGTAAGAAGAAGCTTCTGGAGTTTATTAAGTAGGAGGAAAGTGATGTGGAGGTATCCATTTATGACAAGTCAAACTCCTGTTTTTCTTTTATATGAAATGTTCTGAAAATATTACTCTGATGGATAAAAACTACTATTTGTTGCTCAATAGAAATATCTTCTATAGATACAACATCATCCTCAGTAGAATTCTAGCAGCAAACAGGATGATGTAAATGAAATATGCATTATCCTATCCTTAAATGATATTGATTTCTTCTGCTAAGTATTTACATTTTGAAAGATTTTTCAATATTTGTTCTATTAGTACCCATTAAAAAGTTTTCTCTGAAGTGTTTTTAATCAGGGTTTGTGATTATAGACATGAGTTCAATATTATTCCATTCTCAGTGGTTTATTGGATCATTTCTCAAGGATATTTTGAGATTCATACTTTTAGTATGGGAATTTGTCATCTTGCAGTCCATGAAATGTAGAAAGTTTCATGTCTTCCAGGTCATGTCTTACTGAATTTTTAGTAAGTGCCAAATGTCGGTAGCCTGCAGTAATATATTGAATAGTTCCTGCCATTTCCTTCTTAAATAAAGTACACTGATGACTAAAGCTGGGTTTGTTGAGCATAATCCTTCTGTAATTTCTGATGGGCATTACCTATCATCGTCATCATCATTTTCATCATCACCCTTGTAATCACAGATCAACAACATGAGTAGCTGATGAAAAAGTAACTGATACTTGGGTAGAATCACTTAAGGGATCCAGGGAACCTGAACCCAATGATGATCAAACAGGTAACATTTTCATGCCCTCTTAGACAGGGAGTATTTGCCTTAATGATTGCAGTCAAAGTCATTAGACAAAGAAAGTCCAATACTCAGTGCCTGAGCAGTGATAGTCACAACATGTGCACATGTATCATGATTTACTCTCATGAATAATATGCTTGCGACAGCATGATATAAGCAAATGAGGACAGCATTGAGTGTTCCTCTAACCAAGCTTTGCTTGAGGGCCCCAAAGTTTAAAATAGTAATTTTCAAGGATTCTAGAATTTTTAAATTAATTACATTTATATGTTGACAGCACTTTCATTGTTTCAACATTTTAGAAAGTGTTGGATATTTAGCAAAAATCCTTGGTTAAATAAGCAAGCTCCCAGATGTTGAGGTTCTTCCCTGTCTTCCCAGTGTTCCTCCTCACTTCAAGCAGTCAATCTGAGCTCCTGTCTCTCCCCAGGAACACCTTCATAGTTACCTGGGGAATCTCCAAATTAGTTTGAGGGTATGTTTAGACCTGCTTTGCTCCAGTGGCCAAAAATTTTAGTTAGAGCTCTGATTCCAACAATTACTAGCTTTGAGATCATTTGAAAAAATCATTTAATCTCTTTGAGTCTCAGTTTCCTGATATTTAAAACTAAGATATGAATGCCTACAGTTGTCAACTCCTGCGTTTATTGTAAGGATTAAATAAATGATGCTTGTGAATATCTTATAAATTTTAAAACACTACATATTTCTACTAAGTATGAGACTATAAATATGAACAAATATCTATCCAAAGAAGAATCAAAAATTCATTGACATCTATGTCCAAGAAGGCTCTGAATCACTAATAATAAGTGCAAACTAAAACCACCCAAAGGTTTAACTTCACACTCAGCAAATTGGCAAAAATGACAAAAGATGTAAATCGTAAGTATTGGAGGGGATGGAAAGACATGCACTCTAATCTTTTGTTGGTGAAGCTGTGACTAAGTACAACGATTCTGGAAATAATTGGGAATTATGTAAATAAAATTATTGTAGTAACCTTTTGATCCAGGATCAACTATTGGATGGAGCACAGGACTTGGAGTCAGGAAGACATGAGTTAGAGCCATGACACAGAGACTTATTGTTGAATCTAAGCCTCAGTTTTCTCATCTGGTAGATTCCATTAGCAGGTATACGTCCCAAGGAGCTTAGTGACAAAAAAAAAAGTTTCCACATGAACCAAAGTATCAAAGTAACACTTTTTGGATGACAAACTATAGAAAAAAAGCAGCAGTCCATCCACTGAGGAAAGGTCAAACAAATCATGGTACATGAATGTTACATTAGTGATACTACTGCGCTGTAAGACATTATGAGCATGAAAAATATGGACAAACACAGGAAGACAAATGAACTCTTGCTAAATGAACTAAGCAGAGCCAAATAAACAACATACATAATACAGTAATTACGTTAGTGTCAATGGAAGTCACGAGAACCACAATACATTGAAAGCTCAATGTTACAATTTTTTAAATGATTTTATGATTAAAAAAAATGAGTTAGGGTTTGTATAGAGAGTCAGGTGTCCCACAAAGGAATATTTTACATAACATCAGATTTTGTCAATGTATTGATAGGTTTTGCTAATTTTTTATTCTCTTCCTTTAAAATACTATTTTAATAAAGTATTTTTAATAATAAAGTATTTAATAATGAAATATTTTTAAATTATTATAAATGATGGCTTTCTGGGAGGAAAAATAAGAGGGATATAAGGAAATCTAAGTGATCTTAAGAGACAAAGGATCTAGATAAAAAACTTCTTCTTAAAAAGTTTTCTACAGCCTGGCTCAAAAAAAAAAAGACATTATGTAAGGAAGAGTTATACATCAATAACTATTGATGTACGTCTACAGGATTATATAATGATCCACTGCATACACATTTTGAAGGCTTAGCTTGGACATCACTTATAGCAATTGTCTCCTAAATTACATTCCTACTTCAGTTTGGAGTTGTAATTCAGGGATTCTAATCTATTTTAGTTTCTCACCATGACATCATATGATAAACCTCAGTTTAAAAAAAAGGTGCCATGATCAGCAGGGCTTTTTATTTGCCAGTAGATTAGTGTTAATTCTTTACACCCTTATTTTATACTCACTACCACATCTTATTTGTAAGGTTTATTTGTTGGATTTATAGCCATAGCGGTCATAAGCTTTGAAATAACAATGACCTCATTACTGCTCGAATTATACCATCAAATTCTCATCTGTACTTCCCTCGCTTTGCTTAGTGCTCTAATATGTGCAAAGAGAAGATTGCTTGCTTGCTCCTTAGTTATCATTTTGTAAAAGGCATAATACAAAATGTAAACAGACTTGAAAGCAGTGCACCACCAGTAATCAAGGTCTGTCTTACCAGTACTTGTACCCATGGTGCCTTCTCTGTCCTGCTTAGACCTCCCATAGGGGTAGATTTGATTGATCTTTTGATATGAATCTTTTTTTCAAAAAAGGCTTAATTTCCTTAAGGCAAGAGAAGGACAGTCTTAAGTTCCTTGCCTATTACATGTACTCAATAAATATTTAATCAGTCAGTTAATAACTATTAAACATAGAGTATGCTAAGTGCTAGGTACAAAAGAAAACTAAGAACAGTCCTTTCCTTCAAGGAGTTGATGTACTAATTGGAGAAATGAACTAAAAAATGACTCTGATGGCCCTTGAAAGAAAAGGCCTCTTATGTAGAACCAATTTTAAAAATGTTCTCTTGTTTCCATCTCTGCCTCTCTGCCTCTCTCTCTTTTTCTGTGTGTTTGTCTGTCTCTCTTTTCTCTCTCTCTTCTTTCTCTCTCTCTATTTCTCTCTTTTCTCTCTCATCTCTCCTCTTCTCTCCATCTATCCCTCTTTCTCTCTCTCTTGCTCTTCTCTCTCTCTCACCCTCTTTCTCTCCATCTCTCTCTTTTCTCTCTCTCCATCTCTCTCTCATCATTAGGTGCACATTATACATGATATCAGAGTTGCCTTCTCACTTTTAATTCCTGAAAGTGATATTATAATTTGTGACGGAAGCATGAAAAATTTTAGTGACCTCAGAGCTATAAAACCAATAAGCTAAAATGATCATTTTGTACCACAAACTGACAGCCTTTAATTGGTTTCTTAAATAGTATTGCTTTACATGACTGTAGATAAGTTTTATATATGTAGCCATAAAAAAGATCCGATAAGAAATCCTTTTGGAGGTGGGGTGAAAAGGAGGAGAAATCTGTAAGGATATGATGAAAACATCACTTCTTCTTTGGTGATGGGTAAATCCTTTCCTAGCCTCATCAATTTGCCCTAGACTGTGAGCTTTTCTGAAATAGTAGTTTGACAAGAAGACACTGTTCTCTCAGCAACCCAAGTCATTTGAGTGCAAAAGTGGAAGTTTGGGGGAAGAACCATTTTGATCTTGTGTGGCAATTATGTCTTGCTTTTTATGCTGCCTGTATCTGTAACAATTCTGATACTAATATGTTTTGCTTTGTAATCTTATAAAGGTGGTTGTCTATTGACTATTCTATCTACCCTAAAAGTTGGCAGCTAGGTGACACACTGGATAGACAGCTGGACCTGAAGTCAGCAATACTTCAGTTCAAACCTAGTCCCAGGCACCTCTCAGTCTCAGTGTTCTCATCTGTAAAATGGAGATAATAATAAAACCTACATCCCAGAGTTGTTGTATCAAACAACATAATGTTTGTAAAAATGCCTTGCAAACCCTGAAGAACTATATAAATGCCTAGCTATTATTGTTAAAAGTAATTATCTTTGTCAAGTGATTGATTGATGTGTTTCAGATATTATTATCTCCATTTTATAGATGTGGAAACTCAGGCTCAGAGATGACTTTCACAAAGCCAGATCTAGGAGATGCTGGTGGCAGGATTTTGTCTCTAGACTTGATAACTCCAAGTCCAATATTTTAGTCACAAAACTAGGTGTCACTTTAAAATCTTATAAACATTATTTTTGGTTCCCTGTAAGATGAAATATACCCCAAAGTAATTCAAATTCTTTTACTCCTGATTTTCTAGTAAGAAGCCTCTTTTATGTCGTCTTCCCAATGCCAAAACCTTTTAGCAATGAGCAGGCACAAATGAGTAGTCCATTCGAATTTTTCAGTGTGACAGAGTGCTGTGTGATATAAACCTAAATATCACTTTGGTTTCATATTTCACACAAAGTAGTGAAATTGGCCATTATGAGCAAAGGAAAAAATTCATCTCAAGCCATTTTCTTTAGCTTCTAAGTAACTTAAAGTGAGTTATTTTAAGGCTTTCAAAATTATCTGCCTTTTTTATTATATTTGTACAGAGACAAGGAAGTATATTTTTTTAAACCCAGACTTACATGTTTTTACCCAAACACAGAAATATATATATTATTTTATGTGATGTGCAATTGTTCTTTTTTGTTTTTCATAAGACAAAGTGGATTCTTTCAATAACTTAGATTTTAGTTTGATTTATCATCCATTTCTGCTCATTTGTGTTGACAGGTAACCATGGATTCTACTCATGTATTAACCAAAATCTCCATTTTGGGAAGTGGGGTTTGTCTGCAGTGATAAGGATAGAGTACAATTCACTAGCTCAGTCATGTCCAGAAGGGTATGTGATGTGTCAACACATCCTTGAATGTGTATTATCATTGATCCTTCCCACCCTCCTTCCCCTCAGAAGTACATCTTATCTGGTCCTCTTCTGCTCATTAGTTGAAAGTACATGTCCAAATAGGATATAAGATTTTGTCATTATTTCCCTGAATGAAGGTTTTATACTGTTATCTCATGCCTGAAAATGACCAATAACAAAGCAGTGATAGAAAACAGTGGAGCTAATCTTATATTTTTGAGCTAAGGAGTTTATATTGTTCTTAAAATAAAAATTTACCCAAAATTACAGAATAACTAGTTAGGAACAGTGAAAGCTGTACTAGGTTAAAGACTCTAGGATAAATAAAAATATATAAGGGGGGAAGTAAGTTGCAACCAGATTGTAAAGAAAAAATTCCTATGATGGGAAACTCATATCCTCATATAGCATCCTAAAATTTAGAAGTTCTCAATACTGATAGCTAATATATATATATATATATATATATATATATATATATATATATATATATATATATATAACATGTCCTAATGTGTATGATGCACTATATATGTTTTAGCTCACAATCTTTACACCATATGAACATGTTTCCCCCTTGGGATGACAAAAACCCTCTTTCACATATAATAAAATGCTTCATCTAACTAGAACTCAGCTACCACTTCTTACATCTATGGAACATAGCTAAGTTTGAGACTAGGTGATCTCCAAAGTCCCTTAAAGTTTGATGATGATGATGAAGAAAGAAGAAAAAGAAGACATTAATGATGATAATGATAATTGTGATCATGTTGAGTTTAAGGTTTGGAAAGTGATTGATAGAGATGTGTCTATTATTTACTCCATTTCCAAATTAGGAAACTAGAACTGAAAAATGACTCAATCACTTGCTCTATGTTAAAAGACTATTGGATGAGGCTTCCACTAGAGAATTCTAGATTTCTCAACTACCTAACATCACTCTGACCATCACATCATTTTAAATTCTCTTGCTGTCTCTCTGTCACTTTCTGTCTGTCTATCCCTGTCTCTCTGTCTCTCCATCTCTGTCTCTCTGTCATTCTCTGCCTGTCTCTCATCACTTTCTTTCTCTATTTCTCTCATTGTTTCTGTGTCTGTTCCTGTCTCTCTGTTGCTCTATTTGTCTCTGTGTGTGTATCTCTATCTTTCTCTCTTATTATACTGTAACTGTCTAAAAGCCTAGGAGTTTCAAGGCAATACTGACATAGTAGAGAGTACTACTTTAAAATCAGTTCCCTGTGAGTAGTCACAGAAAAAGAATTCAGGAGAGCATGCAGTTAGAGAAAAAATATACCTCTACAAGAAAAAAATCAATTTCTCATAACCTACATATCCACAAAAATTTGAAGAACATATTTTTCTAAACAACTCTGAGTTCTACATCCTACTCACACAGGTAAGCCTCTCTCTCTTCATCATTAATCTGTTCCCCAGGTGACTGCAATGGTCAAGGGAAGCAGAGAGCACTATAGTATCATTTTGTTTCCTACTGGCTAAGTTCTTCCCTCACTGAGGCCAACTCCAGAACAGAAGTTTGTTGATCCTCAAACATCAATCCAACAAGACAGCCTGGAGTCATGTTCAAAGCAAATGAGCAAAATGTGAAACTACTTCTATGGGAGCAGGTAGGGAAAACAATTCTCAAGCTGAGAAATTTGCAGAGTCCAAAAGGTTGGGGAGAAGGGGAGTAGGGAGGATGAGAGAGATTTGGTGAAGAATCCAAAGGAATGGGGGAGATTGGCTATTTTTGCCTGTATCTACTGGTCCTTGTTTTTTTTTCCTTCCCTTTCCTTCTTTGACTCATGGATCCTTCAAAATCTTTAATGATTCTTTGCTTGTTGGTTCACTAAAAGAGATGACTCTGGTCCTACAATAAAACTGTAGCCTCCAGGTGTCTAATGGTAAATGACTATGTTTATATATGCTAATAGCTAACATTGATTATGAGAATTAATTGTTCATGGGTAAGCAAGAGCTGCCTCAAGGCCCTGTCACAAGGATTGAATAGATTTCTTTGTCATCTGAATAATAGATAGAGAGAATTCATGAGCTAAGCCTGGGGTGAAGGAAGGGGAAAAGACACAGAACATTTGATATTAAATTGTAAGCTCCTTGAAGGTAAGACCTTCAGTATTTCTAGCACTTAGCAACATATAATACCCTAGAGTAGGAACTTAAATATTTGAGTGGCATTAGAGAAATAGGGGAATTAACTTAATAGAGAAACAGGCTAGACTTGCTACTCTGAAAGTTAAATAAAGTAATAAATAGATGAGAGAGACAAATAGATGAGTGGATACATGCATGCATGTATGAATGAGTGAATGAATGAATGAATGCACCTATATAGAACATAAACAGTTCAACCTTACCTTACACCAGAGTCAGAAGCTGTATAGTACTAGAAATATAAGAATCTAGCTCTCAGATCATCTGGATTTGGGTGATCAAGAGGAAAAAATTAAAAAAAAAAACAAAAACAGTACCCAGAATCAGAATAACAAAATTTCACAGTTGGGAGAAGTATCATTGGCTGTCTAATCCAAATGAAATATACCAGTTCTTTTGATCATTCCAGAAATTCCCTGATGTTTAGCTCCCACACCATTCTGATGGCCTTCCTCTAAACATGTTCTAGCTCAACTCAATACCTCAAAAGAAATTGGCTCTACAGCATATCCAACAAATAATCATTTAGTGTTTTCTTAAAACCTTCAAAGAAATGGAATCCATTCTCTTCTGAAGGAGCCTGGGTAGTTTTGCTAGTTAGGAAGTACCCCCCCCTCCAAAAAAAATCTATCTTTAAATCATTGGTTGGTTACATCTTTCATCTATTGCTCTTAATTCTGCTCTCTGGATTTAAGGAGAATAAAATTAATCCCTCTTCAAAGTAACATCACTTCTGATACTAGCATATAGGACTAGGATCTTGATAGTCATGTGCTGTTCTGTGCTGGGATATTGCAACTAAGGTATTTAGGAAAGTATTAAGAAGCTGGAGAGAATCCATGGGAAATTGACCAAGATGGTGAAGAGCCCTGAGATGAAAATCAGCAGAAAGAACTGGGAGGCATAGACAGTGCAAAAAGCAATGGACTTTAAGTGAGAGAGATCTCAGCTCTGCCACTTACTATCTGTGTAAACTTGGTAGATTCACATAACTTCTCAGTCTCAATTTCCTCCTGTGTTAAATGAAGTGGTTAGACTTAATTATTCTAAAGTCCCTTCCAGCTTGAAAGCTATTGCTATGATTCTGTGATGTTCAAAACTGAATATATTTAGTCTGGAGAAGAGAATATTTGGTGGAGAGGGACGTGATAGAGGGACATGAACGCAAGTTCAAGTATACGAAAGATTGTCAATTAGACAAAAGACACAATTTGTTCTTCTTCATTCCAAAGGACACAATTAGAAGTGATGGACACAAGTTTCTAAGAGGCAGATTTGGGTTTGATGTCAGGAAAAATTTCCAAATAATAAGAAATATCCAAAAGTGGACGGACTGCTTTGGAAGCTTGTGGATTACGTCCCTGGAGGTTTGTCGGATACATTTGAAAGACAATTCAGATTCAGGTATGAGTCGTACTTCAATGGATTATGAGGTCTTTTCCAACTTTGAAATTTTCTGATTACCTGTGACCTTGAATAAGTCACTTCAATTCTCTGGATCTCAGTTTCTTCACCTGTAAATTGAGAAGGTTAAACTACGTGAAATTTAGCTTTCAGATTTCGTGATCCTATATTTCATAAAGTGCTCCGATTTGTGGTACAATTAAAGTCAGCCAGTCAAATATTTATTAAGCACTTACTGTGTGCCAAGCGTTGAGCTAAGTGGTAGCAGTACAAAGAAAAGAAGAGGAAAACTCATATCTTACTCTCAAAGGGTCTAAATGATAATATGTAGATCACTAAGCATAGACAAGATATAGATAGATAGATATAGAGAAATAGAAATAGAGAAATAGGTAGCTGATGTTTCTCTCTCTATATATATATACATATACACATTCACATGTATAAACATACTAATATGTATATATACATATGTGTGTGTGTATATATATATATATATATATATATATATACGATAAATTGAAGATAATCAGCAGAGCAGTGGCACTAGCATTAAGGGGAATCAGGAAAGGCTTCTTGTTAAAGATAAGATTTTAGCTGTGATTTGAATTAAACCAGTAGAGAGGGATGGGGAGAGAAAGAATTACAGGCAAGGAAGAGAGACCATAAAAATACCTGGAGTTGGGAGATGGAGCATGATGTTGAAGGAACAGCGAGGATAGCAGCATCACTGGATGACAGAATATGGGTGTGTGGGAGGGGCAAAGAGTAAAGTGTGAGAATTAAAGACTGTACCTTTCCATAATAAAGTTCTAATGTAAAGTAAAAATAATAAAGTTATGTTGTTATCAATCTCTCCACAAGTATTTAGTGAGCACCTTTTCTACAACAGCCATCCAAAGAGTCCAAAGGAATTTGAGGACACTTTTGATATTCTAAACTCCCACCCAAAGTGGGAATCCCATCATCTACTATATCCCTGTTATTCTGTTATTCAGACTTCTTGATCACTTCCAATATTCTACTCTTCAGGCTTTCCTGTAGTAAAATGTGGATACCTTGAGTTCCCAAAACCCTCAACCAATGAAATGGAAGGCTACGTAGAGGAGATGGAACTTGATATAGACTTTAAAGAGACAATAACGTAGGAAGAAGCAGAGAGCAGCATTCAATCTTAAAGTGGATTAAACCAGATTCCAAATCTAGTTTATATATCTATAAATATTGATCTGCACATGAGGCTCAGAAACCAATCTAAAACCCTGAGAGGAAGGAAGGAAAAATGAAATTAATGGGATATGAATTGCATAAGCCAAAGTCAAATAGTGACCAGGATCAGGACATCAGTCTGGTTTGGGGTGAGAAAAGTGAACAACGGACATCCAAGCAGGCAATTAGCAAAAATCCAATAGATATATTAATGAAGCTGTAATAAGTATCAATTATGAGAGCTAGGTTTGTGTCTAGGAAATCCAAAAGTATGAACCATTGACCCAGATGTGAGAGATCAGAGTGACAGGTGACAGCAAGGCAAGAGAAGATTTAGCACAAGGGCTGGAATATAGCATCTGGGAAATGGGGTCATCAAGCTCAAAGTAGAACCAGCAGCAACATCTGCTCAATGTTAAGTAAGGTGAAGAAAGGTTTCTTCTACCATTCTTAGCTAGGTCTAAGGTTGGCTTCTGAGGGTATGGCAAGGCTAAAAATGTATGTTTTGCATATATTTATATATAAGCTATATATATACTATATACATTTTATATGTATATTTTATATGCCAGGCTTAGGGGCAGATAGAGGACCAGGCATAGAAAAGACCAAAATAATCTTGGCATTTTATCCTCTAGGAGCTATGTCACTAGAGACTGTGGAGAAAACCCAAAAGAGAGAACCCTTGAGCGACTGAATGGAGTTATCCAGACTGAACAAATTTCTAAATCAGACTTAACTTACTTAGGCAAGGGACTCAGATGAGGTGGGAGGATAAGGGAGGGAGAGATGAAGGAAGGTTTTATCCCACCTAGACCATCATACCTGAGAAGGCCTCTAGATACTACTTATGAGGGAGAGAAACAAGTATTTCTTCTGTATCATTAAAAGCAAAACAAAAATCCTTTCCCCACCCATTACGTATTAAATACTACATACTATTACATTAATTAATTACTACTTTCACCCACTACACATTAATAAATAATAGTGTGTGTGTGTATATATATATATATATATATATATATATATATATATCTTTAGCATTTGCCACATGCATTTGCCACATGCTTTTTTCCCCCTTCATCTCATTAGTAAATTATCATTACTATTATTGTTCTAATTGCTGGATAGTAGATACTAAGTTGACCTTGGCAGAAGGAAAAACCAGGGTCAAGTCCTATCTCACACACATTCTGGTTTATGCGACCCTGGGCAAGTCACTTAATTTAAGTTATACTATATGACTCTTAGCTACAGAACAGGCACTGGCAGACATTTGTAGAGCAATTTTCCTCAGTACAAGATCCCTATAGCAATAAAATCATATGACTAGCTGCTGTTGGGATTTGAGTGCCTATTTATATAATATTTTAAAGTTTATCAAGCACTTTACATGGTTTCATTTTATACTTAGAACAGCCCTGTTCTTCAAAATTTTAATGTGGCATTTTTAATCTCCACTTTACAGATGAGCAAACTGAGGTTCAGAGGCACTAAAGATCACAGCACAAAGTCAGACTGACTTTGGGGCAGAGTCTCTATTGTTAGATATGAATGAATGAGCTTAAGGAAGGGTACTACTGTAGACAGGACTACATTTTCCCAAACATCACGTTAATTAATATTCACAACAGGTGAGGTAAATAGAATAGGGATTATTAGCCCCATTTTAGAGATGAGTATGCCGTGACTCAGAGAGGTGTAGATATCTTCAAATCTTTCCAGGAAGTTGTTAGATCAGGACTAGATATGGGTCTTTTGATAACCTGGGCAGAGCACTTTCCACTAGACCATTAGAATTTCTTCAATTTCTTTTGTCCATTTCAGCTTTAATTACTTTCTAGTAACTGATTAGAATTATATTGCCTATGGTTAGAAAGGACTACAAGAGGCTACCTACTGTCACACCCTACCTTCATGTAGGTAACTTATTATTATCTCAGTTTTATTGGGGAGAAAACACAGATTACCAGAATGTCACCTTAGTCAAGGCCAAACAGCCAAAGAATGACCTGAAGGGTACCTTGAAACTAGACTTCTTGACTCCAACTCCAAGCTCCTTCTAGACTACTAATCTTAATTTTTTCTGGATGATACTCATCAAATTGTTTAACTTTTCATTTTGTCTAAATTTGCCAGCAGTCAACCACTTTTTTTTTTAACATCGCAAACATAGGGAAATTATCCTGTAAAAGATCTATTCCTCATCATTGTGGTGGCAGGAAAACAATATAAATTTTGAACAAAGTTACAAATCTAAGGACAGTCATACGATCACAGGATCACATATTTAGAACTGGAAGGAACCTTTGAAGTCATCTAGTCCAACCTCTCATTTCACCAATAAGGAAACTGAGACCCTGAGAGGTAAAATAATTTTCCTCAGGTCCCACAAGTACTAAATAATAGATTCACTCTTCCTTCCCTGGTCCCCACCCTTAATTCCATAGGGAAAGTAAGAATTAAGCACTGTATCATCTACTCCATAAAAGTCAAATAGGTCCATCTTGCATTCCTCCAGCATGACATGTTATAATTTTGAAACATTCAATTAATCCATCAGTCTGTCAGCCATTCAATATTTTAGAGGACCAACATTTCACATATACTATATATTTGAGGTTATATGTATTATTTCTATATGTCTATTTATTTCTACATATATAGATATATTTCACTATATATAAATTTCTATATATAGATATGTATCTGCATATTCCTATAGACAGATACATAAATAGATTTTGCTATACTAGATACTGCAGAGGGCAGTCAGTTAGCTATCATGCATTTGGAAAGCTCTTACTATGTGTCAATCCTATCCAATAAACATTAAGTGCCTATTATGTGCCAGGCAATGGATCAAACACTGGAGGTACAATTAATAAGAAGACAGTCCCAGCCTTCAAGGATCTTACAATCTACCAGAGGGTGACAATGCACAAAAAGAAGCAGGGCAGCATAGGGAAAAGGGGAGGTATCTTGTTCCAAAGACTTTGAAACCAGGCAGAGTGGATCCAGATCCAAAGTGGAGGCATGGAGCTATGGTACAAAGAAAGGCAAAAATGCATTCCTGGTACTCAAAAAGATTACATTCCAATGGGAGATATAGAAGACTGAAAAGATAATTTATTTCACTTCAAGGAAATCACAATGGGGTGAGAAAGCACAATGTATAATCATGAAAAAATCCAAGATATAGGTAACTATAGATAGAGATAAATAGATATCGCATCTCTCTATTTCTATCATCTATCTATCTGTCTGTCTGTCTATCTATCTATTTAAACAGGTACTTTGAAACACAGCTTGTGAATCATTTAAAACCCTACAGAGATGGGGAGAGAACATTAGTTTAAATGTCAAAGGATCCAGTTTAAATTCCATTTCTGCCACTACCTCTTTGACTTTGTACAAATCAATTCATTTCTCTTACCTTCTATTTGCTTATCTATAAAATGATGGGGTGTAATGTTAGTCAGAGAGTTAAAGATCTTCCCCACTCACTAATGGGTCCACCCAATTAGGGAAGCTTGATTAGGGGAGAACCATACCTTTTTGTTAATTTCTGGTTGTCTAGGGTTGTGATGCTCTCTGTCTCAGAAAAGTGCATAAACACTCTGAGGTGAAGTTTTACTTTGGGACTTACTCATTGGAAGTGTTTGTTTGACCAGATGAGTCTATGGGCAGCTGATCAGAAGTCCCCTGGCTTTGAAAACCTAGATGTTGGAGCTTCTCTCTCTGGTCGCTATGTAGGTATTGCTTATGATCAGTTGGAAGCCCTTCTGTATATTTTCCTTGAAGTTCCACATGATGACTTTTTAGCCTGAACTAAGTGAATGATATATCTGCTTGATTAAAGTTGCCTTTCCTTTTAGAAAAGCAGACCAAAGAACCTGCACAGCAGGTCCTCTTGTGTATACTGGGGTCCTTGCTGTTACATGGGGTTGGATTAGGTTACCCTCTAAGATTGCCTCAGACTGTAAGCATCTTTGAATGGATAAAATCTGACAGCTGACCCTACTGCTCTATCAATGCAAAACAAAACAAAGTAAAAACAAACGATCAAAAAACACAAGGTGCTAGCCCAGGATCAAATATTTAAAGCAAGAAGGTACTTTAGAGGCCACTAAGTCCAGTCCTTTCATTTTATAGAAAACTGATGCCCAGAAAGTTAAGTGATTTGTGCAAGATCTGAACCCAAGTCCAGTGTTCCATCTATTCCTCCAAAGGGATTTTAGCGATGAGCAAAGGAAGAGATGTATTTCCTCTCTGCTATCTCTTCTCATATCTCACTTCTTGGCCCTCTGGAATGTGGAGCTCAACCACCCCCATGAAGTTTTCCAGGGATCAAGCTATCTTCTCCCAGGTTCCTGGAGATAGTTTTCTGTGTGGCACTCCCCTCACACACAAATCTACAAGTATTGTCTTCTAAGGTGCTCTATATATATACACACAACTCAGTTCTCCCCTAGCATAATGCCTAACTGCCTCAGCTTCCAGCTAGCATTGCACAGTGGGAAAATGACTCCTGGGGATACAGGTCAGGATATTTCTCTCTTTCATTAAGGTGTAAGTCCCAAATGAAAAGACATTTGGTGACTTTTGAATTTGAAAACTTACATAATAGAAATCATAAAAGAAATTCTTGACATAATGGAAAGATATGGATCCCTCCAACATCTGTGTAGTTATTCTCTATGATGGGAGAATGCTAGGTTTTATGATTCAATTTTTCAGACAGTGGACAGGATCAAATGATGCTGAGAGGAAATTATGCATTCAGCATGCAATGAGAACTTTTGAATCCAACTATATGAACAAGAAAACGTTCCATCTTTGACCTCAAGAACATAAACTGAAAATATTTTGTTCCAGGGGCTTCTCTGACAAGGATTAACTAATGACTTTTTCAAGGTGGTTTATTAGCATTTACTCCCTACTGCCAGTTATATTGCCTCACTTAGATATATGAAGAAGTCATGAATAATCAGCCCCTAGACAACATCTTCCAATGTGCCCACTCAATACACCTTGGAATGATTTATCAGAAAAAAATTCAGAGGACTATACTCACAGCACAGAAATACAGGTGATTACTGAGGAGACTGTAGTCTTCATCCACATAGAGTTCTGTGATTGTGCTTGGATATAGATTCTTTATTCAAGACCTGGAGTCTCAATAATGCCATTTTCTATGATGGGAGTTAGCATGAAATACAATTTTATATTAATAACTGTGAGTGGGTTGGGGGTCAGAACACTAACATTAGTGTACCAGAGACTAAGTTCCATTGAAACCAGAAGTGTGAGAAATTCCTAGATTCCATATTTAGTTAAATTTTATCTGTAAATTGTGTAGCTGTCTTGAAGACAACTGAAAAGTTTAGATTTTTTAATAGTTGAGAATAGAGAAATGGTGTTGCATGACTAGGAAACCACTGAGATGAATCCAAGGAATTAAATGTAAATATGATTTTAAATTCCCTTATGAAATTATTTATGCTAATTTTATATACTATAGTTACATAAATTATATGCTTATGGCTTTATACTTAATGTATACCTTGTCTCCCACTATAATTGTCCTTAAGGGAAATGACTATTTCATTTATATCTTGTATCCTCAGTGTCTGGCACAGTGTCTGTAGTATAGTAGATGTTTAATAAATATCTGTTGATTGATTAGACATGGAATGTGTGAAGAACCTGTTCTAGGTGCTGGAAAATACCTAGCCAAGGAGATAAGAAATCTATGCAGGTGTATTTTATTGACATTTCATTTCAATGTACCTGTATTATGTATAAGAACCAAAAGATTTTTACCTTTTCTGGAGGGAATAGTCAGAAAAAAAAACTCAGTCTAGCAGAGCTAAACTAAGTAGTATGAAATCTGTGTATATAAGGTACACATTGTACAATATGGCATAATACAAAACAACAAAAAAAGAATTCAGATCAGAGACCTACAGGTGATATTAAAAATCACAGAAGGAAAGCTGAAAGTGATGTTAGCAATTGCCTATTCCAATCCTCTCATTTTGGAATACTTATTTTATCAAAGACATACCTCCTCCTTTATGACCCTTCCCTGCCTCCCTCACTTTCATCCTCGTATTGCAAACTATCTATACTTAGAACGGGCTGCTAGTTGACAGTGGATAGAGTGCCTGGCCTAGAGTCAGGAAGATTCATCTTCCTGAGTTCAAATCTGGCCTAGATATTTACTGTGTGACCCTAGGTAGGTCACTTAACCCAGTTCACCTCAGTTTCCTTGTCTGTAAAATGAGCTAGAGAAGGAAATGACAAATCACTTCAGTATCTCTGCCAAGAAAACCCCAAATGAGGTCACAAAGAGATGAACAAGACTGAAACAACTGATCAACAACATACATAGAACATCCTAGGCTAGAAACCAATTTCCTGTTTTATTGGTTATAATTACCTGTGATACCAGGTGTAGGAAATAAATGAGACCTGCCTGAGTGGAACACCTGCCCTTCCCATAAAACTATATCTGATCCAAAAACAAATCAGACCTTCCCCACTGAACTGCACTCTCCCAAGTGCACTCTACAATGGCCATGAAACCCAATGTGACCCAGGGGATAATAAGTTGCCCTGAAGCTGAACCATAAAATCTAAACCTTCATGGACTCCCTCTTCCTGTAGTGCCCAGCAGACCATTATGCAGAACCTTCTTGGTAACAACCTTACAGTAAGGAGGGATAACCCACACCTACTTCTGAAAGCCAAAGGTATACTATGAAAGGAATCTGAAGAGAAGCTAAAAATATTGCCAAAGAGAGGCTGATAAAAGTAAGCCTTGTGATTACCAAATATATCTCAGAGGGGTTCATCCCAACTCCTCCCTCCAAGGCCACCCTACATCCCATGACGTCAGTGTCACTTTTAGCCTCCACACCATCTTAAGTAGAGGCAAAGAATGACTATTCACTACCACGTGCTAAATGGATGGAGATCAGTATCAATTAGGATTAGGAGTTTAATCAAGGGTATCCTTGTTGACTGATAATATTGAACATCCTTTCCCTGCCTCTGGAGCCAACAGAATTACAACGATTACGTTAGTATTAGTATTATGATACTTCTATCCTGGGCTGCAGGAGCCCAGCCTGTCTCCTTCTTTGACGTAAATAGGGTCATTTGTCACATTTAGATGAAGCCACAGGATCATAAACATGGAGGAGAATTCAATAACATGAGACAGCTCCTCCTGAGCCAGGACTCCCAATATTAGATGTTCTTCCTTCATTTGTCCCTCAAGCTGTGACAAATACCATATAATCCGGTTAGTTTTCACAGATGGTTTGGGTGACTTTGTGGTTTTCCATATTGATTTCTTTGAGTTTCGGAGAATGTGCCAAACTGGCTCTCAGGCTCTCACTCCAGTTCCTAGCTCACACTAATTGATTCACTTTTCTTGTTAGTGTCTCTTCATTTTTTCTTTAAAGAAAAAGATGCAGATGTCTAATTACCTTGACAGAATTTCTTGCGATGTTTTGATATAGTTCTCTGATATTTGCAATAATTTGATCTCTTTTTAAATTCATCCTCCCTGCCCAAGACATGCATATGGTTTCCTCAACATGAGCAGTGCTTGCATCATTTTGACAATTTGGGGGCACTTTTTTTTCCTCTGACAACATAAGAACAAAAGTTTTTTCTATTTTGTTTTCTACTTGTGTAACAGGGTTTCTGTTCCTGGAATCTTTATGTTTTCCTCCCTCACTTAGTAAATGAATCCATCCATTTATATTGCTATATGGAAGGCTTTATATGAGTCAGTCAGGAATATTCAGAAAAGGGCTATACTTGGAGTCAAGAGTTCCTTGGTCTCATTATCTCACCTTTTATACTTTCTTGCTGTGATACCTTGGGGAAGTCATTTAATTTCTACTTATCTCAAACAGGTCCTTAGAAATGGCCTACTAGGTAGTGAAGTTCACATACCACTAGTTACCCAACCTGAAGAAACATAGATCCTTCATCTATGTGCAGATAGATTATTCTTTCCTGATTTAATTCCTTTTCAGGAAACCAACATATGATAAGTATAAGAAGTGATGGTGTTAAAACTATTCGGTAGAATTAGCAAATATGAAATGAGTAAGGATACCTAGAAAAAGCTTTAAGGGTTTAACATTTTATTTAGATTTCTTGGTAAGTGCAGTGATTCACAGACAGCCCTCTGAAGAAGCAGCCTCTACTTCACAAAGTAAGCATGTGTGATCATCAAATATAACGTCTACCAGGAGCAAATTAAATGTGCCCTGTTCCAGTAAGTCAACATGTAGAGCATTGAATGCAGTTCTCGGCACCACAGTTTAAGACAAGCAATACTCACTGGGGTCATGATAACAACCTCAAATATTTGAAAGGGTGTAATGTGAAAGAGGGATTAAATTTAGCCTCTTCAGTCCCAGAGGGAAGAATCTGGAGGAGCATTTAAAATTTTCAAAGTAGGAAATTTAGGTTCAGGAAACACTTCCTGATAATTAGAGTTATTCAAAACTGGACAGGACTTCCTCCTCATCAGAGATCTTCAAGAAGCTGGATGACCACTTGTCAGAAGTATTAGAGTATGGATTCTTTTTGGATATAGGTTGGAATGAATGACCATTAAAACCTCTTTCAACTGTCAGATTCTATGCTTCTGTTCATATTTTTTTAGAGAGGCAATAAAATTGAGTAGAACATTGCTGTAAAAATACATATCTGAGAAATTCACCAACTGCCTTTGGAATATTTTGAATTGTATTTATGATTGGCATCCAAAATTCTAGATGTTCAAAACTGAACTCATTATCACTCTTTCTCTCTCTACCTTTTGCCAACTTAGCTAGGTCCAGGACAGCAGCATTCTTTCCAATCACATAGGCCCATAATCCCAGTGTCATCCTCAACAATTCATTCTCACTTACTCCATCAGTCTAACCCATTGCCAAAGTTTGTTTCTAACTCCTTGCATTTTTCCCACATATTCCCTTCTCTCCACTCAGACAATCATAACCTGAGTTTAAGATCTCATTACCGCTCCCCTGGAATACTGCAATGGCTTTCTAACGGCTTCAAGTTTCTCCTCAATCAGTCCATCCTCCTTATTTAGCTGCTAAGATGATTTTTCTAAATGTCAATCCCTCTCCCCAACCCTGCTTAAGGAGCTATGATGATGCTGTATTAGCTGCAGAACCAAATATAAATTCCTTTAGTTAGCATTTAAAGTTTTTCATAACCTTGTCGTC
Organism: Bettongia penicillata ogilbyi; assembly: GCA_023548195.1. Lineage (NCBI taxonomy): Eukaryota > Metazoa > Chordata > Mammalia > Diprotodontia > Potoroidae > Bettongia > Bettongia penicillata. Next base: position 14,984,437 of record JAJHZJ010000413.1, on the reverse strand, counting down.
CCCTTTATAGTTCTAGTTTTCTTTCACTTTATTCATTCCACGTAAACTGGCCTACTGCAAACTCCTCAAATACCACCTTCCATCTCTCATCTCCAAGCCTTGGCCCCTGCCATCAACTAGGCCTAGAATGCTCTACCCCATACTTCCCTTTACTCTTCCTTCTAGAATCACCTCAAATCCCACCTACCCAGGAGGTCCCCCCAGCTGCTAGTGCCTTGTACTCTCAGTTTACCTTTTATCTACTCTGTATATATCCTGTTTCTATCTAGTCGTTCATGAGTTGTCATACCCTCAGTGTTTGGTATGTACCAATACATAGTGGAAGTCATTTTTCTTTACACACACGCATGCACACACACACACACAAACACTTATGTATAATCTACATGGTCAGCACACACCTTACATTGAATAAATATTTGTTGTCAGCTTAAGAGAGATTTGGTATAGGGTATTAAAGGCCCTCACAACCTAACTCTAGCCTACCATCCCTAGCTTATATACACTCTTCCTCTTCTCTCTTTCAGTAATCCAGCCACTTTGGCCTTCTTACTATGTTTTTACACACGACATTCCTTCTCCAGTCTTTCTGTCCTGATTCCTGAATGGTATCCTCACCTCCGTATCTTAGAATTCCCAACTTCCTCTACTGTTCAGTTCAGCTGTCATCTCCTATATGAGGCCTTTTCCAACTACTCTTAATATTTCTATTCTAAAATTACCTTTTACTTATTTTTAATCTTTTGTGTGTTTTGTGATATTTACGCATAATACTTTATATTTAAAAATTATATTATACTTATATAAAATTTTAAAAATAAAAAAGATAATTTTGTAGGGGAACCACAAATAACAGTTGTATATTCATATGAGAAGCAGAATGTTTTATTGGACAGAGAGCCCGCTTGAAGTCAATAAGATCTATGTTCATGTCTTGCTTTGCACTTAGAGTATCCATGTGACCCTGGACAAATTATTTCAACTCTCGGTACTCTAGGCAGTGTTATAAGATGAAAAATTGTGGAAAAGTCATCAATTTGCGTTAATAAATGGAATTTCCTCACCTGATAGTTTCCTCTGTCCCTCACAGGTCCAGTCATTATCCCTATCATTTATGTGACCTGTAGCTCAAGGTCCATTTGCAATTGCAAATTGCATCTTGTCATTAATGTAGATGCTCAGTGGTCTATGCCTGCTTGAGGGATGAAAAGAAATTCTTGTCTTTGAACTTCTTCTCTAAGAGAGAATGAATGGTTCCAGAATCCCTTCAGGGAGAGGTACCTGAAGGAAGAATCCCAAAGACCAGAATCCCTTATCTCCCAAATTCTTGCCAATGCCCCCTTCATGCAAGCACAATTTTGGCTAGAAAACTCAATTAGCCATCCCTTCAAGGGAGATCAAACCACCCCCAATGGTACAAAGACAGGTAAGAACAGAATTGTCTCTTTTTTTGGGCAGAGGGAGGGGAGGTCTTATGACTGGTTTGCGACAGACAGCAACAGATGTCCCAGGAGCTAGCAACATTCCCTTTCAACCATGCCTTTAAGCCAGTTGAAATTAAGAAAGGGCATATTCTTGACTTTAACTCCAGAACTGAGAAGTGGGGTTTGATAAAATGGGGAACTGAGTGAATTACAGAAAAGAATCAATTATTAAATTTTATAGAATAATTTTAATTTCCTCAATACAAAGCAGGATTGATTTTTCATGACATAAAAGTTTAAAACCAAGTACTGTGGGGATTTCAAGGAGGACCAAATTACATTGAAGGATAAAGAAAGGATAGGGTTAGAGGAGAGCAAGACAAGAATTAGGGAAAAGGTTCTTGAACATGTGAGCTGGGCCTTGAAGTTGGGTAGGATTTGGCAGACATTGCTACTAGGGTAATTCAAATTTAAAATGCACAAGCATATTGTGTTTAGACACAATGATGGCCATTAAGAGAGGCAATTAGTAACTGTGGAGGTCATTAACTTAGATTGCATTATTATTCTAATAACAAGGCCCCTAGAGGACTTTCTTACAACAAACAAATAAAAAAGGTCAGACATTGCTCGTAATTAACATTTATATTCCCTCATCTCTCTCATTATATTTTTAAAGATGTCTAACGTTCTTGTCAGGTTTACACATGTCAAATATATTAAGGTTGGCACTGACAGTTTTAGCCAGGGATTTCTAATATGAAATGAAATAAACTCTCAAATATGCAATTGTCTAGTATCAACAGCTCTTTCTAGAGCTTTTTGTACAGTTAAATTAGTGTAAAACTGGGTCAGTCAACTGCATGTTAAGAAGTTCTATACAAGGAGCTTCTTTGGAAAGATGATTTTTTTCCTCCAAGATTTGAGGTGGCTATTGAGATATTCATATAAAACTAATGGAACTGAGAAAAGCATTACTTTCTGTATGTATAAATTCCTCTATGTATTGGAGTTCTGCTATAAATATATATGCATATGTATGCACACATGTATGTGTATATATGCATGTATGTGTACAAACATATATGCATATATACATATATGTATGTAGAGATATACATATAGATATGACTGTTTTTTTCCTCAGTAAAAATCATTGTACTTCACTCTAAAATGCTCAGTAAAATGCTCAATAAATCCATTTTGCACTTTAGCAAGAACTCAACCTTTTTTGAGTCACAGTTCTCTTTGGCAATCTGGTAAAGTCTATAGGAATCCCTTCTCAGAATAAAGTTACTCAGTGTAGAAAATAAAATGTAAGAGATTATAAGGGAGGCATATATAAAAATGAAGTTATCAAAATATTTAAACAAAAACAAACAAAAAATTAATGTACCGCAAGTTAGAATTCCTACAACTAAAAGGGAAAAGTACAATAAATTGGAGTGACATTGGTAGAATAGGCGGAAGAAACCACTTCTTCAACCTCAGCCAGTTCTCCTTACTACCAACACCATTTTGATAGGATCCTTCCAAGGAGCTGTAGGATGCTGGATTTCTCATGATCCTGTCAATGCACAAGCATTATCAGTAGATCACCTCATAGCAGTATCTGAATTGGGAACCAAGGACATTGGGGAGAGTGTGTGTCCCAGACTTTTGGGGAGATATTTTTATACCAACTTGTCTTACTGTACTGCCTTAGTAAATATCACTTCCTAAAAGCTACTTAAGGCTGGCTGATTAAAATTATTTTCAACTGTATATTTTGCATGATTGCATATGTATAACCTGTATCAAATTACTTACCCTCTTAGGAGGGGGCAGGGGAGGAAAGGAAGGAGAAAACCTGGAGCTCAATTTTCTTAAATGTTAAAAAATTATTTTACATATAGTTGGGAAAAAATAAAATACTATTCAAAAAATTATTTTCAGTTAGTAATTTGGTGGGGGTGGAAGGGAAGCACAACTGGGGAGGGGGTTGAGGCAAAAATATTAGAAAATCACCTGTAACTACTTAGGAATATTTCTGTGGGAGGGGGAGAAACAGAGAGAGACAAAGAGACAGAGACACAGAGAGACAGAGACAGAGACATAGAGAGAGTGAGAGGGAGAGACAGAGAGAGAGACAGAGACAAAGACAGAGAGAGAGGTGAGAGAGAGAGAGAGAGAGAGAGAGAGAGAGAGAGAGAGAGAGAGAGCACACCTATAGGACTAGAAACTTAACTTTGAAAGTGGGAATTGGGATAAGATAACAAAGATGTCAAAGACAACATAAGCTACATATATATCACAAAATATAAGTCGTATAAGTATATTGTTAAGTCATGCAAAGTTGATCTGGCAAAGCACACATTTCAAAAGATTCTAAGAATGAGAGGGAAACAATCCCTTTAGTGATGGGAAGAGGAAGAAGGTAAGTGTGTGATTCTTTCCTGAAATAGTACTAGCTCATATATAGTGGATCACTTGCTATGTTCACCTCAGAGGTATCACACATGGGGCTGCACTTCTGAGTATAGCTGAAGCAGATTAAAATGTAGTTGGGAAATATTTAATTAAATGACTAAAAAATACAATAAAGTATAACCAATATTGTATTTTAAAACTAATCTGTGCAAGGATCTTTATGGGCTGTTTATTGACTCCTGTTTTTGTCTGAGTTTGAAACCATGGTTTCCATGACATTATTTCATTTGACCCTCATAGTAATCCTGTGAGATAGATGCTAGTAGTAACCCTATCCCCAGAAGAGGAAATTGAAAATGAGAAAGTCTAAGTGACTTGACCAATGTCACAATGATACAAGTGTCAGTGACAGGATTCAGACCCTGGTGGTCCTGACTAGGTCAAGAACTCTCTCCATTATGCCACACTGCCTCTCCAAAGAGTCTTTCCTTAAAGAACCTATCCTTTCCCCTCTTGAGAAAAGTCTTCCAAGAAACAATCCTTGTCACTCTTTCTGCCTGGAAGAATTAGCCTCTTGATAGGAATTGTTCCTCTTTCCCCCAAGAACCCTAAAGGTCTTCTCTTGCCAGTTTGATTTTTTTTTTTTTTTGACTAAAGGGGCCATCCCTTGAAGAAGCCTGTTCATTGAATGGGTGTATCTCACTTAAATGAGAATGAGATAAAACCATAGCCTGAAGAGGTCAGGGTCTCCCATTGCATCCTGATGAATATCAGGCCACTGGACCCAGGTGGCTCAGGAGAAGAAGGTGAGGCTGGTGACCTTGCACAGTCCTCCCTCACCCAAAACAAAGTCCACTGTGTGTCATGTCATCATCTTGATGCCATGGTCCTCTACAAGAACGAAGGACAAACACAACAAGAACCCTTAAAATACTGGCCCAGGAGGCTCTAGCTCTCCATCTCCACTATTGTTTCTCCTCATCCAGGTCTCCCACAGCCCAGCGAGTTCTCCATCTTAAAGCTTTCTAAGGATGCATTACTATTAGTGGTATCATTGTTCAGTCGTTTCAGCTGAGTCTGATTCTTCATGACCCCATTTGGGGTTTTCTTGGCAAAGATACTAAAATGGCATGCCATTTCCTTCTCCATCTCATTTTACAGATGAGGAAACTGAAACAAACAGGGTTCATTGACTTGCCTAGGGTCATAGAGCTAGTAAGTGTCTCAGACCACCTTTGAGTTCAGATCCTTCTGACTCCAGGCCCTGAATTCTATCTACTGCACCATCTGGCTGCCCATTACTCTTAGTAGCTTAGGGGAAACAAATGGGAAGAAGCTGAAAAGTTATAAAACATCTGAGAGCTCAAGTCACCATTTATTTTTAATCTTTACTGAAAGGCAAGTATGGCTAAGACACTTAGGAATGCCTAAATCACAAGCTTCCACCTCTTCACCTCTGAAGTGATATGAATCCCAACCCAATCTTTATTTTCTCTTATGAAAGAAAATATTTCTGGAACATCTCAGTAAGGACATCTCATCCAACTTGACTTCATTTTCCTCTTACTCAGCTCTCACCAAAGTTCTCAAGTACCCACACCTCATAAACATTAGGGTGGACAGTGCCAGCTTTGGCTACTACCAGTGGACCATCAGTGAACACTAGGGACTTAGGAAGGTTAGTTTACTTCTCAGAAAAAAATTCCAGACTTAGAAATGTCTGCTTTACCCAAAAAACTAAAGCCCGTTTTAAGATGAGGTCATGTCCTGGTTTCCTAATTTTGAATATAAATCTATAAATTTCTATTATAGTTCTTTCTGACACAAAAAGAAAAATCTTGAATCTAAGACACATAACAACATTCCCATACATGCATGTGTGTGTGTATATGGATAGAAATGTGTAGATTATATGTAACTCTGTATGTATATACTGTATATATATACTATATACATGTGTACATATTTATGTGTGTGAGTCCATCCCCTCTCAGAGTATGTATTAGAATTGTCAGCTCTCATAACAAATGACCAAAGAGTCATAAAGGTTTTGCAAGCACTATTAACTCCACAAATATCAAACAGCTCATACAGGTGATAAGTTAAAAGCTTTATTTACTTCTCTGGGGGAGAAAAATTAGAAACATGTTTCAGGGTCTCATCGAGTAGGATACCTGAAGCAGTGGGGCTAATCTTTGATTTATATATTTGTTTCTAGACAAGGAATCAAACAGTAGTGAGACATAACAGGAAAAGTGAGACAGAACTGTCTAGTGACAAAAAGTCCATTTGTAGCAGGGTTTCATGTTTATATCTATTGGTGCTTGCTCAGAGATGCTCCATTCTGTGATTTAGTTACAGCAGGGTCTCTCTGGAGAGTGAGCACAAAGGATTGTTTTTATGCCAAGCTCAGAGCACAGCTTGCTTGCTAGTCCTTAGCCTTAGAAAATAGGGTGTCTCCTAATAGTAAAAAGAGAGGGGGGGTCATGGATCCTGATAGAGCATAGAATGTCATCACATGCCAAAGTTTAAAGCCTAACTTGGGGAACTGACTTTAAAAAAAGATCAGGGTAATTCTCTAGAAATTTAGTCTCTTATGCCAGTGGTCTCTAAAATGTGGACCCCACTGCCTTGCAGATGTAGCATGAAACCCAAAGGGTACATAATCTCAATCAATAAGACAATGGGAAGAAGAACAACTCTCCTTATGATAGGTAATCATAGGGCTTGTCTTCAAGGGCATTACTCCTCCCACATCCCTTCAAGCTTCCATCCTCAGCTTTTCTGCCCCTGTATGGACTGCTCAGAACAATTGGAGCCTAACCCCACCCAGGTACTAGAGCAGCAGCTGAGAAAGTTTTGTTGGGAAATCCATCCTCCTGACCCCCAAATAAACCTGTAAATCACCTCAACTAACCATATCTTGCTGAATCTGTGCTATGAAATTTGGGTGCCTTTCTCATCTCGTTCTCACTCACCTCTGTATATCCTACCAGCTGTCAAATCTTGTCATTTCTACCTCCTCATCAATAAAATCTTTCCCATTCTCTCTATTCATTCACCACCCCGTTTCAGCCCCCCATCACTACTCCACTGAATATGATAATTACCTCCTAATTGATTTCCTTGCCCCATCTCTCCCCACTCCTTTCCACCCTCCATACAAGTGCCAAAGTGCCTCAATAAATTTCAGAAGCTTCCTATTGACCACGAGTTCAAATGCTATTTCATTTTTATCTCTTTTATTAATTTCTATTTTTGTGTAACTTTTATAATGTACACAACCATTATTACAGTGGTATATGTATATAGGTGTACATATAGTAAGAGAGTGCTCAAAAAGTTTCACTGTTTGAGGTGTGTAGTCAAAAAAAGTCTAGAGATCACTGCCTTAAGCAATGACTAACATTACATTCCTTCTGACAATTCCATGTCTGGAATTCAATCCTTTCTCATCCTTACCCTTAGGAATATGTATCTTCCTTCATACTAATCTCCTGTTTCTTTTTCTGCCAGGTGTCATACCCTAATGTCCTCAGTCTAAATATTCTCTCACTCCACAAATTTTCCAAAAGTACTTTGTCTAGATACCTCCTTTTACATACTATCTTGTATAATGCATATCATATGCATGCTAAATCTCTCCTATCCCTTAGTAGAATTTAAGATCCTCTAGAGCAAGAATTGTCAAATCAATAAGCATTTATTAAATTCTTACCATATGCCAGGCACCGTGCTAAGCACAAATACAAGCAAAAAGATGGTCCTTGCCCTCAAGTAGCTTATTTTTTTCCTTTTTCCTAATTTTATTTTTTTAATTTTTTTTATCCCTAATGCACAACAAAATGCCCAATTTAGAATAATCACCTATAAAATTTTATTGAATAAAAGAATGAATGAATGGAAGAGTTCTACTAATTGCCCTGACCATCCATTTCTCCACCATATAGAACTGACCTTTCAGTACAAAAGAAAAGCACTCAAGCCACTATGATTCCTATACTTTCTTCCCCTATAGGGAACTCTGTGAGCTTTAAGAGTTACCATCTCCCTCCAAAAAGCTTGGGCTAGATGAGTTTTATTGGATCTCAGGAAATTCATTGCTTCATTTCACTTGTTCTTTTCTAAATGAATGAATGAGTAAATGAAAGAATGAATGATAGTTCTCTAGCAAGAGGAGCATTGAATGTAAGCAGTTTAAGCAGCTTAACTTGAGTATTATGCTTGTTTTCAAAACACCACATAAATACTTCTATTCACTCAAACAAGATATATCTCCATTCTGCATTTTGACTCCATGACCATGACCCAACGTCATTATACCATTCCTCAAAAATTGTGGTATTTTCGTTAATTTATTCTTCATTGGTCTCCTTACTTCAAGTCTCTATTTTTATCTTCTCAACTTTTGAGGTGGAGACAGGGTTAATGTTCCTAGAAAATGGTGTGAAAATAAAAAATACCAGTGTTGATACACTGAACCTATGAAAATAGGGGGCTAGGTTCCCTCAGCTGCAAAAACTGTAATCTTTCATTAGAAATTGCTGAAAATACACTTTTCTGCATACAATTCTTTAAAAAAAAACTGTAATTCTGAAATATTCACTTTTCCTAACACAGTTACCATGAAATAACCAATAAAATCCAGTATATAATATAAAATTGGTAACATGCAAAACATCTTTCTCACTGGCAATTCTCTAGAATTCTGTGAACTTTTGTGCTAATATCAATAAAAATAATTAGTTTCAGACAAATTGACTTCATAACACATGAAATCTGCAATCTCATAAATACTATACAGCAAATAAAATTCTTAAAACTAAAACTTTGTTTTAACTTGAATCTTTCCTTCCATTGTATCAGATGACAGAGTAAGGTGTTGTATTACATACTATACCTCTGTAAACCTCTATACCTTAGGTATGCTCTGAAAACCAAGGGAGAAGTTTCTGATACTTTAGTCACTGCTGTCAGAAGAGCCAAGACTGGCAAGGTCTCAACATCTCTAATGCACTGTTCTTTATGCTGATAGATGGTGTTTGAGATCCTGAAGGATGCACCAGCTTGAAATTATCTACAGCAACATCTACTTCATGGCCTATTTGAGATCCTTAAGGATATTGGAGTATGGAAGCACAGGAAAGCCTTGAGGCTTTAATAGATGATGGGCAGTCTTGATATCTCTAGTCAACTGGTCAATCAGGCCAATTATTGCTGCAGATATTCTAGGACAAAGTTTATTTAACACTTTAAGTCACATCACTGACTTTGCAAACTTAGACCTAGAGCCCAAAGGACTTGTACTATGCTTTGGGGTCATAATTGCAACACAAAACTTGAGTTTTAAAGGCAAATGATGGAAATATGTAGCAAATGCATAGGGAGTTCTTTACTCTACAGCAATAGGGTGAACAGGACCAGTAAAGTACCTAGTAAGATATCATCCACTTGACAAACATGCTTGCATAGCATATCTGATTGTTTTTCTCTACTGCTTTTACACAAACGTGCCTGGTTGCCAATGAAAAGGTAAAAATGAGGCTACTAGTAAAATCATGAGAATGCTTGAAGTTCAAAATTAACAAATGAATGTTAAGGTTTGACTGTATTTATGTACACACTGATTCACCCTTTAGGATATAAGCTTATTGAGGTCAGAGACTGCTTTTGCTTTTTTGTTGTATCCACATGTTTAGTACAGTAAGTTCCGGCCATATGTAAATGCTTTTGATTAATTGCTTCAGCAATCATGTATTTAGAACATCTTAGTGACTACAACCTGGTACTCTACCACCATGGGAATTGTGACATGGAAAAAGTTCAAGAGAACTTGCCCTGAGTAATAATAATTATTTCCTGAGTAATAATAATTCCTGAGTAATAATCATTTTATTAATCATGCTAGTATATAATTAATAAAAGGGGTCAGTAACACTCACAAATGACAAAGACCCTTCATCGAATCCACTCAATGCTTATCTGACCTTCAGAGAGTGCATGTTCCTGAAGGCAGGGCAGCTAAGTGGTACAGTGAATAGAGCACCAGTGCAGGAGTCAGGAGGATCTGAGTTCAACTCTCACCTCAGACACTTGACACTCACTAGCTGTGTGACCTTGGGCAAGTCACTTAACCCCAATTGCCTCATCCTGGGTCATCTCTAATCATCTTGATGAATATCTGGTCACTGGATTCAGATGGCTCTGGAGGAGAAGTGAGACTGGTGACCTACACAGCCCTCACTCACTCAAAACAAAGTCAAGTGCAAGTCATGTCATTATTTCTCTGATGGCATAGTCTTGTTTGGCAACGAAGGACAAGCACACATACAACCTGAAGGCCCCAACTGATTCTGAGTGGTTAACAAGTAATGAGAGAGAATGAATATTATAATGAGAGATGGACTTATTCTCATGAGGGGCTGGGGGATATGAATTTAATCACGTCATTTATTTCTGAGTCACCTTCATCCTTGGGCAATCGAGACAAGCTCTACCCACCCTGCCGGAGTAGAACACGATGGGCCAGAATTCACCTTTATTAAATTCCTTAAAAGTTCTCTAGTTGGGTGAGGCAACAGAAAACATAGTCTAAATGGAGCAAATTTTTGGAAAAGGTCAGGGATCTCCCCAAGAAATTTTTATTTAATAATCATCACTCTCAGGATTAAAAAGACAAGTAGGACATAGCTTTTGGCATCAAAGACCTGACAATCAGATAGAAGGGCTATGCAACTAATGTGTAGGATATGCAACAATGGACATGGTATAGGGCACGAGTCCATAAACAAGTCTAAGCTGAGAAGCACTAAATGTTCCAAACCTTTTTCTTCTTCCCCTTAAAGTGTAACCATTCCCATAAAATTTCTGAGAGCTGATACATCAAATCATATTGAAGTTCTACATAACTACACAAACAAGATGATTCTTAAATAAATTTTTTACAAATCTCATATGACAAAAATATCCCATACTCCTGGCTGACTTGTGCCAATATATTAAAAATAACATTATTTCCTAAAGTAATTTATAGATTTATCACTATGCCAATCAAATTACCAACAAGATATTTTACAGAGTTGATAAGATAACAAAAAATTCATTTGGAGCAACATAGATCTAAAATATCAAGATAAACACCTGGGAAAAAAGAAATGAAGGGGAAAGATCTCTTGCAGGACTCAAATGAAATTATAAAGCACTAATCACCAAAAAAATCTACCAAAGCTATTTGATACTGATACCTTATTTTATCAGGACCCCTTCCAATTTACTAAAACTAATCCAATAGACTATTAACAATGAACTGACGATGGTTTATTGTGTTCAGTCATAAGTCATGTTCAACTTTTCATAGCCCTCTGGACCATACTGCCCATAGGGTTTTCTTGGTAAAGATACCAGAGCAGTTTGTCATTTCCTTCTTCAGTGGATAAAAGCAAACAAAGGTTAAGTGACTTACCCAGGGCCATGCAACTAGTAAGTGTCTGAGCCCAAAAGTAATGGTCAATAATTGTTTAATTAAGAAGTTTCTGTATAATGTGTACATGTTAAGAGAGGCCTTGGCTCCTCAACCACAAGCAATGAATACTTCGGGAATTCCAGATACCAACTGATCAAAAACATTTATTAGGCTCCTACTATGTGCTAGGCACCATGCTGAACCCTGCAGATACAAAAAGAGGCAAAATACAGTCCTGCCCTCAAGGAACTTACAATCTAATGGACAGAGTCAACTGAAGCAACAGGGGCAGGTTACAGACTGAAAATTATAGCAGGCTTGAGAAAGTAAGAGGCCATTGAAATACATGATGCTTGAGACATTTTGGCCCTTTACACTTGGACAACCTGACCTAGATGTATTTTGTGCATCTGGACAAATCAGGCAATGTATCCCATCATAAAACAAACGTTATTATAAAACTATGAGAAATTTCAGAACATTAGGTTACATTGAAATTGAAAGAATTTTATTTTCAAATTGTTTTTCCTGTCCTACACGTGTATTATAAATGTTTAACAAAGTACAATCTATTTAATTCAAAAGCACTTGGTTTCCTTGACAATGAATATCAGGTTATGGCCAAGGAAGATAAAGTATTCAAGTTTTGTATCCACCATGATCAGATGATGGTAGCTTCTAAGTTATTAGACCTTACAGTGAACATCTTTGGCACAGTAAAACCATATTCTTTTATAATTCACTAATTTTAAAAGCATAGTCATTTGGTCAGGGCCAAGCTGACTGATTTATCCATGAAATATTACAATATAGAATAAATAACATTTCAGATGACATATTTAAACCCTTAAAAGAACAGATTGCTCACAAACACTTAAAACTATCCATTTATGTACAAATAAGATCTGTTCCTTGCTTTTCTTCTCCACTCTGAAAAAATTCCTCATCTGATCCATTCATCCTTCTATCATCCCATATTTCTCCTCTCTTTTGTGGCTAAACTCCATATAAAACAAGTGCCTCCATTTCCCTTTCCCTCATTCTTCTCATAATTATTTTCAGTCAGACTTCTAACCTCATCATTCAACTGACAGAGCTCTCTCTAAAATTATTAAAGATTTCTTAATTTAATAGCCTTTTCTCATCACTCATCCTTCTTGACTTCTCTGTAGTCTTTGCCACTGTTTATCATCTTTTTCTCCTTGAAACTTTTTTCTCTCTAGAGTCTAGATTGTCACACCCACTGTTCTCTTATGGTTCTCCTCTTACCTGTGTGATTGTTTCTTATCTCTCCTTTTCTGTTTATCCATCCATGAAATACCAACATTGGAATGCAGGTCATCCATTGTATCCCAGGTCAGTGCCAATCAATTTGACTTCTGTCTTGTCATTGGGCTTCAATGACTCTGAAAGAAGGAGTGAGGCTTATGACTCTGTGCACCTCTGCCTCATTTAAATGCAATTCATGTTCAAGTTAAGACATCACCCTGCAATGTCATTGATTTTCTTTGAAATGAAGGAGGAAAAAAGCAACTAACAGTAGAGATGTCCCCCAAGGCTCTATCCTGGATTTTATTTTGCTCAGTGATTTCATTAGTTACCCTGAGTCCAATTATCTTTGCTAAGCAAAGGACTCTGATTCAGCTAGGCACTGCAGTGGATAGAGCACTTGGAATGGGGTCAGGAAGACCTGAATTCAAGTTCAATTTCAAGCACTTACTAGCTATATAACCCAGGGCAAGTCACTTATGCTCTATCTGACTCAGTTTTCTCAACAAAAATAATGAAGGTAATAACACCTCCCTCCCAGTGCTGTGAAATCTAATGATTTAACCTTTATAAAACACTTAGCACAGTTTATCTGGCACATGTTGTTGTTTTATCACGTTCAACTCTTCATGATCCTGTGGACCATGGCACTTCAGTACTGTTCATGGGGTTTTCTTGGCAAAGACAGTGGATCACTTTGTATTTCCTTCTCCAATGAATTAAGGCAAGCCTAGGTTAAGTGATTTGTCCAGGGTTACACAGCTAGTGATTGCCTGAGGCTGAATTTGAACTCAGGTCTTCTTGACTCCAGACCTAGTGTTCTAACCATCGAGCTTTCTAGCTGCCACATAGCACGTACTTAATAAATTCTTCTTTCTCTCCTGATATCTAGTCTCATATTTTCAACTGCCTTTTAGACATCTGAAATTGGATTTTCTATATGAATCTTAGAATTGAGATGTCTAAAACAAGCTATCTGTCCCCCAAACCCTCCTTCCTTCCAAACTTTTCTATTACTGTTAAGGGTATCACTACCATCCCAGTCACTCAGCCTCTGTAATATAGGTATCATCTTCAAATTCTCACTTTTTCTCACCCCCTAAGCAATATCTAATCTACTTCCAAGTCCTTTGGATTCCACCTTCATAAAACAACTTGCATATTCTCTTTTCTCTCCTCTGACCTTAATGTGAGTCCCCAGCATCTCACATCTGGGCTACTGCAAGGCCTCCTAGTTGTTTTTTCCACCTCAAGTCTTTCTCCATTTCAGTCTCCTCTCAAGTCTCTCACAACTCAGTCGTCAAATTGATCTTCCTAAAGCATAGATCTGACCATCTCTCTCTCTCTCTCTCTCTCTCTCTCTCTCTCTCTCTCTCTCTCTCTCTCTCTCACGCACGCGCACACACACACACATTGTAATCAGCCTAATAATGTTAGAGGAGGGTTTTATGACTATACCTTTGGGTCTGATTATAATATACTAATCAAATATGAAGCAATTTCCATCATCCCCTCCACATACAGTCAGTACTTTTTCTGATATTTTCTGACATTCTGATTTTTTTTCTGATATTTATCCGATGAGGGGTAGTTGGAGGCTATTTCTGTGCAATCCATTAGGTGGCACTCTAAGTTAAAACAGTATCAGGACAAGCCAGACCAGGGTCTTCCCAGTTCTTTTCCTACTACTTTTTTTTTGTTAGGAAAGGTGTCTACGTTAAATATATTACTACTGCAATTATATTCAAAATTTGCTTGGTTTATTTTGTCACTATCCTATTGAGAGACTACTGTCTTACTTTGAGCTCTTATTGTGATCAAAAGACCTATTCATTCTTACCATAGATTCAATGGAATTTTTATTCCAAAGAAATTAGTCAACTTTCCACTCTCCAAGGGTAGAGAAGCATTTCCTAGTAAGGTCTGACCTCTCCACTCTCCATCCTTCTCATCTGTTCTCTCTCTCTAACCTTTACTACAGAGACAAGCACACATAAAAGCCATGTTCCTAAGGGAACTATTCCCCCTTTCACAAGATCTCTTTGGTCTCAAAGGTAAAGGTTAAAATGGTTCCCATGGTTCCCCACATTCACTTCCCACCATCCTGCTGCTCTGGCAAGGGACATACTTAAAATTCTATCTAAATGAAAGCTGGTCAGCTTCTTTCTCATCTTCTCCTGATAACTACAACCCTTCCTCCCAAAGTTCAGATAAATAAATCCCCATGTTCACACTGCTAGTTTAAAACACCATTAGCACCAGAAATGCAAAGTGCTGCCAGTGCCCTTCTTTAAATGTCCCTTACTCCTGTGATATTTGGAGCTCTTGAGGGGCATTAAATTACTCCACTGACTATAATTGATATTCAGGCCCCTATTTGCAATCTCTTTGACTCCTCAGATGAAGACAGCATAAGGGAAAACATGTAGGACAATCAGAGTGCGAGGCTATCACAACAGGTTTATATTTCTTACTTCAGAACGAACAGCAATTTTATATGGAGCATAAAGCTATTGATCAGTTTTACTGATTCCTTAAAGTAAGTCCATTAAAGACATCTGCTAGACAGTGCTTCGCTAACTTTATTAAATTAAATTCAACAACATTTTATAAACAATTTTTATGTAGAGATCAGTACGTTAAGGGTTGAGGTGAATACAAAGGTTAAGTAGATAGATAGATAGATAGATAGACAGACAGACAGACAGACAGACACATAGATACAGATACATAGAAAATAGATAGCTAGACCTCTGTAACATCTCTCATGTCTATCCCTCTCTCTCCACTCAGAAAATTGCTATCCTATAGAGAACCCTAGAGAATCAACAAAAAAAAACTGGTTAATAAAGCAATTAATAATTTTTGCAAAGTTGCAGGATATAAAATAAAACTACATAAATCATCTGAATTTCTATATAATAACAACAAAACCCAACAGGAAGGGGGGAAAGGAAAAATATCATTTAAAATAACTTCAGACAATATAAAATACTTGGGAATTTATCTACCAAGACAAACCCAGGGACTATATGAACACAATTATAAAACACTTTTCACACAAATAAAGACAGATTTAAATGCCTGGAGAAAAATTAATTGCCAATGGATAGGCCAAGCCAATGTAATAAAAATGGCAATTCTACCTGTATTTATTTACTTATTCAGGGTTATACTAATCAAACAACCAAAAATTATTTATATAGAGTTTATGTTATTAGTTTAATTATTTTATAGAGTTAGAAAAAAGGTCAAGAATGTCAAGGGAATCAATAAAAAAATGTGAAGAAAGTTATTAGACATCAAAAATCTGGTAGTAGTTAAAAATAGAGGGGTGATCAGCGAAATAGATTAGATACATAATACACAGCAGTAAATGGTCAAAGTAATCTAGTATTTGATAAACTCAAAGATCCAAGCTTTTGGAACAAGAACTCACCATTTGACAAAAATTTCTAGGAAACTAGAAGGTACAATGGACAGCATTGGACTTGGAATCAGAAAGACTAATCTTCATTGTGAGTTCAAATTTGACCTCAGACACTTACTAGCTGTGTGACCTTGGGAAAGTCACTTAATCCTTTTTACCTTGGTTTCCTCATTTGTAAAAATGAGCTGGAAAAGGAAATAGCAAATAACTCCAGTATCTTTGCCAAGAAAACTCCAAATGGGATCATGAAGAGTTGGGCACAACTGGAACTACTACACAACAAGATAGGAAAACTGGAAAACAGTTTGTCAGAAACTAGGTATAATCCACCATTTCATTCTATATACCACAAAAAGATCAAGATGGATAAATGACTTAGACATAAAGGGTGATATAACTGGTAAACCTGGTGAGCACAGAAAAATGTACCTGTCAGATCTATGGATAAGAAAAGAGTTTATAACCAAATAAGAAATAGTGAGGATTGTGGTAAAGAAAGGAAAGTTTTGATTATATGAAATTAAAAAGGCTTTACACTAAAAGTTTTAGCCAAAATTAGAAAGAACGGGGGAATCTGGGGGAAAATTATCTGAAAAAGGCCTTCTCAAATCTATAAAGAATTGAACTAAATTTGTAAAAATAAGAGCCACTCCACAATTGATAAATGGTCAAAGGATATGAATAGGAAGTTTTCAGAAAAAGAAATCAAAGCTATCTCTAGTCATGAAAAAGGCTCTAAATCATTATTGATTAAAGAAATGAAAATTAAGCAACTCTGAGGTACCACCTCACATCTCTCAGATTGACTGAATAAGATGACAGAAAAGGAAAATGCGGAAAAAATGTGGAAAAATCAGAACATTATTGCATTATTGATAGAGTTGTAAACTGAGGATTCCACCATTTTGAAGAATAATTTGGAACTATGCCCAAAGGGCTATAAAACTGCATACCATGTGAGGCAGCATTACCACTATTAGGTCTGTATCCCAAAGAGATCAAGAAAAGAGAAAAATACCTATTTGTACAAAAACACTTATAGCAGATCTTTTTGTGATGGGAAAGAATGAGAAACTGAAGAGATGCCCAACAATTAGAAAATGGCTGAACAAATTGTGGTATACGATTATGATGGAATAACTATTGTGCTACAAGAAATGATGAGCAGGATGGTTTCAGAAAAACCTGAGAAAATATAAACTGATTCAAAGTGAATGAGAGGAACCAAAAGAACATTCTACACAGAAAAAGCAATATTGTGAGGATGATCAGCTTTGAAAGACTTAGCTACTCTAATCCATACAGTGATCCAAGACAATTCCAAAAGACCCACAAAACATTCTGCCTCCAGAGAAAGAAGTGCAGATTGAAATGCACTTTTTTCACTTTAATTTTCTTGCTTTTTTTTCCACAACCTGGCTAACCTAGAAATATATTTTGCATGACTATATACATATATATGTGTATATATATATACATATATATAATTTATATCATATTACTTACCTTTTCAATGGATGGGACAGGGGATGGAGAAAAAGAGAAAAATATAAAAAAAGTTAAAAAATAAATGAATCAATGAATTAATATGCAAGTAAGTAGGTGAGCAAACAAATCTAAAAAGAAAAATTTATTATTAAAATAAAAAAAATTTTCATTCAGGCTCTCATTGTCTCTTTTCTGGACCATGCAATTGTTTTCTAATTCTTCTTCATGGTTCCAGTTTCTGCTGTCTCCAGTCTGTCCTCTATACACTTACCAAAATAGTCTTTCTAAGGCACAAATCTTACCACTTCACTCTACAGCTCAAAAGCCTACAATGGCTCCCTATTGACTTGAAGACAAAGGTCTATCATTTAAAGACCTCCATAATGCATCTCCAAGCTAACTTTGTAGTCCTATCTCACTTTACTCCCTTCATACCCTCTAAGCTCTAAGCTAGTATGGCCTCTTAGCTATTCCCTGAACTCAACATTCCATTTCTTACCTCTGAAAATTAACTCAAAGCATCCCCACCCCTACCACATACCTGAAATCTACTTCTTCCAAGTTTCCATTTCTTATAATCCTTATCTTCCATCAGCTCAGATCAGGCAATGTCACCCCTATAAGTGTCACTTCTATAAACCCTAAGTCTTTCCTCTTCCAGGTGCAAGTTCTCTCTTTCACTTCAAATTACCTTATATTATACTTACTTCTTTGTGTTCATGCTGAATCCTCCAATAGAAAATAAATTCTCAGAAGGCAAGATCTTATTTCTTTTATCTTCTTATGTATCTTCTACACATAGCACAGTATGTTGCATATAGTAGGTACCTAGTAACTATTTGCTGAATTGAACTTTTGTCTGGCCACAAATCTGGTTCGTGTTAAACCTATGCAGTAGGATGACCCACTTCCCTCCCTCACATCTGGAATCTACTGCTTATGCTTGTCACTTTAATCAGAAATATAGAACATCTGTGCCATAGGTACTTGCAAAGGATTTGAGCACAAATTGAATGAGATAAAATGCCTGCCTGAAGCTCATTGGAGACATCTGTTATTTGGAAGATACAGTCTAATGGACATGCTAAGTGCCAATTAATTTAGATTCTTCAGGTTTCATCTTTGCATTAAGTTACATCTCCCAAACCAAGTTATTTGAACTGAATTGACTCATCCCTTCACACAAATACTTTCCCTAAAAAGAATTCAATATTATGGCCTTTCCTTGTGCACCAGAACTGCCTGGTCAAACAAAGCATCTGTACCTTTTGGAAGAAAGTGAAAAAAAAAACAGAAAAAAACAACAAAAAGAGAAAGTGTTTGAAGATATTTTTTGACTAATTAATCCAGTATCACTGACTCATCAATTTCAGAGCTAGAAAAGATCTTAGAGACCTTCTAGTACCTACCCCCCCACACATACATTTCATAGATAAGGAAGCTGAACCACAGAAAAGTAAAATGATTTCCCCAAAGCCTCATAGGTACTAAGGTAAAGAGGTGATTTGTACCCACGTCTTCTGGCTCCAAATTTAATCAACTTCCCCACTTTAGACGAGAGTCTACAAGATATAAATACCATCTCACCCAGTGGCCAAATTCAAATAGCAATACGTTTCTGCTTGAGCTTAATATTGAGGGGAGAGGGGAGCAAAAAGAGGTTGTAAATAAAAAAAACCACTGTTATCTGTGGATGATTTTATAAATTTTACCTGAAAATGAAAATTATATAATCTCCCATATATTTGTTTTTGTTTTTTACCTTACCAGAAAACTTAGGGCATCTAGATGGTGCAATGGTTAGAGATCTGGGCCTGGAGTTAAGAAGGCTCATCTTCCTGAGTTCAAATCTGGCCACAGACATTTACCAGCTGTGTAATCCAGGGTAAGTCATTTAGTTTAACCCTGTTTGCCTCAGCTTCCTCATCTGTAAAATGAGCTGGAGGAAGAAATGGCAAAGCCATTCCAGTGTCTTTACCCAGAAAACATCCAAATGGTGTCACAAAGAGTCTAACATGACTGAAGCAACTGAACAAAAAACCAGACAACTTAAAGTGAATGCCTAATGCTAATATATTCCCTTTTTTCTGCCTTCCTCTAGATGTCCTCTGCTCCATTTTAGCTTTAAATGCCTTATGGGAGGCTACGTTTTATTCTGTAAGCCCCTGTCAGGTCCATTTGACCAGGGCTACTACTACTTAATCTAACAACCTAACAGCAACTCAGAGTGAAAGAGAGGGTACTGGCAGAAAAGAGGAAGCCAAGGTCGCCGCTTAGAGCTCCTGGTATACTCAGTTCTCCATCTGAGCAACTCCATCCACCCAAATCAGATGATGCTGTCAAAGAAAATGTTATTTGAAAGGAATTCCTTTCAGAGAAGAACCCCTATGGCTCTTTAAATACAAGATGGCTCAGTAAGCAGGACCATGGCAGAAAAAGCCCCAGCATGTGGCAGTATAACTATTGTCAAGGATCTTGTCTAGAATTATATAAATTCATCTTTCTATCCAACCATTCAATAAACAGGTCAAGTGATTATTGTAACATGCATTTTATTAGCCCCTGGGGGTTTATACAAGAGAAAATAAGACCTGGCCTCTTGTCCTTGGGTTTGCAATCTGCAGGAGAAAATAAGATGCATAAATATATAACAAATATTAGCATAGAAGTAGATTAAAGAGAGATAGTATGGTATAATGGATAGAGAGTTGGCCTCAGTGCCAGGAAGACCTGAATTCAATTCCTTCCTCTAACACATATTGTAGACACCAAGCAAGTCACAACCTCTGAGTATTCTAGATGGTCTTTAAGATTATAAGGTACAGAGAAGGCACTAGTCTGTTCTGGCAGAGGGAAATCTTCCAGGATTTCCCTATATCAGTGAAATGACAATTTCAGTATCACCTGACCTTGAGCTCCTTAAGAGGATGGACTATCTTTTGCCTTTTTTTGTATCCTGAGCACTTAACACAGTTCCTGTTGCAGTTCCAGTTCCTGGAACATAATAGGTATTTAATAAATGTTTACTGAACCCTCAAGAAGCTTATAGTCTAACAGGGGAAGACAACAGACAAAAGAAAACTGAAGAAGAGATGGTAGTCAGTCAAAGAGGGGCCTGGTAGAGGGACCAAAAACAACCAAAATAAATGAGTACTACCAGGGAAGTAAAATAAGTCCAAAATGAGCGTAGCCAGGGGGAAACGAGATGTCTGATATGTTCTTTTGCTGGAGTAATGTGTGTTGGCTACAAAAACCCACAATGACTCCCAGCCTGTATACCACCACAGTGTCTATTTTGAATGCTCTAAGCATTGCAAATAAAATGAAATATGAATCCTAAGGAATATAGTTACTCATAAAAATCAATTACTAAATACCTTTTTAAATAGATCTTCAACTGGATCCATTATATACAAATCAATCTTGTAACCCTTTATTAAAAACTGAATTAAATACCTTGATGCTAAAAGACAGAATCATTTTAAAATTTTTATATCTCAAACGTCATATGTTGTTAACATCTGAGACTCGATGTCAAGACCTGGAGGTGCATGTGAACTCTAAGATTTAGTATCCATTTGTCGAAGTCAAATATCTCCCTCAGAAATTCATAAGTGATATCAATGAGATTGCATCCATTAAAGAATTTGGGGAAAGGAACTGAATTAATCTTTTCCAATCTCATTTTATAGGCAAGGAATCTGAGACCCACAAAGGTTAAGTACTCACACAGAAAGTTATTAAAGGAGGAAAGACTCAGATCCAGGTCTCCTGACTCCAAGACTACTGGACTTTCCATTATAACACACTAGCTCTCACAAGCTTTAATCCTGGCATAGTTTTTACTCTGCTGTATTCTCTTTTCATTAAAGAAAAGCTTATCCCTCTCTTGTTGCCTAAAGTTTGAGGCCCTCTACAATCTGGCACTCTCCTACCATTTCAGAGTAATTAATTATTCCACTTCAAGCATTCCATATTCCAGCCAAACTAAACTATTTTTTTTGATCAGTAACTGATATTATTTGTTGATTACCATGCCTAAGGCCTTCTGGACTCTTTTCTTGAAGAAAGAGTCTATTGCATAAGCTACAAACTTGGTTTTTTCACATTTCTTTCTCCTGAACCATGCTTCTCATCCTATTCTGTGGATATACTCTCTTTTGCTTACATTTGCACCAAAATCGCCAACTCAAAGTATAGATTGGCTTAATATCAAAAGTCTTGAGTTCTCAGTAGAATTTTCTACCATTCAAACCTACAACAGATAAGTCCTGAACTTTAGAAAGATTACTTAGGCAGTTGAGTATAGGTTAGACTGGAGCGTGGAGACACTTAAGAGAGGGAGATCAAGCAGAAGGCTATTGCAACTGTACATGCATGAAGTGACGAATGCCTGCAGTAAGGTGGTTATGTGCATGGACAGATGGAGAAGGAAGGTATATGAGAGATTTTGTGAAGGAAGATATAAAAAGACTTAGCAACAGACTGGATATTTGGTGTGAGTGTGAGACAGGGTTTGAGAATGAAACAGGTTGTCAAACTGAGTGATGGAGAGAACGGTGGTATTGTTGACCATAACTGAGAAATTGGAAAGATAGAAAGGTTTTTGGGGAAAAGATAATGAGGTCTGTTTGGGACATGTTCAAACTTCCAACTCGACATGTTCACAAAGCAGTTACTGAATATAGATAGATGTAGTGGTTATAGGTGGATAAGGTAGACATATAGATCTGGGAAATATCGATAGAAAAGATAATTGAACCCATGAGAACTGATGAATTCTTCAAAGGAAACAGTATAGAAGGAAAAAAGAAAAGGACTTATGACAAAGACTTGGGGGACACCTAGAGTTAGTAGGTGTGATGTAAAT
This sequence comes from Bettongia penicillata ogilbyi, assembly GCA_023548195.1. Taxonomy (NCBI): domain Eukaryota; kingdom Metazoa; phylum Chordata; class Mammalia; order Diprotodontia; family Potoroidae; genus Bettongia; species Bettongia penicillata. The sequence continues at coordinate 14,962,085 of JAJHZJ010000413.1, read as the reverse complement.
AATAAACCAGAAAAGGAGATTGAAAAGAACAGGTCAGACAGGTCGGAGGAGAATCAGGATAGAGAAGTGTCATGAAAATTTCAAAAAGAGAGAGTATCATGGAGAAGAGGGTTAGTGACAGTGTCAAGGGCTGCAGAGGAAGTAAAAAGCATGAGAACTGAGAAATGGCATTGGATTCAATGAGTACCACTCCTGGAAATGCCTTCAATTTAGCACAAAAAACAACCATGTTCTCATCTTTAAACTACACAGCTGGGGTGTGTGTGTGTGTGTGTGTGTGTGTGTGTGTGTGCGTGTCTGTGTCTGTGTCCATGTCTGTGTTTATAAACAATGAGGCAACAAGGTAAAAGAAAAAGAACCATATCTCCCTCTGCTCATGAAAAAGATTCTGGAGTCTAGTTCTGTGACTGATATGAGTTGAATGGGAGTAAATTACTCAGTCTTTCTGAGTGGCTCTAGATCTCTTTCTCTATCATTGTTGCTCCTCATCCAGGTCTCCACAGCCCAGGGAACAGTTCCACAAGTGCTTCTGATTAAGTTTTCTGAGAAAAGTGTTGTTGCTGTTGAGTCGTTTCAGTTGCATTTTGATCCCATTTGGGGTTTTCTTGGCAAAGATACTGGAATGGTTTGCCATTTCCTTTTCCAGCTCATTTTACAGACGAGGAAACTGAGACAAACAGCGTTAAGTGACTTGCCCAGGGTCACACAGCTAGGAAGTGTCCAAGGTCATATTTGAACTCAGGAAGATGAGTCTTCAAGACTCCATACCCAGCGCTCTATCCACTGCACCACTCTAACAAGGTGTTAACTCCCTAATAAAACAAGGCTTCAATTCTTGGGCCCCTTTAAATCCACACTAGCCATGATCCCCAGTCAGTTGCTATATCAAAGCTAACTTTTAGAATTGGCTTCAAAAAAGGGAGAATCAAAACAGACAGTGAGCTAGAATCAGGGCTAAAGATCCATCAGAAGAGAGGGAGGAAGGAATGGGGCCACAGACTTCATCCCAATTACCCAGAAGGCAAAACTGCCTCTGTGAGTCCTGTCCAGAAAAACACAGGTCTCTGGAGATAACAGCAGGTGGTGGATGAGCTGCTGATAGCCAGCCAAACTGGAAACAGCAGGGAAGTATTATAAAGTCACAAATTTAGATGTGGAAAGTAATTTAGAGGTCATTAGGTCCACTCCATTTTACAGAGGAGAAAATTGAATTATGTAGAGGTTCAGTGACTTACCTAAGGTCACTGAGTCAGTCAATGAGTATTTATTAAGCACTTACAATGTGCCAAGCACTGTGTTAAGTACTTGGGATAGTGGCAGAGCCAGAATTGCAGTCTAGTCTCTTTGATTCCAAATCCAGTATTTTTCTACTGTAGACCAGCACTAATACAGTTCAAGTCAGAACAGATCCCTCAGAATTCTACCACATGAACTAGTTACGTGTCAGGAGCTTGTCTAGTCTCAATGGTTTTTGTTTTAGATCTAGAAACTGCACTGGCAAGGGCCCAGCTTAGACAGGCTTTTGTTTATAAGGACCAAGACGGGCATGAAACTAGAAGATCATACATTCCTGTGTCGGAGGTGAGCGTCAGCACAAGCAGCACCCAGCTGTAAATGGGTCTGGCTTCTCACAAATTACTGTTGGGTTGGGGAAGGGGTCCCCACAGACTGTAATAAGGGCAGCATTAAAAGTACAATATATGTTGCTGTGGACTCTTTTAGAATAGTGAAATGTACTGGGAAAGCCATTCAGCAAAGAAGACGTACTGGTCTAAGCCTCAGTTTCTTCACATATAAAATAGGGACAGTAAGACCTAAGACATGTCCTGCACTTGGTGAGTGCTGGCTTGATGACAGGAAGCCCAGAGTTCAAATCCCAACTCAGAAATTACTACTTATCTGATGGTGGACAAATCACTTAACCTTTACCTAACTCAAACAACTCCCAATAATTGATTTTTTTTTTAAATCAGAAGTGGTTGTCATACACTGGAGGTTTCCTATACTGACAAAATCATAGACCCTTTAGGGATTTCCATGACATCCTATCTCACAAGGATGACTTATAAATTTAAAGTGCTATTACTATGAATAACTGTATTCCACAAAATCTCTCCTTCAGTTTCTTATTAAATATATACTGCAGTCTCATCTATTTCCACTCCTTTTCCCCCCTCCATCATCAAAGCTGTCTTTGTACTTGTCACTGTTGCTTATTTCTTCTATTGCAAGTCACACTCTTACATTGCTGCCATCAAAACCGTAACATCTTTTTGCTGTTACCAATTGACACAAATCAATGATATCCACTGCAGGATAAAATTAGGGTTGTCAAAAAGCAAGTAACCATGTGTCTATGGTTAATAACTGCTCTCATCAACTAACATCCTCCTTGTCTTTCTGGCTGTTTCTACCTTTTCTAATTTAGTCAAATCCCATTAATCCTTTGTCATATTCTCCACATTTTATGTTTATTTCCCATCAATTGTGCATTTAATACATGGGGTCCAGTTACCTGACAAATTCCTATAGCTCTGCTTCAATCAAGTTCCTTCTCTTCCAAAATCCTTTCCCATATATTCTCATCCTTTATTCCAATCTCTATTTGTCTATTTAAAAAAAGCCTGAGAAATTTCTAAAACCGTAGACACTGATCTAAATTCTTTAATAATGTAGTGTCAGATGAGTTCCAAGTTTCATCTACTACTTTGACATCTTATATAAAACATTTTTCTTTATTCTCGCTTACCTTTGGTGACCAAGTCACCTTGACACCTATAAATTATCAGATTATAATTACCATTATAAGCTTCTCAATTAAAGATACTCAGTTATACCTTAGCCTTATCCTCTTTTCTAGTTAAACATGACAACTCTATTTTTAGTTTAAAACATTTGCTTTAATGAAGAAAATCAAAGTCAGTCATAGCACTGAGAGGCAGCTTAAATTCCCAGACAATCTCCATTGCCCTATGGCCACATACATTCCTTTCCTTGCTGGCTAGTCCTTTTGAAGTTTTCCATTCATTTCCAGTGATGTGATTTCATTAATGTTTAGTCTCTTTGAAAATATCGAGCTTATTTTTATACTTAAAGTCTCATTCAGCAAGATCACCTCCCTGAAACAACCATAACATATTTGACCTTTCCTCTCAGTTATAAATCCTAGAAATTCCTTTAAATCTTACCCACTAAAAGAGATGCAATAGAATCTGACCACAATATTATTCCCCATAGAGAATAACTTGCTGAAAGGTCATAGGATCCTAGAGACTTTTAAAACTGAAAGGAATGTAGGAAACCATATAGTCCAACTCATTCATTTTACAGATGAGAAAATTGAAGCCCAGGGAAGTTAAGTCAAATAGGTACATTGTTTTGGACATGACATATAATTTTATTGATCTGGAGAACTCCTTGTGAAAAATCTCCTCCTCAGTGAAGACAAGCAATTATCTAGAAACGCATAGTCAGTCTTAGAGATGAAATTGGCATAATGGCTGAAGAACTGGTCTTGAAAAATCTGACAGAAGTTATGAGCTGCATGCACCTGGGTAAGGTAATTATCCTCTTTGACCCCCAGTCTCTTCATCTAAAAGATGAGAGAGTTGATTTAAAGGCCATTAAGTTCCATTTCATTTCTAAAATCTCTTCAATTATCTATTTGGTCCTAAAATCTGAGATCAAGTCCACACATACTGACTAGTTAACACAGGGCCAGTCATTTAACCTTTATGCCCCAGCCAACTCCAGTTTATTTGTATTCATGCCTTATAATTCCTGTTGGATAATAAACACTTTGAAGGCAGGAACTATGTCTTATTTATCCCAACTTACCTTGGGCACTATCTGATTGACTCACTGTGAGCCCCAGGAGAACAGTAGAGGTTTAGACTAAGGCTCCAAAAGAGCCCAGAATATGGGCAGGTAGGTGGCCCAGTGGACAGAGCTCTAAAATTCAATTCAGGAAAACTTGAGTGCAAATCCTTTCACAAACACTTATTGTCTGTTTGATTCAGGGTAAATCACTTAACCCTATTTGTATCAGTTTCCTCATCTGTAAAATAAGCTGATGAAGGAAATGGCAAACCATTCTAGTATATTTGCCAAGAAAACCCCACAAAGAGAAATATATGACTGACAACAAGAGTGGCTTAAGCACACTCGTGTTACAAGTTCCTACCATTTAAAGTTGATTTTTCTCACAGTGCTAAGCCATTTTTGACTTTATTCATTTCCCATCTAATGATTCTCATCACCTTAGTATAGTCTGCCATTTAGTCAGGTAATATAAACTGGGCCAAGCAAGGAAAACATTGGCTCCAGTTAGTCAGGCATTCAAATTTGGATTGATTCATAATATCCACATTAATATGAACCAATCTGTGGGTTCCCACTTTTCAGCTGTTAGGGAATCAGCTTTACCTAGTTAAGTATCATATGCCACATTCAGGGTGCCTCTATCTGCCCAATCTAAGAACTGTCAAATTTATAAAATACAGCCATGAAGGGAAAGTTGAGCATCATTTGTATGCAAGATAGTGATAGATTCATTTGGAATTAAATTAATATAACCTGAAAAATAATTTCTGAAGCCTATTTTCCCTTCAAATTTTGTGTGCAAATTCTGGTTATCAGTTTATACAGACTTTTATATCCTATTCTTCCATTTCATGCACTAATAGCAAAGTTTTCCTATTTCCCATATGGCCAGAAATTAATGACTTCTTTACATGATGAGGTGGAAATATACTATTTTCCTCTTCATTTTGCATTTTTAAGACAAATTTGTGTTTCTTTGTGATGCATAAAATGTTCATAGGGCTGGTTAGGAACATTTGCAGATGCAAGAAAGTGTTATAAAGAGACACTGCATGGATCTCTTCACACTTTTTGAACCCTGGAGAACCCTGAAGACCCACAAACATGCCTGTATGACAGAATAATTGATTTGGAGGCAGAAGGCCAGAAGAATACCTAAAATATTCCAAATTATGCCGATGATCTGGTCCTTTGTGTAGGCACCCTGCAGTCCTACTCCTAGGAAATCATGTTCATCTGATCAGTATATAAAAGAAGAACATAGGCTATGTGAGATGCTCACAGTCCCAACCCATTAAGCACAAAAGAAGAAGCTTTTAATATTACTGGAGCCTTTGATGGAGCTGGGAGGCAGAAAAGAATCATTGAAATGACTGAAAATGCAGACTGTTGATCTTAATAATTATGGACATCAAAATTGTGATGGAAACATCGATAAAATTCAAATTGAACTCCCCTTTCCAAATCTCTGAGGTTAGTCTTAACATATAAGTATGGATAAAAAGTACCATTCTCCCCCAAAACACACACACACACACACACACACACACACACTGCAATACTCCTTTGAGCTATAACCTAGGGTCATATAGGAAATTGTCCTATTTCCTAAAGCAATGATTTCCAAAGAAGGATCTGTAACTTGACCCAACATGATGGGTTTTTTATTAAAAATAATAATATAACAAAATGGAAATAAAAGGAAATGATAGTCAACAGTGTCAAGAGCTACAGAAATCTCAAAAAATGATGAAGATTGAAAAAAGGCCTTTAGATTTTTTTCCGTAGAGTAATGGGAGTAGAATCTCAATTATTGGGAGCTAAGGAAAGAGTAGTTAGTTAGTAAGTAAATGAAATCACTGGATATAGACAACTTTTTGAAGAAATTTATGAGTAAAGAGATGATTTGGGCTTGATGGGTTTGTTTGGTAATTCATGGTTGTTTGCTTGTTTTTAGGATTATAGACATTTGATTTTTTTTATATGTATGAAGGTAGGATAGAAAGGTCATCCTTTTCACTGAAGATGCAGGAGAACAGTGTTGATTAGAGGAACAGGATAAAAAACATGGGTAAAAATGCCAACGTTTGTTAACATTATAGCCATATTTTATTCAGTGATTGGAGGAGTAATGATATTGTGAAGTTTAAGAGCATGGGAGAGGAGTCTTAGGAAACTAATGTCAAATAACCTCAATCTTATCAGTGAACTAGAAGTCTAGGTCATCTGTGAGTTCAAGTTATGGAGGTTGGTAGGTAGCCAGAGGGAGCACTTAGGTGGCACAGTGGATAGAGTGCCAGGTCTGGAGTCAAAATCTTCCTGAGTTCAAATCCAGGCTCAGACATTCACCTGCTGTATGATCTTGGGCAAGCCACTCAACCCCTATTTGCCTCAGTTTTCTCATTTATAAAATGACTTGGAGAAAGAAATGACAAATCACTCCAGGATCTTTGCTAAGAAAACCCCAAATGGGGTCATGAAGAGTCAGATATGACTAAAAAACAACTGAACAGGTAGGCAGAAAGGAATGTTTGGAAAAATAACTGAGGAGAATGAGATAAGGAGTTAATAAGCATATAGAGTAGATATATTTTCAAGCAGCAGCAAGAGTACAACAGTATATTAATAGTAAATCTGTAATGGATCAAATCAACTCTACTGCATCATATTTTTTCAGTGAAAGCCTACAAAGCTGAGAAATTTAATGGACAGAGTAATGTAGGGATGCCAGTCAGTAGAAAGGAATTTTACATACTATTAACCTACCATGTACCATCAAGAAGAGGTCCAAGGATAAACTTCAGTTGGTCTGTGACCTTGAATGGAAAAACAATACATTTTTATTTTTGGTAACTTCTAACTGGAATTTATTATTTCCTTCACTTATTTAAAAGTATTTTTCTGAGAAAAGATCCATAGGTTTCACCAGATCACCAAAGAGGTCCATGAACAAAGAGGGGTTGAAAACTAATGAGTTGCTACTACATTGAAGTAACAAACCACGAGATCAAGGCTAGATCTGAAAGCAGGGGAGCCAAAGTGCCCTAATTGCACTTTCTCTCCTGGCTCCATGGCTTTGTACTGGCTGTCCCCCATGTTAGGGATGTTTTGCTTCCTCACCTCCATTACCTACCTTTCCTGACTTTCTTTAGACTCAAATTCTGTCTACCGATTGGGATCCTTGCCATATCAGGCACTCTTGTACTGCTAGTGCCTTCTTTCTAAGATTATCTTCCATTTTACACAGTAAATATATCTTGATTTCACTTAGTTGTTTGTGTGGTCTCCTCCATTAGAATATCAGCTCCTTGAGGGCAGGGGCTATGTATTTGTTTTTCTTTGTAACCTCATGGCTTAGCACAATGTGTGACATATGGTAAATAATAAATGCCTGTTGCCTGAGTAAAAAAAATAGACTAGTAGCAGAGAAATCACTCCAATGATCAAACATCATAATCGGGGCAAAGAATATGCTTTATGTGAATGAGATGTTTGAGGGAGTAGGACAGGAAGTTTGGTCAGAGTGGAATTTCAGATTTCTGAGTCTTGGCAGTGGTGCCATGTTGAGACGTCAAGGTTTAATTTCTGTTCATATTGGTATCCAGCTGAGGTAGCAGAAAGAATGAAATTATTGCAGATGAGGAAATGGAGAAAATGATCAGTCAGATTGCTACAAGCAAAAATCTGGATTTTCAGAAGCACTTCTATTTGTACTTGTGATTGAATCAAGAGATATTTTTCTAGTATTAATATGTACAAGGCACCATGCTAGGTACTGAGTACACAAAAAAAACAAAAACAACCCAGAGATAATTCTTACCAACTCTCCTCCCCACATATATACACACACACAACAGAGACACAATGAGACAGGAAGTCACATACCTAGTCAGAGATAGAGGTTGTAGTGTCTGAGATATTCTTTGCCAGTTAGTCAGTAAATATACATTAACAGCTTACTATGTACCAGGCACTACGTTAAGTTCTGGACATTCAAGAAAGGTAAAAGTCAGTTGCTGTCCTGGAGGAGCTTGTAGCCTAATACAGACAACATATTAATATGTGTAAACAAGATATATACAGGATAAATAGGAAATAATCAAGACTGGGAAGACTCTAGAATTAAATTTGGAACAGCCTCCTGTAAAAGACAACTCTGTTGAGTGGAGTTTAGTCATCATCTCACATTGATCGATATCTTATTTATTGCTTATGGCATATATATGTATATAGATATGTATGTATGTGTGTATATGTACACACATGTATGTGTGCATGTGTGTGTGTATATATATATATATGCATGTGTCTTTCTACACCTTTATAATATGTTTTACTGGCTTTTCTTCTCTGTATAAAATTCTTTCTAATAGAGGAAAAACAACCTGGTGGCATGAAATCCTAGGAGTGCCACAGAAGAAAGCAGAATATTCCCCCACACACATGCATACATACACACACCAGAACTTAGAAGATACAGCAGAAATAAGATCTCAAAGAACAAAGGCTAATTAGGGGCTCCATTCCACAGGAGAAACTAATTGATATTTATATGCTCAGAAAACAGCATCTGCCATCACTGAACTTGAAAGCTTAAATAAATAATGATTAGCAGCCAGTCTCTAAGAAGGAGGCAAAGCATTTAGTTGATGTAGCAAATTAAGAAATGATGATAAATGGAGACCAAATGGGAACTCCTGACAACTCATTTTTCATGGTTGGATGATGCAGAATCCTCTTATCAGATTCACTGGGGTATGGACTTGTTCTGATCTATGCCTTTTATGTGACTTAACTTCAACAGTCTTTGGCAAGTCCATTTGTGAAGGGTCATCAATAAGCATTTATAAAAACCTTCGGGAGACCCTATATGTGATCATTAAATTAGTATTAATAGACTTTCAGAATTCATTAACACTTCCCTTCTGTGCTCATTATTAGCATGCTTACTACTTCAGTTTTTTGTCATTTTGTTTTTATAATGAAGAATAATTTTATTTACTAGAGAGAAATCTTGTTGACAACAAAGCTTATGTCGTTTTTTCATCTCTGTATCCAACAGGGTCCATCATAGTGCCTTGAACATAGTAGGTATTTAATAAATGTCTGAAGTTAGGAGGACGTAGATTCAAATCTTGTCTCACTCACTGCCTAGCTATATGATTGTGGGCAGGTAACTTGACCTCTCAGCTTCAACTCACTCAGACAAAAAAATGAGGATGATAATTGCACCTACCTCAGAGGATTATTTCAAGGATGAAATGATATAACCTTGGCAAAACATGTAGTAAATCTTAGAACACTAATACATATCAACTATCACTTTGTTGAATTAAACTGAATAATTTTAATAAAAAATTTTAAAATTTATTTATAGAGATACTTGAGTTTACCTAATATGAGGTAGGTAGTAACAATATTATCATCCCTTTTTAACATCTGAGGAAACTAAAGGTTATAGATATAAATTGACTCAGTCGTGTTTCTAAAACTAGCAGGTCACAGGGCTGGAATTCAAATGCAGGTCTCCTGACCTCAAATCCAATGTTCTTTCCACTACAGTGCCTGTCTATTTAAAAATATCTTTTAATGTCATGAAAACAATTTTTATTCCACAAAAAATGCATGTTTCACACATTCCTCATTCATAAGCTCTCAAAATCATTTTTATTCAACTTTACTAACTTTAAAAAGCTTTAGTAAAGTGTCCACAACAGTTATCTCTGGGCCCCAGAATTTTAATAGAAAAGAAATTACCAACTGGTCAACACGTATTTAACAAATAACTACTATGGCTACAGGCACTGTGCTGGGTGCTGGTGATATAGGACAGTCTCTGTCCTCATGAAGATAGTGCTTATTCAGATGAAATAACTTGTATGGAGATTGTAACAGATTCTTTGTGTAACCTATTCCATTCACATATCGTATAGCACATGGATTGGACAGCATGTAGTAACTATGTTACAGCAAAAGACTGGATTAAAGAATACCAGTGGCCAAAGATCTATGGCCTAAATGTAACAAGTTAAAACCACTTTCTAACATGGTAGACCCAGACATCACAGAAGGACCACAACAGAGTATGGCTGACCTTTGTGGAGCACATTAAATTGAATTGCAAGGCCCAGAACAGCCCGGGGGAAATGGATTTATGTTTAGAAATAACCTGGAATGTCTTATTTCTTTCTCCAAGAACGAATTTTATTTCTGACTTTGGGGGGAGCAAAAGAAGGACCGTGGTTGAAGAAACATGCCTTTACTCTTCTGTCTTCAAAAGATGTATTGAACTAAAGTTCTATCTACCAATTACATACCAGACATTTGCACTGTAGGATACAATGCTTTTGCTCTTGAAAACTTCCCTACAGTGAAATCTCCTCAACAAGTATTTATAAGGATTTACTGAGGATAGAAAAAATAAAGACAGCTTCTGCTTCCATAAAGTTTATATTCTCTCATCCTAGGAAGGATGTGTGGTGGGGGATGGGGTGGAGAAAAGGGGGTGGCAACAACAGGTGTACAAAGAAGTAAAAATAAGATGCATACCAAATAATTTCAGGGATGGCGGAAGAGAGAACAGGCTAGTCAAGAGCATTTATCCATCTCATTTTAAGTAAATACTTATTAATTTGAAACTAGAATTTATTTCACCATTAATAAAATTGTGCTGACATGGCAGTTCTGCCTCCTCTTTAAAGCCTTACCTCAACAAAGGACGATGAACAACAACCACCAAAGGTTAAAATGATCTCTCCCTCCTTTGTATGAATAAATGAATGGGAGAAGAAAGCGCCATATAAAGTGCTGGTGATACAGAGATTAAAGCAAGACAATCTCTGTTCCCAAGGAGCTCATGTTCTAATGCGGGAGAGAGACAAAACATATACGAGGTCTTAGCTACAAGTAGGATGGAAAGGCCCAGAGATTCTCAGGGTACAGATAGTAACATGTCTTCTTCAATACCATTTTCACTGATAAAATCATATCCATTTTTGATGTTGATTCATTTGACAGCATCAAGGACTTTGGTGATAAGAAATTTCATTTCCAGATCTGCAGTAGTCATGGCGAGTGAAAAGGAAAGAACAAGGGAACCAGAGGAAGTAGATGCCACATGGGTTGATTCCCTGGATGATGGTTGTAGGGGTAGTGTTGAAAGCAGGCCTACTCGTCAGTGGAACAGTACTATTCCCAAGTCTCTTGGGCTCAGAATACTAGGCTGCCTCCATCTTAGTATGGTTAATCAAGGAATCAATTCACAAGCATTTATTAAGTGCCTCTTACTCAGGCACTCTGTTGGGCAAAAGGGATACGAGTAAAAAAGGTAACAGTCCCTGATCTTAAGAATCTTATATTCTATTATGGGAAGGAAGGAAGGAAGGAAGGACGGAAGGAAGGAAGGAAGGAAGGAAGGAAGGAAGGAAGGAAGGAAGGAAGGAAGGAAGGAAGGAAGGAAGGAAGGAAGGAAGGAAGGAAGGAAGGAAGGAAGGAAGGGGAAGGAAGGAAGGAAGGAAGGAAGGAAGGAAGGAAGGAAGGAAGGAAGGAAGGAAGAGAGGGAGGGAGGGAGGGAGGGAGGAAGGGAGGAAGGGAGGAAGGGAGGGAGGGAGGGAGGAAGGGAGGAAGGGAGGGAGGGAGGGAGGGAGGGAGGGAGGAAGGGAGGAAGGGAGGGAGGGAGGAAGGGAGGGAGGGAGGAAGGGAGGGAGGGAGGGAGGAAGGGAGAAAGGGAAGGAGGAAGGGAGGAAGGAAGGAAGGAAGGAAGGAAGGAAGGAAGGAAGGAAGGAAGGAAGGAAGGAAGGAAGGAAGGAAGGAAGGAAGGAAGTGAGGGGAGTTGAAGAGAGGAGGAGAGAGAAGAGGAGGGAAGGGGAGGAAAGAGCAGGAGAGAAGAGGGGAAAGGAAAAGAGAGGAAGGAAATGTCTAGGGAGTCTGTGGAGGCCAGGCAAAGCAGCCTCTTAAAGCCCTGGGAAGTTGAAGGGGAGGTGTTGAGGGCCAGGGTGGAGTGCGGTTGATGAGATCAGGGTAGACCTTCGTGGAAACTGATCTTTGAGACTGGCGGAATGGCTCTCCATGCCCCCAGATGTTGTTGTCTTTGTGAGACAAACAGAATCACAGAAAACAAGGGATATGTATAATAGATGCTCCTAGGCTCATGGTCTGATTTAATCAGAAGACTGATTTAATCATCTTGATTGATTTAATCACTGGGACGGAAAGCAGAATGTCATGTAGACTTGAAGTACCTTGTCTATATAAACCCTAACCCTCAGATCAATAAACGGAACTGGTCTATCTTTTCCCGCCTCCCGTGACTCTTTTCTTTCAACCACATCACCCAGCCGTGTAGGGACGCGGGTTGTCCGCTACAGGGAGGGGCAGAGTCCACTTTTCAAACATGTGGGAGTGCTGATGGGTAGTCTAGGGACCTACACATAAATATATGCAAAACAACTGAAAAATAAATAAAATATTTAAAAAATGGAGAGAAAAGGGGTGGGGAATATCACTAGTGACTGTAGGAATCTAGAAACTTTTAATGTAATAGCAATTATATGAGCAGAATTTTGAAGGAAACAAATTCCAAAAGATGGGGGAAATGGGTTTGTGATATTAGTGGCACTGAAAAATATAAATGACCCTTGGTGCAAAGTCACAAATACTGGAAGTATTGAAAGTTACCTGAGAGGAACAGCAGGAAGCTAGCTAGCTTAGTTGGAACATGATGTACAGGAAGCAGAGGAACAAACACAAAGATTCTAAAGGGGCACTGGGGCCAGGTTTTTAACTTCAAAAGCAATAACAAGGAGTTTATATTTGAACTGAGAAGCAAAGGGAGCCACTTGACTTTACTGAGTAGAATATGTTCAAATTTGCAATTTAGGAAAATCCCTTCGGCAGTGGTATGGAAGATCAGTTGGAATGGGAAGAGACATGAACTGGGGACACCAATTTGAAGGCAATTACAATAGTCCTAGAGAGGATTGATGAGGGCCTACAGTGTTGTCCAATTGAGTAGGGACGGTGGGATAAATATAGTCCTAGAGAGGATTGATGAGGGCCTACAGTGTTGTCCAATTGAGTAGGGACGGTGGGATAAATATGAGGGAAGTTGTGGAAGCAGAAATGACAAGGTTTGGCAATTGATGGGCTGTGCAATATGAGTGAGAGAAACCAAAGAGAACACTAAGGTTGGTTTGCTTGATTTTTTAAACTGATTTTTATTTTTAATTTGTGGAATAAAAAAAGCATTTCTTTAACATAGTACAGTAAAAAAAGATGAAAGTGCAAGTCTTTTATGTATAACTTGCTATTCCTTTTAAATATATGATTGTTATCGTGTAAGTTTTTTCCTTCCCTCCACCCATCCTACAGATGGCTACCGTTAGACACACACACAAACACACACATATACACACATATATATGTAAAATCATCCTATACATATATCTATTTATCAATTCTTTCTCTGGATGCAGATAGCAAGTTCTTTTTAGTTAATTTGGGTATTATTTTTAATAGACAAAATAACTTCAATATGCATTTCTCTAACCAATAATTTATTTAATCAATGATATCTATACGACTACAAATTGTTTTGGTTTCTTCATTGGAAAACTGCCTGTTCATATCCTTTGACCATTTATCAACTGAGGAATGACTTGCATTCATATAGATTGACAAAGTTCTTTCTATATTTGAGATATGAGGCATTTATCTGAAAAACCGATTCCCAATTCTCTGCTTCCCTTCTGATCTTGGCTATATTTGCTTTATTTGCACAAAAACTTTTAAATTAAATGTAATCAAAATTATCCATGCCCAGTTTTTGCCATACTGCTTTCCAGTTTTCCCAACAACTATTACTAAATAGTGAATTTTTATCCCAAAATCTTAAGTCTTTACCCTTGTCAAATAAAAATTATGTTTATTTGTTGCGGTAAATTGTATATCTACTCTATTCCATTGATCTATCTTTTTATTTATTGGCCAATACCAGATAGTTTTAATAATTACTGCCTTATAATTAAGGATCTGGTTCTCCTAAACCTTCTTCCTTTACATTTCTTTTTCATTATCTCCTTTGATAATCTTGACTTTGGGTTTTTCCAAATGAATTTTAGCATTTTTTCTAATTCAGTAAAATAAAATTGGTAATTTAATTGGGATGCAGGTGAATATATACATTAGTCTGTGTAAAAAATTGTCATTTTTGTTATATTGGCCCTGCCTATACATGAACAATTAATATTTCTCCAATTATTTAAATCTGATCTTATTTGTATAATTTTTCATATATTTCCTGGGTTTGTTTTGGCAAGGGTACTCCCAGGTAACTCTGTCTAGAGTTATTTTAAATGGGGGCATTTTTTTATTATCTCTCCTTGCAGAGTTTTGTTTGTGATATATAGGAATGCTGATGATTTATGAGGATTTATTTTATTCCTTATCCAAACCTACAAGAAACAGTCTATAGTCATTGCCTCTATTTTTTCTCTCTCACTTCTCAACCTTTTGTAATTTGACTTCTAACCTTATCATTCTATATATAAATCACTAAATCCAATGGTCTTTTCTCAGTTCATATCCTTCCTGACCTGCATATTGTCTCTTTTCTTATTTTCTGTGACTTTCTTTTGGCTCTCTTCCTACCTGCCTGACCACAAAGGATGCTAAGAAAGGTTCATACAGGTAACATCTCTACTGTTCTCTTCCTTTGAAAATCACTGTGTTATAATGGATAAATTACTAGGTTTGGAATCAGATGAGTCCAAATTCCATCTCATCCCCTTACTAGCTGTGTTATCCTGGGCAAATCACTTAACCTCTCTATGATTCAGACTTCTCCTCATAAAAGGAGAGAATTGGGCTGAATGACCTAAAGGGTTCCTTCTAGATCAAAATCTACAATCCTATTATTTCTGAGTTGCCATTCAAAAGCTTCCATTAGTTAACTTTTCCCATGGTTATAGCTGGTGGTTACCCATAGCTAAGGCCAAGGACTTTCAGAAAGAAAAAAAAATCCCTACGCCAGAAAGGGAATGGGGCAGTTGGGGTAGCAAACAAGGTTGAAATCCCACTCAGATCACTAGATAATTGTCAGATATTCCTTCCCCAGTCTTTATGAAAGACATAGCCTTCCTCTCCTTCTATCTCTTTCTGTCCTCACCCAGCTTCTGGACAGGATTCATTCTTATAGATTAACCAAAACTTCTTCTTCCTTTAATTCTACCAACACAAAGACACTTTTAAAAATGGAAGAATATATTGAGTATCTAAAAGAAAAAAATGAAAAAGCAAACTGGAAAATTTATAGAAATTAAGACGCTATAGACCAAAGAAATACCCTTAAATATATTTCATCTAACTGCAGATTGGATGCACAGATTGGGATAGGAGGTATGCAGGGCAGGGAGGGGGGCAGGGAATTAACCTAACCCATATTTCTATTTCTGTTCTCAATCTTACTGAAGGAATCCTGATTTAGCATAGCTCTCCCTTACAAAGAAAAACCTGACAGACAAATTTTTGTTCTTTATACCCTTGGTAAGCTGACTTTTGAATCAGAGGACCTGAACTCATGTCCTTCTCTGTTACTTACTCCTTGGGTGATCCTGGTTAAATTCTCTGGGCCCCAGTTTTCTCATCTATAAAATAAGAGGGTGGGGAGTGGACCAGGTGATTTTCAAGGTCTCTTCCAGCTCTATCTACTGCTCAGTGAGTCTCTTCTTATCTTCATGGAGGTCTCTGTGAAACTTACCATGGAAGTTTTACTGTTCTCTGTTCTAACCCATATCGACAGCTGGAGAAGAAGTTGAAGGGGATTCATTAGTTACTGTTGAAGGCTGGTTCTCCCCTCAAGGGAAAGCCCATGTTCCCTCTCTTCTTCTGACTAGCCCCATCCATCTAGCCCTTAATGACTCTCCATAAAGCCCTAGAGCTGCCTCTTAAAACAGACTACTTTCTGGAATGCAAGCATTTCTTTTCTTGTTTTAATTCAGTTAAACAAACATATATTGCACACTTGAGATGCTACGGTAAAAAGATGAAAACTGACCGGGCTTGCAATGTAGCTAATGGTAGGGGAGGGTAATGTGAGGGCAGGGGTGAGAGTCACATGTAAACCAATAATCATAACATGACTTAAGCCATGCTTAAGTACTAAGTGTTATGATAGAAAGAACATTGGCTCAGGAGTAAGAAGACTGAGGAGTTCCAATCTATGCCTTATACTTACTACCTGTGTGACCTAGGGCAAGTCAAGTTACTCTTTTGGACCTCAGTCTTCCCTTCCATAAAATGGGAAACTATTTTTAAAAATGGGGAACTATTTATTCCTCCATTTAAAATGGGGGAACTAGACTAGATGGCTTCCAATCTCTAATTCTTTAAGAAGTTAAACAGAGAGTGTCGAGAGAACAAAGAACATAGGATCCATGTCCAACTCTGGGAATCAGGGAAGGTATCATAAAGGAGAGGACAACTGAACTGAGTAATAAAGAAAGAAAAAGATTTCAATGGGTAGAGATGGAAGGAAATATTCTATTTTCAGGGAGGGTAATGATGTACTTGATGACACAAAAGCCAGAGGACAGGACACGATCAGGAAATAGAAGTGCAATTATCCTTTCCACATCATGGGGATTAGGAGCATGATGACCCAGTAGCTTGGAAAATCTGTGTTAAATTTTTTGGCTCTCTCTTCATGCCAGAAAAGAAGTCTGAATTTTTTCTTTTTCTTTTATGGGGCATTTACAATACCTTATTGTAAAATTTGGGTTAAGCATTTGGTCGTAGGCTCTGTGTCGTTCTATGTCTTCTGCAAAACTCCAATTTAATTTCTTATGCTGATCCGTGATTGGGGAAGAGATAATTGTAATCCACTTTGACAAAATCACAGAGTACATTAGGGGGAGTAAGTGAAATAAGGCTGATTAGGTAGATTGCAGCCAAACTGTGAAGGGACTTGAATGCAAAACAAGGCAATAGGTAATAGGGAGCCACTCAAGGTTTGGGACAGTGGGAGTTATCTGATTAGATGCAAAGAAGTGCTAGAGCTGGCTCCCACAGACTGGCTGTAAATCTTCATTTACATCTTGGAAATCAACAAATACTACCAATCTGGACTAGATTTATTGTCTGTTGATTTCTAGACTTAGCAAAGTGATAAATAAAATGTTAATAATGCAGCTTAAACTCAAAAGTGTATCTTACATTTTGGAGATTTGCTGTTCAGTTATTTCAGTCATGTCTAACTCTTTGTGATCCTGTTTGGGGTTTTCTTGGCAAAGATACTGGAATGGTTTGCCATTTCCTTCTTCTCCAGCTCATGTTAAGTGACTTGAGCAGGATCACACGGTTAGTAAGTGTCTGAGGCCAAATACTCGGGAAGATGAGACTTCCTGACCCTAGGCCTGGTGCCACCTACCTGCCCTCACATTTTAGAGAGCTGGTTGTTATATATATTTATCAGCACATCCCTGAATCTATTTATTGAGATTATTTTGACAGCATTTTGAATTATGAGGGAGAAACTAGAATAGGAAGACAAGTTAGGAAATTTTTTTACTGTAAACCAGATAAGAGGTGATTGAACCACGGGGTAGAAACTAGAATAGGGAGACAAGTTGGGAAATTTTTACAGTAAACCAGGTAAGAGATAATCTGGGTCTATTAGTCCTAATGGAAATGAGAAACATATTTTGGAATCAGAAATGACAAGTCTTGGCTACCTACTGTGCTTACAGGATATGAGATGAGGAAGAGCCAAAAATGATTCTGAATTTTCAAGTGTGGGTGCAAGGTGGTACCACAAATATTCGGGAGGATATTAGGAGAAGGAACAGGGTTTAAGAACAAAAGCTGAGAATTCTATTCTGGATGATAGGATAGTTAGAAAGTTATGTCCAGCAGAAATTTAGATATGTGTGGCTAGAACTCAGAGGAAAGATATGTATGTAGCTGGTATGTAGCTATTTCAGTTATCTACATATATATATATATATATATATATATATACACATACATATATATATAAAATAATTGAAGCTATGAAAGTACAATCAATTGCTAATGGATAGAATATAAAGAGAGAAGAGGTCTGAAGACAGAGTCTTGGGCATACCAACATTTAAAGGACAGAAAGAAAAGAAACCAGTGAAGAAAACCAAGTAAAGTAGAAAGCTATGAGGAAAAGTAAGGCAACTGTGTCATGAAAACATAAGTTTCATGTTCCCC
Source organism: Bettongia penicillata ogilbyi (assembly GCA_023548195.1). Lineage (NCBI taxonomy): Eukaryota > Metazoa > Chordata > Mammalia > Diprotodontia > Potoroidae > Bettongia > Bettongia penicillata. The sequence continues at coordinate 14,944,031 of JAJHZJ010000413.1, read as the reverse complement.
ACCTACCACCAACTTCCAATTTGCTGTCAGAGACTTCCCTTGTTGTTCGTTCCTTTCAGTCATGTCCAAATCTTCATGACTTGCTTTGGGGTTTTCATGACAAAGATACTGGAATGGCTTATCATTTCATTCTACAGGTCATTTTACAGGTGAAAAAACTGAGGCAAACAGGGTAAAGTGACTTGTCCAGGATCACACGTTTGGTAAGTGTCTGAGTCCAGAACTGAACTCATGAAGATGAATCTTCCTGATTTCAGGACCTGTGTTCTATCCACTGTGCAAGTTGGTTGCCCTGTTATTAAAGACTAGATAACAGCAAACCCTAGTAAACAATGAGCATTCATACCTTTGCCAGTTAGCTAAATCACTTCTGTTTTCTTCCTTAGATTTTCATTGCTAACAGTCATGGGAACAATCATCTTTCACAATTTTAAAACATCACAAATATTTCACACACATTAATAATAGTAATAAACATGCAGTTTTCATCAATTGAAAAAGAAAGGATCTTCCTCACAGTCAGTATGTCTTCCACATTTCGTTTCCCATAGTCCCTAGCACAGTGCATTTCAAACAGTGAGGGCTCAACAAATAAAAGTCTAATTGATTTGTTTTAAGTAATGTCCATAGCTAATGTGGTGAAATGGCTGGACAACTGGACTTGTAGTTAGGAAGACTTTTGGTTTAAGTTCTTCCTATGATATATACTAGCTGTGTGATAACAGCCAAATCACTTACTCTCCCACAGTGCCCCTAGGCTACCTTCTAAGACTAAAAATGCAGGGAGAATGCTGACCCGAATTGATAGAAGTCATTTCCTCACCCAGGAATTGCCTATACCAATGAAATCACAAAGTTGGTGCACTGCACACGTCTAAAGAAGCTTTACCCTTTTTACAGCTGTCATCTCAGAATTATGCATACTTTGCACAAAGATGCTGCTATTCTTTCATACACTGATAACTCCTTGTAATGGCCTTCAGAAGCTACAACCTATTCTCTAATCTTGGTCTGAGTCATTGGATTAAAAAGAATCCTGTGGTCTAACAGATGACATATCACCATAGACTTTATTTAAGGATACCTAGAACTAAAGAGAAGCCAGGAGTCCTAATGACGAGGTAGAAAAGAGTACTTGAGGTAGTTGGAGCAAGCAGGATGTGAGATAGGAGATAAAACAAGGATGTGATCAGCCAGAAAAGTGATCTTTGCCTCTTTTCTGAAAGATTTCTCCTGCCTAGTGGTTGAGTGGGGAAGTGATGTGGATACAAACAGTGCCCTAAGGGTTAAAATAATATTAAGCATTGCTCTTCCAATACTTTGTGAAGCTCTGTAGCTTTTTCTGTAACTTGAAGGTGTCCTAAAGTCCTTTTCCCCTTATCTTGAACTTGTACCTAAAGAATTTCTTTTCTCTACCTTATCGTATGTTCCCCAGATTTTTTAATTCTTAAACTGCATCCTTCTGCCTTATCCTTACATCATCATGAATTCCCTTTGTTTCCCTGATCCAATGTCATCCTGTCCAGTCTTTAATCTTTAAACTCCATAGAAACTTCTAAAACTACATCACCATTCTGAACCTTCCATATAAGCATAATACCCCCAAATATCAGGGTCTCACTTAGCTTTCTTGCTAAAATAAAAAGCTCCCATTGGCTAAAGAGGTCTAAGTGAATTCTTTCACACCTGAACCAGCTCTCCCAAAACTCTGCCCTCAACACCTAGATAACCTTAAGCTGGAGCAGCAGCTCCACATGGCTCTCCTTGGCCTGAAGACCCTCCATTTGGGACATAAAAACGGGTGCTAGGAACTTGCTCCACATCAGTCTGAATATCTATTAGAGCTCTCTCCCCCTCCCACCCTCCCTTCCTCCCTCCCTCTCTGACTGATCATATCCTCTCATTCCCATTACATTTTTTTTTCCATTGTGCCACAATTTCATACCTTCAGTAGTGCTGTTTTTGTTCTCAGTGGGTTGTTTTGACTTCTGCAAACAGTCCAAAGTCATCTGGAGCCAAGTTTGCCAAATCCATGGGTAATCACACTGAAGGCAACTGTTTGGAGTCAAAACAAATTATGACTAGGAAAAGTAATATCGGCTTTCTTGTGCAACATATAAAGGGGTTAACAGAGAAATTCCACTTTCTCATGGCCAAATTAAAGATCCATTTTCTTTTCAGGACATGGTTTTTTAGTTTTTCCTGACCCTTTTAAAAAAGGATTCATTTGATGTCTATCCTACAGTTCCTTGAACACTGCTTCAGTGACGATTCTTTTTACTGCTAAATAATTGGGAGATCTGTAAATCTGCATAACTGAAAATTATATGGTTATAACCTTTGCTAAAGAATGGGCTTGAGCAAACTCCATTATACTGCTACTAGGAACACTTTCTTAATGATGGATGTAAGTGTGAAATGTGCAATACCCCTTCAAAATATGCACAGGGAGGTTATTCTCAAATGAGAGATTACAAAGTCATTTCTCAGTGAAGAGAAAAAAAACATTGGAATGGTATTTAGTGGGCATCATAAAATCTGAATGGAGCCTGCTAAAGTGACATACGCGCTGCTCTGTCATGACTCTCCATCTCTGCATTTTTCATGAAGTTCACAAAAGGCAAAATCCAATGATTTAGAAGAAGTGGGTTGGCAAAGATGTTTTTCTCAAATTTATTTCAAATGATGTATACATTTCTTATACCACTTTGGCATAAAGGATTTCTCCCTAGTGTCATTTGCTTATAAATGGAGGATTTTTTAGTGAATCATACAAAAAGAATAATATGGTTTTGCAATCAAAGTTTATGGTCTCTTAATGCACAGAAATGTCATCACCGTTGAACTTTTACCGTGAGAATTATTTAGATGCATGCCTCTTGAATTTTATTCAGATATAGAATTTGCATTTAGATTGCTCTCCTAGCAAAAATAACTCTGGAATCCTGTGATTTCTTTTTAATCTTAATGCTGCAACAATCAAAGTGATTGCCTGTGGCTGAAAACCATTTAGCATATCAAGCCGCATTTCTGTGATTCCCCAATTCAATACATAGAAGATTGTTACCTTCCAATATTGTCTTACATGCTTTCCATTCAGATGGAAAACTGAGCAGCTGAGTGATGGGGGCTCAGGGTTACATTTTGCATTGGAAAAATTTGGTAAGTTCATAGCATATGCCTATTTTGAATAGCAACACTTAAATGTGTTTCATATGCAGTATGTTGGACTCGTTGGTTTTAGTTTTCCCATCTTTCAGGTACAGATGCCTTGTTCTTCACTTGCTACTCCTGAGATCAGCAGCAGCTGTCCTGTTCTTTTCTTTGACCCTATTCTTAAGGACTAGTGGTTGGCCAGAGTGAATTTTATAAGGAGGTAAAGAGCTTGGAGAAGTCAACAGGACTGTTCAACCTGCCCATGACCTACTCACTGGATTCTGGTTCATGTCTCTAGTAAGATGAAAACTATAATTCCATTACTCAGAAATGACAAGAACCAGAACAAATGCTTCCTCTCTTTGTTTTCTTGAGGAGAATGGAATGGGAGACAGTACTTCTGGAGTCAGAATTTATTTAGTATTGTTGGCCATTTGAGTAAAAATTGAAATTGTTTATTTCATCTGATTAACAGATCAACAAGAAGAATTCTTTATGGCAAAAAAAAAAAAAATCTACCCCACTGCCTTCCCAGACCGTGAAACTCCACCATTAGAGATTCATTCCTTTGTGACTTAAAGACTATGAAATCTCTGAGTCCTTTATAAAAAGATGCAAGTTCCTCTGGAAGAGGAATTGCCAAAGCTAGCTAGCTGGAATGGGTGTCTTTATGAGTGTATTAAGAACTCTGTTGAACTTATTAAGAACAGTGGTGGGGAACTTTGTATTAGCTGACATTATAAATATATCTTGAATGAATGAATGAATAAACAATTTTAAATAAATAAAAAATACTATTGCATTCTCTACAAAGAAAGATTTTGCTAAGTACAAACAAGATTTCTGGGTGAAAATGTTGAGCAGCTTAACCTGTTAACTGTTTTGGAGATCTTTAGCCTGTAATGCTGTAATACAACTAGAATAATTACAAAAGAGTCTTACTAATCATTTAAGATGACCTAGATAAAGTTCTCTTTGGAGTGAAATAATTAAGAGTTACTTTGAGTCATTTTTACTTCTCATCCGCTTACCATGTCCTGTTTTCCAATATAGTTATTTCTGCATATTGCCTTTCTCTCCTTCTAGATGGAGGACACAGATGAAATCTTGTTTATCTTGGTATCTCCTAAGCTCAGTATTCAATGCTTGTAGATCTTCATAAGTTTTAAAAAATATATTCTATGTATCAGGGATTCTTTACCTTTTTCAAGGCACGGTCCCCTTGGGCAGTCTCATGAAGTCTAAGGAGCCCTCCTCAGAAAAATGTTTTTAAATACATAATAAATACCACCCCAAAACTTGTTAAAATACAAAGAAACCAATCATAATGAAATTTCATTATCAATTTTTTTTGAGTTAATAGATACCCCCCCACCCAGGTTAAGAACCTCCGCTAAATGATTGCTGGTTACAAAATTACATTTTGCAAAAAAAGAAAAGTCTGTGATTTATATTTTTTACCAATTCAAATAGCCTTTCCAGTGAGTTTCAAATTATTAGGATTTTATTCCATTTCCATTGACAATTAGTTGCTAAAAATTAAAAATATCCTTTTTCCGGTATGATAAAGTGGAAATATTTGCTAAACTCAGTGCAGAATATAGTGCTTTTACATGAGCTCCTGTCAAAATTTTGCAAATCAAGCCTCAGCTGTGGCCTCCCCCACAGCCACCAGCTGTTGGCAACATCTGACAAAAGAGCAGTAACAGGCCAACTACTGAGTTGACTTGTACGGATTATCTCCATATCATTCGGAAAACCCTGGCAGACTGGTAAGGTTCTTGTGAATCTTTGTATGTAGAAAACTCCTGAGGAAAGTGGTTCAGCCCTGCATCTCCTTGATCCGGCAGGTCTGCTCCCAGCAGATCTTCTCTGCTAACAATGTCATGGAAAAATTTAGCAAGATATTCCACCTCCTCTAGTATGCCCGGGAGACAATGAGAGCAATGGCTAATAAATGTTTATTCAATGGAAATGAATTGAAATGTAACTTGTAGGAACACCCTATGTGACTCACTGGGAGCAGGAATATTAGGGGATACAGAGAGGGGATAGAAAATACAACTAATTAAGGAGGATGCCTGTCCTTTCTCAGAAGGCAGGGTTAACATGAGTCATTCCTCTTGGGCACAGTGTGATGGATCACAGGTGGCCTTACTTTATAAAGTAAGTCAGTTTCTGAGAAGCTGAATTTATTTTTGGGGAGGGGGAAGAGGTATTGAATTTCCTTTAAGGGAAGCTCATTATTTAAGGCATTCCCATGGTGAATCTTTTAATTGACTATTTAATCATTTCATTACATGAATAACCATACTTTTAATTATGTTCTTAGAAACCTTCATTTTTATATACTATTACCTTTTCTTTGGGGCAGCTAGGTGATGCAGTGGATAGAGCACCAGAGTCTGGAGGATCTGAGTTCAAATCTTACCTCAGACACTTGACATTCACTAGCTGTGTGACCTTGGGCAAGTCACTTAATCCCAATTGCCTCATCCTGGGTCATCTCCAGTCATCCTGATGAATATCTGGTCACTGGATTCAGGTGACTCTGGAGGAGACGCAAGGCTGTTGACCTGCACACTCTCCCTCACTCAAAACAAAGTCAAGTGCAAGTCATGTCATTATTTCTCTGATGGCATAGTCTTCTTGGGCAACGAAGGATAAACACACACACCTTTTCTTAAGTCAAGGTATATCAATATTTAAGGCATACTTCATTTTCAACAAACAAATGTTGCTTACTTTAACAAGCAGCAGAGCCTACAGATGAGCTTAGGAAAATAACCCTGATTAGAAAATGAGAAAGCCAGCAATCACCTCTGTAATGATTCCTATCTAATCCTGAGTTCTGACCTTCATGTCAGAACAATATCAGTTCCACATTTTGAAAACTAAATTATTAAAATAGCTAAATGGTAAGGGATGAATAAAATGTCCTACATGATGCAAATTAGATATTTATAATAAATAGTCATTTGACTTCTGGGACTTAACATTCTGAAGGTCAAATTGAATACTCAATATGATTTTGCAGTATTAATGCAATAGCTTCTTTCTTCATTCATCGCTTACCTAAGTACACTTTAGTTTTTGAAATAGCTGTGTTTCTGAACAGATAATTCAGATATATCTGAAAGATGGAGAAAGAAAGAAAATGCATCAAAGAGAAATAGTGGTTTATGACAAAAATTCAAGACTCTAAGAATGCTCATCAACTGGAAAATGGGTGAACAAATCATGGGATATGAATATAATGTAATATAAGAAATTCTGAATTTAAAAACTGAAAGAAACTTGAGAAGACTTACGCTCATGTACATTTCATCTCTTCGTTGTTTCCAATGGCTACAACTCTCTTTCTTCCTCTCTACCTCCTAGCTTTCATGGTTTCCTTCAAGACTCAGTCTTCCACAAGAAGCCTTTCTTAGTCCTTCTTAATCATAGTGCCTTCCTTCTGAAACTACCCCCAGTTGTACCTCTTTACAGCTCATTAGTACAAAATTGTTTGCATGTTGTCTCCCCTAATTGATTGTAAGTGCTTTGAGATCAGAGTTTGGTGCCCTATTTGTAGTTCCCGAATTTAGCATAGGGCCCAGAACATAATAAATATTTAATAAATGCCAGTTGAATGATTGAGTTGTATGAACTGATGAAGGGGAAAGATAGCAGAAACGCTGAGAGAACAATTTACACAAGGATTACAATATTATAAATGAGAAACAATAGAAAAGACACCAGGACTCATAGATAGAGAGCAATAACTATTGAGATCCTTTACTACTAATACTGCTGAGTTCAGTGATTTTGAAATAGTGAGGATAACTTCCTTTCATGAATGCTTAGGAATCATTCTTTTAATAATGCTCTTTAAAAAAATTTCCCAGAAATTGAAACCAAGCTCACTGAACTCTAGGTTGAAGGTATTAGTCCCCTTGCTTTATTGAAAATTGTCTTTCTCTAACATAGGAAAACTCTCTTATTCTCCAAGCTGTTGAGTTAACTGGTCAGCAGTTTTTTTAGAAGTGATATGGAATGGAAGATTCACCAAAGATCTGCGAATAGACAAATATGACCCCAGTTTTCAAAAAGTAGAAAATGGTGGATTTGAGAAGCTATAGAGGAGTAATTTGGATGTGTAGATAGTTCTATCTTATAGAATGGCATGATGGGAAAAAAGCTTGAATTTGGATTGATGACTAATTCAAGTCTAGTTATTTACTACCACCAGTAATAGTAGTAGTGGGCAAGTCAGTTAACTTCTCTCATCCTGTTTCCTTATCTGCACAATGAGGAACATAAGATGGTAGCTTGGGTCCCTTCCAGTTCTAAAACTATGTTACTATGAATATTTTAAAACAACATAATGGTTACCAAAAGTCAATATTGATCCATTAAGGAAAAAAGGCATATCAAAATTATATTTTCTTTTTTGAGAGTTCATTAGGTCAAGGAAATTCTACATGCACAACAAATCCTGAGTTACATAAATTCTTTGCCAATATCTGCTATTAAATCCATGAAAAAATAAAATGTTGTAGGGTAGATTTTAGTCCTAGGGAATAGATTGACAGATGACTGAACCAAAGAATTATAATAAATGAATATGTCATCTTGACAAAAGGTCTCTAATGGAGTGGTAGAGTCAGTGGTGTGTGGGTAAATGTTTAACAAACAGCTTCTGGAGGGAAAAAACGTATGTATCATGTTCTTCTAAGTGTAATCTGCATCATTAATATTCTATCCATCATTTTCCTTAGTCTGGAAAATCAACAAAACAGTAAATCAATTCCTGGTTTATTGTGCACGATGATTTCCAAGGTGCAAATGCATACATTTAAAATTTAACAAACTTCTCTCATGAGTTCAAACTCTAATGATGAAACCTATGGCAATGTTGAGTGGGGCAGTTAAAAAAAAAACACCCAACCCAGAAACTGTAATAAATAATATGACTTACTAAGTATATTAAAGACATAAAAGATGTTTCAAAAGTTCTGAGGAAGGGTTATTACCTTTGGAAAAGATCAAAAAAGATTTCTTGGTTATTGTGAGTTGTTATAAAGGAAGTATTTTAAAAATTATACAGTGCTACATAAATGTATATAATTGAAGAAAGAGCACATTGAGCCCTTTCCCTACTGAGAAACCAGTACAAAAATGGCAATCCTAAGGTTCAACCATCAGGTAACAATAAATGTGTACTAATCTAAATTTGCATTCTTATTAGACTTACCAGATAGATTGGTATAGATTCCTGAGTATATGAGGCTTTCCTTCCCAAAGATGTTTCATCCATTTCAAAGGATCTCCTAAGTAACTTGGTAAATCCTAAATATAAAGGATTGCTTCAAAGGAGAGGAACTGGGCTACTCTGATCAGTCTGAAGAACTAGAAAAAGCTTTAAATTCTTGGATAGATATGCTCCACCATATATTCAAAGATGAGGACAAGCTGAGACTCAGGAATAGCTATACTGAATCACAGATTATGAGAGTCGGAAGGGACCTCAGGAGTTATCCAGTTCTACCTACACCTGAACAGGAATCCCTTCTATGACATCCTTTAAAAGAAGGCGATCAAATCGGCCAGTATTAGCTATGGACTTATTATGTGTCAGGCAATGTGCTACATGTGTATGTTCGTCCTTCATTGCCGAAGACCATGCCATCAGAGAAATAATGACATGACTTGCACTTGACTTTGTTTTTGTGTTGTTTCTTTTTTTTTTTTTGAGTGAGTGCTGGAACACAAAAGAAGGTGAAAACCTGTCCTTGTCTTCAAGAAATGTACCTTCTGGTGGGAGGTATGGCATGTATGTGATATAGTATTCATATAACACAAACAGAAGATAATCTTAGTGACTTTACATGTATATCCTCACTACATCCTTTATGGTTCCATACCTACATATAATAGATAGAAGATAATCTTAGTGGTTACTAAATGATACCCATTTATCCTCACTGTTTCCTTTAAGGTTATAGCCATACCCTATAATTAGTTAAGTCCCCTGAGTGTGAGCAGACCACTTTCCCTTCAGTCTCAAAGTGGATCTTGCATTGTGTGTGTGTATTTCAGTTATCAAGGCAATTCATGTACAATACCTTGGTCATAGATACTCTTAGTCTTCAATTTGCTAAACTAAAATGAAGTTGGCTACAATATCTGAGTAAACCAGGAAGCTGGAACAATTGCATTGAATTCAATTTAGTGACAAATTGGCAGAGAAATCAAATGGAGCTTGTCATAGTTGAATTACATTAGTTGGGAATGATCCCATGTGTTACAGGAGGCACAAATGTATCTCTAAAGCAGGTTTTTGAAAGCATGTCTTTTAACATAATCAAGTTTATTAGAAGTAATAGGGGATTTGGAAAAGTTATAAAAAAGAGGAAAACTCTAATACATTATAATATGCATTTCTGCTATATGAAAATATGAAAGTACATGTTGAATGAAGCTTAATTTCAATTTCAAATATTCACAATATGCAAGAAATACTTTTTTTCCAAACTAAAATAATGAATCAATAAAATAATTAATATAATAAAGTAAAATAATAGAACTCTGTTCTAACTGTATATGCAAGTTGTTCTCTGGAGACAGTTATCAAATGGCAAATAAAGAGAGTTCCAAAAATCTTAGTGCAGTTTTAAACTGTAATAGCCATGGTCCTCTGGTTAATAGATACAAACCCGGAAAAGAACAGAGAACTAGGAGTCAAGAGAACTGAATTGTACTATAGATTTTGCCACCAATAAAGTGACAATGTGTCCTTAGGCAATAGTTTTGTCTTTGGACTTCAGTTTTCCTTATCTTTGAAAATTAAAGGATTGGACCAAGTGAACTCTAAGGTGTTTCCCAGTTCTCACATTTTACCAATTATTTCTAAATATGACAATCTAAAGCTGTCTTTAAGAAAATATTTACTTATTTATATTATTTTATTTCTAATTATTACTGTGCCAATTAATTTAATCATTTATTATTAAAACAAACATAACCTACTATAATAATAAATAATATATTACATATGAGAGTATAACATATAAATAAATAATATACAATAATGATAAAAAAGATGCTTCCACATGAAAATGCAAATCTATTATATACAACTTTTTATTCCTTTTAAATATGATAAAATTATCATGTAAATTTCTTTTTTTCCCTGTCCCACCCCACCCCCACCCTAGAGACGGCTGCCACTAGGCACAAATACGTATGCATATGTAAAATCATTCTATACCTACTTCCATTTATCAGTTCTTTCTCTGGATGCCAATAATGTCTTCCTTCACATGTCCTTTGTAGTAAATTTAGCTATTTATAATAGTCAAAATGACTTATTCACTCAAAGTCATTCCTAAAACAATATTCCTTTTACTATATACAATGTTCTCTTGGTTCTGCTAATTTTGCTTTTCATTATTTCATGCTAATCTATCCATGTTTTTTATAAGATCATCAAGCTCATCATTTCTTATAACATACAAGTATTCCATCACAATCACTTACTACAACTTTTTCAGCTGTTTCTCAATTGACAGGCATTCTTGCTACTACAAAGAGAGCTGCTATAAATATTTTAGAATATGTAGGTTCTTTTCCTTTTTCCCTGATCTTTGGAAATAGACTTAGTAGGTATTACTGGGTCAAAAGGCAAAGGCAGTTTATTAACTTTGGGGGCATAATTCCAGATTGATTTCCAAAATGGTTGGATCAATTCACAATTCCCTAAACAATGAATCAGTACTCCAACTTTAATTTTAATACTTTTATTTTAACTGAAGGGATACTACCCCCAAAAAAATGTCCCTTTTAAAACCTTTTACCAGGAAATTCCCTGAAAACAGATTATTTCTGAATTGTTTTAGAGAAATCAGAGCTAGATCTTACATTTTTCACACTTAGGGTGAGCAAAAATAAAATAAACCTAAGATACATGGCAAGAAAAGTGTTGCTATTTCAGGAGCTCACTTGGAACATGAAAGTCAGGAAGGAGGATATGATACAGTAGTTTCGTATATTAACAGATTATTCTTGTTAATGTGGTAATAAAATTAATTTCCATGCTACTAAAAGACAGAATCCTATCAGCACCTCTCTGAATTTCATCCCTGTAAGACAAAGCCCCGGTTGCCTCACCCTAATTATAGCACGGAGAGAAAGGAGGAATGTGTCCTTCAACTTTGAAGATGTTAATAACACTGACCATTGACCTTGGCCAGAGTTTTGTTGCTGCTTAATATTGACTTTATTTGCTTTGCTATAGTCATATATTGTCAAGACAACATTCAAATATTTGACTGTGGACAACTAGTATAGCACCCTCAAGGTAGAAGATAGCAGATGAGATTTTTCACACTTAAAATGTGAGTCTTGGCTTCATGATTTATGAGGTTATTTTTTCAGGAAAAAAAAATGACATGTTTATTCACCTAGAGACTCAGAAATTGGGAGAGCCATCTTTGCATTGTGGACAATTGAAAATAAGGTGACAGATTGTTAGCTAAGATGTACTTAGCTTCAGGGAGAGTAGGGGAGGGGAAATGAGAAAAGTGCTGAGCCAGGAAGATAAAGTTAAGCAATAAGTAAGTGCCAGATGATTCTTTTTCCCCAGTATTGTACACATGAAGCCCAGAGCATTCTGTACCTCTCCAGGTAAGGGTCAGATTTAAAGAAACAAGAAGGTTCCAGGGAAAAGGAGAAGAATATTACTTACATGGTAAAAACATAATGCTTTTATCAAGGCACAAACATATTTATAATTGAACTTCAGTTCCAGGTTAAAGTAGTTTTATTTCAAAGAGTTTATTTTTCATAGCATTATGCATGTGAATAATGCTTTGACTTAAAAGGCCTCCAGATGAGGAGGTGAAATAAATAAGCTTGTGAGAGCAAAGAAAGGAACAATTTAAGAGTTCAATTTAAGAGCCAGAAGGTTTTCTGGTTAGGTGATAGCTGGAAGAGAGAAAACTCCCGAAGGGGGTAGCATAGCTGTATCGAAAATCTAAATAGAAGTCATCTGCAAGAGGGATTAAAACCATTCTGTTTAGCCCCACAAGACAAAACCAGGATCATTGGAAGTTGCAGAGGAAAGTTTAGATGGTATCAGGAAAAATATCTTCAAAAAATATTCAGTTTTATTCTCAGTTCTAAATTCTATCTCTCCCTCCATTCCATTTGGGAAGGCAAGAAACACTTTACTCATTACTCATATGAAGTCATGTAAAACATATTTCCACATTAGCCAAAAAGAAAAGAAAAAACAGGCTCTGAATCCATCAATTCTGTTTCTGAAAGTGGATAGTATTTTTCACCATGAGTCTTTTGTAACTGTGATGGATTATTGTATTGATCAGAGTTATAAAGTTTTTCACAGTTGGTTATCTCTACAATATTACTGTCTTTGTGTGAATCATTCACCTGGTTCTGCTCATTTTATTTTACATCAGTTCATGTAGATCTTCCCAAGTTTTTGTTTTTTCTGAATCATCCTGTTCATCATTTCTTATAGCACAATTGCATTCCATCACATTCATATACCACAACTTATTTAACCATTCTCCAACTAATGGGCATCCCCTCATCTAATTCTTTGCCGTGAAAAAATACTGCTATAAATGTTTTTATATATACACAAATTCTTTTCATTTTTCTTTGATCTCTTTGGGATACAAACCAAGTAGTGATGTTGCTGGATCAAAGGATATGTACAGTCTTATATCCCTTTGGGCATACTTCTAAATTGTTCTCCAGAATGGCTGGATCAGTTCATCGAGAATGCATTAGTGTACCTATTTTCCCTCATTCCCTCCAGGATTTGTTATTTTCTTTTTCTGTCATATGATCTAATCAGAGGAATGTGAGATAGTAGCTCAGAGTTCTTTCAATTTTCATTTCTCTAATTATTAGTAATTTCGAGCATTTTACATGAACATTGATAGTTTTGATTTCTCTGGGGGAAAAATACATTTTAACAATTAGAGTTATTCCAAAGTAGAATTAGCTACAACAGAATTTAATCGATTCCTTCCTCATTGAATGTCTTCAAGGAAAGCTTAGATGCTCCCTGTATTGGGCATATGGTAAAGGTGATTTTATTTAGGTGCAGATGGAGCTTGATAGTTACAAAGGTCCCTTTTTAGATTCTATGAAATAACAAAATGTAAAATTTATATAGCACTTTAAAGCATGTAAAGTGCCTTACAAATATTACCTCATTGACACTCACAAGAACCCTGAGAAGTATATGCTGTTATTATCCCCATTTTACAGATGAGAAATTTTACAGATGATGACACAGATGTTCTGTGTCATGCAAATAGAAAGGTGTGAGACCAGATTTGAATTCAGAAATATTGCCTTCAAAGCCAATGATCTACCACTGTACCACTTATACTTAGTTCTGCTGAGGTTTCTGAACCTGTCCCCCTCACCCTGATGGTAAATGTCAGTAGCCCTAGCTGACAGAGAAAATTTGTTGGATAGATTAGGTAACTCCACCAAACCATTTCTCAAAGCAGAATAAGAAATGATCAATATTGGATTTTTCTAGGTTATATTAGCATCTAGGTCTTCAAATAGCATAGAAGAACAAGTGGCAAACATAAATTGATTATCTCTGCAGGAGTTACTCTGCTTTTGTGATTCTTTTGTAGATCCTCAAGAGTGATATTTGTGAGAACAGTGCCTAAAGAATCAGAGTTCATGTTATTTTTGTGACTCCCTAATGTCGTAGACTTGCTACAAATGGCATCCTTTAATCGGTTCCTGTGGTATTATCACATATCTTTTCCTCCATAGTTCAAAGTTCTTCCCAAGGTATAATAATATTCCAGTTAACTGATGTACTGTCTCCTTGAGATGATAGTTTTGTAATTGTAGGCAAGTTACTAAATATCTGTTACTTATCTGCGAAATGGAAATTAGACCAGTTGACATTTATTAAGCTTCAGGTTTGAGAAATGGTTTACATACATCATTTGATTTTAGTCTTACAACAACAGCCTTGTGAGTGAGACAGTAATTATTACCCCTACTTTGTGAAGAGTGTAGATAAAATACTGGAGTCAGACTTAGGAACTCCTGAGTTCAACTCTCAGCTTAGCAACACATCAGTTGTGTGGTAATAGATATCTAGCAAACAAAGATGATAATATTTATATGAAGGAGCTAGGTGACAACATGGATTGAGTTTTAGATTTGGAGTCAGGAAGACCTGAGTTCATATCCTGCCTCTGACACTAGTTCTGAGGCAATTGACAAGTCACTTAATCTCTTAGCCTCAGTTTCCTCTTCTGTAAAATGCAGATAGCATCTTCATTACAGAACTAGTGTGAGGTTCAAATGAGTTAACATATGCAAAGCACTTTGCAAAACTTAAAGTACCATATAAATACTAGATATTATCATTACTATATTACCACCTCACAGGGTTGTTGCAACACTAAATTGAGTTAATTCAAGTAAAGAACTTTATGAACATTAAATTGCTATGTAAATCAGTTTTTATTATTATTAAATGACTTATCCACGGTTGCTTGTAGCTAGCAAGTGTCAGAAATATGACTGAAGCCATTTTTGTCCTGATTCCAAGTTCAGAATGCTTTCTGCCCTAGTTCACTGTTGTCATGTTACTAGGGCACACTATTAAAACAGGTGGAAACCAGAGGGAGTATAGCTGTACACAACAGCATATCTTCACTAGTAGCTTTCAGTCAGCTACGTGAATTTGTCGGATAAGAGGTGAAACTTCACAGTTGTGCTAATATACATTACAGTCATTTGGAACAATCTTTCAAGGGATGGTTAGTAGTCTATAATTCTTCTATTGGGAACAATTTACTAATAAATCTTTGTCCACTTATTCAGTGAGGAATATCCCTTAGCCCTGTATACTTTTTGTTGTACCTTAGATATCAGACCTTTATGAGATTCTTTTTCCTTCTTTCTTTGATTTCTATGAAACTTTTAATGAGCTAAACAGTGATAGAAGAAAAAAAAGAAAGAAAAGAAAGTTGATTTTAAAACTGAATTCAACTTATTAATGTCTTTTTGCATTTGCCAAAATCAGTTGAACTTTCCTGTTTCTGTCTATGTTTTGATTGTCTGTAGATACCATCGTATTCTCAATGTACTAAGCATTCTCCAAAAATTTGTCATGTGTATCCATCATGAAGATGTTTTCATTGCAGGGAGGTGGTCCAAGGGTGTGGAACATCACAAATGTTTTCATATTTGAGGAGTTTTATGTATTGATCAGTATTGGTGATTGTTTTCTCACCCTTTTTTCTTTAAAAATAAAAACATTCTTTGCTGTATGAGATGGCTCTTTGGGGCTGAGGAGATACACATAAGCAAATTTGGGCTATGTAAGAAGAAAAATTACTTCACTGATTAGGCTTAGAATCTAGAATTGATTGGGCAGCTAAGTGGCACAGGAGCAGTTAGGTGGGACAGTCATGGAGTACTGGGCCTGGAGTCAGGAAGACTCATCTTCCTCAGTTCAAATCTGGCCTCAGACATGTACTAGCTGTGTGACCTTGGGCAAGTCACTTAATCCTGTTTACCTCAGTTTCCTCATCTGTAAAATGAGCTGGAGAAGGAAATGGCAGACCACTTCAGTATCTCTGCCAAGAAGATCCCAAATCAAGTCATGAAGAATTGGACACGACTGAAACAAATGAACAATGACAACAGCTAGAGTTGAAATGGGTAGAATAGGACTTGAAATGTTGCTCTTCTCTATTTCTTCAATAATAGAATAGTACTAGTACCAAATCAAATAAATCAATAAATATTTATTAATCACCAAGTATGCATCTCCCAAGGTCGTGAGCATTTTGGGAGATAATAGAAGAAATAGAAAAAGCAATGTTTTCTCCTGAGCAGCTCATATGATAGTTAAAATAACCAGAGAGTAATGTAGGGAGCAGACTATTAGAACCAGATTATTATAGGATGGTGAAGTCAAAAAAGGCTTCACTGAGAAGCACCTTGTAGGGAATAAAGATGTTAGATCTGTGCAAAGGGGCAACATTCCTGGTAGAGAGGGATATTGTGAACAGAAGAACGGATAACACAATGGGAATGAATTTTGTAAAGGATAGACAGGAGCAGGGGATTTATGATGAAGAGTAATGGAAATTTGGCCCTGATTATGGTGGGTATCCAATGCCAAGATCCCCCAGATCAGTGGTAAAAAACTGTACCACTGCCTCTAATACGCATAACTATCTGGCTAAACTTGAGTGATACTAGCACCTAAAGGCAAACTCCATTTTCTTTCCCTTTTTGCTTTGAATTAAAACAAGTTACCTTTATTATTTAGAGCCTGCAGAGTCAGAAGACTGTTCTCATAAAATGGTTTAATTTTTTATTAACAAACTCATATATTCAGATCTTTCTTTTATTTGTACTTTTATGTGATTTGTACAGAAAAGATTATTCTTATTAAAAATAAAATTATCTAAATAATTAAATTGCTCTAAATAATTTAAATGGCTTCTTCCCATCTGTCTATAAATAAACTTAATATCATAGCCTAGAACAAAGGTTTTTAGCATTTTTATAATTCCAACGACCCCCCTGAGAAGTCTGTGAAGCCTATGGACCTCTTTGAGGGATGTTTTTAAATATGTTAAATAAATTGCATAGGATTATAATACTAATAAATTATGTATAAATACAGTTATCAAAGTACTTCTAAAAATAATCAGTGGACCCCAGGTTACAAAACCCTGTTTTTGATTCTGAATCTGAAAGAGATCCTTTGGGACTTACTGTAAAAGGAAAGTAGCACTTAGATGTCCTTTGAAATCTTTTCTACCTCTAGCTCTATGATCCAATGAACCTCAACACTTTAAAAAAGACTTCCCTACACTCTCCTGCACCATCTAGTTACCAATTTATCTTTTTTCCTTTAAGTCCAAACTTCAGAAATTTTTCCTAAAACCAATATTGCCACTCCCTTAATATCCATTGCCCTTAACTTATGTTTTCTAACCTTACCACTCTACTGAATTTTTCAGAATACTAGTTACTTTCTAATTATCAAATCAAATGACACTTTTTTTTTCCAGTCCACATACCCCATGACTACTCTGTAACACATATCACTATTAACCACCTCCTTCTTGTGGATACTCTGTCTTCTCATAGTTTAAGAGACATCACACTCTCCTGGTATTCTTCCAGATCTCTTGAAGTGTTTTTTTGTCTCTTCATTCTATTCCAGACCCCTTAAGATAGGTATCTCCACAAGATTCTTACTGTCTCTATTTTAATCCTGTACTGTCTCTCTTGGCAAAATCATTTACTCTCCAAAATTCATTTATTCCTCAAATTTCCCACAGGTCCCCCTTACCCTACTCTCTCAGTTGAGATCTTTGCCTTATATTTCACTGGGGAAAAAAATGAAGCTGTTTTCCAAGAACTCCCTCTTATCTTCTCCTCATCTTTTCACAGCAGTATATAGTTTATACCACTATACCTTCCTTTGTTCCTGTCACACTTGACCTTTTCTCCTTGCAAAAACTAAAGCCTCTACATGAACAAGTAATCACATTCCATTCTGCTTTCTCCAGCATATTGACCCTTCTATTATCTCCACTCTTACAAATTTTCTATCTCTTCTGTCTAGTGGCTGTTTTCTTATGTCCCTACAACCATGTCTATATTTTCCCCTCCTTGAAAAACCTTCACTCAATCTAAGCATCCTTAAAATTTACAGTCCTAATCATCTTCTCTTTTATGGTTAAATTCTTGAGAATGTCATCTACAATCTGAGCTTCCACTTTCCTTTCTCTCCTCTTCTTATTTCTCTGCTATCTGACTTCCAGTCTCAACATTCAAATGAAGCTACTCCCTCCAATGGCTTCAAAAAATCTCATAATTGCCAAATCAAATTTCCCTGTGTCAATTCCCCTCCTTCTTAACTTCTCTACAGTCTTTGATACTGTCAATCACTCTCTTCTCCTTAATACTCTATTCTCTCTAAGCCTTGGTGACACTATTTACCCCAAGTTCATTACCTTAAGGGGTCAGGAATAGAATGAAGGGACAAAGTAGTTAGGGAGCATGGAGGAAAATCTAGAGTGTGGTATCTCTTAAGCTATGAGGAGGTAGAGTATTCACAAGAAGAGGATGGTTGAGAGTGGTTTGTGTTACAGAGTAGTCATGGGGTGTGTGGACTGGAATAAGGAATATAGTCTGTCTGACCACTCCTTATAAGTCTTCTTTGCTGTGTCTTCATCCTGGTTGCGCCCACTAATAATGGGTGTTCCCCAAAACTCTGTCCTGAATACTTTTCCTTTTCTTCTCTTTCACTTTGTGATATCATCTGCTTCTATGGATTGAATTAGCTTTATGCCGATGATTCTCAGGTGTACATACAGCCCTGATTTTTCTCTTAAACTCTAGTCTTGTGTCTCCAACTGTATATCAGATATCAATAAATCAACAAGCTTTTTAAGTATCTACTATGTGCTAGGCACTGTACTAAGCTCTGGAGACACAAAACAAGGCCAAAGATAGTCCCTAACCTCAAGGAGTTTGCAATCAAATGACAAGGTTACATTGGATGTCTGTAGACATCTTAAATTTAACATGTCCAAAAATGAAATCATTATCTTTCCCTCCTTAACCCTCTACCCTTCTGAACCTTCCCCATTACCTGTATCTGAAGCATCTAGCATAGTACCTGGCAGATCATTGACTTGAATCCCAGGTCTTCAATTATCATATGAATACTGATAATTTCTAATTATATACCTCATATATATATATATATATATATATATATATATATATATATATATATATATATATATATATATATATATAGTTTTCCTCATTAGAAGCACCATTTTCTGAACTATTGTCTAACATATTGTCTAGGTCCAATAATGGATGGTCTCTACTCTTTAAAGTACTCAGCTAATTGCTTGTCATTATTTTTCTTTTGCTACTCAAGGAATCAAACTGTCTTGTTAGCAATTGTTTCCAGGAGTTATTTTGTAGAACTTCCACCACTTTACTTCTTTTTCTGCCGATAGGACATTTTTCTATATGGATGTATCGCTAGCACTTAAAACTCAATAAACACGAAACTTAACACATTATCTTCTCTTAATCTTTTTTTTCCTTCTAGGTTTTCTGCCAACATAACCACCATTCTCCCTGCTTCCCACATTTAAATGTAACTCCAGTCCCAAAGTCCATTAGTACGGGATTTTCTCTTCATTGCTGGAAATGAATGCTCTGTCCTGCATGACGGGAGGGGCAAAGTTGACTTCATTCATTTAAGTGTTATATCTTTGACTCTCTTCTTGCCTTTCATATCCTATTATGTTCTGCTGATTCTCCCTCCCATCTCTCCTATCCCTTTCTTTTTAACCCTATTGAAATTATCCCAGCACATCCTCATTACCACCTAAATTTCTCTTCAAGCTCTAAACTAAGATTAAAGGACTTTTCTGTTTGACTCTTCTATTTTTACACTCTCTTTTCAGTTCAGCTGTCATTTAACTTTTAGTCAAAAATTTATTTAAGTTCTTTGGTTTTAATACACCCATGTCTCAGCTAGGGGAATATTTCCAGGGCTCTATTTGTTTAAACTCAAAAGGAGTCCTATGATACTGTGATGAAGAAACTACTCAACCCTTCCTCCATTGTGTTGCTGTATTCTATGAAAATATTAACAATTACATTGGCTGCAGAAAATAGAATATGATGACTATTGTCCTACTTCCCATTAGAAATATGTCACAGTATGGCTTTTCTACATCTTCAAAGAATCTATAGTTAATACCATGGGGAGTAGACTAACTCACCAATGTAAAGAGTATGGACAGCCAAGAAAGAATATGAAGACATAACTTTGTAGGGTTCTTACACCTAGTGAATTAGTGAGCGAAGTATGAGTAGACTGAATGTTAAACCTGAGCCAAGAAAAGTTGGGTTCTATATGTGGGTTTATAAATTTGTAACTCTCTTTGACTGACTATGTGCCTGGTGAGTTATGATTTGCTGATCTTTTATTTAATAAATGTTGCTAGAATCAAGGATTTACGTCTATGTTTAGAGGGCAAATGACTTGCCCCAGTTCACACAGCAACTTAGTGGCAGAGTAAATATTCATCATATCTCCTGATTCTCAGATTTAAAAAAAAAGGATAATTGCTATTTTTTGCTCCCCAAATCGCTCTAAATTTTAATAGTTCTAAAGAAGATTTAGTTCTTATAATGATATTTAATATTAAATTATTTAATTTATTTAAATACTAAATAGTGATATTTAATATTAAGTTTGTATTAAATCTTCTTTTGAACTTCTAAATAAAAAATAAAAAAAAATTATCAGTCCCATTGAACAGAAATGCACTGGCACAGCCAAACATTAAAAATGCAGTCAAGAGAAAAGAACAATGATTGCTGTAGGACCTCAGGGGAAACAGCAATTGGGTTGGGTTTGTGGAATCTGTCTCATTGCCTTAAAATCACATTGTCTTTGCTTGGGGCAGTCATGGATTTTCCAGTCTAAGGTTGTAACAAGGAGTTCATGAAGAAGAGACTCTGGTTACAAAGTAGAGAAAAGATAATTTCAAAATGTTAATATCCCAAATATGACCCAGTGAAAAGTAAGAGATTTGACCAAATTCATCATTAGCTTTTAGGACAAAATGGTAAATAAGTCTAGGTGGGAAAACAACGCAAAACATTTTTTAAAAATCTAACCATCCCTCCCTCATGCAAACCCATTGGAATTAAAGAAATTGAAAGCTTATAATTCATAGGGTCGATTTGTGGGCCCTGCTTATCCTAAAGAAATCATTACTAGCCCTGGAAAAGTAGGCTTTTGCAAGGATGTTTTGAGGGAATCAAGATTCTTGTAAAAATACTTGTTCATAAAACAGTTTTCTATTATTCTAGAGGATGTTAAAACTTGACCCATACTTAAAAGTAATTTTTTAAAGGATTGTTTTTAAACCACCACTTTGTGGTGGGATTTCTTCCTTTTGTCTAAATAATTTTTTTAAGAGTAGACATTAGAAATGTTTTCTATGAAAAACATATTTTTAATTTAATTTCTTTTCATTTCACAAACATTTTTGTCTCACACACTCCAAAGGAAAAAGAAAAACAAAAACTTTGAAACAAATATGCCTAATTAAGCATTTTTTTAACTTATTACTGTGTAGTGACTCAGTGGATAGAACGCTGAGCCTAGAGTTAGGAAGATCTGAGTTCAAGTCCACCTTTGGATACTTACTAGCTGTGTAACCCGGGCAAGTCACTTAATTTCTATTTGCCTTAATCCACCAGAGAAGAAAATGACAATCCGTTCCAGTACCTTTATGATGAAAACCCCAAGGACGGTATTGGAGTGCTATGATCCACAGGGTCACAAAGAGAAGCACACAACTACTCGATCAAACAACTGCTATGTGGTATCTCCTTGATAGACTTGAGAGAATGGAATTTTCCATTTTCTCCAGTGCCTAGTCCAGTGCCCCACACATAGTAGGGACTTAGGGACTTAGTGAACGTTTGTTACACTGTAGTAATCATACTGTCCCAAGATCACAGGTTTAGATTGTAGAATTTCAGAATCTAGTAGCCACTTACACACAGTGTTAAAGGTAGGACTCTAAGGACCGAAGAAGCAGTAGCTTGCCCAAGATCAGACATGTACATGATTTGCAGAACTGAAATTGATCTAGGTTCTTCTGACTCTGAATGAAGTGTTCTTTCCACTACACCAGTCTGAATGTTGGAAGATACAAATAAAACAAAAAATAACAACTAACAGAGGTAATCTTTAAGCTTGGCAGAAGCACTTTGTACACTCGCAATTTCATTTGTACTTAATAGCAACTTTGTGAGGCCGGGGCTATTATTATCCACATTTTACAGATGATACTCAGAGACATTCAATGACTTGTCTAAGACTTCAAGGCTAGTAACTGTTTGGATCCTAGTCAGAATCTAAAGAAAGTTCTCATCTAACTATAAAGACCAGTCTCCTTTCCACTATACTTCACTGCTTTTCTGGACTAATATATTTAAGGCTCCATCTAAAAACCAGAGGATTTAAACATGGAAGGGATCTTAGAGATCTATTGTTGTTTTATCATTATGATTACCATCATCATCTAGTTTTTGTCTATTTTTTATGGTGGGATTCAGAAACAAATGGTCCTGTACTAAGACACTCTCCTCCTTAAGTTTTGCAGACTCATTCATGCACGAATAAAATCATTGCTTGTTGTAGCTGAAATATTAGGTGGTAAGCTTATAATTTGAAGGCTCACTGATAGCATCCTCAGTACAACTCCAGCAGCAAGCAGGATGATGAGAATGATCCTATTCCCCTCTCTAAAACTGTTCCTACATGATTGCGATACCATGGGGTGGGTCTCTATATTTTGAAAGTTTTTTGTTTCATGTAACTTGGAGATTATAAGGATTTGGAATGGCAACATCTACTAAAATACTGTTGTTAATTTTAAAGAGTCACAGTTATGCCCAGCTGATTGTGGGTAACAGTTTGACTGGGATTAGAGACCAATCCTAGTACAGTTTATTGGTTGAGTACACCAGAATATTTTGGGTCTATTTGTAGAATGAAAATGTATTATGTCTATATACAAAAGATATTGAGCTTCTGATATTAATCCTAGCCACCAGATTGGCTCCTGCTATTTATTCAGAAAATGCTAAAGTTTTATAGACTACAGTCATATTTTGTGAAGTGGCTACCATTTCCTTTGATCACAAATCTGGCTTAATGATGCTTTAATTTTTGGCAATGACCTGGTCCTTAATTATCATCGTAAAGCCTTCTTTTCCTACAAGCAAATTCACATGAATCAGCCATTTGTTTGATGTTTCTTTGTTAGCTTTTTCTGGGAGGGATCTCATGTCCATGTGGCTATCACCCATGGAAGGCCTTTTGATACCATTCCTGAATCTTAGCCATTTCTTAGGGCTTATCCAGAAGTAAAGTGCTTTCAGTTTCATTCAACAAATCTAGGGTCCTGGAGGCCTCCAGGTTTGAGGAACCACAGGACTCTGCTTCATATTAAAAATTACATCAGAAAGGGTGTTCATATCCCCTTGATGCTGCCCTAATACCATTTATTAACTGGGTGTTGATGGTATAGAAAATATTTTAAAAAGAAATAGACAATGCTAGAGGAGGTCTCAAAACATTAACAAAAGATGGAAAATGTCCTAACAATTTGAAATTTTCACTTTTGGGTGGTAAAAAGTGGAATGGATGGCTGTGGAGGTAATGGTTTCTCATTACTAGAAGACTTTAAGTGGATGAAGAATGCTTATCTCTCAGGAGTATTATAGAAGGGTTATTGTTCAGGCATTAAGTTGTGTGAGATGCCATACTTGAAGTCTCTTCCAGAATTGAGCTTCTCTGACTCTGTGCATTTGTGACAGAGCCACTGTAGCTTCATTTGTTTGTTTCATTCATTTATTGTTTGTTGCTTATTTTTTGCACAATTTGTGTCCCTGGAATTACTTTTTTAAAAAATGCAGACAATCTCCAGGGACTATGGGCTTGGTCCAGTCAGACAGAAAAGGAGAGAAATTTAGGAAGCTAGATATTATTCCACAGTGAACTAAATAGAGAAGAGATCCTGGTAAGAAAGAGCATGCAATGTCAGCTGTAAGAGAGAGATAAGCCAATCTGTGGGGCTGGAGAGAGAAAAAAGAGGTTACAGAGAAAGCAGTTTAGAACCCCCAAAATATGTCCTTAGGAGATTAGAACTGAAAAAATGAATAGCATCATATTTTTTGAATGAACTGGAATTGGAGTAAGAATACAAGAACTCAGTACTCCACATAGGTAGTCATTAGCAGTTTGTTGGCAACGACAAAGAAAAAAGATGCCAATAAATGTGTTCATGGCCTGAATTTCGATTTAATTCAGTTCTCCTGAGTCAGTTTCCAAACTTGTGTTATAGTACATTAAAGCGGTAAACATTTGCTCAGCCCTTTTGTTCCATATTTCATGTAGTAGAATATCTTATATCTAGCAGATTTGCCAACAGGAAATTATTCAGAGCTAAAATAGTTCCTATAACAGTCTCTAGGTGAATGATGGGGAAATCTAAAATGAATTATCTATGGACTGGTGATGAAATAGTTATAAAATGGACCATACCCCCAAAACTGTAGTGGAGTAGGTGGAATTGGTAAGTAAATGTTAAATAATGCAGAGAGTAGAGTAGAAAAAAGAAATCCCTCAGGTGGAATTGGCACCAGATCTATAATAAGTCAAGTCAGTAAGTCAACAAGCAATTATTAATCACTCACCATGTTCCAGACACCATGCTAAGCCCTAGGAATGTAACCACAAGTCAATGAAAGCTTGACCCTTTCCTGCGGGGTATTCAGCATCCTCATAGAAATGTACTTGGAGAGGAAGAAGACCCCAAAGTACATGGAAAGGAGCACATGGAAACTTTTAATAGGAATTATGTCAAATAAAGAAGCAACAACACAGAAGCAGTATACAGTAATTGCCTGGGAGCCATGTACTTGCAAGGAAGCTTGATGATAAGGCTCTGCATTCCATTTTTGTAAAAGAATCACACTAAGGAGAGCTGGGTCTAATTGGATACCTATAGGGGCAAGGGAGAGAAAAGGGAGAAAAAAGATGACTGGTTAAGTATATATAGTTCAGTGTAGAAAAGACGTTTGCTTAAGATTTCAATACATCGTCATTCCTGTTGCCCAGAGACAGTGCATATGTTAATGGTTATTGTGCAACCTCAGAAAGGAAAAGGTTATATATCAGGAAAACAAAACAAGTTCCTTAACAAGAGGTGAAGAAAAAAATGAAGAGTTATGTACATGTTGTATTTTAATATTACACAAATCCTGACTTGGTTTTGGAATAGAAACCTGGATTCTCAACCCAGCTCCACAATCTCAGATTTTTCCTTCTGGTACTTACATTCCAATATTCTATGACCTGAAGTCCAATTTGATTTCATTAAATTATATGGTCCCCTCATTGGTTGTCATAATTCCTACACCAAGCCTAAAGTTGGGGCCAACACTATGTCCCTCTATATAGAATTTATTTCATATGTGGTTTAATACTTCTTATTAAACTTCTGCATTATATTTACAAAAATGGGTAGAGCTGTAACATTCTTTGTTTCATTTAAACACTAATCAATTTGCTCAATGTACCATATTATATCATGTTTAGAACATAAACAGATCCAACTTCAATTCATGTCATCATGTCTCTGATGGCATGGTCTTCTGCAATGGACAAACACAACAACAGATCATGAAAAACACTGCCACCTCCTTCACAATTGTTCACACGGCCAGCTCTGTCTGCTTCCAATTTTATTGATATAGAATCTTGAATATAATATAGTAATAATATAGTATGATATAATGTATTACTATATAGAATATAGTACTATATAGAAAAATATACCATAGGATATAGTATAATATAGTTAATAAATATTTATTGAACGAATAACTCTAGGAATGAAAAACAAGACATCCACTCTAGTCTTCTAAGGAAAAGGGAGAACTAGACAATATAGTTAATTTTTATTATATTTATAAAACCAATAAA
This sequence comes from Bettongia penicillata ogilbyi, assembly GCA_023548195.1. Taxonomy (NCBI): domain Eukaryota; kingdom Metazoa; phylum Chordata; class Mammalia; order Diprotodontia; family Potoroidae; genus Bettongia; species Bettongia penicillata. Next base: position 14,918,242 of record JAJHZJ010000413.1, on the reverse strand, counting down.
CAAACACTTATAAAGTCCCTACCAGTCATTAACTTGTGAGCTCCTTGAGCATAGGCACTGTCTTTTGCCTCTCTTTGTATCCCAGAGCTTAGCACAGTGCCTAGAACATATTAGATGCTTAACAAATGTGCCTAGAACATATTAGATGCTTAATAAGTGTTTATTACCTGACTGATTTTACCCTGTGCTAGGTGCTAGAGATAAATACAAACACAGAATCATAGATTCTAGAGTTGGAAGGAAAGGAAACTTAGAAAGTCTACTTCTAAGTTGAAAGGAAACTTCCATGTTTCTCTGGTCTCTTTATGTTTAACTTCATTGAACAAATACAAGTGAAAATCTACCTTTAACTATTTATCATGATAGAATATAGTTAATACAATTTAATAATATCTGAGAGATTGATAGAGTACTTTTGATTAAGGTGACAAGATAAGTCATAACTTTGTATTATAAGTAATTGGGCATAATTATTAAATAAACCAAAGAACATGTAATTATTTTATAATTAGGAGAAACTATATTCTCATTTTATTTAATTCAATGAGAATATTCTAGCTCATGATGTCTATTTTAATTATACATGATAGGCTTTGTAACATTAAGCAGAAAATTATAATATGGTACATTGAGCAAATTGATTTATATTTAAATTGGAAACAAAGAATGTTATAGCTCTACCCATTTTTGTAAATATAATGCAGAAGTTTAATAAGAAGTATTAAACTACATATGCAATAAATTCTATATAGAGGGACACAGTGTTGGCCCCAACTTTAGGCTCAGTGTAGGAATTATGATAACCAGTGAGGAGACCATATAATTTAATGAAATCAAATTGGACTTCAGGCCATAGAATATTGGAATGTAAATACTAGAAGGAAAAGTCTGAGATTGTGGAGCTGGGTTGAGAATCCAGGTTTCTATTCTTAAACCAATACCTTTTTCAATTACATCCAACTCTTAAAATTTTAAGTCCTATCATATACACCTACTGTAGGTATTGTAAGTTTAGCTTTACCCATTGAATAACACAGAATAATAATATGGTTTATCTTCAGATATTCCTTTGGTTTACTTATTAATAAGGCAGTGCTAGCATTCAGAGTGAAAGGAATTACAGCTATGTGATTAACTAGGTGCACAATTAGTTTTCTCTCTTTGTGCCTCAATTTCCTTAAAATGAGGATACTCAAGTAGGTTATCTCTAAAGTCCCTTCTAGCTCTGGAATTAGAATTTGCAAAACATGCTTCTGCCAATTTACCTATTGTCAGGAAACCTGTTATAGTCCTCCTCAATACCCATGAAAATCACATCAGTCAATTTCATTTTTTTATCTGTTAAATGAGGTGATTGAATTTCATCTTCAAAGACCTCTTCTAGCTCCAAACTGCTGGCTCACTGTCATCCACAGACAAGAATGTATTAGGAATGATATTCGTTACAAAGAAGATGGTTGTTTGAGTGTGACAATTTGGACCTTTTTTCCCTGACTTCAGTGTAAAGCAAAACAATTTTTTTCTAAAGAAAATATTATTTTGTCCTTTTTGGATGAAAAATTAAAACTTGATTGATAAGACTATAGCCAGGAGGAAAAAGTCTTATCTAATTACTCCAAGATTTTTTTTTCTTCTTCTTTTCCCTTAATTTCTAGCTTTTCATAATATTCTTTCATTTAAACATGCTCACCTTCAAAACTCTCAAGTGAATAGCTCTCATTTTGCGAAAATACAGTGCTAACCTCTATGTCTACTGGCATCCTTTTAAAGATTGTTTAGCTATGACAAGTATTATGCATTGCTGACCCCTTTTTTGGTTTTTCAAGGTAGTTAGATAAAAATTATATATTTAATTACCTATAGTTAACTTAATATTATATGATATAATATAATATTATATTCCCTCAGAATAGAGACTTCCTTCCATGGGCATACCCAGAGTAAGGATACCCTCAGTCCTCTGCCAATGTAGATCCCAGTCCATTTACAGTACCCTGAGGAACATAGAGGTTAAGTGGCTTGCTCACTTGCTCAGTCACATAGCTAGTAATTGTAAGGGGTGGGTTTTGTGAGGAATGAAAAACCTGAGAGAAAGAGTTTCTGGGTAATAAAGAATCAATGTATTAATTAGGCTAGCTAATAATCAGTAAATTGACGGTCAATAGTTTCAGTAACCAAAGACAAAACCAAGGAGACAATGAATACTTTAAATACCTTCAGAAAGGGGGTGCCACTGACATGTGAAAGTCAATCCTGATTGGTAAACAATTAATGAAGAGCTGAGAGCTGAGAATGTGGCTGGATTTAAGACTCAGCTGTCTCCAGTAATCTAGACAGAGGAATCCATCACCACCCAGATCACTCTGGTTTTCTTCATCATGAGTCGGGTCACTCCAAGCTCCAATGGAGGAGTACCAGGGCATGAGTTCATTGTTTAGGGGCAGGAATTCACATAAATTAGATTCTGTTTACCCTCTATCTAAACAAAAATAAGGTCTTCTAGTTGGATGGGGTCCTACCCAAGATTGAGGAGCATGTAGCCCAAGGATTAGGGCAATCTCCTCTATCATCCATGCCCTTTAGGGACTGGCTGACTTACCTACAGGGGTTGATCCCTGAATAAGGAAATAAAGACCCTGAGTCCTAATTAATAATGGATTATTAATATAATAGAAAACAATACTTTCTCTCAGTTTTAAAACCAGGTGCTCTGTATCTCCAAGTCCAGTACTCTACTCACTACCCTTACATTGTTTCTGTCATTAAATAACAGACATAAATTTAAAATTTTAAGTGTGTGCCTACACAGAGACATGGATCAAACATCCTGGTTGAAAACTTGGAGGAGGAGCATATATCTATATAGTTATAAATTTTTTAACAGTCAAATGCTCTATCTTGCAACTGGCCTTTTCTATTTAATTGGTCATTTATATTCAAGCTATTAATCTACCTCTCAATAAAGTTAGGCTTTCCAACTCAAGTACCACTTTAAGATCCAATAAATGGGATCAATAGGGTAAAATGTTTTTTTCAGTGGAGCATATACTGACTGAGGAGTCCGAGGACTTGGGTTCAAATCTTACCTTAGAGACTTATTACTCTGTGACCTTAGACAAATCACTTAAGCTATCTGGGGATCAGTGACTCCCAAGATAACAGGGTACTTTTTAGTTCATTCCCTCCTCATCTCTCATCTAGAGTATTGTAAGTGCTCCTGACACGACTTTTCTCCAGACTCTCCTCCCTCTAATTCATCCTTCACACAACTGTTGCTGGCTCTGAATCATTAAGGTGGCACAGTAGTCAGAGAGCTGGATCTGGAGTCAGAGAGACTTTTGTTCACATTGGCCTCACAGAGTGGTATGACCCTGGACAAGTCACTTCACCTCTGTTTGCCTCTGTTTCCTCTTCTGTAAAATGAGGGTAGTGATAGCAACTATCTCCCAAAGCTGTTGTAAGGATAGAATGAGTAATTAATTTTATAGCCCTTAGCATAATACTGGGCACATAGTGGCATATATAAATGCTTACCTCATCCTCAAATGTCAAGGGGATATTCCTGATGTCAATGTCTGACCACGTCACTCTTAGTCTAATAAACTTTGATGATTCCCTATTGGCACCAGTATCAAATATAAATTCATATATTTAGTTTCTAAAATATTATAAAACCTGATCCCAACCTACCTTTCTAACTTTACTATACATTTACTCCCCTTCTTTCACCCTATAATCCAATCCGACTAGCCTTCTTGTTCTTTGCAAACAACACTCCACCTTCCATCTGATTTTAGCTCCACTGTAATGCCCTCTCACCTCCATTCCCCATATTAAATCTGATGTTTCCTTCAAAACTCTACTAAAGCAATACTTCCTGCATTAAGTTTTTCTGCATTCTACCTCCTTCCAAAACTGTTTTCCCTGGCAAAATTTTACCTTGTCAACCTTTCAGTTGACATTCGGCTACATTATACTTATTTCATATACTTATTTATTTATGAGTTTTCTCTTCCCAATAGAATGTGAGTTTCTTGAAGGCAGACACAGCTTTTTTTTTGCTTTCTGTAGCCCCAGTGATTACCACAGTACCTGGACTATAGTAGACCTTTAACTGATGTTTATTTCTTGATAGAGGATTAGAACCTACATGTCCTAAGTACTGGCCACATGTCTTTGTTTTTGTTTTCCCCATCATACAACAGCTGCCTCCTTGACATTGACAAGAAGTTACAGGATTTGCCTGGTGTTGCCATTTACACTGTGACAATTTGTCAAACAATACCGGCCACTAGCCAATCATGCAATAAACTGTGGACAGCAACACCAGAGAGTGAGGGAAAATCAGACATTTTTAATTGTAGCAATATAGGTGAATCTTCAATTTTAGCCATAATATGACCATACTTTACATTTTTTGCTATTCTCCCCATCTCCTAATGTAGCTTCGCATTAAAGCTACTAAATAATAAAACAGATCTTGATTTCATTTTCTCCAATAACAACAACAAAGCTACAATTTACATCACAGTGTAAAATCTACAAAGCACTTCGCAAATGTTATCTAATTTTAAAACTCACAACAACCCTAGGACAGAAGAGGTTCTATTATTCTTTTTACAGATGAAGAAACTAAGGTTGAGAGAGGTTAAGTAATCTACTTAAGGTCATATAGCTAATAGTTTGAGGTGGGATTTGAATTCAGGTCTTATTGCCTCCAGATCTTATGCTCTATTTACTACTACACCATCAAGCTGTCTTGTATTTCAATTACCTTCTCTGAGGTATTCTTGCAAATACTTTTCTTACAAGAAAACCAACTATCCCATGAAGTGGTTTCCTTTTCCTTTTTGATGAACATTAAAACATACTCTTTTGTTGTTGTGAAGTCATTTTCAGTCATGTGTGACTCTTTATCAGCCTCTTTGGGGTTTCTTTAGCAAAAATATTGGAGTAGTTTGCTATTTCCTTCTCCAGCTCATTTTACAGATGAGGAAACTGAGGCAGAGTTAGGTGACTTACCCAAGGTCACACAGCTAAAACATGTGCAAGACCAGATTTGAATTCAGGAAGATGCATCTTCCTGGTAACAGAAAAGACTTTTTAGAGTGCTCCCACCAAGCCCACCCAAATACCTGTAAAAATGGCTCTAAATAAATTCTGCAGCTACAGAATCCACAGAATGAAGGAGTGAAGCAAATCTCTAGCCCAAGACAGCCTATAAGGTTGCCAGAAAGTGTCCCACCATGCGAGCAGAACATTGGGGGTCGCAAGTGCACAGAGGGGACCTGAGCAAGCCTCAGAGGGACTGAATTTCTAGCACCTGTGGTGGTTTCCTGACTTCATGGGCCCAAAACACTGAGGATAAATTAGAAGGTCAGTGGAAAAAGCCTGTGGGATCAGTGCAGGAGAGTGGAGAGGGCCTGCTCCAGTCCCAGGGTAGCAGAGTGGGGAGGGGCCAGAGAAATTTGCATCAGCCACAGCAGCAACAGGGGCAGTTGTAGCCACTGTTTCTGGAGCTCTAGGCCCACAGATTGTGGGGGGATCAAGCAGTTGACAGTACACTCCCCCACCCCCACTGGAAGCAGAAATCTACCTTGACAAAGAGATCAAAAGTCTAGTAAATGGCTGGAGAAATGAGCAAAAACCAGAAAAAGAATCAGACTATAGAATCTTATTTTGGTGACAAGGAAGACCAAAGCATGTAAAGAGAAGAAAACAAAGTCAAAGCTCCTCAATCCAAACCATCCAAGAAAAATATAAATGGGTCTCAGGCCAAGGAAGAACTCAAAAAGGATTTTGAAAATCAAATAAGAGAAGTACAGCAAAAATTGGAAAGAGAAATGAGCATGATGCAAGAAAATCGTGAAAAATGGGTCAAATGCTTAGTAAAGGAGACCCCAAAAAAATGCTGAAGAAAATAACACTTTAAAAAATAGACTAACTGAAGTGAAAAAAGAGATCCAAAAAGCCAATGAGGAGAAGAATGTCCTAAAAAGCAGAACTGGACAGATGGAAAAGATCCAAAAGTTCAATGAAGAAAATCATTCCTTAAAGATTATGGACCAGAGGGAAACTAATGACTCTATGAAAAATCAAGAAATTATAAAACAAAATCAGAGGAATGAAAAGATGTCAGACAATGTGAAATATCTCATTGGAAAAACAACTGACCTGGAAAATAGATCCAGGAGAGACAATTTAAAAATTATGGGACTACATGAAAGTCACGATCAAAAAAAAAAGAGCCTAGACATCATCTTTCATGAAATAATCAAGGAAAACTGCCCTAAGATTCTAGAACCAGAGGGTAAAATAAATATTGAAAGAATAAACTGATTGCTTCCTGAAAGAGATCCCCCAAAAAAACTCCTGGGAATATTATAGCCAAATTCCAGAGTTCCCAGGTCAAGGAGAAAATATTACAAGCAACCAGAAAGAAACAATCTGTGTATTGTGGAAATACTATCAGGCTAACACAAGACCTAGCAGCTTCTACATTAAGGAATCAAAGAGCTTGGAATATGTTATTCCAGAAGTCAAAGGAACTGGGATTAAAACCAAGAATCACCTACCCAGCAAAATAGAGTATAATGCTTCAGGGAGAAAAATTGTCATTCAATGAAATAGAGCACTTTCAGGCATTCTTGATAAAAAGACCAGAGATGGATAGAAAATTTGACTTTCAAGCACAAGAATCAAGAGAAGCATGAAAAGATAAACAGAAAAGAGAAATCATAGGGGACTTACTAAAGTTGAACTGATTACATTCCTACATGGAAAGATAATACTTGAAACTCTTGAAACTTTTCTCAGTATTTGGGTAGTTGGAGTGATTATATACATATAGACGGAGGGCACAGAGTGAGTTGAATAGGAAGGAATATCTAAAAAAAATAAAATTAAAGGGTGAGAAAGGAATATATTGGGAGGAGAAAGGAAAAAATGGAATGGGCAAATTATCTCTCATAAAAGAGTCAAGAAAAAGCTTTTTCAATGGAGGGAAAAAGGGAAGAGGTGAGAAGGAAAATATGAAGCTTACTCTCATCACATTTGGCTTAAGGAGGGAATAATACGAACACTCAATTTGGTGTGAAAATCTATCTCACTCTAAAGGAAAGTAGGAGAGAAGGAGATAAGTGGGGTGTGGGGGAAATGATAAAAGGGAGGGGAAACAGGAGGAGGGGATAATTGGAAATCAATACTTTTGGGAAGGGACAAGGTCAAAAGAGAAAACAGAATAAATGGGGGGCAGGATAGGATGGATGGAAATATAGTTAGTCTTTCATAACATGACTTGTATGGAAGTCTTTTGTATAACTATGCATGTATAACCTATATTGAATTGCTTGCATTCTCAATGGGGATGGGGGTGGGGAGGAAGGGAGAGAAGTTAGAACTCAAAGTTGTAAAAATGAATGCTAAAAATTGTTTTACATGCAACTGGGAAACAAGGTAATGGAGTATAGAAATCTATCTTGCCCTACAAGAAAATAGAGAAGATGAGGATAAGGGAAGGGAGAGGTGTGATAGAAAGGAGGGCAGATGGGGGGAAGGGGTAGTCAGAATGCAGTGTCTTGGGGTTGGGGGGAGAAATGGGGAGAAAATTTGAACTCAAAATCTTGTGGAATTGAATGTTGAAAACTAAAAATAAATAGATAAATGAATGAATAAATAAATAAATGGGGAAAAAAGAAAACTGAGCACTAACTAAAGTTTGAGCTTTCTAATAAAATACCTTAGATTTAAAAAAAAAAAAAAGATGCATCTTCTTGTCTCCATGCCTGGCATTCCATCCACTGTGCCACATAGCTACCCCCAAAACATACTCTACTGGTTCCATTATTTGTCTCTCAAAAAAAAAAATTGTTTTTCTTCTATGTAACTGCAATTTCCTTCTGTTTTCTGGCTTCATAGCAAGAATGTGATGATTTATGTAATTCACCTGCTCCCATAGTATGTCTACTCAACAGTCATTGAACAGGTTTTCTCAGACTAGCAAAAGCTAAGTTAATAATAGAGATGATCTAAAAATTATGTGATTCTTCATACCCTGTGTCCACCTTTTGTGCCATCCCACCACTACCATTATAGAAGTGGAAGCAGGCCTAGTAGAACTTAATAATTTTGTATTTTTATATTTTTCTTGTTTATTTCCAGGATCAAAGAATTCATTACCAAGAGACTAGTGTATTATTAATTAGACTTTCCATACTTAGTAAGGGCAACCTCCTAATACCCCCCCAAAAAAAACCAACAAAAACAACAAATATAACTTGTGAGGCCATACTCAAAGCCCTTGGAACATGGAATTGTCAGGATGAAGTCTGACCTCAATTAAGGTAATGTCACAGGCTCTAGAAACCTTAAATAAACCAATCAAAAGTGTGAACTAGGTGGAAATAAGTTCTTAATCAATTTGATAGGATCATAATAAGATGTTGGCCATTGGATTAAAGGTTGCTGTCACCATAAAAGAAAAATCTTATAAATCAGCCACACTCTTGGACCTCCGTAGAAAACCAGTAGTCAGGCCATCAGTGAACTAATCAAGTGATGTTTAGTGGTGTGATATTTTTAGTTCATAAGGATGAAATGAAGATCACTTATGAAGGATTGGTGTAGGGTCTGTGTTGTTTTGTTTTGTTTCCTTCTCTCTCTTTTTCTCCATTGACTGTGTCAGCAGACACACAAAAAAATGTAGAGGACAGCATGTCCATTTGAGACCAATAGTGACCCAAATAAAACAAAACCTTCAAGGAACAGCTCTGGACTCTGCAAAGACCCAGAAAGATCTAAGGTGTCATGAGACTGTGCTGACTGTGCCCACTACAGATTGTGTTATAATCTCAGCAGAGATAGTCTCAGATAATCTCAGCAGTCATAATCTCACTGCAGCAAGGTAATTTATATCTCCCTAATCAATCACTATCCCATTCATGACAGCTATTCAAAACATTCCTGTTTCTTTTGGATTCCCCTACATCACTCCACCCCCAGTCCCTTTCTAACAACCTGAAGTCAAGCTTCATAGAAAAAAAAATGAATATCATTTGTTTAGAATTACATTTTCTCCCTCCCTCCCACATCACATGACATATCTCCTACTTCACCCCATCTCAAAATAGGTGATCTTTTCCCCAGGCAAGACAAACTCCTCCACAAACAACTTTGTGTCTGTGTCTGTCTGTCTGTCACTCTCTCTCATTGGCACATAATAATCCCCTAATAAACTCTTGTTTACCAATTGACACACATCTGCACATACTTTAATCCAAGTTCTTTCTGACTCCAAAGCCAGTATTCTATTTCTTCTTTAGTATTTTGGGATTACAAACATGCTATTCTCTCCTTCCATTTCTTTGCTGAGATTCTCTATCATTTATTCAATTTTCCCAACTCCTGTTATTTGTTTTTAAATTCTTCATTGAGAGCTCCATTTTCCAACCTCAATCAAGTACTTGTTTTTCTTAAGTATTTTATTTGAACTAAACAGACTATCTTGCTCTTGTTCCATGATATCTGGGAAGTTCATAGGAGTACGTATTTCATTAGATTGTAGTGATTCATTTTTATTTCATATTAAAATGCATGTTGAATATTTTTTGGTCTCTCTCCGAGATTTTATTTATTTTTCTATTTCATTTGAGTATCTTTCTCTGTTGGGTCTATCTGCTGGTATGTGGGGTTTATTCAGGACTTCTCTCTTGATGTTTGTCTTTTATATTCTCTGTTCGTTCCTCTTCAATCCTTCTTCTTCTACTTTTACATTGATCCATAAGGTTGGATTTCTGGGGAGAAGGGTGGGGGGTTTAATCTTCCTCAGGTTGGAGTAAACTCCATGACTGGTCCCAGTTGTGTTTCCAGTCACATCCAGTACTCTATGCACCCAGAGCCTGTGACTGTGAGTGGCTCTTTTTAGAAAAAAATTTTTTAGAAATGTTTCTTTTTAGAAAAACATTTATCCTTTCTTTGGGGGAGTAGTGTTGTGGGAGAGGTGGACAGAATCAATACTATGGGGAATCCCTACAGTCAGACCTCAGTCACAAACCTGCGAGCCCGCTTGTGCTCACTGCAACTGGCCTATGGAGTTAGTTAGAGGTAGGGATACTATGAGATACAAATATTAAAATTCTGCAGCATCTTTATGGAGTTTTAACTTCCTGTAGGCATCCAGTTTATTTGTGGATTCAGTCATATCCCCTCTGTCTGATGCATATTTCTTTTCTTTTGAGATTTTAGGGGTGGAAAAGTTTATAGCGAGTAATTTTTTGGTTATCTTACTGACACACAATCTCACTGATGTCATTAATCTATTACCCAAATGTCATTTTCCCCCTTTTTTCTGAATCAACGCTATCGGAAAAAATTTTGTACCACTAAGTAATATGTTCAGCCCATGTTGTAACTGCAGGAGTCTGTGGTGACACATAAACTACATCAGAAGTTCTGAGAAATAAAATGCCATTATGATCCAAATAAAAAATGTTGCTTAACTCAAGTTGATCTAAAGACAGTTCCTTTCTCTAAAGAACTGAGCTGTTTTACAGTCTGTAGAGAAGCAAAAATGCTTTGTTAAATACAGGTGGACTGTACCGAGTACTTTGAGAATATTATAAAAAAGTAAAAAACTACAATCAATTCTCTTTTTTTTGAAACCAAAATTATGTGTGTTGTGAAACAGATTGTTGTTTTCCTTATTCTTGCTTTGCTTTACTCTATTTGAATAGAGAAAAACATCATCATCTGCTAGTCAGTGGTCCACACAGATGCTGACTAAGGTAGGCTCCTAACAGCTCCATGCATGCAACTCCTCCAAATTAAAAACTTTCAGCCAATTTCATGGCTACCCATGACTTAAAGGATAAAAGCACAAACTCCTAAAATTGGCTTTCAAGGTCATTCATAATTGGGAACTTTTCAACCTTATCTCCCACTATTCCTCAATGTAAACATTCTCTAAGAACTGAGATAGTCTCTTCACAATACTTCAAACAGGTAACATTTTTTTAGACTGTAGTCCCCTTATTTCAACAAGGCTAGGAGTGCAGCAGCCTCCTCAAGGACCAAATCCCATTACTGATTTTCAAGGAAGCTTTAACTTACTCCATTTTTCTGATTGGGATCAGTCACTCATTAGGCAATCTGGTGACCCCCCATTTTCAGGGACTGAATATATTGTCACTGGACTTAGTGGGGTCACTCACCCCATCTTTAGCTCTACTGCAGCTCAGAACTCAAGAGAGCCACCAATTCCCCTAGCATCCAAAATCAGAAGCAAGCATCAGCATAGCTCATAACCATATTCATCCTTAAACGGGCACCTTGGCTTATGTTAATGTTCCTCCAACTGAAAGGTTCTCTCTACCCATGCAAATGCCCCTCCATCTCCATTCCTCTCTCCCTACATCAGTTCTCTACTCCTCCATTAAAACTTTTATAACTCTAGTCTCTCCTAAGTTTTTCAGTTTCTAAAAGCCTATAATATTTTGTTGAAAAGGTATTTAATCACTTAAGATTTCATATGCATCATAATGACAATCATATAATTAACATTTGTATAGCATTTTAAGGTTTGTGAAGCCCTGTATACTTCACCCTTTAATCTTCAAGAAACCCTATAATGATAAGTACAGTTGTCATTACCCTGACTTTACACAGGAGGAGGCTAAGGCACAGATAGACAGGTGAAGTGATTTACCTGTGTTCAGCAAATACCAGAGGCGATATTTGATCTAAGGTCACTCCTGATTTCAAGTCCAACACTGCATAATTAGCATAACTGCACAAATCACACAGGGGAGTCAAAGTCTAATTTCCCCACATCATAAATAAGGAAAGAGCTTTATTATATGCTTGTTTTCTAAAACCAGATGAGTAAATTTGCAGAATCTTTTTTTTGGGTGCAAGATGTGTCATGCTATCCTCATTATTTTTAGCTGTCATAATCAGTGCGGACATGCATCTTTATTATGGTAAAGAATTTATAGTAGAGTAACTCTTTCCACCTAATTCAGATTAGCAATTTGTCCAGAGTTGAAAGTCTTCAAAACATAAAACTTAGTGGTTTCCATGGTCACAAAGTCAGTATATGTCAGGGGCAGAACTTGAATCTAGGTCTTCTTGATACAAGGGCTGGATCTATTCCTTAAGCATTGTTGTACCTTATACCAGTCTAGACTAAAAATATTACTGTTGTCAATTTAATGGTCATATTCCACCAACATATCAAAACTAATGGGTTTCAAATGTAATGAACATTTATGGACTTACTTTTCTGAGAGTTCATTTCTTAAAAGTTTCCATTTTTATTTTTAAAAGTATCTCGAGTCTATCTCTAGGCATCATCATCATCACTGTTCCATTCCCATTATTACTTGCCATTACAGGAAAATGAACTCATGTCATAAGTAGTTCTACCTAGTGATTTGCTGCACAAATGTAGGTGGTGAACAGCTGACCTCAAACATTTCTCAGAGAAGCTGTCTTTAAAAAAAATGAAAATGTCATTTCTTCTCCTTTTTCTGAGCTATGTAATGCTTTTTAAATTTCCCCCCTGACTCAATGCATTAGGTGACTTGTCAGATCACATTTTGTCAGCCTCATTGTATTATGTCACATAATATGACAGACACAACCCATTGTGACAAATCACACCTCCCAATGTGTCAGCAGGGAAATAAGAAAATGACAGTTTTCTGAAAAATCCAGTGAAAGCACCCCATGGTGTTCTATGAAAAGTCACTTATAAAGATTTAAAACAAACTGGAAAATCCAACTAGTTACATTCATCAAGAAGTAGCTGGAGAAGGGGATGGAGGGAAGAGGGAAGGATTTATACATGTAAATTTCCTTAAATAGAAAGAAAACACCAGCATTCTTCTTTTGTATTACTAAATTCCTCACCCTTCATGATACAAATTTAAAATGAGCTGCTTCACTGGTATAATTTCAGTAAGAGAAAATAGGTTTCACGTTTTAAATGTGTCCAACATACAAATTGGTTAACAATAGCATAGGGTTGAATTGACAAAAGCACAGAAGGTAGACAATACCTTCTTTGGACCCATGCCTGCAATTTGCTATATAAACCACTAGGTGGAACGTGATGTCTTGTTAGCTTAGCAGTCCAACACCAATAATTGAAATAAACAAATTTAAACCGCATGTGAAAAAGCCCTAAAATTTGTGAATGAATAAATTGTGATAAACAAATGAGATAAAATATTGTTGCACTCTAAGAAACTACAAACACGAGAAATTCAGAGAAATGTGGAAAGATATAAAGAGTAAAATAAGCTTACATGATAGATGACCCTGGAGGAAAAAAATGACACACTTTCCTCGTTTTGGTCGACAGATGACACACTTACTGTGGGTAATGTACACCATCAGATGTAGAACAATGCTAATTGTCTGTTATAAAGAAGGAGCAGGAGATGGGGGCATGTAATATATTTGGAGAGATCTATGATATTTTAAAATGGCATCAGTAAAACTTATTTTTTTAAAGATTTAAACTGTTTCATTCAGTGTTCGTGTAACAAAATGAACTCTTCACGTAATCATAAAATTTTGAAGGTTAAAAAAGACCTCAGAGTCTGAATCCAATCTATAAGGAATCTCTACTACAACCTACCAAATAAGTCATGGTCTAGATTCTGTTTGAAGACTTCTAAAGATGGGGGACTATTATATTTTGAAGCAGTTCACTCCACTTTTGGATGGATCCAATTGTTGGGACTTTTTTCCCTGATATCAAACCTAAATCCATGTATTTGCAATTTCCACTCATTGTTTCTATCTTGGTACATTGAGGCCAAACAGATCTGCACCCCCTTTCCCTAAAGCTTCTTTTTATCCAGACAAAACATGTTCAGCTCCTTCAGTCAATCTTCATATAACAAAAGGAACTCAAGGTCTTCATCAGCCTTGTTCCCCTCTGACCACTATACAATTTATCAATGTCCTTCTTAAGTTGGGGTGTCCAGCACTGAGTACAATATGGCAGATGAGATCTGACAGTGGAACTCTCACCTCCATAATCCTGGAAGCAATGTCCTCTTAATGCAGCCCAAGATCATATTTGTTTTTCTAGCTACTATACGACTCTGATGGCTTATATTGAGCTTCCAATCCACTAGGACTTTCAAAATATTTGCAAAACTGCTATTTAACTAGGTCCTCTCTATTTTAATTTGCAAAATCAATTTTTGTCTACCCAAGTATAAGATTTTACATTTGTCCCTATCAAATTTCATCTTATTAGATTCAGCCCAGTGCTCTAGCCTGTCAAAATCTTTTTCAGTCTTTGCTGCCATTATATTGTGAGAGTTGTCTTTCTAGCTTTAGGTCATCTGAAAATTTGTCTTCTTCTCTTCATTTTCCACTTATTTTCCACTTCCACTTCCAACACTTATTTTCACTGAGTACCCACTCAATTAAAAAAAAAAATCTCATTCAGTTTATGGCCCTACATCAAGAGATAGTTCATTCAAAAATGACTATGGTGTTCCTACTGTATACAAGACCAACTTGTATCCTTTTTTTAATAATTAGTAAATTGCACAATTTTGGATCAATCAAGATTTGATATCTTTCAAGGAAAGGTTAGGGATGACTTCTATGAACCATTTGCAAAGGACTTAATGGTTGTCTTCCTATACTGGATCTGTATATCTGTAAAGCTCATGTTAGACCTATTCTAGAGAAATAAAGCATATAAATCATATATGGTGTCAACCCAACTCCTTATGACTGACAGTCTTAAGTCATGTATTAGAAAGTTTAGAAAGTTTGACTCTAGCTCACATGTCATGTTATTTAAAATGCACATCATTTTTTTAGATAAGAGGAAACAGCGGTACCTAGCAACCAAGTAATGGAAGATACTTGGTATTTTCCCTAATAGCCAAAACATATTTCAACAGGGAAGCAGTTCCAGTCCCATCTTCCCGAAAGAGAAAATACCCAAAGAGCACATGGTCTTGTTTATAGAGATGACGAAGATCCCCCGTGTCTTCTGTGACATTCTCCAGCAACTGATAACTTGGAGTAAAAGCGGTGTGAGCATCAGACTTGGTCTGTTGTTGTGACTCTGGTGCTAAATAGCTGTGGAACACTGAACAAGTCCTATCACCACTCTGAGTCTCAGTGTGCTGCTGTAAAATGAGAAGGTTACAATAAATGATGCCTGGGTTTCCTTCCTCTTCTAATACTTTATAATCCTATGGCATATAGTTACCTCTCATATTCAAAGTATTTTCTCTCCTCTGCACAATCTTCTCATCTGTAAAATGAAGGCCATAATAGCCCCTCTTTCCCAGGGTTGATTATTGAGGGTCAAATTAGGGAGGATGAGTGAGAATTAATGAGGAATTGATTAATAAGGATCAAATAATATTTGTAAAGAAATTTGGAAACCTTAAAGTACTATATAAATGTTAGCTATTATTAGTATTAACATAAATGATAAACAATATTGATAATACATATGTACCCAGCATTATTTTGGGCATTGTAGGGATGCAGAAATAGATTATGCTCTACCCCTAAGTGACCTGAGCACTCACGTGCATGAACCGGTTATCCAGAATATCTATTGACAGATTTAAGCAAGTTATTCCTCTAATGAGACAGCCAAGAAGAGACTCCATAATTATTTTCCACTAGACTTGGGGTCATATTGTCTGTTTCGGGTCCTTTCCAGTGACACTGTTGAAAATACTTTTGCTAAGAGATGGA
Source organism: Bettongia penicillata ogilbyi (assembly GCA_023548195.1). Taxonomy (NCBI): domain Eukaryota; kingdom Metazoa; phylum Chordata; class Mammalia; order Diprotodontia; family Potoroidae; genus Bettongia; species Bettongia penicillata. Next base: position 14,902,498 of record JAJHZJ010000413.1, on the reverse strand, counting down.
TCATGGTTCTAAAGGTGGTTATCTAGCCCTAGATAATCCTATTATTACAGAATTATAATCTTGCCACATATAGGTACATGTTGTCTCCAAGCTCCTGGAGGGCAAGAACTTCTCTTCTCAGTGTCCAACATTTTGCTAAGCACTTAGCAGAACTTTCAAAAATACTTCTTAATTGATTTTTTGGCCTTTTTGTTCAAACAGAATATGGCAATTTTGTCATAGGGATTATTTTCTGCAGAGTTCTAAAGTTTTACAATTATATCCATGTTAATGTCAAATCTAAGGGAATCTGTATTTAGAAAAAGGATTTAGTTCCAGTTCTCTCATTAAAACATTATTCACTGTAGGATTCCTTTATGTAACCCTGATGAATTTAACACAGTTGACTCAGTGATTTGATTTGGACCCAACTTGTAACTAGAGCAGGGTGACTGAAGCTGCGCTTCAGAGGGTCTTTTTTAAGGGGAGTTGTGGGAGGCGGACTGGTTCACCCTATCTAGCCTGAGCTAGAGGTGCAGCTGTAACTCATGGGTTCAATCCCAATGCTGATCAGTATTTAACATGGTATTTTTCCCACATGGACCATTTCACCCATCCTTAGGCAACATGGTGACCTTCCACTCCCTGGACCTGACAGTATTTGTGCTGTATTTAATATGGACACCCAATAAGCTTTAGACATACTGCAGCCCAGAACTCCTGAGCTCAAATTCATCCAAGGTACCAAAATTTCGAAGGTACTCTCACTTTTACTGCTAAAATGAATGACTATAAATGATCTTAATACCTAGTTAGCAAGGATAATTTATTAAAAATAAGAAGCTAACATATGGTCTGTTCCTGTGGTAAACCTTAGGTGAGTCCTTCCTTCTCCTCCCCACACCCCTGCCCATTGCTTCTCCTTCCCTTTCTTCCAACATCCCCGGTACTCAAAAGTCTCTAACTACATGAGTTTCTACTGTTTTTCTCTAAAGTTTCTTGTCCCCATCATCATGATTTAAAAATGCTTTTCAAGCTGCTCTTCCTAGTTTCTTTTTTTTCTGTTTTTCCCAGTTTGCTAGTTACAACTCTGTAGACCAAAGAGAAGTCAGACTTTCTAAAATCATTCTGGTCTAGACAGAATGTGTTTATGCCAGGATGTCAGGATCCAAAGTCATTGAACCATCCATGTTCCTTATGACCATATCATTGCTGACATTTCAGTCACAAGTATGGTTTTATTCAGTCCTTCTGAATATTTCCTATACTAACCACAGTTCCTTGAACACAGCAGATATTTAATAGATTTGCCGATGAGTCATAGTAGATTTACCATAGATAATTATTTAAGAAAAGCAGCATCAAGAATTTTGTTGGGAGCAACTTCTATTTGGAGATGATAAGAACTTTTGTTATGCCACCAAAAAAAATTCTTTGTACTTGGTCATACTTAGTCCTTAGCTTTTTTCCAGTCATCCACCTAAGGTCAAGTCAACATTCCTATAGAAGTAAGTATAAAAAATAATAATAAAACATGAGTATCTATATGCCACTTTAAGGTTCACCAAATATTGTACATACATTATCTCTTTTTATCCTCATGATGACCCTATTAGAGAAGTGCTATACTAAAGGAATTATTGTCCCCATTTTATAGATGAAGAAACTGGGTCTTGGAGAAATATTACGTAACTTGTCCATGGCCACCCAGCTGGTAAGTGGCAGAGGCAGAATTTGAATGTACTTTCCTGATATCAGGTCCAGCATGCTTTCTACATACCTCCGTGCTTCTACTTCAATCTTATTTATGGAAGAAGTGGCAAATAAAAAGTTATTCCCAAGCCGTTTTCCCCACTACACTTTGCCTGTATAGTTTGGTGAGCAAGACGGACAAGGAAACTCACTGATAATTTCAGTGGTAAATTTGAGTGAGAAACAAAGGCAAATTGAAAGCCCAAGTTGTTCCCAATAGTTGAATCATTATATGAAAGGATAATCAGTTACAATGAAGCAGCATTCCATGAATAGAAGGTTGACCTTGGAGTCAGGAAGAACTGGGTTCAGCTACTATTGCTGACATATAGTATCGGTATGACCATGGTATGACCAAGACTATAAGTCAACCTTCTGTCTTATCCAGTTTGGCCTTCTTCCCATTTACCTAATGTTGTTGATGAACTCTTCCACCTCCCTAACTGGAACAACACCTTCCATGGGGTACCTGAAATATGGACCTCAACACCTGATCTTCCAGAAGCTAGACTCCAGTCTCTAAAGAAGTTAATCCACTCATCCTTGGAGCTCCCATTCTAGGACCCTGCACAGGTGATTGTTGACTGAATATGTGCAAACCAGATAGCCCAGAAAGCCCCTATGTCTATTGGCTAAGTTAGATACCAGACATGCTACAGCTCCACTCCATCTAGTCATCTTCCTAGGACATCTCTTGGTAAGTTTGCTTTTCTTCACTCTCCATGGTGCCCCTCTTCCTAACCTGCCACCTCCCTAGAACAAAAGACTACTTTCCAATCATCCTTATTTATGTTTTCTCTCCTGATTAGAATATAAGTTTCATGAGAGTAGGAATTCTTTTTTAATGCATTTGAAAAAAATCTCATATATTTAATCTCTACTTTTTCATTTAGTCAGTCACTTAAACTTTCAGGATTCTAGGCAATACCATTAGACTAAGTTATAGAAGAGTTTCCAACTACCTTTGGTGGAAAAAATTACATATCAATGAAATAACAATTATAAACAAAAGGGAAAAAAGCAAGGGATATATAAAATTATGGTCATTCTAATCACAAAAAAGTGAAGTGATTGAAGTCTTCAGCAAGACATCATTAAACTGTTTTCAACCTATATGATAAAATTTAGTAAAATTCTTTCTCCTTTTCTGTGACTTACTGAGACATGTTCCTTGTTAATTGTGTCATTCAGGATGTGTTCATTCTGTTTTTCCTTCCAACCCAGGGCGTAATAACATGTAGGCATCCGTGAAGACTAGCTCAATACAAATATTTCCCTTGGTTCTTTTTCATAATGACTCTATTATCCCATCTGTCTTCATTTGGTCTTCAAACCTTCCAATTCATCTCTCAGCTTGTGGTGATAGTGTCTCCTTTGGTTTTTGACAAGATTTTGCTTCTTAGATTTCTGATTACTACCAATTACTGTTTAAATCCAAACAACCACCCCCTATTCCCTTTCCTTCTTAAGAAAGGACCTGATTTAAATTCAACTTTTTTATTTGTATTCAGAAAATGGAGACACTGCCCAGAAAAGTCATTTCATTTTATTTGAATGCTTGGACAATTTAATTAAAACCAGATCCCTATAAATCCTGTGATTATGAACTCATCACCGAATTATTCTCAAGACCTAGTAAGTCACCATAATTGGTTCCGTTTGCAGAAGAGCTGAAGAGCGGAAAATGTTAAATTATATGACAAACACATTAACCATTATCAGTTAAAAGATGAATAGTGAACAATACAAGTGGGCTACCCTACATACTGATTGAAACATGCTGTCTGGAACTGATGGAGCAATCCTGACAGGGTTCATTCCCCCTCAAGAGTAATGAGTTTATTATGCAGCTTCCCTTCAAGGTCACTGCTCACAGACGTGGTACCATTTGTCAGTGACAAACCTTATCAAGATGCATTTGAACATGTGGCCTAACAATTCTATTTCAACAGGACTATGAAAGAGTACCCAGAGGACTAGAGCACTTTAAGTTCAATAACTATGAATTAAAATGATATGGCTATACCAGAAGAGATAAGACCACTGCTCAGTATGGATGAATGGTGGTAATGAGGGAAAAAAGGAAAAACTAGTCTATTCATGTTAGGACTTCTTATGTTCCAGTGATCATAACCTGGAAAAGGAATGGAAAGAAAAAATGGCTAATAATGAGTTGAAACCCATAGGGGAAATGGGCAGTGAAGATGCCAATACCAGGCTCAAGTCCAGCTCCAGTCCAATCATCACAATAATTCTGAACTCAGCTGCTAACCAATAAACTTCATTCTCCAACCTCAATTGCACTCTCCCTTAGTCTCATCACCCTCAATCCTGTCCCACAAATATCTCACGACAGTTCTGGTTGTCCTCTCTACTGTAACCTCTGGAATTCCTGCTCCATAATTAACACCCTTTCTTTCATCTTAAACTTCTTTCTTTTCACATTCTTTCCATCTTGTAGCATTCATTGAGATGGGGCTCCTCTTAGTGGCGTTTCTTCTATCACTACCCTTTCCAGTAATGGCTAAACTTTTGTGCCTCCAATTTACTAGTGATGCTGTGGAAGCTGATATTCTCCTTTCTCTGCATTGCCATTTCTAGACTCTCCCTCTACCAATCACTCAGTAACCCCTATTCCTTTGAGAGTCATGCCATTATTAGCTCAATATAGGTCAATAAGTAATATGCCAGCCAGAAAAGACAATGAGATGTTAGGTTGCACTAGGATAGAAATCGTCTAGCAGACCAGGGAGGGGATAATGTCCCAGTCTGTTTTGAACGGACTACATCAAGAGTATTATTTTCAGTTCTAGATACTACATTTTAAGAAAGATGTTAACAAATTGGAAAGTATGCACAGGAGAGCAAACAGGATGACCAAGGGCTAGGGGAAAATTCCAAGTGAAGATTATTTAGAAGGATAGATATGTAGAGCCCATAGCAAAAAAAAAAAAAAAAAAAAGACTGTGGGGAAGTGAATATGATCACCATGTTCACAAATTTGAGGGATCATTAGGTCAAAAAATAGATCAGACTTGTTTGTCTTGGCCTCAAAGTAAAGAGAGATGGGAATAATGGGTAGATGTTGCAGAGGCAGAGTTAGGTTTAATCTGAGGAAACACTGATTGGGGCTCTCTTCAAAGTTCTTCAAAAATGGCTGCAGGATCAAATTCTGGTACATTGTATAGAAGATTTCTGTTTTTAGGTGGTTTGAATTAGATGACTTCTGAGTATCTGACCACCGTTGAAATTCAGTAAGTCTGGTTATGCTTATGTGACCAGAGTGAAAACTTGACAATTTTCTGGTAAACTTACTCCATAAAAAAGTTTCATACCTAAATATAGGCAAAGCAAATGGTAGTCTGAATAGTATGATTTGAGGGAAGCCTAAATCATACTTGGCATCAAATGTTTTTCTCCATCACGCTCAGAGTGCCTACATAGCCAGAAATTCTTACCATTGCCTTGGAGTGAGTCTCAAGCCCTCTGACAGTAGCATAGGTTAATTAAGTTTACATAATTGACATTTATACTCCTAAAAGGTTTGGAAATGGAAAATTCCACGTGTGCAGAGGAAAGACCTGTACTGCCACAAAACTTTATATTTGGGGCAATGGAGTTATGGTTGCAGGATATCAGTATTAAAATTCACTTTTTAGTAATTGTCCCTGACATATAAACACCCTATCATCAAGTATTACAGGATCTAATTAAAAGGTCTGAGTAAGAAGGACAGTATTATTAGTTTTGCTTTACAAAATGAAAATTATATTTTATTATAACATAATGTGGTAGCTGGGTGACACAGTGGAGCCTGAATGAAGACTCATCTTCCTGAGTTCAAATCTGACCTCAGACACTTACTAGCTATGTGACCCTGAGCAAGGCATCTTAACCCTGTTTGCCTCAATTTCTCATCTTGTAAAATGAGTTGAAGAAGAAAAGGCAAACCACTCCGGTGTCTTTGCCAAGAAAACTTCAGATGGGGTCATGAAGAGTTGGATACAATTGAAAAGACAACAACAAAATGTATAAAGCAACGTTAACACCAACGCTTTAACCAGTACAAAAAGTCCTTCATACAGAGAGCTGTCATTTTTAACTAATTCTTAATTGCTCTAATCAAACAGTCTTCTCTTTCTAAATTTATATCGTTACTCTTGCTTAAACATCACTTTCACTTATAAATATAACTCTCTCCTACCTTTCAAGTCAGCCCTTCTGAAAAAGAATAGGGGTTTAAGGAAAGAAAGGGAAAAAAAGGCAATTCAACAGAAAGCAAACATATTAAGCATATCTGACTTTACTATACCCATAGTCACCCCACCTTTGAAAAGAAGGAGTATAGATGTATCTTGTCAACTCTTCTCTAGGGCTAAGGATGTAGCCAAACATAAGTGGTCTTGTTCTCACATAAAAAGAGCTAAAGAATAAATATTCTCCCTGAAGAATATTTTGGTCTCCAAACTCCTAATTCCAAACTCCAAACATGGTCTTGTTGCTTCAGTGTCTTTCCTCCATTCCTTTAGCATAAGGCAATAATAAATCATAATGTAATACATTGAGAATTGTGCTGTGCCTTGGATTAGGAAACCAATAAGGAGGCCTGGTGCTGGGGTTTAGGAGTTATGCAAACATAGGCAATGTCTCAGCTTCTTCATTTTTAAACTAAGGATAACAATATTTATACTGTCTATCTCAAAGGGCAGTGACAAAAATACTTTCTAAGTTTTAAAGAACTATATAGATGCTATTTATGGCCATCATCGTGTCTCTGATTATCTTCAGTTTTGTTTTCTGCCTTAGAGCTCTGCTCAAGATTGCCAGTATTTTTCCAGATCTCTGAGTCTCCCATGCTATTTTTAAGAGAATAAGTCAAGGGCTTTTTGGAAACATGACTCCTGTGCCCATTTGCCTACAGTGACAATTGAGGTCTTTCTTTTTGCTTTCTCTTTCAAAAGTGGAAAGCCCTATTAATTAAATTATTATTGTTATTAATTATTATCAAATTAAAGTCTTATTAATTTATTAAGCATGGCATGCATTCACTGTTAATTTATAGCCTATCATGTCCCTTTTTTGTTTTTGTTCAGTCATGCCTGACTCTTTGTGACCCCATTTGGGGTTTTCTTGGCAAAGATATCGGAGTGGTTTGTCACTTCCTTCTTCAGCTCATTTTATAGATGAGAAACTGAGGCAAACAAGGTTAGCTTGACTTGTCCAGGGTCACATAGCTAGTAAGTACCAGAGACCAGATCTGGACTCACAAAGATGAGTCTTCCTGACTCCAGATCCGGCTCTCTATACACTGTACTACCTAGCTTCCCAGGTCCCTTTGAAGACTTAAGGGATACAGATGAATGAATCTTAACACCGCAAAAACAAAATAATAAAACAGAAATACTAAATTTTATTTTATTTCTTCAAAAGAAATGTTATAGGTATCCCCAAAAGGATGGTTTACAACGAGATAACATGCCTTGAGTAGGTATTGAATAAAATATCACGATTTAGCGTCAGATGAGCTGGGCTTGGAAATGTACTATTTTCCAACTTTCCAGGCCTTAGGCAAATCATTTAGGGCTTTTAAAAAATCACTTTCCTAAACCAAAAAACCAAAATGAAAAGGTTGAACTATTTCCTTTCAGTTCTAAATCAACACAAAGTATAATTTTGTATAGGACAGGGTGTCAATGTAGGCAGTCAAGCCAGATAATTCAAGCCAACTTTGTGGCCTAAATGATCTAAATGGGTGCTTTGATTGGCTTAAACTTCATGAGCTAATCCAAGCTGCCCCACACTTCGAGGTTTATTTATGACTCAAATATTTTTCTTTCCAGTAGAATATATTGCAACAAACCAAAAAGTTTTACTTTTTAATGGTTTTTAACATTCTGAGGTATTAAAAGTTCAAAGCAAAGTGCTTGTTTTCAAAATTAAGCAAAGGGAAGTATTTTAGTTAAACAATTTTAGAAATAAAGCGTATCCAATCCAAGTCACCGAACTTATAAACTCATACTATGCACGAGGCGCTGTTCTGGGGATAAAATGACCAAAGAGAAGAAAGTAGTCTCTGGGATACAATATGCAAACATATTAGCATATAGTCATGCATGACAATTTATGGAGGAAGGAGAGAGCACTATCAGTAAGGAAATCAGGAGGCATTTCTTATAAGAAATGGTTCATGAACTGAGCCTTGAAGGAAATTCTGAATTCTATGAGGAAGAGATGAAAAGGTAGTGCTTGCCAAGCAGAGAGAACAAATTCAAAAGGTTTGGCATTAGCTAATACATTTTAACTGTGTCTTTTCTGGTGGTACAGTGGAAAGCTCACTGCTCTGGACTAGGAATTGCATTTGAACCTTACCTCTAATACTTGCTACCTGTGTTAACTGAGGGCAGATCATTTAACTTTCTTGTGCTTCAGTTTCCTTATCAGCATAATGAAAAGGGTTTGATTAGATGGCCTATAAGGTCCCTTCTAACTTTAGGGCTATGATCTTATTTCCTAAGTTACTTAATCTTTCCGGACCTCAGTTTCTATACCTATAAAGTGAGCATATTAGACCAGATGACCTCTGAAATACCTTCTAGTTCTAGAGCTACAATTTGAAGAAGAGGGAGAGATTTTTCTGGTCCTCAGGTCTTGCCAAACACCATTTCTAAGACTGGGTTGGTCACTACTTGGAGAAGCCTCTCTTATTCACTCCCAGCTGTTTTTTGACTGTATAAATCATGCAGAGAAATCAAACCTGTCTGACTGACGTCTACAGGTATCAGTTTAACTCAAATATTATACTTACTTAGCCAACTATATGGAGGTTAATTCTTTATTATTTTCTCCACAAGAACAATTTTCTCCCAGCACTCTGGTGTGAATTCAATCTTCTCATATCATTTCATGTCTTCCCAATGGCTTGAATGGATCTGAAAACAGAGGGAACAGATGCTGTGTGAGGGATTGGAAACACATATTGAATTCCCACTTATGTTAGATTCTATCTTTGCTGGTTCTATTGCATTCACAGAGATTGGATCTTACTGTAAGCCACAGGGATTGTTAGCAATTCAGTACTAAATGTGATGAAACCGTTTCAACTGTTTTGAAATGGTATTAAGACTTCTCTTTAAATGTTGTTTTTAAAATGTTAGGGTTTCTTCCTCTTTTCCGTTCCAGAAGAGATATTGGTACCTTGAGAATACAAACTTGACTATTCCATTTAATTCAAGACAATAAGCAATGTCCATCATGTTTTCATTCAATTCAGTAAACATTTATTAAGTGCCAACTATGTGCCAAACGTTGTGCTACATGCAGGGGATACAAAAAGAGGTGAAAGAGAGGCCCTGCCCTCATGGAGCTGACAGTCTACTGGATACTGTATCCATTATCCATGATAAAGATGCTGCGTCAGAAAATGGGGAGTGAGGATGGGAGACATAACATAGCATAAACATAGATATACAGGTAAGTAAATATGAAATATGTACAATGATATAAAGTAATTTCAAGACATAGAAGTCATTAACAACTAGGAAGATCAGGAATGATCTGCTATAGGCAATGGGTGTATTTTAAGATACAATATACATCTTAAAGTTAGAGATTCCAGGAGGAGAAATTGAGTTCTCTCCTCTCTCTGTCTCTATCTCTCTTTCTGTCTCTCTGTCGCTATCTCTCTCTGTCTCTGTCTCTGTCTCTCTCTCTCTCTCTCTCTCTCACACACACACACACACACACACACACACCACACACTTCCATATGTAGTTTCAGGAATGGTGTCAGTTCAGTGAGAGATGAAAAGCAGAAAATTGTGGCTCTAGAGTTAGAAGACCTACAGAGGTCATGTAGTTCAATCCACTAATTTATTGATAAGGAAACTGAGGTCTAATTCCTATCAATGGGAGAATCAGGAAGCCACTTTGATCTATTCAGAGAAAGAATATTAGTTTATTCAGAAAGAATATCAGTCTATAATTGTATTGCACACACCCCAATTCTCTGACACATAAACACTGTTAGAATAGGGGAAATAATTTTTAGATTCAAGATGAGTTCTTGACCACTATCCCTGAACCAAGAGTGTCTCAAGCTATATATCTAGTGCTTGACTGTCTTCTCACTAAATGCCAGTTTTGAAATGAATACAGATAGTAAGTAAACCCATCTATTTGATATGAAAGCTAACAAATATTGGAAATATTATACAGGAGGAGAGTATATCAGAAAATATAGAGTGAATGAGGAAGTAAGATAACTTAACTCAACAAGAGAAATTGTCCTAGATCTCACCCAAGATGAAATCACACAAAATCTCTAACATAGTAAAGTGGTGATAGAGACATGATCAAGGTTCCAGCTCTTCTATATGTCAACTCTCCGTTTCATGCATGTTTCTGTATCTATGTGTGCATATATATATATATATATATTACATATATATAATATATATATGTATACACACATACACACACACATATAGCCTTATGCCACAAACTGCAGTTTACTGAAATAAAGAATTAGTGAAGGGATATGATATGAAATAAGAATGGAAAGGTATGTGGGAGCCAAATTATGAAGGTCCTTAAATGCTAAGGATAAACTGAGATTTATGTAAAGCCATTCTCTGTATCAGAATCATCTTTTTTATCTCATTCTTCACTGATTCATGCTATAGGGAACTCTTGAGAGCAAACTACCAGTTCACCCAAGACCCCCCTAATGAAGAAACTGAGCACAGGGAGGCAGAAATTTTGGACAACTTGACAGAAAGCAAAGTCAGATCAGGCAGTCTTGCTGATGACAAAAAGATATAGTATGTGGCTATAATCTCTTGCATTCTGACTACTGTAGAACAGAAGCAGTGGGTGGAGGGGAGGGAAGGCCTGTAGGAGCAGGTTTCAAAATGACCCCTGTCACGATCAGTAACAGCCTTTGTACGAACCAGGAGAAAGGCTGCAGAGGTTTTCACATTTGGCAAAGGTGATGGAACAAAGAAGTTAAGACTGTGGTATCAGAACAACTTTTGTCTCTAAATACTCATGGTGAGTAAGAAAAAAGTAAACTATACAAACCTGGCAATTAGAACAACTACAGACAGAGCCTAGCTTGAGAGAATTATAAAAGAGAAATTGCAATAAAGGAGAGATTTTAATATTCATTTTAATATCATTTTTACTGCCAAAAATTTTTGGTCTCTATGATCTGGATGTGCTCTGTAATATCAAGCAGGCATGTGTTATATTTGAAGCATTTTAGGTCCCATGTGGACAATGCTTCTTCACAAGGAGGTATAACATGGAGCACAGTGATAGCTGTGCAAGCTACCAGATGGTGCTTGAAACTCAAAGCTGTTACACTTCACTCCATTAAACATGTACAAATGTACCCCATGGTCCCATCCTTGAGCTATCAGCTCACCATGCACTGCTATGCACAGTCCCCAGCCAGTCTCTATTGCCCCAGGTTCCTCCTTTAAAGACTAGGCAATGGGTTCTTAACCTATTTTGTGTCATGGATATTTTGGTTAGTATGGCAAAGTTTATGGATCATTTCTCAGAATTTTTTTCAAGTTGATTATTGAAGGAAATGCTAAATTCCAGTTAGACTCAGACATTCTTCACCTAGAATCCACAGATCCTCCCACCCTGCTCCAAGGTATCCTTAAATAATCTTGTCAGGTGAGGGGAAGATGTGAATTTGTTTTTTTCTTTAATGTATATTTTAATAATTGAATTTTCACATAATGAATTTTGTTTGTAATCCAAGTATTTATATTATGCATTTTAAAATATTATTCTAAGAAGGGATTTGTATGGCTTCACCAGATTGTCAAAGCGATTCATAATATAAAAAAAAAATTAAAAGCTTATGGCTTAGAGGTTAGTAAAAATAAGAAATGTAATTTTCACCCTATCCAAGGCTTCAGACACCCCTGAAATCTGTTCACAGACCCATGCTACAAACACTTGGTCTAGAAGACTGCATTAATAAAGTTTTTTAATTATTCTCTAGTGCTCCTTTGCCCCTTCTCATTTACATAAAATCCCTTTATTCTTTGCTCAGTGTACATATGAAACATTTTTCACTTGGAAGCATCTGCCAAAGGCCTTTAGTAATGGAGCATTCTCAGAGTTTGGCATTCTTGGTGCCAAAAATTAAAAAGAAATGGAGAAAATGTCTCTCCCCAATTCATCTCATTCCTTCTCCTTAGGTGGTTGGTGATGATTAGGGTCTTCCAATTCCTATCTGGAAGCCAAGTGAAACCTGCTGTCAGATATTTCAGCCATCTGGCCCCAGGAAGTCCCCCTCCCAAGCCACCCATGCAGGAAGTGCCTTTCTCTATGCCTCCTCACAATGTGTTACTGTCTGAAAGTCATGCCTAGAGTATTATTTATATCTGGACCTTTAAAAGTTCCACCAAAGGTAATTAGAGGATCACTTCCAAAAACTACCCTTTATGCTTATCTCCATCAGGTATTTCCAACTTCATACTCTGGTGCCTAAAGAGGCATAAAATTCAGAGGGAAAATAGGAAGCAAAATTCATGTAGGGTTACATGGGAAAGCATCAAAGCCTTTAATAAGTCAACAAGCATTTTTTTAAATACTTACTATATGTCAAACACTGTGCTAAGTGCTGGGGAAAGCTGCCACCCCTCCAAAAAATCCCTGTCCACAATGAGCTCACATGCTTATGGGTGAGGCAAGCACAGAAATATCTAGGTGTATACAAGATATATACAAAGTAGATGAAAAGTAAGCTCAGAGGAGTGGGCTAAGGAGATGGGAAAGGCCTTCTGAAGAAGGTGGGACATAAGTCAAATCTTGAAAAAGTCAGAGAAACTGAGAGCCAGAGCCAAGGAAAGAGGGAGGGCATTCCAGGCATGGGGGACATTCAGTGTTTAGGCATAGAGAGAGGAGAAATGTGATGTAGAAAGAAAAGTAAATAGGCCAGTATAGCTGCATTGTAGAGTATATTGTTTTTTTCAGAACACAGGAGCACACCATCAACACACTGCTCCGTTGACTGCCAGCTTATCCTAATGATGGGGAAAATATAAAGAAATAAATAGACTCAAATTCTGAACTTGTCAGGAGGGCAATAGCAATGTCACATTGTGCAATGGCTTAGAATTTACAGTTCAACATCTCTCTGGCAAAGAGGCGTTAATGTGTTGGAGAAGAGACCCCTAAAGTCTTTTATCCGTTATTGGTCTCACAAGGGAGACTAAGATAGTAGGATCCATTGACCTGGTTTAGATAGCACCGGCTTATATGAAATGGGATGAAAATAATTGAGGAAAGAAATACAGCTGGAGGAAAAGGAAGCATTGGTCACTGAACTCTTCTTTTCTATCTGTCTTCTCTATCCCTACAGAAGGTTGCTCCCTAGGTTGCTCCCAAGAACCATTCTTTGCTTGGTCATGGAAAAAACCATGAATCACATTTTAAATTAGGTTCTGGCCACAGCGTCTTTTTGAAATCTGAAAATTGATCCAAGGATATATAGAGGGAAGGAAGGAGAGAGGGAAGGAAGGAAGGAAGGAAGGAAGGAAGGAAGGAAGGAAGGAAGGAAGGAAGGAAGGAAGGAAGGAAGGAAGGAAGGAAGGAAAGGAAAGGAAAGGAAAGGAGGGAGAGAGGGAGAAAGGGAGGGAAGTGCCTGTTATTACCTGTTAGGTAGGTGCTAGGCTCTGTGCTAAGCTCATTGGAACTTTACAACAGACCCTAGAAGGCTGATACTATTATCCCTATTTTATAGTTGAAGAAACTTAGGTAGAGATTAAATGAATTGCCCAGGATCATACAGTTAACTACATACTTATGTGTTTGCTATATATGATACAATTGACTACCCACCTTCTGTAAATTATCCTTAACATTGGTGTCTGAAGCAATCTTGTTAACACAAAATTATAGAAACATGGAATTTCAGAGTCAAAGCAGACTATAAAGTGGGATAATCCATTTCTTTAATAGGAATCCTCTTTAATTTTTAATAAAAAACCTATCTATAACATTTTGTTTTTCTGGTCTTACCATAAAGTGATTAAAAATTATAAATGTAGGCAGAGAATGATCACCTTGCAGAAAAAAAGAGTCTTTGGTAAGTCAGGGTCTCAGAACAATTTTATAAAAAGGAAAATGTTGCACTCATGTCAAACCAAAGAGTTTTCCCTACATACATCTAGTAAGTGTCAGGTCTTCCTTGTTCCAAGGCACCTAGCTGTTTCTAAGTGAGGCAATATGATAGGAGTGGAAAGAGTGATGAATTTGAAGTCATAGATCCTGTGTTCAAGTCCCATCTCAGTCATGTTGCCTGTGAGACTTTGAACATTTAATGTAAGCTGTCTGGGACCAAATTTTTTTATCTGGAAATGGGGGTGGGGGGGTGGGGAGAAGGGATGTGTTGCAGTAGATGATATCTCTAGTCCCTTCTAGCTTTAACTATATCATCAGTAAGTCCTACTTTGAAGTATATTCTGTGGAAGGAATAGCTCATTACATACAAAGCATAAAATTCAAAGTATTATCCTAGGTTCCCTTGGCCCTTCCCCTCTTCCCCCATGACAACTTTGTGAAGTATGTGTTATTTCATCCTTTTCTCCTGTATCCTCTCTCTCTCTCTCATTGAAAATTAGAAAAAAAAAATTAACTTCTACTTTCCATCATTCCTGTCATTTGAGAGAAAAAGAAACATACATGACAGAAACAAATGAAGCATTCTATGGAATAACTTGTATGACTATTAAGAAGTAGGGGGTAGGAGGGGTTAAAATTTCTCCATATGGGAAAGACTAACTAAATAGTTCATGGAAAGTTGCCTTCCTATTAAGTCTTGTCATTTCCATTGTTTTTAGTAACTTGCAGACGATTGAGCTGGACCTGGCCCTACTTATATGTGGACATAGTCATCTGCAAATTTTGATGAACTATTTGAACAGATTTTCATCAGAGATGGCCAAATTCCAAAGAAGACTATATTTTACAACTTTTTTAAAAGTTCTTTTCCCCAAGAAGATCCTGGGAAATCTCCTATGGGCTAGAGTGGGATTTCATGAAGAACAATAGAGAGTTTGATATTTTGATGGGGCTTTATGGCTTAATGGAAAGCATGCTGCTTATAAAGTCAGAGAACATGAACAACAATCTTTTGAGATTTTAAAATCTACAGGAATCAAAATTAAATATACATTCCATCTTAATTTTTTTTTCTGCACCAGATTTTCAGAACCAAATCTCTTGACATGCAACAAAAGGCAAGAGGGCAAAGGGAGCTTTGGTAAAAATAATGTTTAGGACTCCTCTTTTGGAAGATGGGGAGGAAGTGAATGGGGAATTATTTCCATTTACTCTATATACTATTGTGCTTGCTATATAGAAAATAAATTTGACTACTCATCTTCCATAAATTATCTTTAACCTTGTTGTCTGAAGCAATCTTGTTAACACAAAATTATAGAACCATGAAATTTCAGTCAAAAGAGACTGCAAAATGCCATAACCCATTTCTTTAATAGGAATCCTTTTTAATTTTTTTAATAAAAATTCCCTCTATAACGTTTTATCTTCTGTGGTCTTCCCATAAAGTGATTAAAAATTTTAAGTATAGCTAGAGAATCATTACTATATAGTAAAAGAATCTTTGGTACAAATCAGGGTGTCAGAAAAATTTTTCTTTGAAGAATGTCACCACTGGTGTAAAACCAAAGAGTTTCACCTAGGTAAGGTCATGTAAAGACCAGAAAGAAGCTATGAAAGATTGGGAGGGAGGACAGGGAAGGGTAGGGGAGGGTTAACAAAGGCAGGAGGAGGTCAGCATGGAGTAGAAACAGGAAAAATTGAGAAGGGAACATAAGAATGACAATCCTCGAATCCCAAATCCAAGGCTTTCATTGCTATAATACAGGATGCCTGATAGCATGCCATCATTGTCTACTTCCAAAAAACTAAAATTAACATAATTTAAATTTAATAAACATTTTATTTTTGATGTCGCTATTTCACCCAAGCTGGAAGTACAACAGACACTCATGGACCAAACCTATGGCCATAATCTACAGGGAAGCTTTGACCTACTCTATTTCTGATCTGGTCTGGTTCTCTTCTACTTAGACAACCTGCTACCTTCTCCCTCCCCTTCTAATTATATTGGCACCAGATTAATTAAATACACCTGACTGATTTTAGTTATACTATAGCTCAAAACTCCAGACCTTAGCAATCCACCAACATCAGCCTTCCCAGTAATAAGGATTACAAGCATTAGCCACTACTGCTCAACAAATATTTATTAAGAACATACTGTGGGGACAGAGACAAGATGGCAGGGACTCACCCAAGCTCTTCCAAATTCTCCTCCAAACAACCTTAAAACAAAGCCTCAAAACAAATCTCGGAGTGTCAAAACCAACAATAGGATGGCGTGAAACATTTGCCAGTCCAAGACAACTTAGACAGTCAGCAGGAAAGCTCTATCTCAACTGTGGTGAGAGTAGAATACAGTTCAGCTTAAGTCTCCCCAAATAAGCAAGCAGCACGCTTTGGGAACAGCTGAATCAGCAGCAGCAGCTTCTGGAGCTCTTAGCCCACAGAAAGTAAGGGGACTAAACAACTAGTCAAATAGAAATTACAAGGGACCTTTTGATGGCGGTGACAAAAGACAGGATGGTCGCTGATGGCCCAGGATACAGGGGGTGACCTTGGTGTCTTCACTGTTTTACCAAGAATCCAAAAATATTTACATTATCACTCTTAGACAAGTACCAGCCAAAAGTCTTAGTGGTCCCATTTCACCATCACCTTTGCCTTTAGCCTCTGAAAGGATTATGTAGATTCATTGGCTCTGCTTTGCTTCCTCCTCTTCAGGCTGATTACAGCAGTCCATGTGATCCAATCTATGGTCCATGTCAGTTCCTGGTGTTTCAGTCTCTATCTCTTTGCCACAATGAAGATGACTGAGAGTGTCCAGACACACAGACATCATACTTCAGGATGGTCACCAAGCTGGAAGATACCCCTTTACATACTTCATGACTACTCCCCACCTTAATTCCCAACAATCCCTGGATACAACTTCCCATGTATGAAACCCCTTAACCAATATAAACCTATTATATGAAGCTTTCCATTTTCAATGTGTATTTTCCACCTTTCCTACCTACAAAATTTCCAGTTTGGGGAAAAAAGAGCTTAAGAGCATCTCTTGCTTTTGAAGTCTCCAAAATCAACTTTAAATTTGTTTTTTCTATCGCTGTCTTTTTTTGAAGTTGACAAGCATAGTAATTACTTTTCAACAGCTTCATTGTTTTTTTCAGAATAACTTCAAATCCTTGTTGTTAGCTTACTACATTTATATTCTGTCTATTTTAAAATATCTGACACTTCTCACGAACTTTCCAAGCCTTGTTTTCTATTCTGTGGTTTGTGGTTGCATGTTTTCTTCCTTTCTTGACTAGAATTAAGCTTTTAGGGGGAAATTGATGTTCTCCAAATTATTGGGTCAATTCAAATCATCATCATGGGCAACTTAAAATTCACATTTATGTCTCTTGTCTCTAGAAGTTTACTAAGATTATAGTTACTTTTCAGATGACTCTGTTTGGATCCTTTTATGAAATAATATAAAGCCAGGTTAGAGTTGAGAAAGAAGTATAATCTAATCCATTCCAACAATTAAGTATTTGCTGAGAATATGATACTCTCAAGAGCAAAGGCACTAGGATTACAACCAAGAATCACCTACCCAGAAAAACTGAGTATTACCCTTCAGGCAAAAAGGAGATATTTAATGAAATGTTGAACTTGTAAACATTTCCGATGAAGAGACCAATGTTGAATAGAAAATTTGAATTTCAAATACAAGATTCAAGAAAAGCATAAAAAGGTAAATAAGAAGGAGAAAACCTGCCAGATTCAATAAGGTTAAACTGTTTATATTCCTACATGGGGAGATGACACATGCAGCTCCTAAGAACTTTCTCATTATTTGGGGCAGTTAGAAGTGGGATACAGAGACCAAAGACACAGTAGTGAGTTGAATAAGATAGGGCAATATTTTTTTTAATTTAAGGGGTGAAAAAGAGGAATGCACTGGGAGATAGGGAAAGGGAGAGATAGAATGGGGTAAATTATCTCACTTAAGAGGCAGGATAGAGCTTTTTCAGTGGAAGGGAAGGTGAGGGAGGTAATGCATGAACCTTACACTCATCAGAATTGGCTCAAAGAGGGAATCAAATATGCACTCAGACATGGAAATCTATCTTACCTTACAGGAAAGTAGGAAGTGAATGGGAAAAAAAGAAGGGAGGAGCTGATAGAAAGAAGGGTGGACTGGGGAAGGGGGTAGTCAGAAGCAAAATACTTTTGAGGATGGACAGGATGAAAGGAAAGACTAGGATGAGCAGGAGAAAAGATAGAATGGAGGGAAATACACAGTAATCATAACTATGGAGATAAAAAAATGGAAGCAAGTTTATCTGAAGGTCTCATTCTCAAATATATATAGTCAGAACTGATTCTAAATCGTAACAATGCAAGTCATCCCCCATTTTATAAATATCCTTTGATTTGAATAAGCACTTTTCAGACCAAGTAATCAAAGCTATCTATAGTCATATAAAAAATGCACTAAATCACTATTTATTAGAAAAATTCAAATGAAAACAACTCTCAGGTATCATCTCACATCTATCAGATAGGCTAACATGACAGAAAAGATAAATGACAAATGTTGGAGGTGATGTGGGAAAATTGAGATACTAATCCATTGCTGGTGGAATTGTGAACTGATTCAACCATTCTGGGGGACAGTTTGGAATTATGCCCAAAGAACTACAAAACTGTTCACACCCTTTGACCCAGCAATATCACTACTAGGTACGTATCTCAAAGACACTTAAAAAAAAAAGAAAAAGGACCTATATAAATAAAAATATTTATAGCAGCTCCTTTTGTGGTGGCAAAGAATCAGAAATTGAGGGAATACCTACCAATTTTGGAATGGCTGAACAAGTTGTGGTATATGATTGTGATGGAATACTAATGATAGAATACTAATACAAAGTGGATGCTCAATAAACATTTATTGAGTGATGATTTTCTCTCCTCTAGTAGATGTAATTATCTATGTGTGAATGATTCAGTCTTTGAATCCAGCCCTAAGCTCTTCTATCACCAAAGGACCCATGCATGCTAGCATTTGTGTGGTTCTCATCCATGTACACGTACATGTATAGTATATGCATCATACTATAAGAAATGATGAGCAAGATTATTTCAAAAAAAACCAGAAAGACTTATATGAACTGATGCAAAGTGAAATGAGCAGAACTAAGAAAGCATTGTATACAATAATAGCAATATTGTATGATGATCAACTCTGAAGGACTTAACTATTCTCAAACAATACAATTCCATAGTACCTATGATGAACAATTCTATCCAACTCCAGAGAAAAAATTATGGAGTATGAATGCAGATTGAAGAATAGCTTTTGAAATGTTCTTTATTTTTCTTCTTTGTTTTCTGGTTTGTGTTTATTTTTTCTCACATGACTAATAGGGAAACATGTTTCGCATGAGCGCACATGTGTAACCAATATCAAATGACTTGCTGTCTCAGGGGAGGGAGAGAATCTGGAACTCAAAATGTTTTTTTAAATGAATGTTAAAAATTGTTTTTACCTATAATGGGAAAAATAAAATATTTTTTTAAAAAACCAGTAAAACTCACCATGTTGCTTCTACATTAGTTCAGGCTATTTTATGTGAGTGAGCCAAAGTCAAAGTGTATGAATGTAGTGTATACTTTTATTTTAATCAAGCTGTTTGTTTGTTGTATTATTGTTGTTTGTTGTATCATCCCACAAACTGGCACACTTGATTTCTAAAGACGGGGATCCTTTGTCCCTAGAATTGCTGCTCTTTCTTCTTCTTTGATCTGAAATGTTCATTTGTGGTAAAGGAAGTAAGAAGTGGCTTGTCAGCTTTCTTTGACAGAACATTATCCATTTCTTGCCACCTAAATGCTGTTGTCCTCCATGTTAATGATCTAGGACACCTTCTCTTCTCTCTCTACACTCTAACCCTGAAACTTAGCATAGTGCCTGACACACAGAGGATGCCTAAGAAACACTTATTGATTGGTGATTGTATCTTCTCTGGTAGATTTAATTATCTTTGTTCAGATCAGTTCTCTGAATCAGGCCCTAAGTTCTTCTCTCACATCACCAAATGACTCATCCACACCTTTGTGGCTCTTGTCCATTTTCTCTTATCAGTTCATTTCTCTGCCTTTAAGGAACATGCATTGTATTGGGAATCATTTTAGTTTACTTATTTCTTCAGTCTTTCTCCTTTTTGTCATTATGTTTTACCTGTATAGATAGATGGCTTTCCTTTCTTCTCTTTTTCTTGCGTGATTTTGTTTTTCCTTTTAAAATTTATTTTTATTCTGAACTTAAACATCACATAGAACAGGCATTTTCATTATATTGTAGAACACAAGATGATTATACATGAAACCTTAGAGTCCTGTTACTTACAAATAATTTTTCTTATGAAATATTTACAAATTTGACTTGTAATTGTCAATAACTGAAAAACCCACATCACCAAATGAATGCCAGATACCTCTATCTAGGCATCTCAAACTGAATATATCTAAAAAGGTAATGACTATCTTCCATGCCCCAACATGAATGATTCTTCTTCATAGATCTCTGCTTCTTTTGAGGACTCCACCAACCTTCCTTTTACTCAAGTTCTTGACTAGAGTCATCTTCCCTTTCCCTCATGCCCAACATTCAACTAGTTGTGATTTCTACCACCATAGTAACTCACATCTGTCTTTTTTTGACACAGCTTTCACTTTAGTTTGGGGTCTCATCAGTACATAATTCTGACAATTAAAATGATCTCCTATTTAGTGTTCCTGAATATAGTTACCACCACCACTACCACCACCGCTACCTCCAATTCATCTCTTTCACAGTTCTCAAAACATCCTTCCCAAGACACAGATCTGATCGTAGGAAGGCCCAGCAGTGGCTCCCCATCTTTTCTAGGAATCAAATTCTTGAGCCTGATCTTTAGGGTCCACCACAATTTGGCCTCATCTCCCTTTCCATTCTTGTTTCATATTGTTCTCTTCCATATATTCTACACTCCAGCCAAACTTGATTACTCTCTGCTCCCAAAGTATGAGTTACATCTCAGACTCCTCTGTATTTATGCAAGCTCTCCACCATGCCTGGGCTGCATGGCCACTTTATCTCTATCACTCAGATGTCTTACTTGCATCTAATACTCTGCAAACTTAAAATCTCTGAGAAGAATCATTTTTTGATCTTTCAATTTGTTAGTGTGCCTCATACATCAAATTACTGTGTACTTATTTACTTGTATACATACCCCAGAAAAACATAACCTCTTTTAATAAAGGGATTGTTGCCTTTCTATCCCTGACACCTAGACCAGCTCATTGTCCTCTGTAAGTAGATATCAAATATTAGTTAAATTGGAAAGAGGAAATTAGAGCATACTCTAGAAATATAAGGAAATCTAGAAGAACCCCAAAATTGGATGGGAAACCTGGGGAGAGCATACGGAAGGATGTGGAAAGAGTTTAATAAGGTGACAAGGTGTGGAGGAGTTACAACCTACAATCTGCAAACTCTGCCATGGAGGGAATACCCACAACAATGACATCACAGATCTAGCATACATATACTATACATGCCTAAATACAGCACAAGCATGTTCATATGTATCTATATGCAGTGAATAAAGTGCTTTATTCTTTAAATGAAACAAAAGAAGCTTCTAACTTTAATCTCAAAAATTGATAGATTCATATCTTTGTTTCACAAACTTTTTATCTTTGTCCAATTATCATCTCATTCTGAAAGAATGACATCCTTCAAGAATTTAATCTTACATATGACTTTGTAACAGTTAGCAGGCAGATGATAAGTCTAAGTACTAAGGTACTTAGTTGTCTGAAATATGGAATGACTACACATGCCGACTGAAAACAAAAAGATCTTCCATAATTGCATTGTGCTCATGTCTTTTAATGACCACTTATCCTGATTATAAAAATTTACTATAAAGGGAAAAAACAGTGCCATGATTACAACAGCATCAAAACTGGTCCCCCAGGCCTTAGCCTAAGGACACAGAATGACTCAACACATGCATACCAGAATAGATCATTCTTAGCTCTGTTTAATTTCAGGTGAGAGTCACAGTAGGCAAACAAACTTGCAGTAACATTTCCATCTAATAGTCAGACTCAGGATTAAGCAAGTGGGAGAGATTCCTGTTCAAAAAGAAGTAACACAATGGGGAAAGTGAGTCAAGAGAATTCTACCTTCAACTATCTTCAAGACCATTTCCTTGACCCTTTTGAAAATATAGACATCCTCTTGCCACAGTTCAGGATCACACTCTCTTTGAGTATCTTGTAGCATTTCTCTCCAATGGGGGATTACTGACTTAATCAGGCAACTATACCTGAATTCAAAACTCAGAAAAATATCAGTTTCAGTCCCAAGAGATTTTACCTCAAACAGCAAGTTTTGCTAATAATACCTTAGGTCTAGATACAACTGTTGTCATTCTCAGGTTGTTACAATAAGTACTAAAAGTTTACCAAGACTTGCACTCATACATAAGAGATATTCTTTTTTCCCTTTGATTTTAAACTCATCCTGGTGTAAAAATCAATTATTTTAAAAGTCACTTTCATATTATAAACAAAGTTGTACATTCTCAGTAACCTAATCTATTATTAGGAATTTCCATAACCCAAACAAGCTCTCTCAGAGGGCTGATGACCCTGCCCAAACATACGGTTTCAAGAAATTTGACAAGGATACAAATAAGGGGAGTTTATAAGGTCTTTTCTTTGTACTTTTTTCCACACAATAAATACTAATTTCCCCAATTTTCAGTCCTTACTAAGCATCATTACTCAATAATAGACCTATCTGGAAGGACTTTTCCCAAGCTATTGCAGCTCATCTATTTGGAAGTTACCAGGGGGACTCAGATCTACTCCTGCTTCATTAAATAAATTGGGTTTTTTTTTTGTAGAAAGGAAGTAAGACAGTTGTTAAAATTCAAAATGAACATAATCTATTATACAAATGAGTAGAAGTCATATAACTCAGGAAAATTTTTAATTTCATGACATATGACAATTTTTAAAGTTATTTTTAAATTGATCAGTACTTAATTTTAGTTTGTGAGTAATATCTAATTAAATGTTCCCATTAAACTCAATTACTTTCTTTTGGTTCTTTCCTAATGTATACAAACCTTTTCTCTTTTTATGAACCAGGAAAAAGTTAATAATAGGCATGCAGTTTCTAAATACTAGTTTTAATTTTTTTCTTCTCTCTGAAATTTCACTGATACTGCCCCCAAACCTGCCTCTTGATAATCATGCAAATGTAGGCCATTTGCTGCTGCAGCTTCAAATTACAGGTGTAGCTAATCTCAATTTACTGCCAAACATTTAAAATGACAGTCACTTGTTTTCAACCCTCTCTTAGGGTCCATGAATTTTTTTCTTTCCAAAGTCTCTAAACCCTTTACTTTTAAACCCATTGTTCACAATCAGTGCAAACAGACTACAACATTCTCTCTCTCTCTCTCTCTCTCTCTCTCTCTCTCTCTCTCTCTCTCTCTCTCTCTCTCTCTCTCTCTTTCTCTCTCTCTCTCTCTCTCCTCTCTCTCTCTCTCTCTCTCTCTCTATATATATATATATATATATATATATATATATATATATATATATATATATATATATATCCTTCCAATAGACTCCAGTCCTTTAAAACTACGTCACCTCTTTCATATTCTGATCTGATACTTCTCTTGCTTTCTTCTATTTGCCTTTGCCAATCATATCCCAAATAATCTTTCCTGAATAATGTTTTCCTCCTATCTCTCTCTTATATCTTCCCCTTTGACACCACTGTATTCAGGAAGGGAGGATAGGACAAAGAGGGAAGAGGGAAGACAGGGGAGGAGAGAGAGACTCCCCATTTCCCTTTTTTCTATATCATCTTTCAAATTTTCCCCTGTATTTGTGTCTTCCCAGAGTTTCCCTGCCTTACCATTCCATTCCTAGCTGTTTACAATCACTTAGGCCTGCACTTGGGACAGTTTGTTCCCTCCCGGGTGAGCAAAACCAGAAGCAGGGATTTCTAACTTCTCTTCTCACCAGGGTTCCTCCCCTAACCACCTCACCATCCCATCCTTTTAGCTTCTAACCAAGCTTTGGCAGCCCAAGGCAGAACACAGCAGCAACGGGATGACAGGGGCAATGCACCACCTGTACATCTTACTGAAGTGAGGCACTGATAATTGTTCGATCTCGTGACACAAGCCAATTAGTATTTTTCTGGGCATCTCTAAACTCACCTAGCCAACCCCACTGAGATCACCCCTGACTGAAAAGCAACCTTTCCACACATAGACAAGCTTGTCTCCCAGACCCAGGGCAGGCATCTAGCATATATACCACCCCTCCCTCTAGAGATATGAATGACCAGCTCCCCAGGACTACCCCCAGGAAAGGTCTCTCTGCCTAAACCCATTTCTTAGGTATCCTGTTGACTAAGTCAATTATAAAGACTTCGATCTGCTCTCTTCTGATTATGCCAAGGTAAGGTCTCATACCATTCAAAAGAATAGATCCATCATAATAACCTGCAATACAAAGAAAGAAGGAAAGCACACATGGGCATGGGTATATTTATATATATGTGTGTGTGTGTGTGTGTGTGTGTATGTATATATGTATGTGTATATGTATGTATATGTGTATGTATATTATGTGTATATATATATATGTGTCAATATATGTGTATGTGTATGTAGGTGCAAATATACTTGTGTGTGTGTGTGTGTGTGTGTGTGTGTGTGTGTGTAAACTTATTAGGGTTATTGGGCTAGTTGGGGAGTTTACGTACAAGACTAGTCCATGGCAGCAGGAGAACTGAATATTAGATCTCCACACCACCCTTAGATCAGGTCACATATTATGTGAAAAGAGAACAAAGAAGATAGGGATGACCTTCGTGTAAGTTTTCCCATGAAGTAGCTGGAGCTTCATTTGTTCGTTTACGTTTTTTTCAAGGTAGTTTACATTAGCTAGACAGTAATAGATCACATTCTCACACTCTGGATGCCATCATACAGGTGGTACTTCAGTGTTGTTTTAATTTTCACTTCTCTAATGAATAGTGATTTAGAACACTTTTTTCATATGACTATAGATAGCTTTGTTTTTTTTATCTGAAAATTCCCTGTTCATATCCTTTGACAACTTTGTATTTGGGGAATAACTTTTGTTCTTAAAATTTGGTACAGTTTCCCATATATCTGAGAAATGACACTTTTAATAGAGAAACTTGCTCTAAGATTTTTTTCCCAGTTTTCTTTTTTCTCAATCTCGGCGACATTGATCTTGTGTGTGCAAAAGATTTTGGGTTTTTTTTTTTCATTTAATGTAATCAAAATTATCCATTTTGCATTCTGTAATGCTCTCTTTCTCTTGTTTGGTCATAAATTCTCCCTTTATCCATACATGTGAAAGGTAAACTGTTTCATGCCCCCCCTAATTTTCTTAGGTAAACTATTTCATGCTCCCCTAATTTTGCTTGTGGTATCCTCCTCTACGTGTAAGTCATGAACCCATTTTGACCTTATCTTATCTTGGAACACAGTGTGAGATGTTGGTTTGTATGTAATTTCTGCCAAACTGCTTTCCAGTTTTCCTGGCAATTTTTATCAAATAGTGAGTTATTTTCCCCAAAGCATGGGTACTTGGGTTTACCAAGCACTAGATTACATTACCTACTGTATATTGTGTACCCAGTCTATTCCATTGATCTTCTATTTCTGAACTAGTACCAGATTATTTTGTGATATCTGGCACTGCTAGGCCACTTCCTTCATACTTTTTTCCTTTAATTGATTCCCTTAATATTCTTGACCTTTTGTTCCTCCAGATGTATTTTGTTATTATTTGTTCTAACTCTATTAAATAACTTGTTGGTCATTTGTCTGGTATGTCACTATATAATTATGTCCCTAACTTAGGCAGAATTGTCATTTTTATTGCATTGACTTGGACCACCCATGAGCAATTAATATTTCTCTGCTTGTTTAGATCTGACTTTATTTGTGTGAACTGTTTCATAGTTGTGTTCATAGTTTTTGCTTTTGTCTAGGCATGTAACTTCCCAAGTATTTTATATCATCTACATTAGTTTTAAATGGAATTTCTCTTTCCTTGCTCCTGGATTTTGTTTATAATTTATAGAAATGCTGACGATTTGTGGGCTTTTTTATATCCTGTAACTCTGGGAAAGTTGGTGATTATTTCAACTGGTTTGTTAGTTAATTTTCTAGGAAACTCCAGGCATATCGTCACATCATCTTCAAAGAAGGGTAGTTTTATTTCATCGTTGTCTATTCTGATTCCTGCCATTCCTTTTTCTTCTTTATTGCTAAAGCTAACATTTCTAGTACAATACTGAATAATGGTGGTGATAATGGGCATCCTTGCTTCACCCCTGATCTTACTGAGAAGACTTCTAACTTATGCCCATTACAGATAATGTTTGCTAATGGTTTTAGATAGAAACTACTTTTCATTTTAAGGAGAGCTTCTATACTTTCTAGTGTGTTGAATAGGAATAAGTGTTGTATCTTGTCAAAAGCTGTTTCTGAATCTATTGAAATAATCAGATAATTTTTGTTGGTTTTGTTATTGAAATGATTAATTATACTGATAGTTTTCCTGATATTGAACCAACTCTGAATTCCTTGTATAATTCCCACCTAATCATAGTGCATGATCTTTGTAATATATTGATTTATTCTCCTTACAAGTAGTTTCTTTAAAATTCTTGCATCTATATTCATTAGGGAAATTAGCCAATAGCTGTCTTTCTCAGTTTTCACTTTTCCTATTTTAGTTATCTGCTCCATATTTGTGTCATAAAAAGAATTTGGTAGAATTCCTTCACCTATTTTTCCAAATATTTTATATAGTTATTGGACTTAACTATCCAACTGTTTGATAAAATGTATGTGTGAATCCATCTGGTCCTGGGGATTTTTTCTTAAAAAATTCATTGATAATTTGTTCAACTTCTTTTTCTAAGGGTTATGCATTCTGTTTCCTGAGATCATAATTGCTACAATTGATTATTTTACTTCCACTGAAGCATAATAGATTCTGCTTCAGCTCGTTACCTTTATTCCGTATGTGAGTCTCTGCTTTATATGTGTTTCTTGTTAATAATATATTTTAGGATTCTGGTTTTTAATCCACTCTGCTATCTGTTTTCATTTTATGGTGAATTCCTTCCATTCCCATTCACAGCTATGATTACTGTGCATTTCCTTCCATATTGTTCTGCATGCCCCCGCCTTCCTTCACCCTGTCCCTTTTGAAAAGTGTTTTGCCTCTGATCAACATCTTTCCTCAATCCACCCTTCTATCTATTAGCTTCCCCCTCTCCTTTTTTTTATTTCTCTCCCTTCCTACTTCCCTGTAGGGCAAGATAGATTTCTATACCCAACTGAGTATACACATTATTCCCTCTTTCAACCAATTCTGATGAAAAGTAAGGTCCAAGCATAGCCCATGCCACCCATCTCTTTCTTATTTGATTTTTTAAATCCTTTGTGAGTTCTTCCAGGAAGTCTTTTTGAGGCCTGATACTAATTCACTTTTTTTTGAGGCTTTACATGTAGCTCTTTTGAATTTGTTGTTTTCTTCTAAGTTTATGTTTTGATCTTCCCTGTCACCATAACAACTCTCTATGGTCATGTTCTTTTGTGTTGTTTGCTCATTTTTCTGGCTTATTTCTTGACTTTTTACTTTATGTTAAAGTTGGACTCTGCCTCTGGAGTGAAGGGGGTACTTTTCCAAGCTTCATATTTTTCATGCTGCTGTTTTCAGAGCTAATTTTGTAAATCTGTAAATTTTCAGTTCTTCCAAGGTGGTTTGATCTAAGCAGAGGCATAGTCACTGCTTTCCTGGTCTGTGCTCCAGGCTGTGATAGGCCACAAGTGCTCTTTTTCACCCTGGAATTTATAATCAGGGTGTCAGTTCTGTGGTCACACTTTCTACATTTCCTAGGACTGCTCCTTGTTCTGAGACCATGACCCAGGCCTGTAATGGATTCCTATATGATTAAGGCAACCAAGTCTTGTCCCCAGTGCCAGAAAAGGGTTCCCTGCAATCTTCTTCTGACCAGTTGTCCAGCCCCCTTCTATCTGTCTGCTGAAAGTTCTGGCCATCCACACAGCAGATTCAGCCCCCATGGCTTTCACTATTTTGCCAGAGTATCATCTACTGCTGGCTGGCAGGAGTGCTGCCTACATGGAATTCCATCCCACTGTCACCCCAGTAAGACAGACCTTTCCTGTTAACCTTCTAAGTTGACTTTGGCTGGAAAATCATTTTACTCCATTCTTTTATTGATTCTTTTGAACTCCGATTAATTTTGAGGTGTTATTTTAAAATTGTTTGGAGGGAAATTTGGGAGTGCTCAGGTGAGTTCCTGCCTTTACTCTGCCATATTGTCTCCATCTCCTTATTAGTTACTTATTATGTGCCAAGATCTATGGTATGTGCAGGAGACATGAATGGGAAAATAAGATAACCTATGCCTTCAAGCAGCTCACATTTTATTTCAAGGAGACAGCACAGATTTAAAGGTTCTGCTGCAGGGCAAATGGAAGGGATTATTATTCTTTAGAGTACAAACAGAAAGGTGGATGACAATATCCTGGCTCTTTGGCATACATTGGGGGGCCAGATGACATGCTTAGGGTCTGGCAAGTATAGCAGCAGGCAAAGGGTACAGTCTGGTGATTCTTAGGGCACAGTGTCCAGGCAGATGGTAAAGCCTATTGTCCTAAGTCTTACCAGAAGAATTGTAGTTGATGACTCCTTGCTCATCCAAGTAGTATGAAGAAGCGTATCTACATTGCAGAGAATAGGAGGGTAGACTGGAGGGTCTAGGCCCAAGACTCCTGGGTAAGGGAGCATAGGCAAAAGAGAGGGGAACAGAAGCTCTGGGTTCCCTCTCAAAGGAAAAGATAGTTTAAGAATTAGCATCCCAAGAGGGGGAGAAAAGCTGATGGGATCATAAGTGGGAAGGTTAAAGGGAAGGGAGCCACATTGTGTCCAGGAAAATTTGGGAATTAATTGAAAGGGAATGAGGTAATAGTACTATTCTACTTTCCGATGCCTGGTGGGATTTATAAATCTTGGATATATGCAGTGTTTAGATAATTAATTGAGCCTGGCATTGAACACGAAGAAGAGAGGTAATATGGTATAATGGAAAGGGTATGGAATTTAGAACCAGACAAACTAGGTTCAAATTCCAAATCTGCTACTTGTCAACTATGTGACTTTATAAATGTCACTTAACCTAACTGACTATTAGTTTCCTTATCTATATAATGAGAGTTGGACTTGCTGTCTTCTATGATATCTTCAAGCTGTAAATCTATGAGTGTATGGGTTGGTTGGATTAACCCTAGTTACTTTCTGAAACAAAGGTTTGTGTTTTTTATACCAGTATTCACTCAGTGTTGTAAGTAATGGGCCATTGGTAATGGAACACCACAATATATGAAGAATTGAAGCTGTGAATCACCTAAAGAACAATGGAGAGACACATGGCGGGCATTAGTCTTGCTTACTACATGATAAACAACAAACTGTTAAGAAAAAGTGTTAGAACGGTATCATGGAAAGAAAATGGATTGCTCACATGTCACGATTAAAAAATAATGCTGATAGATGGTCACTATACTCAACTGCTCTCAGCATATCAGGTGGTCCACCCAATTTATGGTGCTGAACTGATGAAAGAATATAGTCAAATCACAGGGGAAGGATAGTTATGGATGGGCTATGATCTTCCTCATTGAAAGGAATACAATTATCAATGTTATCACAGATTCATTTGGGGAACGAATTGAGAATTCATCTCACAGGATTTTGTGGAGGTAAGTGGTTTGTTAGATGTAAACTATCCTAAAAATGGGAGTTGCTTCTAGTAGTCATTTATTTCTATTTTGCCCACCTTGGGACTTCACAGATGAGTAAACAGTCTGAGCCAGAGAGGAAAATTCTACTACCCTCAGATTAGGTCCCTGCACCTCTCCACATCCACTGATATACCTGAGTGCCCCTACAAACTCTTTATCTCCCAGTTTTATGAGCTAATAATGGGAAAATTGCCCCTGAAAAGTCTCACAGAAGCATTTCTAGACAAATGAAGGGATGACAACTTAATTGTAACAGTCCACAAATATGCACAGGTATTAAAGTTGCCTCTGACATTTTCTTATTATAAGAGGTGGGGTAGGATGGGAGGGAAATGCTCACCTACTTCTCAGAGGGTCTTTACAAAAAAGTAGGTGCCCCAAGGTACTCGTGCTTATTGTTTTCAGAAGAAATGCAGTGTTCCAACAAGCAGCAGAAGAAAACCACCTGGGGGGGCAGAGGGAGAACAACCACTGCCAACAGCCCAGCTCCCCAACTGCCCTTGGGTTTTCCACCTGCAGGTTCACTTGTCTGTCTGTTGATTTGCACCAGTAACCCCATCCACCTGCCTTCTTTCATCAACCTTCACCTACAGCTCCCTGCAGAGACTGCCACCATCTTCCTGATTTCTTCTCTACACTGATGCTATTGAATAAGCACAAAGTCCTTTGGGATTTCTAAGGGTTCTCATTTGCTGACATGTACTGGAAAACATTCAGGGATTTAAAGCAACAACCAAATGGAAAATCCCAGAGGGTTTCTTTTTTCCCCCTTTTTATATTGTGAACTTGAACACCAAAAAAAGTACTTCCCTGCACACGGAAGAACACAGAGTCCTCTCATATCAAGCTGTGAATCACCATTTCAGGTCATGTGATTTTTTCTAAATATGTAATAAATTTTACATTTTATTTCTGGAATTGTTTATCTGTGCTTCCTATTCTCCTCTGTGCATTTGAAGAAAAAAAATTCACCAGCTCTTTTTTTCTTCATCAATGTTGGTAATATTCTCCCCCAGTTAAAAAAAGTATAATAAATAAGCATAGTTAAGCAAAACAGTATGCATATTAATCCTGCCTAAAATATATTTCTCTTTTTGTACTTGTGTTCATCATCTCTCCATCAGATTTATCACATAGTGATAGATACTAGATAGTCATTGCCTTGATCAGAGATTTTAAGTCATTCAAAGTTGTTTATCTTTACAATGTTACTTTCCTTCTATAAATTGTTCTGTTCATTTCATTTGCATTGGGTCACATAATACCCAGAATTCTCTGAAACAGTCTCATCATATAGTACAGTATAGTAATATTTCACTAAATTCATATACTACAATTTCTACACCATTGGTCAATGTTACTAAGCTACAAGCTTAGATTCTTAGTCTTCATTTTTCTCTCCCACTTCCACCTTTTAATCACTAGATTTCTGGAGTGCTTTTTAGTGTGGCATGAACCTCAATATTTTCTACCTCCCATTCTGGCATCCGTCATAACCAGAAGATAATCCTTCTTGAATTATCATGATAAGGCTCTCTTTTGGTTCTACCCATCTAACTCCTTTCTCAAAGGTTGTCAAATCAACTTAGGATTATGGTTGTAACATTTGGGGACACTGTGACCATTGCTTGGTGATCCATAGCATTCAAGGAAAACATGGTTGTTTCAGGAGACAATAATTCTCATTATTAGAAAGTAAAGAGAAATTTTGTGTATTGATGCAAAAGTTTGATTTTTTTCCTCTGTTTTTCCCTTGTACCCTTGAGACACTAAACTTCCTCAGACCTTTGCAGAATGGTAGTCACAAATTACAGTTATTGTTGTTGTAGCTCAGATAAGATAGATGATAGATAGTTGACAGATAAAGTAAGCATCTATTAAGTACTTACTATATAGCAGGAACAATGGTCATTGAGCTAGCACTAGGAGAAATTTGAGAAGTCATCTAATCTAATGGTCTCCAAACTTAATGGATCACATACCATTAATAGTAAATAATAATAATGCTTTAATTATGTGTATGTTTATTTATTTTTAAATTATATACTTTGTAGAGGCAATATGGTAAAGTGGATAGAGAGATGGTCTTGGCTCTAAGAATATCTCAGCTTAAGTCCTTCTTCTAACACACACTGGTTGCATAGCCCTGACATGCCACAAGAGCATTCTCAGTTCTCTAGGGAGTTCACTAAGATTGCAAGCTGTGGAGAAGATGTTACTTACATTAATAGTTGTGATTTCCTCTTCTGGGAGTCTCTTACATAAATGGGATCACAGGTCCAGTCCCTATCTTTTCATATTTACTAATAATTTTATACATCATAAAATTGATCAAAAAAAGGACAAGATAAAGATGAAATGAGATGAAATGAAATGTTACTAGAGTTGATAGTAAATCACTAAAGATTATTGAATAAGGGAGTGGCATGGCAAAGCCCGCACTTTGGGAATATCTATTTGGCAATTATGTGGAAGATAGAATGGAAAAGGGAAAGATGAGGCAGACAAGCCAATTAGGAGACTGAATGAATATTGTTGTAGTCCAGGCAAGAAGTGATGAGTGCCTAAAGGAGGGCAGTAATAATGTAAGTAGAGAGGAAATAATAAATTCAGGAAATGTGAAATATATAGGAAACATAAAATTTCAAACTTGGGTGACTAAACAGATGATGACGACTTCCACCTAAAGTTTAGAAGAATTATGGCTTTTGAGGGAAAAGATAATGCAATAGTTTTGTGATAAATATTATAATCCATTCTATGCCTGCTTATCCTGAATGGCTCATGTTATTCCACCAAAAAATGAAAAGGTTTGGGGAGAAGAGTGGGAGGAGGGAATCCTACTCACTGGTTACTGAATCAGAGTACAGAAAGAGCCTATGCTCTTAGGGGAACTTGCTATAGGCACAAGTAGTTCTATGAGTGGGGATACTGGGGGAGGGTGTAAAGATGTTTTCTTCAGTTACTCTGGGGCCTGAATTGTGGTTACTATATAAAGTTTTTCCCAGCATATTCCTTTCTCACTCTTTAATTTTGTTTCCTTGGATATCATCCTATCATAGTTAACTCACACCCATTCCTTCTGTCAATGTATACTCCTAATTCATTAATAATGATAGAACTGTTAGGAATCACAAGTATCAGCTTCCCATTTAGGAATGTAAACAATTTAACCTTATTGAATCCCTTGGGATTTCTCTTTCCTCTTTACCATTTTATGCTTCTCTTGAGTCATGTACTTGAAAGTCAAACTTTCTAGTCAGAAGTGATTTAAATTCTCTATTTCATTAAGTATTCATTTTTCTCCTAAAGGATTACATTCAGTTTTGCTGGGTAGGTGTTTCTTGATTGTAATTCTAAGCTCCTTTGCCCTCCAGAACATCATATTCCAAGTTCTCTTATTGTTTAATGTAGAAGCTGATAACTCATGGATTATCCTAACTGTGGCTGCATGGTATTTCAATTATTTCCTCCGACTACTTGAAATATTTTCTCTTTGAGTTGGGATTTCTGGAATCTGGCAATAATATACCTAGGGTCTTTCATTTTTATGATCAGTAAACTCTTTTCATTTCTTTTATCCTCTGATTCTAAGATATTGGGGCAGTTTTCCTCAATAATTTCTTGAAATATGATGTTGTCTAATCCTGAAAAAAAATGACCAAAGAACCACAGATATCATACACCAACCATTGTTAACTCGAAAGAATACCAAAGAGTTTACAACTAACTCTGAAAAATAAAATAAAACCAAAGAGCTAACAATAGTTATAAACAGAAGCTTTATTCTGTTGGAAGAAGAAAATTAGATATATGTGCTAGGATCTGCTCTGATACCAAAGAGACCCACTGTAGTAAGACTGAGCCTTGATACATATGAGAGTGTCTATGCAGTGAATTGTAGCCATGATAATACAGGGTAAAAATAACAACTTGGTAAGTTTGGTTCATAGTAGGACTTCATGACCAGAACATGGTCCAGAAAAGCAGGTGTTTGTCCAGCTCAGGAACTACCTGGAGCTGGTGTGAAACAATTCTGGGACTTCACTGCAGCCGAGTTCATCCAGAGGGTGAACGCAAAGGATTGTTTTTATGCCAATGTCGTGACAAATCTTGCTTTTTGTTTCTTAGCTCTGGAAAACAGTGTGTTTACTAACAGTAAAAAGAGAAGAGTAAAATGAGAAAGGTAGTCTTGGCATGGGGATCCTGACAATGTCTAGGTTCTTTAAAAAAAAAAAAGATCATGAAATTCAGTAATTCTTAACATCTCTCCTTGATCAATTTTCCATATCAGTTGCTTTTCTAATGAGAGTACTTGACATATTTTTATTTTGTTGTGTTGTGTCTTGATATCTCATGGAATCATTAGCTTCCACTAGCCTATTTTAATCTTTAAGGAGTTATTTTCTTCAGCGAGCTTTCGTACCTTCTTCTACGTATGGCCAATTCTACTTTTTTAAGGAATTGTTATCTGCAGTGAATTTTTGTATATCTTTTTTCCATTTGGCCAATTCTGCTTTTTAATCCATTCTCTTCAGTGTGTTTTTGTGCTACTTTCACCATTTGGCCTATTCTGTTTTTATGGTATACTATTTTCTTTAGACTTTTTGTGGCTCTTTTACTAAGTGGTTGACATTTTTCCTTATTTTCTTACATCAGTCTCACTTCTATTACCAATTTTCTCTAGCTTTCTTATTTGCTTTTTAAAACCCGTTTTTGAACTCTTCCAGGAAGTCTGAGACAAATTCACTTTTTCTTCTGAAGCGTTACAGGAGTTTCTACTCCCAATGTGGAGGAGGTAATCTCCCAAGATTGAGGGGTGTTTTGTGTTGCTATTTTCAGAGTTCTGGGTTCTATAAGTTTTCAGTTCTTCCAAGATGGTGTGATCTAATAAGAGGTATGTTCACTGCTCTCCTGGCCTGTGTTCCAGTCTATGAGAAATCACAAGAACTCTTTTTCTCTTGTAACTGTGACCATGGTTTCTGATCTTGTTAATGCTCTTCCTCACCCTATAACTGGGAGCTGGAGCCACCTATGTGCAATGCAACAAAGTCCTGCTCCTAGTGCCAGCAAAGTGTCCCCTGCGGTCTCCTTCTGACCAGCTGTCTGATCCTTACTGTCTGTGGGTTGAGAGCATCAGAAGTCACAGTGACTGATTCAGTCACCCCCCAGGCTTGCTGCTGATTTGCCAGTTTGGCTTTCACTGGTCTGCACTCTACTCTCATCCCAGTGAGACAGACTTCTCCTACTCATCTGCTAAATTGTCATGGGCTGCAAAATTGTTTTCACCTGATCATGCTGTTGCTTCTACCACTCCAGGATTCATTTTGAAGCGTTACTTTAAAGTTGTTTGGAAGGAATTTTGGGAGAGGTCAGGCAAGCCCTCGCTTTCATTCTTCCATCTTTATTCCACTCCTTTGAGCATTTTTTAAACTCAATGAATGTTCATATCATTCCCATGTTCAAATTTCTAGCACCACCCATTTCCTAGGATGTTCAAACTGTCACAGGATGAATAAACTTTAGAATTTAAATAGTCCTGCCTCCTCATTTTAGGAATCTCTTGAATAACCATACAGTTCCTGATACATAGAAAGGTTGTTGATTGATGATTCACCACTCAAATACTCTTCCCCCAAAGTACTATTGGTTTTCTAAGACTTTACCATTTTAGCTTGATAATATCAAAATTACTTTAGACAAATGGCAATAACATATGATCCCCACCATCAGTAGAAGGTTCATTTCTCCAAAGAGTTGTAGAGAGCTGAAATGCCTTGACCAAAATCATTTTAAATAGGTAAGTCTCACACCCCCCCCAAAAAAAAATCACTCTTACTATTGAACTACATGGAACCATTTCTAAGATTTGTGTTTCAAACAACCTCCATGAGCAAAAAACTATTACTGGATCTATTTTCTTCACAGATTATAGCTATTTCTTATTATAAAAGATCTTATGAAAGAGTTGGTCACAAACACAATATGACAGAACTGATAAGAGAAGAAGGAAAAATGAGAGGAAATAGTAGAAAATAATTTTAAAGAGTAAGAGAAAGGCAGAAGAAAAAGGGAGCAGTAACAGAAAAGAGGGGAAGAGATTATGGTAGTAAAAAGGTGAAATAGGGCAAAAAAGAAAGAGAAAAGGGAAGAAACTGAAAGAAAAAGAATAAGTCCATTTATATGAAGTATTCTGTTTATATGGCAAAAATGATTCTGTAAATAATCAATGGACTGGAAACATGATGCCATCAACCTTTAAAAATAAATTTATTGCTCTCTTGTCTCCATTTAGAGGGAAGAGAACTATGGATAGTTAATGAGCCAGGGTAACTGACAATTCCACAGAAACTACTTGAGAATTCCCCCTACCTGTAGCTAAGACGATGATGGTATCTGTGACACAGAATAGACACTGGTTAATGAGAATTTGGTGTCTAATAAACAGTCATTAACATTTCTTCTAGCAAATTACATTTGCCATCAGGAAACAATGGACCATGGCCATAGTACTTTGTAAAAAAAAAATCACCTGCAATTTTCTCTTTAGAAATCTTAAGATCTATTTAATCCACATGACATTAAAATTCCATATTTGAACAGTCAGCTCCTGAGGTCATTTTTATACTTAAAAAAAAGGAATGGGGAGTTTGATCTTCTGATGGGGCTCTATGACATTGGAAAGAATGCTGCTTATGAAGTTAAAGAACATGTACTTGGCTATTGGCCCTGCTATTTAACCAAGTTATTTAATTTCTCTGGTCCTCAGATTCCTTATCGATAAAAATGAGGGAATTGAACTAAAGGACCTCTCAAGTCACTTCCAACTCTAAATCTAGGAACCTATGAACATTCTCAAGCTGAGAGCATTCTCATGGTCCACAACTCAGTCCTAGACCCTACATTACCTGGATACCAAAACAACAGACAGGAAAAGAAACATTTTTGCTGGAAAACTGTCAGCTAAGTCAATATAATATACACAGCTAGCTGGTAAACCAGATAGTCAGCCTTGGAGTTAGGAAGACTCAAATATGGCTTTATATATTTATTAGTTGTGTGACCCTGTGCAAATCTGTTTGCCTCAGTTTTCTCATCTGTAAAATGAGGATAGTATTAGCAACTGCCTCCCAGGATTGTTGTGAGGGTTCAAATTAAATAATATTTTAAAGTGCTTAGCATAATGCCTGGCACATGGTAGGTACTATATAAATGTTAGTGATGAAGGTGGAGGATGATAAGGTTGATAGAGGAGGAGGAGGAGTATGTTGCAGGCCAAAGGGTAGGACCACTGAGTCTTCAGAAGTTGGATTGGACTAATCCTATGGATGAGACCAAGGATACATGATACTGTACAGTTGCTGCCTTTTATTCGGAGTTGCCTCCCTGGATATGGGGAGATAAGCCGTGATCTTGGCAGCAAAGTATTATTCAGTGACCCTAATGTAGATCCTTTCCATCTCTTCATTCAATGGTTATTGCAGTAATCTCCTAATTTGTCTCCCTTTATGCAGTCTATCACACATACCCCTCCATTCTATCCATAAGCACCACTGCCAGATGAATCTTTCTTAACCTCAAATTTCTTACTGAACTTTTGTTGTTCAGTCAAGTCTGACTCTTCATGACTCCACAGACCATAACACAACAGGCTCTTCTATCCTCCACTATCTCTCAAAGTCTGTCCAAGTTCATGTTCATTGATTCCATGGCACTACCTATCCATCTCATCCTCTGCCATCCCCTTTTCCTTTTGCCTTCAATCTTGCCCTACATCAGGATCTTTTCCAATGAGTCCCATCTTTTTATTATGTGACCAGAGTATTTAAGCTTCAGCTTCAGTGTATGACCTTTTTAATTTCTTTGTATTGACTGATCTGATCTCCTTGCTGTCCAAGGGACTCTCAAGAGTCTTAACAACATTACAATTCAAAAGGGTTAGTTCTACAGCACTCAACTTTCCTTACAATCCACCTCTCAAAGTTACACATTACTATTGGAAAAACCATAGCTTTGACTATATGGACTTTTGTCAGCAAGATAGCATCTGTTTTTCACTATGCTGTCCAGATCTACCATAGCTTTCCTTTCAAGGAGGAAGTATCTTTTAACTCCATGATCCCAGTTACCTAGGAAGCTAAAGGTAGAAAAGCTTTAGGACTAAAGATTCTGAACTGCAATGACCTAAACCAATCAGGTAACCCACACTAAATTCGACTTCAGTAGGTTGAACTTCCTGGAGCAAAGTCCACCAGTTTTCCTAAGGAAGGGTGACTGGTCCAGTTCAGAAGTGAAAAAAGTCAAAGCTCCTACACTGAGCAGTATTGAAATCAAGTCCATGAGTAATCCGTGCAATTCTAGCCTGGAAAATCTTTTTTAAAAAATTAAAAGAAAATAAACCCTCTACTTTTTCTTTCTCCAACTGTTTCCTCACATTTGTCAAGCACTTTAAAATTTATAAGCACATTCACATGTATTATCTGTATGATCCTGGGGAAGTGCCTCACTACTCTAGGTAACTGAGTATAAATTGAAGCAGTAGAGGGAATTCCTCACCTGTACCAATTAAAGCACTAGTCTAGTCTCTAATTCCTTTCATGTGTGCTATCTCTTTGACTGTCATGTCATTATTCAAAAAGCTTCAGTGGATTTCCATTCTTCACAGGAACACGTCTCAGATTTTAGTCTAGTATTCAAGACCCTGCATAATCTGATGACATAAGAGCTTTCCAGTCTTGTATCACTGCCTACCTCATTGTAAGTAAAAGTCTACAGAGATTATTTTTATTATGAATATTACATTCCCCTCCCATTTTCTTACACTTTATTTTCCACCACATTCTCTATAATCCAGCTACAGTTGCTTGCTTGTAGTTCCTCAAAGAGAATATTGTCCATCTCTGAGGCTTTGTAGTGGCTGCCCCCCATATCTCAAATGCTCCTCCCTCTCACTGCTACCTCTTTGTTTTCTCATCTTCCTTTAAGATTCAAATTAAAGCCTACCTTTTGCAAGAGGACTTTCCTTCACAACTCTCAGCACCTGCCTTTCTCTCTCTCTCTCTCTCTCTCTCTCTCTCTCTCTCTCTCTCTCTGTCTCTATATATATGTGTGTGTGTGTACATATACATATATGTATATATGTGTATGTATATAAAATGTATATTTATGTATATTGACAAGTTTTATATTTATTTACATCTCTCTATTTATGTACCTAGTTATCTCTACGTTGTCTCCTCCGTTAGAATATATAATCTTTGGGGGCAGGGAGTGGTTTTTGTTTTGTTTTTGTCATTCTTTGTACACCCTGAATTTAACACAGTGTCTTGCACATATTACGAGCATAATAAATCCTTGCTGACTGCTTCCATATATTCTTTGCTTCAGAACAGCTGGTCTACTTTCCATCTTTCTGTGCTTCCCCACTTCTACCCTTTTTTATACTGCTCTCAAAGCCTAGAATATGCTTCCCTCTCCCTTTGCTAGCAGAAAAATTCCTCATCCTTTAAAGCCCGACTCAAATGATCCCTCTTCCAGAAAATCTTCCCCCAAATCTCCAGCTGGTAAGGACATTTTTCTCCTGATTGTCCATTGCATTTTGCTTGAATCTCTCTCATATTCACCAATCATTATTTATACTAAAAATCATTTATTAATTTGCCATATGTCCCTCCATGCCTCCATGAAAGGAGGAGATCCCCTTATTGATCTCTGAATTTTAGTGGCTTGGTTGATACCATCTCTCTCCACTCCAGTCCATCATTCACTTAACCATCCAAGTCATTTTCCTTATATATGTCAGACTCTATCAGTCCCCTACCTAATTAAATTCAAGTGGCTCCCTATTGACTCCAAGATCTGAGATCAAAAATGAACTCCTCTGTTTAACTTTTAAAACCCTTCATTCTCTAGATTTGAACTACATTTCCAGACTCATTATACCTTGCTCACCTTCCCAACACTCCACAATCTGCGGTCCTCTCTCAGAATACTTTACTTCCTGACTTCTTGCATTTGCACTGACTATTCCCTGTGCCTGGAATATATTACCTTTCCCTCGTCTTCTAGAATTCCTCTTCTCCTTCAAGACACAGCATACACACTAACTTCTGCACAGTCTTTCCTCTTTGTCCCACTCCCAACAGTTGCACCAGGGCTCTCCTTCCCAAGCTATTTTAATTATATTGCATTCGTTATATATTTTTTTTCTGATTCTGTATATACACATATGTACTTGTTGGGAGATAGGTAAAGGGTGAAGGCCAAAGGAATCTGATAAAGAGAAAATGCTGTAAGATTCTTGAGAGGAAGGGTTGTTTCATTCTTTTTATTGCTATCCCCAGCACTTAGCAACGTGACTGGCATACAGCAGGCATTTAATAAATGCTTATTGATTGTCTAAACTTATCTCTCCTGCTACCTAGCAAAGCACTATTAACATAGTAGGTGTTCAACTAATATTCAACTGAATGGGAAAAAATGTGCCATTTTGTGGCTCACAATAATTAGCTATGTAACACCTTGAATAAAACATGAACCCAAACATCCTTACAGTTTCAGCCCCAGTGCACAATGCAATACCACATCACTGAACTCAAATTGACTATAGATCTGTACTTGCTTCCAAATGAAATTGATATGTGTGGAAGGAAAGGGTAGAGAGGGACTTTATGTCAGGTTCAATGGAAGGAGTTGTGGATGGGTACTCACTGAAGCATAAATCCCTCCTCACCTCACTCATGGTTTTAGCCTTATGGTCAACACATGCACTGAATTGGCGTATTTGGAACTTCTGGCAAGTTTGCCTACAAGAATCGTGTGTTGCTGTGCATACTGTCTAAAACAGGGTGGATGAGGTTGAATATGATCCTTGTTAATATAAGACATAGGCAAGAAAGCAGGCCTATGTGATCCTGTTTAAATAGATATAAGGAGGGGTTTCCCACCTATAATAATGAAACAAATTTTTTTAAAGAAATCTAATATTGGAAAGAAAAAAGCAGGTGAGCATCTACTAGTTCCTTAAAGGGTCTAATATGTAATTCTAAGTTAGCTGTATAGATAAGCCTTATCAATATCTGCCATATCTTTAAAAGGTCAGTTTAAGATAAGGCAATGGAATTCCCTGTGATCCGTAGCGGCCTTCTGGTGGACTCCTGATCTTGACTCTCTGTGGAGTTATGTTTTGGCCAAAAACAAATCTTGAATTCTTTCCCTATAATTCAAACAGTATACCACACTACCCCTTGCCTCCACAAAAGAAACTCTTTGACACCTTTGGAATTCTTTTTGTTTGTTTGTCTGTGTTTTTTGAGAACGTGGTCTCTCATCTGGCACAGGTTAGAATAGTGGGGCTGTTCACATGTTCACAGGAGCTTTGACCTATATGCCATTTCTGACCTGAGGTCAGACCTCAGACAACCTGTCAGCCACCTGATCCCAGGGACCCATTATATTGATACCAGACTTAGTGAGGACAACTGACTGATATACATCTGGCAGCAACCCAGCACTCCCAAGCTGAAGAGTTTAACCACCTTCAGCCTCCTTGGTAGCTGAGTTTACAAACATGCTCCACAACAACAAGCTTCCTTGGAATTCTTGATGACACTTCAACTTTCTCATTGCTGACTTACAAAAACCACAATCTTCTTTAATAACCTAATCATGCTTTGCTCTTATCCTACCTTGGCATTTCTAGTACCCACTTAAATTTCAAATAATGCTACTGATCTCCTGAAGGAGTAAAAGGAGCACTAGATCCAGATCAAAAGATCTGGCTTGTAGTCTCTCCTCCAACACTAAAAAAAATGCAATCAAGAAGAATGAAAAAGGGGAAAAAAGGAGCAAAGTGTAGCTAATTCCCTATTAGTGGACTTATAACCAAGTGACTTTAGACAAGTCATTTGACTTTTGCCTATCTAAAAGACAGAGGACTGTAGCAAATCTTCAGGGCCCTTCTAGTTATGATTCTAATTTCGAATGTAAGAATAAATTATATTCTGAGAAAAAGATTGGGGGGAGACATAAAATTATCAAGTACATTTTTTGCGATCTTCATTCTCTCGCGCACAATGCCTCATATGTTGATTGATATTCTGTGCTCATTTACTCAAAAGTATACTCTGTGCTAGGTATAAAGGCACTTATGTCCCAGAGGAAATTGGTGTCTACAGATCTAAGCAATGTAGGGTGGATGTATATTGATAGCACATTACTAGGAAGCCAGCAATGCATCTTCCTGTACTGTACCTGGATTGTCGATTTTAATCTCTGGGACACTCCATCACTCTCTCTATATGAGCACCAAGAAATTCATCATCTCCATTTCGCTCCCCACCCCGTTTGCAAGGAACTCCTTTTCACTACTACTGTTTCTTATATTTCTCCTAACTGCATTATTATTTTTTCTAGATGTTAGGGAAGAGCTATGCCATCTGTAAACAGCCCATGATTATAACTTCATTTCAGACAAGCATCAGGAAGATGGAGAGACAGACAGAGGCATTCCTCCTTCCTTAGAAGAATCATAACAAGTCAACACAGGACACTGTCATATTTAGGAGAACATTTCTTAAGCATCTCATACAATTTCTATTCCAGGCATAAAAATGATACATCTGAAGCATATAAATGAGCACAAAGGTGGTCTTTATTAAGGAAAATAGCAGAGAGCAGGCAGGGATGTATGGAAATTAATGAGTAGGGCCCCGTAGGTCAGAACGAAGGTAGCATCTGAGTACAAGAGACCAGAAGGTATGCAGGATCAAAGACCTTTGGCCAAACTGAACTTTGGATAAATTGACAATTAAGGATTTCATTAACAGCTAGTCCTTCAACCCTTTTTGTGGCACAATTATGTATGTATCCTCTTAAAAGCTGAGGGCAGAAGCCTTTCAGAAAGAAAAGCTTAATCAGGCAGGATAAACTCTTATGGAGAAATGGAGGGTAGTTCTATCTATGTCCAAGGCTAACCAGAACAGAACAAACTATTTATGGAGGAGAAGCTCTTTGACATCCTTTTTTGTCTAAGCTAGTTGCTACATTTTTTACAGCTGAATAGAAAGTGTGAAAAGGATGGAATTGCTCCTGCAGAGAAGCTAGAGTCACTAGAGAAAATAAATATGATTTTTTAAAGAGTATAAGACTCCTATCAGTTTTCATTAGCTCCCACATCGAAAGCATGGTATTATAAAATTTTAAGCAGCCTCAACCACAGAAATCTTACAATTTAGATATTTTTTTCAGATAGCAACTTTTCCAGAGAATTTTAAGAAAACTAGCAGAGGGCACCACCTAGAGGCTGAAAAAAATCATGCCAGATTTTTAAAAACCACTACAAGACCTGGTTTTTTATTGGAAACTGAATTCACTTTAAAAAAAATAGCCACCTGTGTTTTTTTTTCCTTTTTAAGCCTCAGTAACAAACTACTGCTTATGGATTTAGTTTACATTTAAGCAATTGCATAAGGGCAGAAAGTCTTTGAATAAGGCCTTATGCTTATCTCTAGTATTAAAAGTGAAAAATTAGACAGGCAGTTTTCTCTCCCAAGACAGAAAAAAGCAGATGTAAACTAAATTCGTGATATAGTATAATACTAGGAAAGTAAAAATCTTATTTTCCATATGTCTTTGATATAATTAATATCCTGTCAACATCACTCTTTCTTATATACACATGAATGTTAATACCTTTCAAAAAATAGAAAGAAAAGGACTTGGGTTCTATCCTTGATACTACTATTGGAATCCAGGAGACAAGACTAAGTATTTGGCAGTGAGCAGTATGTCATAGAAGCAAAGAATTTCAGAAATACAGGAAGGGATCTCAATGTAGTTAGTGCAAATCAGGCTCCAAAAAAAATCCCTTCTATAAACATGCCCAAGAAGTATGGGGGGAGTGGGGAGAGGACCGTATCAATAAGCACTCCAGCATACATAGGAGGGCCTGCTACATAGGTTCTTAGATCTGTTTTTCTAAAAGGAAAGCATCTTTTGAGGGTTCAGCAATCACTTTGATCAAACACATATACCAACAGAGAAAATACAAGGACCAACAGACAGGGCTTCCAATTGTCTGACCATGGGCAATACATACATCATTACTGGAGAGAGAAGCACCAACATCTGGATTTTCAGGGTGGGGGGACATTCGTAAAAGGGCTTCCCAGAGTCTCATCTGGTACATGAATCTTCTAAAAACTGAGCCCCAACATCAAACCTCACCTAAGAGTATATATACTCTTTTCAGAGCCAGAGGGCATCATGGCCTTCTTGACCTAGTACCTCATTAGCAATCAGCAAAAGAAATGGGCCTTCATAAAAACAAGTCCCCTCAATCAAGGCTCCCTCAATAACCCTATCTGAAGATTATTAATGGGAGGAGAGTTTTAACTCCCATTACAAAGACCCTTTCCATTTTTGGCTGGTTAATTATTAGGAAGAGTTTTCCTTATGTCAAGTCAAAAATAACACTCTTTTAATTTTCACCCATTGATCCTGGCTCTGCCCTCTGAGGTCTAACCCTTATTCCACAACACAAGTCTTAAAATATTTGAACACAGTTATCATGGACCAGTCTCTCAAATTATTTTAAACAATGTTTATATCACCTACACTGAAAACCCTTCCCTATTCTGATGAGCCCTAATGTGAATGTTCAATAGTTTATCAACATCCTTTTTAGGAAGTATTGCTTAAACAT
Organism: Bettongia penicillata ogilbyi; assembly: GCA_023548195.1. Taxonomy (NCBI): domain Eukaryota; kingdom Metazoa; phylum Chordata; class Mammalia; order Diprotodontia; family Potoroidae; genus Bettongia; species Bettongia penicillata. The sequence continues at coordinate 14,857,964 of JAJHZJ010000413.1, read as the reverse complement.
GAACCCTATACCAGATATGAACCAAGGCAGAATGAAAAAAGAATTTTTGTTTTCTTATTTCCACACTCACCTCTCAACACAATCTAAAATCAGGTTTCTTTTTTGAATGGTATATTATTCCACTGGTTTACACCGAGCTTCTGGTCCACTAAAACCCTAAGAACATTTTCAGATTAAACTGCTGTCTAAAGGTGTCTTTTCCATCTGATACTTATGAAGATGATATTTTGGACATTCTTTGCATTTGTCCCTACTCAACTTCTTGTTAAATTCAGCCTACTGTTCTAGAATGTCAAGAACCTTTTTTTCGTTATTCTGAAACTGCATGTAATGGATCAAGTCAACAAGTGTTTATTAAGCACTTTCATATGCTAGCATTTTGCCAAGGGAATTCCAATACAAGTAAAAAGGTTATGCCCTGCCTTTAAGGAGCTTACAATCTAATGGGAGAAGACAATACGTAAAATGAATCTGAACAGTGGGGAAGAAAGAAGATACCTACCTACATGGGGACATGATGAAGAAAGAAATCTAGAGACTTGAGATTAAAATTCAGAGAGAAATGAAGGAGCAAACAAGGCTGACCTGGTCCTTTCCTTAAAATGGAGGTTCTGAAAGGAATTGACCAACCAGAGGAAGAAGCCACAGGGGCAGAGGAATCTTACAGGATAAGAAGGTTCCTGAGAATGATAAAGACATTCAGAGAGTCAGAACAAAGCCCAAAGAGGAATGACAGTATATCAGCCATTCCTAATTATCTGTAAATTTTATAAGAACACTACCCATGTCATCATCCAAACCATTGACAAAAATGTTACCAGTGCAGGACCAAGCACCATCTATCCCTGGGATGATCTGTGGAAGACCTCCTCCCAAACTGATCTTGAGACATTAAAAATTATTCCTTGAGATTGGTCAAACGATTTTGAATCCACCTACTAGTACTATCATCGAACCCGTTATCTCTTTATCTTTTCCACATAAATATTATGATATATTTTATGAATTAATCAGTTAACAAGCATTTATGAAGTGCTGACTATTTAAAAGCAACTGTACTCAAAGTGCTTTTGTAAAATCTAAATCGATGATACAGTGCTCCCCAGATCTATCCTTTCTGGAGAAAAAAATAGTAAGGTTCATTTGGCATGCCCTTATTTGATGAATTCTTGCTGAGTTTTTGTCATGCCATTTTCTTGTCTGGATGTTCACTAACATCTCTGTAATGATTCATTCTAGAACTTTTCCAGGAATCAAAATTGAGTTTACTGACTATTCTGGGCTAAGCCTGACTCAGGCCAATCTCCTGGTAGTTATATGTTCAATATTGGAGTGAAATTAGACACTAATAGGCTACCCAACAATTAACAAAAGTAAATTTACTTAGCCATGGCAGGTGATGGATATTTCACAGGGACATACATTGAGGATACTCAGTCAATTCAGCTGAATGAAGACCCCTTCCCTGAGCTATCCATCATGATTTGCTAGACAAGCATCAGAAAATACCTGGAGCTCCTCACAGTGGTTTATATTCCAGCAACTAGGAAATAATGTCAATAGCCTGAGTCTTTTGTTCTCTGCAGCAATGAAGTCCTAAGGATGCTTTCAATTCCTCTTAAGGAAAAATTAGTGTAATGGTCATAGTGGGTAAGTTAGGATATTGCTCCCACCACACTTAACCTCTGGTTTGTGGAGTATTTTCTTCCCTTTCCCTGAAAACTGTAGCATTTATATTTCTCTAGCCATATGGTACATCTCCTTTTCTTCATGATCTTTCAAATATCACTGACACTGGCTCAGCAATCACATTTGCCATTTCTTTTGGAAAGGGGGCAAAGCTTTGGCTGGCTGCCTGCAAGATGATCCAAGTCACTGGTGCCCCTGGGAGCTGTTCTTCCTAAGATGGAAAGAAAAAAAGTGAGTTTCTTCTTCTAGATCAAGAGTGGAGGACAGGGCTTCCTCCATAGTATGGGAATTTTGGAAGATCTCTCTAGAAGAGGAGAGAGAACACAGGAGAAAAGGAAGTTGGGGCGGGGGGGGGGGGGAGGGGGGGGGGAGCTTTGATCAGCATACAACCAGAACAATGGCGGGGGGGGGGGGGGTAGCTATATATACAATTGCTTTTTTCATCTGTAAGACTCTAGTGAAATATCTGAGAGCTGAAAGCTAAAAGGACTGGTAAAGAGATACATAACATTTTAACAATGAAATCGCAAGTGGCTTGCTCTAGGGAGAAGGAGGAAATGAGTCAGAGCAACTGACCTGCTTCCCCTTGACTTGAGACACATGCACTATTATTACCCATTTCTTTTTAAATGAGAATTTTAGAATACTTATTTCTCCTTAAATATTTCTAACAGTCAAGTGTTTTTTTTTTAATCAATTAAGAAAAGGAAAGAAAAAATCTATTGCGTAAAACTGAGTTTCCATCCACAACTAGTTTTAAATCCATTGCCAAGTTGATAGGGAAAGATGCCCTCTAAAGCTGCTGAGGTTATTTTTCCTGACATCTTGGCCCCTCTGATTGGGTGCTACCAAGCTTTCAGGTCTGTAGTAGTTGTCAGTCCTCAACATAATTCCATGAACCTTTGTAGTGCAGAGATGTGATACAAATAAGCTTAGCAAGTGATCGCTATTGGGCACTTCAAAAATAATAACTGATATTCACAAGATGATTTAAAGTTTTTAAGGAATGTTACATATATCATCTATGTGATCAACATGGCCCAATGAAGTACATACTAAAAAAATGTATTTACAACTCCAGATTTAGAGACAAAACAACCTGGAATTTAATCTTATCCCTGATACTCACAAATGGTGAGGACCCTTGGTTTTTATAAACTCTGTTTCCTCTTCTGTAATATGGTGATAAAAGCTTGTGGCATCTCTCATGAGGCTATTAAGGCTCAAATGAAATAATGTGATTTGCCAACTTTAAATTGTTTTATAATGTCAATAGTTAACAGTATTATTATAGTCTCTATTTCACCATTCAAGAAACTGAGGCTCTAAGATGCTAAATGGTTTAGACACACAGCAAGTGTCAGTTGCAACCCTTATCCCTCACATCTCCAAGTCCAGCACCAGTCTACTCCCCAAAAAGATTAAAAATTAAAATGCAAACTTTGATTTAATAGTTGCTAAACACCAAAGAGAGAGAACACCCACGATGTTTTATTTTAGTGTTCACTGAATCTACAAAAACTTGGCATTCTTTTCACTAAATCTGCATGATTTTATTTCCATTCAGTGGCCTAACTAGACCCACAAATGCAAGCATTTCAGTCCAGAATATTTGGGGGTGGTTATTCATAGTATAAAAATTAATAAATATAAAATTCCATAACACAATTAATATGTTTTATTGGATTTTGCTGCTGACAGCACTCCCTAATGCAAGTAAGAATACCACCTGGGTGGGCATAGCAAAGGGATCTGTCTCTTTGCCAAGCTTTTTCTTTGGTTCAAATTAATTTTCATGTTAAGCCAAAAATGATCTTGGGAATTTTTAATTCCATCATGTAACTAGTCAAGAAAAACTTTGCTATCTACTTTGTAAACATGAACACAGATGTACATTCACAAAACCTTGCATGATTCCTATAATTCCAGTAACTTCCTCAAAAGAATGCTTCTCCCGCACTCCCTCCCTCTTCTGAGCTCTTCTACCACGTACCTGACAATGACGCATGTGATGTCCCCTTGGACCATGGATTACTTTGTAATCTTCAATTTAAATATATACATATATACATATTTTATTGCTATTAAACTTTTCACCATTTATATCTCACTCTCCTCATTTACTCTGTGAGCTTCTTGACAGGAACAGTTTTCCAGAGTATAATGCATTGCAATACAAAATCAGAGAAATACCTTGGAAGAGACTTGAGAAGTCATCTGATCCAACTTGTAATTAAGCAAGCAAAAATGCTCTACCCAACATCTTTAACAAGTGATTACATGGAGTATACTTGAATACTTCCAGTAATGGAGGATTCACTACTTTGAAAAGTATTTTATTTTACTTTTGGACTTCTTTCTTAATTAAAAAGTTTCTCCTTAAACCAAACCTACATCTGCCTCTTTCCACCAGATGCTACTAGTTGTGAATCTAGGATCAGGAAAAAAAACCCAAACCATCTTCCATATGACAGCAATCCAAATACTTGAATAATATCATCCTTGTCCCTTTACTGAGCAAAGTAACCCTGATTTTTTTTTTTGACTAATCCTTATAAATTATGTTCTCCTATAGTCACTTGTCTAGCTACCCTTCTCTGGACTGATGCTAATTCAACATTTACTAAGCACCTATTATGAGTCAAGTTTTGGGGTTTCAAAGACAAAAATAAAACAGGTTCTCATCACAAATGGTAGATCCTGAACAAATATCTGTTGATTGCAATTTATTGATACAAGATAGTTTATATTCCTCAGTCATGGAGAGTAGGGTGGCCTGGTGGTCAGGCACTGGTAGCAGCCATATATTTTTAGGGCTAAGATTAGGATAGGGCTATCTTTTCCAATGCATAGAGACATTAATGGAACCCACAAACCCTTGCAATAACAGATTGGAAAAAGTAAAGCACTGATGAAGTTAAAGGGGAAATTAATATGGTCTAAGTGTGTTAGGAAGGTCACTCTAGGTCTCTTTTCTCCTGAGCCCAAGCTCTATTTCTGCTATTTTTTTTTAACTTTGCCTCCCATCACACTTCATTCCCTCACTGAAATTAATAACACAGCATCCATTCTATGGGTATATATTCCATTTGTGATCCCTACGGTCTAAGCAAATTTCTGTACAACATTACACTTTTTCTAAAATAGCTGCACAGAGTATACCATGTTGCAAGATGATTGGGATATCACGAAGAAATGCATTTTTATTCTTGTTTTTCCATCAAACTACACACTTGGGCTTCACAAAATAACACCAACAAAAACCCAACAACCTAGTCCTAACATAAAATGAGAATTTCAGTGCGTGATACACCACAGTAACAACAGAGGAGATGAAATGTTGTGTGCTGTAGGATGTGCAACGCTATCCCTCAAAGGAAAGCTGCAACACAGTACTCATTCTATTCTGCCACATGTGGAGAGGGCACAACTAACGTGAGTTCATGAATGTTTAGAAACACAGTGGAATGAGAAACCGGCCCTGCTAGAGACCCAGAAACTTGAATAATTCTCTGTCAGAGGATAGATCATGGCTTTTTAGCTAGAAGGGTCCTTAGAGGTCATTTAGTCCAACCTCCTCCTTGTGGAGACGAAGAAGTTAAGTGAGTGGCCCAAGGTAGGTCACACAAATAGCAAGTGACAGTACTGGGATTTTAATCAAAGTCTTCTTTCACCAAGCCTCTTTCTATGGCCACAGGATTATTGATGGTGTGGTACCTGGGGCACTCATCCTCCATGAACTCCCATAAAACTACTCTAGATTCTAGATGCATTGTGGGTCAGAATCCTTTCTAAATCATAAACAGCTCAGGAGAGTCCACCAATATGTTTACTTTTATTAGACAGTCATATTTTATTGTCAGAAAATACACATTTTGTTTAAACTGAGGGCATTTAATGAAATAGCATTGTAATAAACATAACAACATGGCACTCATTCCATAAAGCCAGAGCTCCCCAACCCCTCACTCCAAATACAGTCACTCTCTGTCTATGTCCATTACCTTCTGTGAGCAGCTTGACTAAAAGAAAGAGAAGTATTGCCATTGAGTTAACTAAGAAAATGGCAGCCCTCTCCAGAAGGGGAGAGGCTATTAACCACTGCACTCCTTTCCCCACAGTGGATAGAGGAATGAGTGCCAAGTGACCTTGAAATAGTAACTCAGCTGAAAGCAATACCATTGGAACAATTGGAGTCTGGAAGAACTTCCATTCTCCCTTGCAGGGGAAAGGCTTATTAACTATAGCATCCTTAATCCCAGTTGGACAGGGGATCAGGTGACTATGATAACTGAAAACTAGTTGGAACAATCATTTGGTTCCCAGCAGGGAACTGCTGAGATGCCATGTCTGATAGAGAAAAGTTCCAGCAGCAAACCAAATGACAGTACCAGCAGAAGCCATCAGCAGTTCTGCAGTGTCAGAAGTAGGGAGGCTCCCCTTTACCATATCTGTTCTAATTATGTGTTTCTTTCCTGTGTACCCATCCACACAGATATCTTGGCTATACTTGTTTCCTATATGCAGATGCCCCACATGTAATCTATAAGAATATCCACTCTTCCTTCCATGGAGTTTGAAGATGGCAAAGTAAAAAAATTTGTAGGGAATGCTCTACTGTTACTTATAATGCTACCCAATTTCATTAAATGAATTTTATTCGAACCATGTGTTTTGCATCAGTCAATAAGCATTTATTACACAACTACTGGGTACTAGACATCGTACTAAGTGCTAGGTCTACAAAGAAAGGCAATAGATTGTCCTCAAGGAGTTCGGGTCTAATGGCAGTGAGAGCATGCACACACACTGTAGAAACAAGCTATATGCAGGATAAATTGGAAATAGTCAACAAAGGGAAGGAGCTAACATTGAAGAGCATTGAGAAAGGCTTCCTATAGAAGGTTGGGCTTGAAGTTAGTGAAGCCAGGAAATAGAGATGAGGATGGAGGGAATTAATTCTAGGCATGAGAGATAACCAGTGATTAAATGCCCAGAATCAGGAGACAGTGTCTTGTTTACAGAAGAAAAAGGAGACCAGGGTGACTGAATCATAGAGTACATAGAAATGTATAAGGGTTAAGAAGAGAGGCAGATTATGAAAGGCTTTAAATGCCAAACAGAAGGTTTTATATTTGATCCTGGAGATGATAGGAAAACCATTGGAATTTACGGACTATGGGTATAATAAGGTCAGACATGTTTCAGGAAGATCACTACCTTGCCAGCTGAGATCCTCTAGCTGACCACAAAGAGTTTACATGTTGGTGAAGTCTCATGATCTATGGGGTTAGGGAGGATTCTGATCTACAAAATACCTAAAACCTGAATGGGTGAAGAAGGCTTCAAGGGATACAGCAATATCTACCCTAATTACATAGTTATTTGTCCAGACTCTGCCATGCAATTTTAAATTCCAAGCATGTAACAGTTCATCCTCCTCTTTCAAGTTCTAGGGTAATGTTGATAAATAATGGACCAATTCAAGTTGACTAAAGTATGGAAGGGCAGCTAGGTGGCATAGTGGATAGAGTGCCAGGTCAGGAATCAGGAGGACTCATCTTACTGAGTTCAAATCTGGCCTCAGACACTTACTAGCAGTGTGACCATGGGCAAGTCACTTAACCCTATTTGCCTCAGTTTCTTATCTATAAAATGAGCTGGAGAAGGAAATGTCAAACCACTCCAATATCTTTCCCAAGAAAACCCTAAATGGGGTCACGAAGAGCCAGATATGACTGAGAAATGACTGAAAAGGTACAGAAGGTGAGAAGTTCTTGCAGTACCTGGTTCCTGCTACTATTTTGTGAAAGAAGAAGCATCTGGTCTTTCATCTGGGGATATTGTTTTCAAAAGCATCAGTTACCCTGAGAAAGAGATTTTTGAAAGGTTTTCTGATGGTCTTTCCAAATCCTGACTGTGGAATATATAAACAGCATTTCCCTTTTATGAAATCAGCAATGTCTCTGGGCCTATCAACACCAGTGACAGTATTCACCCAACTTTTGGACACATTTATATATATTCTTAGGAATCTGAGCCACTATTCTGTGAAGTGGAAAAAACCTTTCACTGTGGTGGAAACAGCTGTTCTTTCTAATCTAATTAGACATTCTATTTTGGTGAGTTGTGCTTTACTTCTGTATGTTTCAGCTTAATGTTTGAATGACTTACAGAGTTCTTGGGGAACTGAGCTGTACTGAAAGATAAGTCTTTGAATTATCCACTGTAAAACTTAGATGGTTACTGGAACAAATACAATCTGTTACTTCATTCCCTATGCTGTCAAGTAAGTACTCAAATAAATCTACTACAGTTAAAGCACAGAAAGGCAAGAGAAAACCATTCAAGGGAGATGAGAGATCTAGTGAAACAGAGGTTTGAAATGCAACTAAAATCCAAATCACCTGCACACAGGATGGCATATAAATAGTGCTGGACCTAGAATCCAGAAGACCTGGGTTCAGATTCTGCCTTACACACTTACTAGCCGTGAGACCCTAGGCAAGTTATTAACTTCTTTCATTCTTGGTCTCCTCATCAACAAAAAAGGGATAATAAAGGTAACAAAAACCCTTAGTTCCCAGGGTTGAGTAGCCATGGAAATAATATATATATATATATATATATATATATATATGTGTGTGTGTGTGTGTATATATATATATATATGCATAAAGAATTTTGCAAACTCTAAGGGCCTATGTAAATGTTAATTGGTATCATTCTAGCACATGAAATGCCCAAGAACCCGCCATCTTGGGTAGAGAGAAGAGTCCAGCAAGTATGAGGTAAAGGATCCTATCTAATAATAATAATAATAAATAGCTAACACTTTTATGTGCTTACTGTGTGCCAGGCACTGTGTTAAGCATTTTACAATTATTTCACTTGATTCTCACAACAACCTTATTAAACAGGGCTGCTATTATTTTTCTACCATTTTACAGATACACTTAGATGACTCAGAAAGAAAGATTCAGCTTCCTGAGTTCAAATCTGGCCTCAGATACTTACCAGATATGTGACCCTGGGCAAGTCACTTAACCCAGTTTGCCTCAGTTTTCTCATCTGTAAAATGAGCTAAAGAAGAAAATGGCAAACCACTCCAATATCTTTGCCAAGAAAATACTAAATAGTATCATGAAGAGTGGACACAGCTGAACAATAACAGCCTTTACAGATGAGGAAACTCAGGTGTTCCTGACTCTAAGGCCCAGCATGCTATCTAGTGCACCACCACAGTATCTAGCCAGGTTTACCAACATTACTGAAATTGGAATGGGTTCGGCTGAGTTCTAGGCCTCTAGTTGCAGTCCTCCCAAGGAAAGGTGAAGTAGCAGAAGGATGACCCTAAATCCAATGTTAAGTGACCTAACCTCTCTAAAGCTAGAGTTTCCTCATCTGCAAAATGGGCATCACCATAATGCTATTCTCACAGGGCTGTTTTGGAGATCAAATGGCATTATTGTGTGTTCGCCCTTCATTGCCAAAGAAGACCACGCCATCAGAGAAATGACGACATGACTTGCACTTGATTTTGTTTTGAGTGAGGGAGGGCTGTGCAGGTCACCAGCCTCACTTCTCCTCCACAGCCATCTGAATCCAGTGACCAGATATTCCTGAGGATGACTGGAGATGACCCAGGATGAGGCAATTGGGGTTAAGTGACCTGCCCAAGGTCACACAGCTAGTGAGTGCCAAGTGTCTGAGGTGAGATTTGAATTCAGCTCCTCCTGACTCCTGCACTGATGCTCTATCCACTGCACCACCTAGCTGCTCCTAAATGGCATAGTATACATAAAGAATCATACAAAGCAATTGTTGCTGCTGTTATTTTTTTTATTGTCAACTTAATAAATGCAAATATTTCAATATAGAAAGAAGAATAAGACAAAAGAAAATTAATTTCTGCTATGCAGTTTTTTAAAATGTGTACTTACACATTTAACAGAATCACAATCACAACAAAAACCAAACCTGCCTTATTTCATCTTTTTTTTTGTTTTCTTCTGTGAATTAAAAATTTTGAAAACTGCTTTCTTGATGTTATTTTTTGCTTTTCTATCACTGCCTACTAACATACCTCCCCCATCACCTCCTCCCCAAGTGAAAGCCCTCCCTAATAATAAAATGAATTAATGAATCGACCATATCTTATTTTACATCTTAATTCAATTCAATTACTATTTTTATGTTTTTAGACCAGTCATTAGACTTCCTTAGGCCTCTTTTTTCTTCTGTATGTTGGAAAATAGCCCCTTTCTTTACCTACTAGATACAATTTTTGAGAATAAAATAAACTGGATTTCAAGACGGAAGGGCTCTTAAGGATCATCTGATCCAACAGCAACATTTTACAGAGGAGGAAACTGAGGGTTTTAGAGTCATTCGAGTTCATCAAGGCCAATTCACTCCTTTGATGGATGAGGAATCTTGAGGTTCAGGGTAGTTGTGACCCTCCTAACCTCACAATGGTAGTAAACATTAGAGGTAGGATTTGAACCCAAGGCCTCTGACTTGAGTCAGTACTCTTTTAACTGCATTATGCTGAACATTTCCTCTTTACAATCTCCTAGATGGCAAGAAACAGAGCTGAACTTCAAACCCAGGTCCTCCACCTCTCACTCCATGGCTAGATCAAGCATACCACACATGACATTATTTTGACAAGGTTTTCAAAGTGCCATGTAAGTTCAACATGGTACCAGGTATGATGGTACAAGCCGAAAATCTCAACTAACAGAAAGACTGAGACTGGCAAATCATCTCAAGTTTCAGCCGTGAGCTGCAGTGGTCTATGCCAATTAGGTGGATATCCTCAACTAGGTATTAATATGGTAAATCCCCCCAGGAGTGGAAACAGCTGACTACCAGATTACTTAAGGAGGGGCAAACTTGCCTGTGTCAGAAATAGAGTATATTAAACCTCTCATGCTGATCAATAATGGAAACAAAAGACATTGGTAGTACAGGTGTCAAAAATGTATCTGTTTATAGTTCCTTGCATTATTTTTTAAAAAAAGGATTCTTTGCATTATTTGAATGGCAGCTAACTGGCATAGTGAGTAGTGTTGGACTTGGGAGTCAGGAAGTCATGAGTTCAAATCCAACCTCAGTCATTTACCACTTGTGTAATCCTGAGCAAGTCACTTAAATTGTCACTTAAAAAAGGCCCAGCTATAAAATGGGGATAATAATAGCACCTTCTTCCCAGGGTTGTGGTGAGGACCAAAGGAGATAATATAATGTAACGCCAATCTTAAAGTGCTATATAGACATTAGCTTAGGGTGCATAACTCTGACTAGTTGAGATTCAGAGGTAAAAGAAGGATGTGTAAAACAGAACATAAACCCAAAGAGGGTTGAAAATTCCACAGGTGGCATTGCAGGGTCACTCACACACACACACACACACACACACACACACACACATCATTGTGGGCTGTGAATTAAAGGGAAAAATGAAAATGAGTGGGAATACAGAGGAAACAAGGACTGACTTTCACAATTTCTCCTTACTTTGCTGGGATAAACGTTTTGAAGTATTTTCTTTCCCCTTGTCTATACTCTGACAGTGAGTAAAACCAGAAAGACAGCTGGAGCTGCAGAATTCATATGGAAATTGTTAAGACTCTTAAATTGCAAAGTAGCTGCCTGATCTCCATCAGCTGAAGAATATTCTTCCCATGAGTTCATTATGCCAGTGGGATAAAAAATAAAATCAAATTAAATCTGGCAGTAGTGTGTAGAGTGGATTGGGGGAAGCTGTTGAATCCTTGACCCCTAGTGAGAACATGGAGCTTAGATACTGGTGATATAGGTCCTGTCTCTGAAGGGTCTTGGAGAAGGAGTATATTTATCCAAAGTCTCAGACACAGCATAGTATAAAGGAAATCCTTCCAAGTTAAATGTATCAAAATCCAAGGGCCTACACAGGTATAAAAGGGAGTGTATGGGGGAAAAGCACAACTCAAATAAAACAGAAAAATTTCATAACAACTTTTATGCTAGAGACTGTGTTCCTTTAAAGGCAGCTAAATAGATACAGTGCTGGGCCTGGAGTTAGGAAGTCATGAGTTCAAATTCAGATGCTTACTAGCTGTGTGGTGTTGGGCAAGTCACTTAATCTGTCTGCCTCAGTTTTTTCAACCGTTAAAATGGGGAAAATAATAGCACCTACCTCCTAGAGTCATTACAAATGAGAATATGCAGCATTTAATAAAGTATCTGGCAGAAGACTGGAGCTTGATAAATGCTTATTCCCTTCCTTCCGTTATGTCCACTGTGCATGTTATACCCAACTCAATGAATTACTAAATTGTCACATAGTCCTGAGATATGAGAAAAGATAAATCAGGGGAGACTAATTGGACAGAGGGTGATAAGGACTTTAATTAAGGTGATGCAGAAAGGATAGGATGAAACATTCTGTCCTACACTGTGGGCTTCCTCAGTATCCAAGCTACTGGAATCTCTCAGAAAGATCCTCTCGTCCAAACTGGAAGGCAGCCTGAGCCTAGAGCAAATACCCTGGAACAGCTGTGAGAAACATGTACATACATAAAGAGATACATAATGCATACAAAATGAATACAAGTTAGTTTTGGGAAGGAGGGGCAGGGAGGATTAGGTTTTTGTAGATGGAATTTGAACTGAGTTTTAAAAGCAGCTCAAGATTCCTAGAAGGAAACTGAGGAAATACTGCATTCTAGGAATGAGGGAGAGGCAAATATTGCTATACTCTGGACCCCATAGAGGGGAATATACAAAAAGACCCTGAAAAGTGGGAAGGGGACAGGTTGTGAAGAGATTTAAATACCCTGTGGAGGCACCTCAGAAGTTTTGTGCCAGCAGTGAGAAGAATTTCAAGAACCAGGTGCTTGTTTTCTCTGCCAGCCTGTTCATTGTTTTTTTTCCCTTTATATTTGATAGTAGAAGTAATAGGGAGCGACTGGAGTTTGTTGAGTAAAGGAGTGACACTGTGCTTTAGGAGTCTCATTTTAGCAGCTATGTAGTAGATGAATTGGATTGAGGAGAACTTTGAGGCAGGTAGACAAATCAGGAATTCCAGGTAAGAGCTGCTGAAGACCTGAACTGAGTTAGAGGTGATTCTATTAATAATAGAAAGGAAAAAAATGTGAGAAATTCTTTGGAAATAAGATATGGTAATTTAAACAACAGAACTATGGTCTATGCCTTCATTAGTAACAGAGAAGTTTGGAAAATAGGTGAGTTTAGGGAGAAAGATAATGAATGAGTTCTGTTCTGGGGATGTTGAATTTGAGATTCCTACAAGACTTCTAGTTTAAAAGGTGTAGTAATCTGGGCTATTTCTGGCCTTTCCCTTACACCAGTACTGTGATACATATATATATATGTATAAATAAGTATGTATGTATATGTATATGCATATGTATATATACATGTATATATGCATATATACATACATATACATATATGTATATATATACATACATATATATACATATACATACACACACACACACACATATATATATATATATATATATATATATATATATATATATATTTGCATGTTTTCTCCCTTCTTGGGTTGTAAACTTGAGGGCAGGAACCATCTTTTGCCTCTTTTTGTAACCCTGGCACAAAACAAGCACTTAATGTTTATTGATTGAATAATTAACTGCAGGGTCAATAGATAGAATGGATAAAATGGTGAACTTAGTATCAGGAAGACATGGTTTCAAATTTGACCTCTGAGTTGTGTTACCATGGGGAAGTCATTTAATTTTTCTGAGCCTCAGTTTTCTCATCTATAAAATAGACACAACAATACATGAAGTCTTACCCTAAAGGCATCATGGGACTCAAATTAGCTAATGTGTGCCAAGAGCTTTGCAAATATTGGAATACTATATTATCATCCATTGGAGTATGGACTGGACCTGTGACTTCATTAGTGTAGGCAACTCACAGATGAGAAAATTCCCTCTGTCCATTCAGTTCAGCACCTCTTTCAACTGAAAGTCTTTGAGTGTTGCTTAGGGCAGTGATATTAAAGTCAAACAGAAATGAGGGCAGCTGACCAGGATCCCTGAGAGGAGGGACGGAGACATTGACTTGAAAACCACATGTTAGCATCATCTATGTTCTATTGTAGTTGGTTTATTTTCTTCAGTATTTTCCAGTCGCATTTTAACCTGGTCAGGTTGCACTTGGGACCACTGGTCCCGCCAGGTGTTTGACACCTCAGCACTACACCATACTGTCTTTTATTATATTACAAGATGTTCTTCTCTATGAGATATATTTCATTCAGGCACTAATTTTAATGGCTCCAGATGGAAGCTCTGAGCTCAGATGAGTTTGTGGGGACATCGACCAAAATGACTAACCAACCATAATGAATTGAAAAAGTTAAAGACTGGAACAGCTGAGGATGTTTAGCCAATATATAGGATGCCAATCAGATTGTACAAAATGAGGAAATATACTCAGTGATTCTAACCTTCTCATCTACGTGGCTAGAAACAACCCAAACTCACCATATGCTACCTGTGGCCTTTCAGCTCATTTGGTTCTTGATAAGCTGGTAAATTCAGGTGTGCCCTTCACCTTGACTGGCACATAGATATAAATATTTGATTAGTTTACGGCCATTTAGCCTTCTCAAATGATAGCCTAGCATTATTTTAATAGACCATGCTTCCAACTAAATCTGAGAGCTCATTAACCTTTACTAGCATACCTCTGAGGATTGATTCCATTGAGAGCAAAGTCTCAGACTTGAGAATTAGGAAGACTTTCTCTTTTCCATCTTCATTTTAGTAAATGGAACTTATTTAATGCAACTTGAGACCAATGTATAGTGAAAACCAGATAATGGCCTGCAACTTAAGCTATAATGTTGTATTTTGCCATTTAAATCTAACAGAAGCTTCAGAAATTATAATAGGAGCTAATATTAAAAAAATATCACATGCTTCATCCTCATTGTCTCATTGTCTCAGTTGAGCTAAGTAGGCGTTACTGTTGCCATTTTAGAAATGAGGAAACTGAGGTTTCAAAAGGTTAAGAGACTTAGCCAGGACAATGCAGTTCAATTCAGCAAGCACAATTAAGTATCACCACATGGGAGGCACCAAGGATACAATGACAAAAGTGAACCTTACATTCTGAGAAATATATACAAAAATAAGTACTAATGGTATTAAATTGCACTAAGACTGTGACACATTGTAAATATCAAGTAATAATAATGGATGATCAGCAAAAGCCTCATATAGGAGGCAGGGATGAAGCTGAGATTTGAAGGGCAGCAGTAATTCCAAGAGATGCAGGTAAGAGCAAAGAAACCTCTAGGGATGGTGAATAATCTGTAGAAAGATAGAACATTGTGAAATTTTGTATACAGGGCATAGCACATACACCAGTTTCACTGGATTATAGAGAGCATGAGGCACTTAATGTAAAATGAGTTTAAAGATAAGTTAGAATCAGATTGTGAAGGGCTTTGAATGCCAAATGAGACTGTATTTTTTCCAAAGATCATAGGGAACCCCTCAAACATGTAACTATGAAAGTGACACTTGTCAGGCCCCAGCATTAGGAATACCAGCTTTGCAGCTGTGTGGAAAATGGGTTGGAGACTCTGTGTGTTCTTTATTCTCAAAGAGGACCATGACATCAGAAAGGCGGAATCAAGACTAGCACATGAATTTGGTTTAAGTGAGGAAGGGGAATGGTTTGGAGAGGGAAGATTCTGGAAGAAGGGAGGGAGGGTAATTAAGCAAAAGTCCAGGTGAGAAGTGATTAGGAGCTGAACTAGAAGGACTGTGATGTGGAGAAAACAGAAGAGACTTTTTGGGTAAGACTTAGATTAGATATGGAGGGCAAGGATGAGTCAAGAATAACTCCCAGTTTCTGAAGCCTGAGTGTGCAACAGAAGTGATAGATTTGAACCTTGATTTCCTGTGACTTTAGGTCCAGTGATCTTTCCAGCACATCACTGAACTGAAAAACAGCTGCTTCCTCTTCCAGTTAGCCTGAAGCTCGGAGGTGTTAAGTAACCTAACCATTATCAGATAGGAAATGTCTAAAGTGAATTCAGATTTAAACTTCCCATCTCCAACACACTTTGGCACTATTCTTCTGACTCTTCACTGGTTGACAGAAGTCCTGAAAATGTATTGGGGAACATGGACAATAATAATCCACAATGAGGTGTCATGGATGGATTGTGAGGTACATCATTAGAGAACCCATAATGATAATAATTGAAATCTTTAAAAATATTGAGCTACATTTTATAGCATAATAGCCAGAAGAAAACCCCAATTCTCAAGTAATAATAATAATTAACATTTCTAACGTGCTTTAAAATTTTCATGGAAACTCAAGGAGGAGAGAGTTGGAGGTGATATAGACTAAGCATTAGGAATTTTGCAAAAACATACAAAGTAAGGACTCTGCCCCATTATGGAGGCAGTGAGTCTCTCAGAGGATGACACAGAGAGAAGTGCCAATAAATGGAATGATGCCAGGGAAAAGACAAATTAGTTTTTTTACTCAAGGGCTGGCCTTTCTTGATCCCTTCCAAGGCAAAGGGAGTAGCAAGAGGAAGAGGGAGAAGGAGAGGAGCCCCTTCTGAGGGAGATCTGCTTGGTTTGTCCAAAACAATAATGGCGATACTTCCTTTCTTTCCCTATCTCTTGTAGGGAGTGAATATATGTTCCAAACATTGTACCTATTTCTTTAAAGTTTATATGTTACACTGCTGTTTACCTAGTTTCTACAAGATGGTATTACAATAAAATTGTGACACCAGAATTGATGTTCTACTCTGTGGAAATGTCATGGGAATCAAAGGAGAAGGATCAGAACTCCCTGCATGGCCACTCAGGCTAAGAACCCTGGCTAATAAGATTTCCACAGCTATCACACACAGACAAACAGACACACACAGACAGACAGACAGACACACACACACGCTTTTCTTCTGCAGGGATGGGGGCATCTTTCTGCCTGATGGCTTTATTGGTCTGTGTGTATTTGGTAGTGTATACACATGGATGGAAGAGAGGGCATGTACACAGAGGGCACTGATGGAAGTTCTTCCTAAATCTCTGTGATTTCCCTGACCAGGGACTTGAAACAAACCAAAAAGATTTTTCCTGAAAAATAGCTTTGTAAGACTCCAAAGGGAAAGTAAAGCATATGAATCTGGACCATTATGGATGTCCTTTAGGAAAAGAATGAGCCTGGACAGTGGGATTAAGGGGAAGTACCAAGGTAAGCAGAGAATTGCATCACTTCCTTAAAATCTCCTTTATCTTAATTCCATTTCCCTAAACGTGTTCAAGGGACCTCATTTGTCCCAGAAGGGCAGATTGAAGGCATTGACTAAAGGAAAGTCACATGTCTGGGGTTGCCTAAAGGGAGAAGCTAATACCGAATGCTTCCCCAACTCCTCCTGGCAGAAGAGGTCTTTTAAGAGAGCATAGGTAGCTTTCCTTCTAAACTAAGCAATTCAAACCCTCAACTACTGTAATATTATTTAACTTATGGAATCAAAGGATTTAAATCTGGAAGGGATAGTCATATAAATTCCTCCTTTTACAAGTGAGAAAATTAAGCCAGTAACAATGTCAGTAGCTTACCCAAAAACCTACAAATAGTACAGAACAGCATAAGCACTCAAACTGAAGTTTTCTAACTCCAAATTCAACGATAGTTTTCAGATACCACATAGTCTCTGACTCTCAAATCAACCTGGAAAGGGATAGAAGGTGTTACGAAGGACCAAGTTGCATATGATGAATTTATTCTATGATAAATTTCCCAGAAATCTTGCATTCTTATGATTGCTGCCCCTCTCCTCCCAAGCCAGTAATGAACTCCCTCCCTCTCTGCCTTTGAGAATACATGGCTTCCTTCAAGGTTCAGTTCACGTACCATCCACCATACAAAACATTTATGGAACCTCCTAATTTTTAATGTTCTCTCCTTCTGCCTCAAATGATCATATATGAATGGATAGCAGAATATATGTTTCCTGAGGACATGAACTATTTTTTTTTCCTTTCTCTTTTATTCCTAGGACCTAGAAAAAACTTACTCCCCATTTTAGAGCAACTAATCTACTCAATTCTGGGACTTACTCAGGGGCAGTAAAAACCTAACTGTAGACTAGAAATAAGTATATGAAATCTGACTCCAACCCTCTCTATCCAAGCTCAATCCCAAACAGCCACCCCACCGCACTCAGGATATAAGGGTCTAGAAAGTATGTGGCATTTTGCCCACTTCCAAACTTCAGGAACATCCCCACCCTCAACATCTCTTGATCATAAGAAAATCAAGTAATAATTTTTGATAGCACCATAGCTACTGGGAAGAGTATGACAGCTATCACCCTATGATTTCAGTCATAATTTCCATGATTCTGAATTGTGACCTGCTTATAACAAAGTTCCTTTCCTTGGCTACCACTTCCCATTCCCTCATACCTTTCTATGTCAGTCCTATTCCTCTTGAGTCTCTATATAACACTATCTTGTTCTAACATATGTTTCCAGAGTGATCAAATATTGTTTTCCTTAACACACTCAGTGCTGCAGTCAAATTCCAGCCTCCATTTACAACATTCCCATCTTTAACCTCCAGGCCTTTGCATAGGCTAACCCATTCCTATGACATTATCTTCCTCCACATAATATCTTAGAATCCCTAGATCCCTTTAAGATCCCAATCAACTGTCACCTCCTTTCTAGATTTTGCTAGTTGTTTTATCTTTAAAATAAAGGAATATGACTAGGGCTGATTCAAAATCCAATGATACTAAAATGATTATTTCTGGATGTGAAATTTTCCAATACATAATGATTTTCAAAAATATTCTCCTCCTATTTGATCAGTGTGTTTTTATAATAACAGTTCACATTCTGTTTTATAATTTGCTTTGTGCTCTTCTGGCAACATTTAGTGAATTAGGTAGCGTAAGCATCTCACAGCAAAGCTGTCTTTGGATTCAAAAAACCTGCCCGAAAATTTCAATTCATGATGAGTGCCTCTTTGTTTATAGAATTATTCCTTTACCAGCAGATGACTATAGCAGTACATTTTCGGGCAGTGTTCACAAAAGTACCAGCCTAGATGGGGAAAGATAAAAATCTATCTGCATTACCAGGAAATGTGCCTAACATACCATGTTTCATCCAACATTTGCCTGTTGGCATCAGAGATGTGCAAAAGTATGGGTTGGAGTATGCCAATACACCCACATCCACACCCTTGCTTTATGTACAATGGAAACAGTCCTAGCACAACAACTCCCTGAGAAAATTTTGGACTTTCCCCCCTCCCTAAATTTCAGGTTTCAGCTGGAAAGTTTTATATTATGTTAATTCCAAACCCACAGTTTCACAGATTTAAAATTCCTAACAGTAGCTGAAATGCCTTTGCTTTCCTAAAATTTAACATGAAAACATCTTATGTTAATTTTTCTTCTTATAGGAATTGATTTTTAAAAATAATAATGACATAATAAGCATACTAATGACTCGGGTAAAAATATATGGCAAACCCATTTAATTTCTAGATGTGAAGAAGCTAGGAGAGACAGCTGACAAATTGAATTGTAGAATCAGAATTCAAAAGGCTAGAGTGATAGGCCAGACCAATAAAATGAAATATAAAAGGAGAAAAATAAAATACTATACTTGTATTTAAAAAATATCAGTCATACAAGCTCGTGATGGGAGTAGGGAAGGGTGTGATGGGGCAGAGGGGATGGCTAGAAAACAGTTTTGTGAAGAAAGGGGGAAAGGAAGAGGTAAGAAAGGGGGAAGGGGGGAGAGAGACAGAGACAGAAGGAGAGAGAGGAAGAGAGAGGGGAGGGAGGAAGGAGAGAGAGAGAGAGAGGGAGAGAGAGAGAGAGGGAGAGAGGGAGAGAGAGAATACGATTCGGAGTTGGGGAACATTAGAGAGAAAATCCAGACAAGTCAGGAATACAACTAGGAGAGGAATAAATTAAGTCTCTATGGGCTATATCTCTTCCTTGAAATGGAAATTCAGAGAGGAACCAGTCAATCAGAGGGAAAGGCTACAGGAATGCTGGAGCCAGCCCTCTGCTAGAGAACCAATCACCATAGGAGCATTTACCACCTCAGAAATTAACAAATGTTACAAATCAGAGCTCAATTTATTTTTTTTTTTGATTGGTCAACTAGACTTCAAAAAAGGATGGAGAAATGTTAATAGTGCAGTTTAAACTTAAGCATACATTTTTTTTCTTCCAGAAAGTCAGTTATACATTTACCAGCACAACCCTGGAAGAAGGGTACTACAAACATGCAGATTACAGAATGAAGAGGTTTCTGGCACATTGTAGAGAAAGTTCAATAGAGTCAGGATACAATCAGACAAGACATGGCTTGATGGTGGTGGCAGCAGCAGTAACTAACATTTATATAGCACCTACTATGTGCCAGGAACTCTATTAAATGCTTATATATTTTCAATAGCAGTGTTCTTAACATATAACCTGTCCTGGTCAGACCACATCTGGAGTATAATATTCAGTTCTGATAATGTTTTAGGAAGAATATCAAAAATCTGTACAGCATCCAAAGGAAGATGAATGGGAGTCTGGAAATCATCCTATATGATGAAGATTGTTGTCAACTAGAGATGTAGGAATAGCATGACATCTGTCTTTAAATACAGAGATTATTTTCATAACTTTTTTATTTAATTTTTTAAGATTAAACCGATCTATTCTACTTGGTCAATGTAGGCAAAGCCAATATCAATTGGGAGAAGCTACAGGAAGGCATACTTAGACTAAAGTTTAAAATATCCCTAATAATTGAAGTTATCTAATCAAATGTATAAAATTTGCCTACATACATACACATATGCATGTATACACATACACCTGTGACCCTCAGTCAAAGTGTCTCACTTGAGGACCTAGAGGACCACATATGGTCTCAAGTTTGCAGGTTCCCCACCACTGGAGAGAGTCCCTAACATTTTCTAATTAATGATTGGCAATATTTTACATGAAATTCACACTTTACATAAGAGCTGAGACAACAGGATCTCTGAAATATGCTCCAGCTCTGAGATTCTATGAATCTAAGCAGTTCTACAAAGAAGCTCTCTTTTCAGATTATTAAATCAGAAGAGATCTCAAAGGTTCCAACTATGGCCTAAACAGGAACCCTTTTATTAGCATCTCTAAGAATGGCTAACTGGCTTATACTTGAAGATGGCTTTTGGATAATTTCATTAGGAAATTTTTCTTACATCAAACACAAGATGTCTTTCTTACAGCTTCTACCCATTGTTTCTAATTTCTCTTTCTTTAGTCAAACAGAAAAGGTCCAACCATTCTTCTAAATGACAGCCATTTGAGAAGTTAGGGAAATAAGGCCATTGACCTAGAGGGAACCCCAAAAGGTGTCTAGTTTAATGCCCTCATTATACAGTTAGAGAAACTGGGGCCCTAGAAGAAGAAGTAATTTGTTCAAGACTGTTCAGGCACTTAGCGTCAGAAGCCAGATTTGAATCCAAGAGTTGGAACTCTTGCCCTTCTATCATGTTCCCTCCTTCAGTAGAATGATCATATTCCCCTTCAGTCACCTTTTCAGCAGATTAATGAAACACAATTGCTTCAACTATGCCTCATATGGTACTTTTAATTCTGTTCACCATCCTGGTTACTCTTCTCTGGATATACTCCAGCCTGTCAATATTCTTCTGAAAGAGTGGAACTCCAAACTATACATAAATATCTGACCTTGGCAAAATACAGGGAGATTTCCTAGAGGCTCCTAGCAATAATTGGAGGGTAAGTAATGTTGTTGCTTTGATTAGTGATGGTAAATGATGGGAAAATTAAACGGAAAATGCCTTAGATATAGGATTCATTAGATATCTGTGAGTATGGACTGAAGGGAGGTTCATCACGATGCTCATTCCATGACCTTTCCCTATAATTTCTTTCATCTAAAATTCAATCAGGTTGTCCATACAACCCCAAAACAATTTGTGGAGGAAGTGAAAATTTGTCTCATCCACCTGGTGCCAAGAATGTCATATAGTAATTAGAGAAAACCCCAAAGTTAAGTGGCTGCATTCAAGTCCCTGTTTACCTCTGACGCACTGGTTATGAGACTCAGGCAACTCGCTTAACTCCTCAGTAATATAGACAACTCATAGAACAACTGCCCACCAATATTGGTAGAGGGAGTTTCTTGACAAAAGGAATTTCCATTCATGGACATTGCCACACTGATGAGATGAAATCTTAGGTAAAGACAGCTAAAAAAAAACTTTATTGTTTGGTAGAAAAGATTTCAATATCACATGAAAGTCTTTATATTGTATTTCACAGATCAAAAGAATGAAATTTTCTATCAATATCAAAAAAACCACTGATATATTTGAAAATTCAAACTTCTAACAATCTCTCCTATCCTCCTCACCTTCCTTTTCTATGCAATGTTCAAGGTCAGTTGCTCCTGAACAAGGGTATACTGGAGACAGTTCTTGCCACTCAGGAAAGCTGATTGTTAAATTTTTAATACGAACATAAACAACTCAGAAACTGGCAAACACTACAAAATCAGGGTTGATTTATTGTTTTCTTGATGGTCTAAACTTAAAGTCATGCAGAAAATGTAATAATGGAGATTAAACTTGTGTGTGGAATGTGCTATTTTTCTAAATTTTAAAAAATTTTAAACAAATATAAAAACTTAAATACCTAATAAGAAAAGAAAAAAACATTATAGACTTAAATATAAAAGAAAAAAGAAAAAACATGTCATATGCACAGCAGAACATAGGAGAGGATTCAGAATATATAGCAAGAACTTATCATTTCAAGAAAGCCTATATATTAAATATTATGCATCATGTTAAAAGCTGTCCATCTTTGCTTCCTTGCAGGTTTTCTTTTGTTCTCTGCTGTACCCTTTTTACTTTGTTCTTTTTTCCCCCCTTCCTCCCCTCTACTCACCATTCCAAGGCTACAACTGAGCATGGACATATTTATATATAGGTATTGATATACACATACACATATACATATATACATACTATATATATATATATATATATAATGTTTTTATGTTTGTGCATGTCTCTTCTTTCCTGTCTCTCCTAACTCTTTTTACTTCTATCTTGCTCTCCTATTACTTAAAATACCTCCACTCCAGCAATCCTTCCTCATTCTCCTAAATCTAAAGACCTTTCTATATCCCTCTTTCAACCTATTCCCTCACCTTCCCCTCAAAAGGTCCCTCCTTTATCTTCTACCCCCCATCCCCTTAGAGTTTTATTTCTTTGTAAATTTAGATGATTATACTTTTTTAAATGTATATGGATTTTCCCCCTCTTAAACCCATTCTCGATGAAAGTAGGTTTCCAGAACTAACAGCCTCCCTCTCCCATCTAACTCCTCTGTATTGGTTCTTCCTCTTGCACCTCATTTGTATAAAATAATTATTTTTTTAGCTGTTCTTTCACAGTTTTACTTTTTGAAGTCATAGCATTATCAGGTCTGCCCCAATCTTTCTTATAAGCTGCCAAATTACTAGTAACAATCTGAGACATAGATTTTACATTTTCCATACATAAAAGGTAAACATTCTACCTTTATTTAGGTCCTTGTCATTAGTGTGTACCCTATATTTCTCTTGACTCTTGTATGTCAAATCCTCTATTGAGCTCAGGGTTGTAGTTATTTATTAGGAGAGTTCTGAAAGTCTGATAGTTGATCAAATGCCCATTTTATTTTCATTCAGAAAAAATGTTCAGAGGCTCAGTTATTTTGCTCATACTGTTTCAAGATCTACCATCTTTTAGTGTTGCCAATGCTTGTGTGATTCAAATTGTGGTACCATTGTATGCAAATTGTTTTTCCTTATTACTTGTAATATTTTGTCCTTGATCTGAGATATCAGGATTTAAGTATGATATTTCTGTGAGTTTTCCTTGTAAGATCTCTTTCAGGTGGTGATCAGTGAATTTCTTCTATTTCTACTTTCCTCTCTTGTCCTAACAGTTTAGGACAATTTTCTTTAATTATTTCTTCTATTATTGTGTCAAGATTCTTTTTTTGATCAGAACTTTCAGACAGTGCAATTATGTGAATTTCACTTCTTGATATGTTCTTTAGATTCATTGTTTTTCTTATGAGATGTTTCACATTCTCTTCAATTTTTTTCATTCTTTATATTTTGGTTTGTTTTTTTTTAATTTTTTCATCTCTTATAACTTTGCTGGCTTCACCTTGCCCAATTCTGATTTTCAAGGAGTCATTTTCTTCCTTAAGATTCTGGATCTCTTTTTCTGATTGTCTGACTTTCTTGTCAAAATCTTATTTTTATTGTATTATTGTTTTTCTTTTTTTAATTTTTCCTCCATCTCTCTCATTTAATTTTTAAAGTCTTTTTTAAGTTCTTCAATGAATTCTTTTTGAGCTGATGACTATTTGATGTTATTCTTTGGGGTAGAAGGTTTCTTTGCTTCCGCATGTTCCTGTGAAGACAAACCCCAATCTTCTCTATTCCCATAGAATCTCTCTATAGTTGGATTCCTTCTCCTTTGCCTGTGCATTTTTTTAGTAATTTAGTTTTTATAATCACCTCTGTCCTGGGGTATGTGGGATGGTGTTCCTGGCCTTTGAACCTCTTCAGTTCTCCCTTCTGTCTTTGAACTCAAACCAAGATCTCCAGCCTCCTATAAGTGCCCACAGCCAGAAATATCCCTACCCCATTGTTTCTGCACTCACAAAAGTGTGCTGGTTTCTTCTCATCCCAGCCACTCTCCACAGTACAACTGGGTCTGGTGTTCCATGTCAGCAGAGGTTCCCTAGATCTTCCCCAGGTCAGATACCCAACTTCCCTCACTTTCCCTGGAGTAAAAGTATTCAAGGCTGAGGTGGAGATAGCCTCTCAAACCAACTAATGCCAGGGCTTGCTGCTTGTGATTTAAATAGCTTGTCTCTTGGGTTAAAGCTGACCCCAGCCTGGAGGTGTTTACTCTTCTGGGATTTTTCTTCAGGTCTACTCTGATGGTCACAAGAGAACCCCTATTCTGCCCCTACTTTTATTTGTTTTCACAGTCAAGGGGCACTATTCTATCTCTTCTGTGCAGCAAAATCTTGAGAGCTTGAAATTTTCTGACCTATTCTGCCATCTTCCCAGAATCCTCTCCTACTCTTTTTTTTTTTTAAATCAGAAAACTGGTGGTTATCACAGTGCCTGGCACATAATGACAATCAATGTTTATTGATTGACTGGCATTTACCGGTACACTACTACAGAAGAACTAGGAATGATAATAGAAGACAAGTTTGTTCTAGATTTTTCTGCTGATTTGACAAGGTTTAGAATAGGGAGTTTCTCTTCCAATCTGAGTACCTTTATAGCAAAGGAGAAATGCAGAGGTAGTGCTTAGAGAAGTTATTGAACTTCTATATCCACAAGGACCCTAAAATGAAGACTGATCACATATATGTTGAAACCAAATGATACAATTCTACATGAAGTCATGTACAATGTAGGGGCTGTGCCCCCATTGAAATATCCCAAAGGGCTTTTTTATTTGGAAGAAGTTCAAAGTCATTGACCAAAAAAATTATTTCCATGACCTTCTGTAAATATACCAAGAAAACCCAACTCTTCTCTTTCAAAAACCTAAACTGTAAGAATCATGTCCCAACAATTGCTTTAGAAGCTAAACCATAAAGCATAAGGAATACAAAGCAAGACTGGATTTTTGTGATACAAAGGAATTGCTTCAATTTTTGTGTTTAAAATTATCTGACCAACTTGTGACTGGTGTATTCAAAGGTACCTGATATTTGTTTTTCCTAGGTTGATGATTTTTAATGCATTCCAGGATCCATTATCTATCTGTAGTATAGCAATAAAACTTCACAACACTTAATATAAGTCATTCAGTAGGTCTTCTTACACACTAGCTTTTGAGTATGTCCACAAGGATGGTATATTATTAGACAAATTCTAAGGTTAAAGTGAGAATGTGAGAGTCTGTCTCTTTTCCTTGAAAACTCCAACCAAGCCTAACATGATAACTTAAAAACCATGGAATTTAACTAAAATGTATAATCTGCTTATTTCCTAGCATAATCATGACAAAAGTATTTTAATATGATGAACTACCTTCAAGGAATTCTCTTTTCCAAATTTGTATAAAGTCACCAAATAGCTATATCTTTCATAAAATCATAATGTTAGAACTTTTAATAACAATGAAATGTTTGTAAACTTATAGATGAGATTTTTATATCTTTAAACATCAAGCTACCATAGTCAGTCATTATATTTATGACATGGGGTAGTCTGAGGGCAGGTATCTAAGATGCCTTCCAGATTCTAGGCATGAGAGATGGCAATATATTGTGATCCTGAGTCCCTTAACTTTCCCAAATGCCCAGTTATTTCCCAACTAATCACAGTTCTTCTTTGACTATTTAGTGATTCTAGCAAAGCATTTGTCCTAACCCTTTGGGTGCTGACATTCTAACAATTGTCCTCACAAGAGAACATTTTTTATTGTGAAGACCATCTGAGAACAGTTAGGGTTATTCTCACTCCCTAAATCAGCAGTGAAGAGTCAGCTACTCCATCTGTCTATTACCTGTCTACTTTCCCTTCTCAACTAATGATAAAGGAATGATGAGTGGATGGGTTTCTCCTGCCCAACCACCCAAGTGCTTGGCAATCATGTGCTTTTCTAGATTTTTCTAGTACTCGTTTACTAGCCATTTCAAACTCCCCAAATAAGTTGTCTTCTTACTTGTGTGTGTATCTTGTCTCTCTTTCAAGATTATAATTCCCTTAAGGGTAAAAATGTTATCTTATGTTCCTTTTCTCCCAGGTATCTGGCACAACACTAAACATTTAATATATGCATAATAAATCTCTGTTGATAGGTTGATGAAATGATTTTAGGAATTTCTGCATTTTTCTCATTGTTGCATGTTCGGATAAATAACTCATCACTTAATTATTTCTTAAGTCCCTACCGTATGCAGGCATTTTGGATACTCTCAACAACTCTCTTTGATTCAGAAGTTTCCCTCAAACATTGCAAATCTCAAGTCATTTAGTCCTGATCCATTTGTGTGGCTCCTGTTCATGGTCTCCC
Organism: Bettongia penicillata ogilbyi; assembly: GCA_023548195.1. Taxonomy (NCBI): domain Eukaryota; kingdom Metazoa; phylum Chordata; class Mammalia; order Diprotodontia; family Potoroidae; genus Bettongia; species Bettongia penicillata. The sequence continues at coordinate 14,831,102 of JAJHZJ010000413.1, read as the reverse complement.
AAAAGTTCACCAAAGAGCATCCACCCCATATGCTGAAAACCTTCACTTGCTCCCAACATTTTGAGGATATATGGAACATGTTGACCATCTAGCCATCATTCTTTAAATTTACAGTATGAGTAGCCCATCTTCTCTTGCATAGTGTCAGGAGTGTGTCACAGGTACATTAGTGGGAATGTATGTTTGGTTTGCTCTCTCACTCTCCTGCCAAAGGGGAATCTGGAGGGTGACAAGGATGAATAAGATAAAGTTGGTAGAATCAGATGAAATGTAAAGTATATGAAAAGGAATGAGCTGGATGTAGTGTATTTGTGGTTTCATGTATGTGAGAGGGTTAAAACCTTTCAGTTGTCATCAATTTGACTGATGAAAAGGCAACAAGACGGAGAAAATTGTGAGGCAAACATGAAAGAAAGAAAGAGAGAAAAAGAAAGGAAGGAAGTAAAAAAGGTAAGAAGGAAGGGAGGGAGAGAGAGAGAAAGAATGAAGGAAGGAAGGAAGGAAGGAAGGAAGGAAGGAAGAAGAAGAGAAGAAAGAAAGAAAGAAAGAAAGAAAGAAAGAAAGAAAGAAAGAAAGAAAGAAAGAAAGAAAGAAAGAAAGAAAGAAAGAAAGAAAGAGATAAAGAGAGAGAGAAAGAAAAAAGAGAGGGAGAGAGAAAGAAAAAATAGAGGGAGAGAGAAGGAAGGAAGGAAGGAAGGAAGGAAGGAAGGAAGGAAGGAAGGAAGGAAGGAAGGAAGGAAGGAAGGAAGACAAGACAAGACCATGGGGAAAAGTCATGACCTGCTGAAGGTAAAATTCTTTCACCCATCCTGAAGATATTCCCTCTCTAGCTACCCACTCCTGCACGTTGTGCTCCTGTTCCCATAGTTCTTGACACTCTAAGCCAGGAGAAGTAAAAGGCCAGATTCTTGTTCTCCCCTGATACTTCCAGACTATCCTTTTGCCAACATCACTTTAGCAGTTTCTCTTCACTGAAGCAGCTGTGTAAAATAGCTCGCACACTGGATTTAGAATCAGGAAGACCCCAATACCAATTCCACCTAAATGATCACTAGTCATTTGACCACTGACCAGTCATTTAACTTCCAGAAGCAGCTAGTGGCAAAGTGGATAGAAGGTTGGGTCTGAAATCAAGATGACTTGAATTTAAATTCTGCCTTGAACACTACTAACTTTGTGACTCTGGGCAGGTCACTTGACCTCTAGGTGCTTCAGTTTCCTTGATTGCAAAATGGGGATGACAATAGCACTTGCCTCCCAGGGTTGTTGTGAGGACCAAATGAGGTAATACAAGAAAACCCCATGGACAAATGAGGTAATACTTGTAAAGGGCTTAGCACAGTGCCTGGCACATAGTAAGCATTAGATAAATACTTCTTTCCTTTCTTCCCATATCTATATCCCAAATCAGCATAATTGCTGTGCTAGGGATGAAATGAGATAATGCTTGTATGGTACTTAAGATATCTTGGGTTATTTAATTCAAACTCTGCCTGACATTAATGAATCAGGTATCCAGAATAAGGCTATATTTTCCTCTTCAACACTCTCAAGGTACCCCTGAGGGAGCTCAAGCTCCCATTCCTGTTTATTCTCCCTTATATCAACTATCAAATATAATTAGTATATCATCTATACTTTCCAGTAATTAGCACCCCAGTAACATTTAACCACCCCTCCTGAACCACTGCCTTGTCTTAGTGGAGGGACTTGTATAGTTCAATGGAACTATGAGCTATGCCATGCAGGGTTTCCCAAGACAGATGTGTCATAGTGGAGAGCTCTGACAAAAGATGATTCACTAGGGAAGAAAATGGCAAACTACTCCAGTATTTTTGCCAAGAAAACCCCATGGACAATATTGCCTGGCAAGCTGTGGTCCACAGGGTCAGGAACAGTCTGGCAAGGCTGAATGACTGAACAATAGCAACATTTAACCAATTGACATGAATTAGTTTTGACAAAGGAATAGTTACTGAAAAGATATAGCATGAAAAGAAATGCAATCCATTTCCAAATCCAGAACAATCTCCCCTCCAACAAGGAAGTCACTGAGGACAGTGGATTGAAAATGGCAGACACAAAGCATCTACTTCACCAAGTTTGTGGCCAAATTTAACATATACAATGGACAAATTTACTTGCAGAAACCTGAGTCAGTGTTTATCTACTGCTGAGGTAGGTAAACTAGATCACCTGGGGCTTCTTGCAAGCCTGTTCTGACTGGTAAAAGAGGAAGAACAGAGTATTTTGCCCTCCCCATCTTCTGCTAAGCTGCCTGCCCCATCCTCTTCTTTGTACTCATGTTTACTGAGTGGTTTTAAATTCCTCTGGGCCTCTGAAATAATACCAAGCACCCAGAACTTCTCGTGGGGTCCCTAAAATTCATTAGGAATTCAAAGATCCAGTCAAATCTCCAGTTGTCCCTTTCAGCCCATGGTGTGAAAAAATTCTCTGGGTCCCTGAAACAACACAGGACACTGAAATTTTTCCAGAAGGATCCCTTCAACTAGAGAGACATTCCAAATTGAATTCCAAATTCACTCAGCAATGCAGCAAACAAGATGAGCCTGAAAAGAACAATCTCTGGCAAGCCTCACCAAGTGTGAGGCTCTCAAAGGAATTAAATGCTTGATTCCTTAGGCTTTCTAGGCCAGTGGACAAACTTTATTCGGTCAGCCTGCAGTCCTGTATGGAGAGAACAATAAGGAAGCATTCTTATCTATTTAAAATTAAAAGGAAAACCTGAACAGCACTTCAGAGACATGATTTTACACATTTGAAAGGATTCAGTAATACAGTAGGTCTCAGTATTAAAATAATTAATGATGCAAAAATCATCTCAAAATAAACTGATCTGACTTGTAAAGAAAACACACCCTGCAGGGGGTGGGGATGACTGAAAACTTATAGAACAAAACAGAAAGAAAATAAATTAATAATTTTTCTTTATTAGGTCCTAAAAATTAGGGTATTTAACTTTTTTTAAGTCTCAGGTAGAAAATCTGTCCATGGGAACTGACAAATGTGAAGAACCAACATTTAAGAGTTTTACCATCATCGTTATCATTTATCTACATCACTAGTTTTGATCCTTTTTTTTTCAATTAACTTCCAGTGTCCAGGTTCTTATCACTCTCTTTCTTAAAGAGGTAGATACCTGGATTATGGTCTTCAATCCCAATCCCTACCTTTGCATACTTCTCCTTCAACATGTGTTGTTACCTCCTTGAACATTTGGCTCTCCTAGTTAGCCTCTTCAATTGCCATGAATGACATCATTCAATCAATTTCATCTGTTAAGTACCTACTAGCAGTGTATTTCCATCTCTCTCTCTCTCTCTCTCTCTCTCTCTCTCTCTCTCTCTCTCTCTCTCTCTCTCTCTCTCTCTCTCTCACCTCCTAAGCTTATTTTTCATCCTTGCTATATCCTCCATTACCTCTCTCTTTCCCTTTTCTAATTGTCCTTCACCCTTGGCTTAATCCTATTTTTATCCCTTCATGGACCCATACTTGCCTGTTCCACTACACTTCCTTCTTACTAAATTTTTGCCCCCCCCTCTCCATTTCACACTCATATCTTTCCAGACTTTGAGCCCACTCTAACATTCCCTAACTATCTGCTTTCCTGGCTCCTGTTCTAGAAGATTTCATCCAAGAATTAGGATCCAATGAACCCCCTTATTTAAGTTAAGAAGATAAGTAGCAACAAAGAAGGTTCTGGCCCTTTCTGTCTTGGGATAGTTCAAATAGCTGAAAAGATCTCAACTAACCTATTGATTTTTAATATCTAGAAACTAAAGCTCAGTGAGAAGCATAAGTATCATGTGTCTGGTTTCTTGATGCTTAATTGTATTTACAAGTATAATCATTTATTTGCACGTGGCTCTATCAAGAGTATCCTGTCATTCCATCTGCCTGCCAATACAGATGGGAAATATATTTTGCCATTAATATAGAAGTGACATAAGAAATTTATTATATTTGGACTGTTATTTTCCAAGATTTTTTATAAGAAAGACCCTATATGAATTTTTCTATTGCCAAAAGTCAAGGTCAAAGAAAAAATGTCTCCAGGTGTATCAAAATATTCACAACAATCCCTTTTTTGTGGTAGCAAAAAGCTAGGAACAAAGTAGTTTCCCATCGATTGGGGAATGGCTGAACAAATTGTGATATATTAATGTGAGGGAATGTTATAATGCTGTAATAAACAATAAATATAAGGAATTTATAACAATCAGATATAATCCAACAAGCATTTATTCCATACCTAATCAGTGCACAAACTTTATGATAAGCTCTGGGAATACAGGGACGGAGGGAGAGAGGGGAAGGGCAATGAATCACAGATGTGGAGATGGAAGAGATTTTCAATGTTATCCAGTTATATGACATCCTTTAACAGATGAGAAAACTGAGGACCAGAGGGGATAATTACTTTGTCCAAAGTCAGATAGAGGTAGTTAGTGATCGGATCTCTTTCTATTGTACCATGCCACTTCCCTACCTTCAATGAGTTTGCAGAAACATAGAATGATTGACATGAACTGATACAGAATTAAGTAATCACAAAACCAACAGAACACCATGTACAACGACTCTAAGGATATATTCAGAAAGAACATCAAAGAGTCACTCAATTCAATGCCACCAAAGTCATAAATGTAATAATTTATCCTGGAGGATAAAATAATAATAATTGGTCCTAAAATAATAATTCCTAATAATTGGCAGAGAAGTGGTAAGTTAAATGTATGGAAACATTCTCAGATTTGATTACAGTATCTATTCTTTTTGCTTAATTTTTTTTTTTTTTGCTTAAATTTTTTTTTTGCCATTACAAGGGAATTTCCTGTGGTCTATTCTTTCCTTTTCAAAAATTTTAGGGTCTTCTGTCCTAAATGGCCTCCTTCCTTTGCTATTTTCTCATTGTTCAGTTTATTTCTCAAACCTTGAATAAAACAAGCATTTATTAATCACCTGTTATAGGCTAAGCACTGAGGTTACAAAGATAGAAAAAAAAAACTTTCCCTCAAGGAACTTTGCAATCAGTTTGATGAGATAACATGTACATACATAAATCTATACAAAATAGATATGAAATAATTATGAGGTAATTTCAGGGGAGTAACACTAGCTGGGGAGGTACAGAAATCAGGAAAGGCCTCATTAGAACAACCAGAATTCTCAGAGACAGAGGTAAGAAAGCAGTACATTCTAGGCATGTGCCTAGAGATGCCAGAGATAGGAAATAGAATATCACCTGGAAAGACAAACCAAGAGGCAAGTTTATAGTAGAACTCAAGTACAAAGGGCTTGGGTTCGTCCCAACTCTGCCACTAACCAGCTGTGCCGTCTTGGATAAATTGATTCCTCTCTCTAAGCAGTCCCATTTTACTCATCTATAAGGTAAGAGGATTGGAGTACAATAAAGGATCTCTCTCTGAGGTACCTTTCAGCTCTAATACTCTCTCTAGGTCAACTGCCTTCAAGATTGCTTGAATAAGAATGGTTCAACTTACTGGTGTCATTTCTTATGAATTCTTGCTAAGAAGATAACCATGTAATCAAACACATATACAGAATTTACTGGTCCTCAAGTAATTCACTGAATCTAAGAAAACCCTGCTCTGTACTATAGAAAATAGAAGACATCTCTGCCCTTCCGAAGTTTATAATCTGCCTAGGGAAATACACAAACACCAAAAATGACTGAAGACCAATCTTATGAACAAACATATCTATGAATAAAAATCAATACAGTATAACCAAGTAGAAGAGTAAATGATGGAGAAATGAAAGTGAGAAACATGAGCCTGGTGACCCAATATATCTGGTCTTCATGAGAGACTCACTTACTATTTTCATAGACTCATAAAATCTCAGAGATAAATATGACATTGTCGTCCCTCTACTCGAACCCATACTTGAACAAGTATCTCCTCCACCCCCAACCTATTTGACAAGTGGCCATCCATCCAACCTTTGCTTAACGTCCTCCAGTGACAGCAAAATTCATTATTTCTAAGGCAGAGTTTCTTCAAATGAGGTCTTTGAACTTTATTTTTTTTTTACATTTTGAGAACTGCATGTAAAAGTAATTCATTTCCTTTGTAATTCTATTTATTTTATTTTGTTCCTTTAAACACTTTATTCTGAGGAGTTCATAGACTTCACAAGATTGTCATTGTCACCAGTGTCTCTTCTGGGGATTGTCATTCCACTCTTGGATAAATCTAAAAATAAAAAAAAAATGAGTATAATAAATTCTCTCCTAACGTTAAAAACTAAATTTACCTCTTCTCAGTTTCTATACCTTAATTCCTAATACTGTCCTCTGGAGATCAAGCAGATTTTGTCTATACCTTTTTCCTCTGATGACTCTTTAATACTCAAAAGCAGGTATCATTTTTCCCCCTTTCTCTACATTCACATCTTTTCTCACAGAACAGAAAGTATCATCTAGCCCAAGCGCCTCTTTTTACAAATTATGATTTGTAAAAATTCCAAAGGAAGGGGAATGATTTGCCCAAGATTAAACAGAAATAAGACTAGAACTCAGTTCTCTCGACTCCCAGTCCAATGATCTTTCTACTACTCCACGTAGCATCTCTTAGAATTAGGACATTGCTAGTGCTCCTACTCTCCATTACCTCACAGTTTATCAGAAACTCAGCTCAATGGTGGCAAAGATCTACTGATTTTGTAAGCTTGGAAAGAATGCAGAACAGATTCCTTTAAAACCACAGAATGATGGAGAGAGAAGGCTGAATGTATTCCATTTGTTGGAATAAAATAATTTTGCTAAAAACTGGAAAACACATTTTGTTACCTACAGTGTTTGGTGCTCTTTGAACAAGAGGCCAATAATGAACTGTTTTCGATATTAGCTCCAATTCTTTGATATTGCCCAGCTGTCTAACTCATCTATCAAAACTGGCCAAAACTAGATGTGGGCTGAATAGCATGCTGGCAGATTACTTTTTCTAAATGCAATACATTCCCTTCTCAAAAAATGCCCTGTGGCCTGGTTGAGTTACTCTTCAATTTTAACTAGAATGAAAACTATGACTGTAAATCATTTCCCAAATACAGCGTATCACATCATGCTGCATTATTATAACTTTCTTTCTTGAATCTTGTATAGTGTAGATGGAAAACAAACATATGATTTTTCAAATGTGCAATAACACTCACAGAAAATTAAAGCTAAGAGCTCTTAATGCCAAATTTTAACATTAGTTTGACCTATTGAACTCTAAAGGAGCAGTGGAAGTTTAGTTAGTAAATTATTCTGGCTGTGATAATATTTATTTAATGAAAAATGTTGTAATTACAAAATTATCTGATCGTAGTTAACCTTTAAAAGAGTGAAGAAATACCCAGCTGCTCTGGCTCTTGAAACATTTTAATTTTTCTTCTCCATGTCTTATCTAGTTCCCTTATTTCTAGAGATGTCTGGACAGAACCAAATACAACATTCTAGATGCAGGTTCCCAGTGATCTTCTACAAAGACAAAGCTGTGTTTCTACTTTTGCCTTGAATATTTCTATCTTTCCAGTCTTTGACAAATGAGCTAGCTCTTCTTGTTAAGGCCAACCCCTCTCCATGTGCACTTCCTGATGTTGCTTTCCATTTTTTCCAACTTACTGCAATTTTAATATCCACCCCCCCATCTTTTCTTCCCCTGTCCTAACTTCTTCCCTCTTAGTTTCCCTTTCTCTCCCTGTCCCTCTAACTACCTCTATTAATTCCTCACTATTGCTTTCATACTTGTCTAACTTTCCTCCATCCAAAACAAAAACCTTCACTCAATTGTACCTAATATTCCCTTAATCTATCATCCTATACCTTTCCTCCCTTTCTCAGGAAAAGTAGAAAAAGCTGTCTATATTTTCTATCTCCATTCCCTTTTCTTTCCTTCCTCAGCCCTTTGTAGTATGGCTCCCAATCTTATAACTTAACTGAAATTATTCTCCACAAAATTACTGATGTTTTTAAATTGATGAATCTAAAGGACTTTCTTCAAGTCTCCTTCTCAATTTATCAGCTGCCTTTTAACTATTGACTAGTCTCTTTCCCTGGGTGTTCTATCTTGTCTGGGCTTTCATGACACTATCTGGTTTTTCCTGGTTTTGCCCTTCACTAACCACTGCTTTGCTAGTTTAATCATCTGGATAACACCACTGAACTGTCAGCGTTCCCCAAGAAAGGAATAATGCTGGACCCCCAAGATGACATCAAAGAAAACTAAAGAGCTATGCTGAATCTGGAAATCACTAATGGGGCAAGGGAAAGAAGGGGAGAAGGCAGGGGAACCAGACTGAGATCCTATGAAACTGATTCACCTGGGTGGAACTGATAGCATTTGGAGTTCACTGGAATACTCTTTGAGAAATCAGAGGTATTTCTACACCAGAATGAAGAGTTGTGATGGAAATATATAGAGAAATATATCCTTAAACTAGGTATTAAAATAAAAATTCAAAAGGGAAATCCAATACAATAAAAAAGTCTGGTGACTTTTAGTAATTTTTTAGCTGCTGCTTACTGTTAAATGTAGGTCAAACAAAGGGCACTATTAGAATTTTAGAAGGGTTTGGGGATAATGATTTTGTTGGTCAAAATTAAAATTCCATGGGAAGTTAGATTGTTTTTATCTGTTTTTTGTCTAAGCATTTTCCTGAGTAAGCAAAGATATCAATAATCATTCCATTGATCTTATTAAAAAATACTTTAAGCTATATAACATCCTAAACATATGAAGGCCTTAATAATCCACAATGTTTTTTTTTTTATATATCTGGGCTAGTGGGAGAATATTTAAAGCCACCTTTTGATAGTGCCGAGGAAAAAGGAGGAAATAAAGAAGATAAACAAGTAAGCAAAATTCAACAACCTCTTGTTCTTCAAGCCCTCACAACAAAAGGCAGTCTTGAAATGCTGAAATACTCAAAAGTAAAACCTCAAATAATAGCAGTTAGTTTGAATGGTTAGATTTAGAAAGTAATTTGGTTGCAGGTCAATCTGGAAGGTTTTCAGTGGAGGACCCATGGATCTTGGGCACTGGAGTGTCCTTTAGCCTTGGTTCTGTTGAACAATTTAATCAACGATCTGTTTGAAGATATAGATAGTAGGCTTAACAGATCTATAGATTACAAAAATATGGGAGGAATATCTAAATCACTGGATAATAATCAAAATTAAAAACTTTTTTAACTTGTTGGAACATTCATTTGAAGCTTACATTTGCATTTTTAAATGACTGAAGGTGTAGAAGTGAAATAATAGAATAACTTGACCAGAAAACAGATCATATGAAAATGTTCAAGATGTTGTCATAGACTTGGAGAGCAGTATGAGTCAACCGTATGAAAGGCATTAAAAAAAATCCTTATGTATTCTTAACAGAGGGAGACAATAGTCCTTTGCCCCCTGCCTTAAAATATTGAGAGCCATTCTGAGCACCAAATTTTAGATGCAACGTTGACCAAACTAGTACATATCCAAAGAAAGAAAGGTAAGTTGGTGTAGAGATTCAGCTAATGGTCATTTTATAAGGAAGGCTGAAGGAATTAGGAATGGTTAGCCTGGAGAGAGAAGATTTGGAGTTGGGGGATTGGGAGATTAGTAATAGCTACTTGGCAATATTTGATGGGTCCTCCTGTAGAAGAAGGCTTAGGTTTGCTCTGCTTAGCCTTAGCAGACAGAATTAATGTAGAAGCAACAGAGAAATCAATTTCCAGTCACCCTAATAAGAGCTTTCCAATAGTGGGATGAGCTGACTCCAGAGACTTCATATTCCCATTAACTAGAAATCTGGGAGGAAGGGAGAAGGAAGAATAGGAAAATCACTTGGCAGGTTTGAATAATATTTATATTTTATAGATTGCCTTTTAGTTTTCAGAATGCCAAAAGAAATCAAAGACTCTAGATTGCTTACTATACACAACACAGCAAATTGATTCTTTGCTGTTGTTCAAGTCATTTCAGTTGTGTTTTCACAACCCTGTGGGGTCTTCTTGGTAAAGTCACCGAAGTGATTTGCCACTTCACCGAAGTGATTTGCCACTTCCTTCTCCAGCTCATCTTACAGATGAAGCATTCAGTGTGAAGTGTCCAGGGTTACACAGCTGTTGTGGAAGGTCAAATCTGAATTCAGGTCTTCCTGATTCCAGGTTCAATGCTCTATCCACTGCACCACCTAGATGCCCAAATTGATTTTTTAAAGTATTAAATTCAATATCTTCATATTTGCCTTTTTTAAAAATGCATACAACCAAAGAAAGTCTAGATAATATGTAAATTGCCTTAGGCTGCAGTGTATCTATGTTGTCAGGGCTTTGAAAAAGTTACTTTAGAAAAGTGTGAGGGGTTTTTTTATTATTACTTAGAGATACCAAGTTCACTATCTTCCTCACAAAAGGATCATAATGAAAGAAGCCTGCTTGAGAGAGAAGATGGTAGAAGGAGGCCAAGGACAAAGCCTCAAGGCAATTATAGAATAAAGGAGCCAAAGGGAAAGGTAGACTCACTAGAAATTATAAAGATTATGTTAGCTAGGTGGCCTCCCACTCAAAAGGAAATTTGAAAAAGTGTTTCTTAAGCAAGAAATCTTCAAAAAGTGATCAGGATTATAAAAGGATAAAGCTCCAATGGTATAAGGAGAAAAGAGGTTATGATTAAACAAACATGGGACCCCAAGATTTATTACATTTCAGGAGCATTAAATATGCATCGTAAATCATACCAGTGGGATGGAAACTTCTTGGCTTTAGCTCTCATTCTCATGTAATTGTCTCCTCATTTCTTCTATAGATATTTGTCACTCCATTCAAGCTATGTTTACCCTCTGAGGAACCTTTTCTTTAATTTTAGAATGGAGACAATCATGTATCTGTGAAAAGATAATCATTATAAATAAAAATGGTTTATGAGCATTGTAATCCAACTCATTATAAATAGAAAATATACAGTGTCAGACTAAAGGCAGGAAGGAAGACCTGAGTTCCAGTGCAGCTTCCAGTTTAGGCCTCAGTTTCTTAGCATGTCAAATGGAGATAATCCCTGAAGAATCTACCTCACAGACTTGTCGGGAAGCCCATTTGAGACAAAGTATGTAACGATGCACTTTGAAAAATCCTTAACATGATGTAAAAATGATACTTCTTATTGCTGTAGTTATTAAATATCATAGAGAGTTAAAACAGTAACCACATTCTTGACTCTAATTTAGAAAAATAAAAGCCTGCCAAGTCTATAACTGTAAGTGACCTACTTCACACTGGGGAGCTAAGGTAACAAGTAAGAAATGCTAACAGAGACACCTGACTTTAATCTTGACCTTCAGTGCTAGTTTCAGCTTGGAGCTGACAAAACACAGCGTCTACATAGGAGAGGACCCCGAAGATCTCCTAAACTCACTCTCGTTACCCAGTTTGCTTAAGATCATTTACTCACCAAGTAGGATATAAAAGCTGGTTCAAAGGAGTAAGATTTTCTCAGAGGTCATATAGTTTGTTTTAAATTGCAGTTAAGGATTTTGCTTTAAAGACTTCCCTCTCTGTGTCAATTAGGTAATCCCCAGCATTATGACCCAGAGTCTGGTAGCTGAATTCTAGATAATGACAGGACTTTAATTCACCTCAAGTGACTCAACTTCTCTCAAGAAATTCTGAGAGTTAAAGCTCTCATTTTGAGGCCACTATAGAAAAGTTGCATCAACTGGGACTTCGTCAGCTCGAGAGCATTAGAAACCAGCCACAGGAATTAAATCTGTTTAACTGAGATTTTTTAACAAGGATCAGCTAACACTTCAAGATCTCAGGCAGATAACCAAGAAACTTGGACTACATGACTTTTGTTATTTCTGGTAAGGAGGGGTCCCAAATTCGATGGATTGGGGTTTTCCTAGCTGAATCAGGTACTGAAATTCCAAATGATTTCAGTCAGAAATCTGATGAGATTGACCTATACATAAATGATCTAAACATAGTCTCTTAGAATTAAAAAGTTATGCTAATACTCACCATTTCAACACATTTATTTATTAAGTAGCTAATATGCTAGATGTACTGCAGCAAGGAGAAGAATATATAGAGGAAGAGAGTCTGGTTCCAGAGTCAGAGGGTCTGGGTTCAAAATCCAACTATGTTCTCCTTACTTCTTATGAGTTCTCAGATAAGTCCTTTTGCCCTCCCTGAACCTCAGTCTTCTCATGTGTAAAATGAAAAAGTTGAACTAGATAGCAACCCTTTCAGTGTTAAAATCCTTTGTTCCATATCTGAAGTCACAGACAGGGGCAGGGAACCTGCTAAAGTCTAGGGGAAGGTATGACAGGAATACTATTACCTGTAATTCATGAAAGGGATATAAGAAAAGTTAAAATGATAGCAAGGTGAAATCTGAAGGGAAAATGTCATTTCAAATAGGAGGAAAAAAGGAAAGCTTCATGAAGAAGGTATCTGATGGGAAGGTTTGACTCAGAGAAACCTGTTAATTGAGTTTCAATGTTGGGATGAAATAAGAAAATTTTAGGTCATTATAGTAAATAAAAGGTTTACTTATAAAATAATAAAGAAAATTGTTGAGGGTAGATACATCTTATGGAAACAGGTCTTGTCAGTAGGGTGTGGTGATTTATTATCTTGGGACACCTGTCAAAGTCTGTAAGCCTCTCTAGTTCTACATGACTGGGCCTTTTATGTGGGGGTGGGCGGGGTGGCGCATATGAGCTTTTTATGAACTTAGGTGAACAGGAAGCTAATTCAGTAGATCCAGGGGCTACCAGAAAATTATCAACAGAGAAACAGTTTAACCTTAACCCCAGGCAAATCAAGTCCCAGGTATAGCTTTGTTACTTTTAGGGAAAAAACTAGCCTAACATGAATGGAGGAAGGAGTTAGGATATAGCTGCCACCATACACTGTCCCTTAGTCCTTAAAGTCTTTGAATTTGGAGGACTTTGCAACCCTAAATGACTTCATTCTGTTACTGGTCAAATCTAATTCTGTAAATGCAGGGAGTCTAACAGAGGAAGTTCTGGATGGAAAAAAATAAAGGGAGAAAAACATAATGAAAAAGACAGCAAAAAAAAAAAATACACATAATAAAATGTAATGGCTCCTTAAGGAGTGGGTACAAAAATGTGAAAGAGCAAAGACCAGAAATCCAGCATTTTTTCTTCCTTCCTTCATATGGACTTATTTCTAAATTCAATGATGTGATTCATGTGGTGGGCAATGCCAAATTTTTTCAGTTCACAGTGGGTCAATGAGCAGGAGCAAAACAAAAAACATAAAGGCTCCAACAGTGATAGTGTCTTTATCACATGGAAGAGACATATAAGAACATAAGCTTCTCATGTGCAACTAATCCCAGGATTTAAGGCGATACAAAGTCTTTCCTCGTACTACCACCCTCCTATTGTAAAGACCAAGTCCAAAAATTGGAGTTCAGGTATATCATGGTCAACTATTGTGGTAAGGGATAAGTAATCAGGTTGGTGAATTCATACCCTACCAAGAAGATTTCATGAGTGCTAAAACAATGTGAAAACCCAACTTAATCTTCTTAACCTTGTCATTAACCATGACAAAGGAATCTCACAGGAAAACCTTGCCACCATGATATGAAGGTTTATGAGCAAACAAAAGATAGCAAGATATACAAAGTATCCAAGAGAACTCATTCAGGAGATACTTTGAAAATTATCTGAAATTCCTTTTAAAATTAAATTTTATTTATTTTTTGTTACATATTAAGTTCTGAACTGTCTTTCACCTTCCCTCCCTACCCCATACTAGAGAAGGCTACCATTTGACACAGGTTTATAAATATATGTAAAACCATACTATGCATACTATTTATCAGTTTTTTTCCACCTCTGGAGGTTGATAGCATCTTCCTTCAAAGGTCCTTTGTAGTTGATTTGAGTATTTATGATACTAGGAATAACTTTGTTGTTCACAATAATTCTTCAAACAATATTCCTGCTATTTACACAGCATTCTTTTGGTTCTTCTCATTTCACTCATCATTATTTCATTCAAGACTTTCCATGTTTTTTTTTTTTTAAATCAACCTGCTCATCATTTCTTACAGCCCAGTAGTATTCTATCACAATCATATACCACAACTTGTTCAGTCATTCCCCAATTGGTGGGCATCCCCTTAAGTTCCACTTCTTTACCACTACAAAAAAAGCTACTATATACTATTTAAAACATATAGTTTCTTTTCTTTTTTCCCTGATTTCCTTGGAAAACAGACTTTATAGAGGTATTACTGGGTCAAATGGTATACATAGTTTATACCTCTGTGGACATAATTCCAGATTGCTCCCCAAAATGGTTGGATCTGTTCACAATCCACCAGCACTGTATTAATATCCTAATTTTTCCATATCCCCTCCAACATTTGCCATTTTCCCTCTATTATTTTTTGCCAAACTATCTGAAATTCTGCTAAGATTTTCACCTCTTATTTTTAATTTATTGCCCATATAAATCCTCACTTAAAAATGATTCCTGTTTTATAAGCTTATAATGAAAGGTTTAGGGTTAGAAACAAACTGGGATTTCTTCTCCTTATCCTTAAACTATGACACTGATATTTCAATATTTTAATGGAACTGTGATCTCATTGATAGGGCAGCAAGATGGTGCTATGGATAGGAGTCAGGAAAAGTTGAGTTCAAATCCACTCTCAGACACTTACTAGTAGGTTGACCTTGGACAAGTCACTTAACCTCTGCCTTGGTTTCTTCATCTAGAAAGTGAGAATAGAAATGGCATCCACCTCTCATAGTTGTTAGGAGGACAAAATGAGATAGCATTTGTAAAGCAGTATGCAAAACTAAATGATAGTTATTACTAATATTAGTATTTAAAGAATTACTTTTTGTGATAGCAAAGAATTAGAAACAAAGTAGATGCGCACCAACTGGAGAATAGCAAAACAAATTGTGGTATAAGAATGTAATAAAATAGTATTATGCTGTAAAAAACTAAATATATGATAAATACAGAGAAGCATGGAATGATAAACTGATGCAGAATGAAGATTGCAGAGATAAAAAAATATCATACACAATAATTACCACATTTTAATAGAAACAAAAACTCTCATATGAAGAAATCAGGGCAGCTAGGTGACACACTGAATAGAGGACTGACCCTGGAGTCAGGAGGATCTGAGTTCAAATCTGGCCTCAGACACTTGACACTTACTAGCTGTGTGACCTTGGGTAAGTCACTTAATTCCAATTGCCTTGATTTCCCCCCTCCAAGAAACATTAAATAAGAAATCAAGAGTGGATCTAACAAAACTATAAAAACTTAGCAGTACTTAAGTGGAGAGATAGGAGAAGACATCTCCAACCTACACTTTTGTGGAGGTGGGAGATCCACAGGTGTTATATTTACATGATTTTGGACTTTTTTCAATGTATTGAAAAATTAGTTGTGCTGATTTTTTTCCCTTAAAAATATTATTTGTTATGTGAGATGGCTCTCTGAAAGGGGAAGAATATTAGGGAATAATGATGATGATATAAAAAACAGAATACATCAATTAAAATATTTAAAGAAAAATGAGTATTATTCTTCAATCAGCATGTTTCCATGATTTTTCATCCTATACTAATCTTGTCCATAGCTTTCACGGATGCAAGAGAGCTCCACATGCTAGTCATTTCATTTGTTTTCTCTACGTGTCTGTCCCATTTGCTAGTCATCCATTTCTTACAATTTGAGTTCAAGGATGCGAAACTAATATTTCTTCCAATCTGAATTCAAGCATGTGAAGCTAATAACAATGTAAAGAATGAGCTTTTATTTTTGCTTATTGAATACTAAACTTTATTCTTTCATGGGAATTGCAAATGTAAAACCTCAAATAGCCTTCACCAGACCATGATTTCATAGATTAAGTCTTTCCATATCCTGAAAATGAACACTGGGAAACTCAAGTCACATAATATATTTCTTGACATATGGCATGTTGAACAGAGTACTGGACCTACAGCCAGAAGACTCTGATTCATTTCTTGAGAATTGGGGTGGTTTCATGAACTGAGATGTCACTGAGCAACAGGAGGGTCTTCTCTCCTAATGGAAGTCTAAACAAGAGGACACCAGTTAAATCCCATATTTTATTATTTTTAGGCCACATTTGCATCAGAATGAAGAAGTCTGAATGTAAAAATCCCTCCACTAATGCAAATCTGAACTCTTTCCTATTTTATAGGTCTTAGAAAACTGAGGCACTGAGGGTGCACTGAGAGTTTGTGACTTGTCCATGGTTGTAAAACCAATATTTGCAATGAGAGAACTGGAGTCTGAGTCTTAATGACTCTAAATTTGGACTTCTATTCACCATATTAAGCAGCCTTTCTCTTAATTTATTGTTTAATAAGTTTAATTAAAATCTTTTAGCCTCAAACACTGGTTAATAGATTTTCCTACTATAATAATGTTAATAGCTCAAACTTAATAGCATTTTAAAATTTGTGAAGGACCTTACATATGTTACCATATTTGGACCTCACAACTCTGAGAGATAGATGTTACTATTGTGTGGGATGGCTCAGATCCCTACTTAATTAATTACTCAAAGGCCTCTCAAAGTGATGACAGAAAGTTTATTTATTCAATTCTCAAGAAGTGGGGCAGTTCCTGTACCAGTCCACTTGGAGCAGGAAAGACAAAGACAAAGGAGAAGCAATGATATATATAGACTCTAACCCAAGTCCCTCCCTCCCCACTGACCATTATCCTCATTAGCTGAGAATATAATCTTATATTCTAGACGCGGAATCTAGCCAATCCCTTTTGAAATGAAGACATCGAAGAATTATGTAAGTTTCATCCAATCACTGAGACCCTAATGTACTACACAGTTTTATATCCTTATATGGAATTATTCCACTCTAACGATATTGTAACCTTGAGCCTCTCGGTCTTACCTCACCCCTGGGAGAAGAATTACAGTCTGAGAAGTCTTCACTAAACCTATTCCACTCACTATTAACCTCGTTTTATAGCTAGGGAAAGTGAGTCTAGGAAAAGCTGAGTGACTTGTCCAAAGTCACCCAGGTGGTCAATACTTGAGGCAGATTTCAAACTCAAGTCTTCATGACTCTTAACTTCATACAGCGAACAACTGTTTCTCAAACTTTACTTATGTTCATTTTTTCCTAACTTGAAGTGAGGAAAATATTTTAGGTATAATGCAGTCATCAGAAGCCTTGGAGAGGTGGCTAAATTTTCTCTGGGGTGCTACATTTTTTCCCTTAGCCTGCCTTCTTAACAACTGTTTACTACCTAGTTATTGTTCCTTTAAATTTAAGTCCTACATTTCAGAATTGAAAGTACACAGCAATCTTTATGCCTGGAAATTCAACAGTGGTTGCAGAGTAACTTTAAAGGAGAAAAAAAGAAAGCTTCACATTAAAAATATATATAGAGAGAAATGGGCCTGACAGAAACCATATTGATTTTCTAGATCAATACCCAAGTTGCAATAAATGTCTTTACAGTTTGGGGATACAACAAATTCTGAGTTTTCAAATAAGTAGACTTCTAGTGTCACTTGAAAGTACAGACCATTTTATATTATCTAAATAAATGGGAACTACCCTCCTGTGGCACTTTTTATACTCAAAGACATAGAATTTCTAGGTCAACATTTATCCAGATGACAAAATATTGCTTGAAGTTGCTTTAATCATGAAAGTGATCAGTAGAAAGGTTAGTTAAATAAAATACGCCAAATCTGTTAGAGACTATTACCAGAGGGGTAAGGTATTTAAAACGGTAGGTTAACACTTAAATGGCATTTAAATTTAGATAGGGGCATTATTTATGGGATATGAGTTTCGTGAGCTTACTTAGCAAGTGACTTCTTTTTTCTATTCAACACTGCCTTCTTCCCAGTCCGCTTCCAGTCCGGGTATTTATCTCTTGCTACCTGAATTATTCTCTTTACCTTCTAATTAACCCATCTTTTTCCCATCCACCCTTGCCAAGAGTCATCAAATTCATCTTCTAAAGTGTGGATTGGATAGCATTCTCCACTCCTCCATCACCCCCAGACACTTGACTCTCCATTGTATAAGAACCAAATCCCTTACCCCAGCAATCAGGAGGGGACAGTCACAGAAAATGCCCAGAAGGTCTCATTCATGGAAGAGCCAAGAGGCCAGTGTTACTAAATCAGAGCATATGGAAGTCAACTAATTCCAAAATTCTATGAGGCAGAGATAAGGAGACAGAAGTTAACACCCAAGCAAAGGTATGGAAGTGGAAGATGGAATATTGAATAGAAATCAACTGATGGGCAGGTTTGATTGGAACAACATAGGCCTAAAGAAGAATTCTATGAAATGAGACTTGAAGAATAGGTAAGAGTCAGAATGCAAATAAAAAATTAATAGCAAAGCTAAGGACTTCATATCTCTAACTAGAGGTGCTAGGACTCCTTGAGTTTGAATCCAGTCTAATGCCTTGCATATAGAAACTACTGTTTACTAAGTGTTGAGTTGAAATTGAGTTGAAATGAAAGGCAGCTAGTGCAAAATAGAAGGAATATCGGAACTGGCAAGAGATAGCAAAGTTTTCAATCTTACCTCCATTCCTTACTATCTGTGTGACCTTAGATCTCACTTTTCCTCTCCAGGACTCAACTTTCTCATATGTAAAATGAAAATGTTGGTCTAGATTTACTCTAAGTTTACTCCCTGCTCTAAATCCTATGGTATACTTTAAAAAAAGTAGAATGAATAATAATCCAAATAATAATAATCCATACTGGAAAAAATAAAAATATCTACTGCCCAGATTATGATTTATAGTTCATTAGGTTAACACATCCATACATATACCTCGGACAGATATTAAAGGCAGATAAGGAGCAAGGCCCAGAGATAGTGGGAGAAGACAATTGACTATATTCAAAAAATTGTGCAGTGCTTTTAATGATCTCAAAATATATGTTTATGTGTACACACACACACAAACACACACACACACACACACACACTGATATTCTCCTCCTAGTGAAGCTATATGATTAAAAATAGAGATACCATAATTTCCAAAGACAAAAGATGTGGGAGACTCAAAGGTCAATGAAGATACTTGTGTTGGGTACAAGTAGGCTAGAGCATATATATATATATATGTGTGTGTGTGTGTGTGCATGCGTGTATGTGAATGTATATATGTATGTATATATGTGTTGTGTATATTTAGGCATATGTATACTTGTCATTTCCCACAATATAAAATAAGACCCTTCAGAACTACACTTTTGTTAGTACCTCTATGTCTAATGCTGAGTAGATGCCTAACATGCAGTATTGCCTTAGTAATTACTGATTGAATGAACGGCAGAAAAAGAAGCACTCAAAATGTTTGTTAGTGGACAAAGTGGTGGGCCACTATTATAATGACAGTGAGAAATAAAAGGTCATCCAAGGGCTGAAATAGTTTTTCATTGAATTTGAAAAGACCTATAAGGCCCATGTCAAGGAGATCTTTGGAAGAATTGTGTGAGACTATAGACAAGAAATCATCAGATGGTAAGGCACTGATGGACTTTGACCTACCCCAGTATAAAGAATGAGATCAAAATTCCACTCAAGTAATGAAGGGGGGGGGAGGGAACAAGCATTTATTAAGCACCTACTATGTGCAAGCCAGGGTGCTAAGAGCTTTACCAAAATTCTCAGTTGAGCTTCACAACTCTGAAAAGTAGGTACTATGATCCATCTTCATTTTACAGTTGAAGAAATTGAGGAAGGTGGAGGTTAAATGACTTGGCCGGGCTCATACAACCAGGAAATATCTGAGGCTAGATTTCAACTCAGCTCTTACTGACCACAGGGCCATCATTCTGTCCATGCTAAGTATGGAAATATGGACCTACTTCTTTTTTTTTTTGAGTTACATATTAAGTTTCAAACTATCTCCTTCCCTCCCTCTCCACCCCCCACACTAGAGAAGGCCACCATTTGACACAAATATATGTGTGTGTGTATATATATATATGTACATACATATGTATGTATATACATACATATATACACACATATGTGTTTATGTGTGTGTAAAATCATACCATGGATACTTTTATTTATCAGTTCTTTCTCTGGAGGTAGAAAGTACCTTTCTTCATAGGTCCCTTGTAGCTGATTTGAGTATTTCTAATACTCAAATAATTTGGTCATTAACAGTTATTCTTTGAACAATATTGCCGTAACTTTGTAGAACGTTCTCTTGGTTCGGCTCATTTCACTCTTCAATATTTCATGCAAGTCTTTCCGTGTTTTTCTAAAATGAACCTGCTCATCATTTCTTACAGCACAGTAGTATTCCATCACAACCTATACCACAATCCCAGTTGACCATTCCTTAATTGATGGGCATCCCCTCAATTTCCACTTCTATGCTACCATAAAAACTGCTGCTATAAACATTTCAGAATATTATAGGTTCTTTTTTCTTTTTCCCTTATCATTTTGAGGGTATACACATTTTATAATTCTTTGGGCATAATTCCAAATTTCTCTCCAAAATGGTGGGATCAATTCAGAGTTCCACCAACAACATATTAGTGTCTCAATTTCATCCTCTCCAACATTTTGTCATTTTTCCCTTTTATCAGTTTAACTAATTTGATAAGTGTGAGATAACTCAAAGTTTTTTTAGTTTACATTTCTCTGATCTATAATTAACAGAGCATATAACACTATAAGTTATACTTAACTATTCATATGACTATATATAGCTTTGATTTCTTCAACAAAAATATGCTTTTTCATATCCTTTGATCATTTATCAATTGGGGAATAACTCATTCTTACAAAGTTCTCTGTATACTTGAGATATGAGACCTTTTTCTGAGAAATAGTCTATAACTTTTCCCCAGTTTTCTGCTTTTTTAAAAAGTCTTGGATATATTAGGGTTTTTTGCACAACCCTTTTTTAATGTAATCAAAATTATTCTCTTTATATCTTATAATGCTCTCTGGTTTTTTCCCACAAATTCTTCTCCTCTTCATAAGTCTGACAGGTAATAATTTCTGTGTTCTTCTAATTTACTTATGATATCTCTATTTCTAGGTCATATATCCATTTTGATTTTATGATGGTAAATGGTGTAAGATATTTGTCTATACCCAATTTCTGCCATATTGCTTTCCAGTTTTCCCAACAAATTTTGTTAAATAAGAATTCATATCCCAAAAGCTTAAATCTTTACATTTGTCAAAGGCAAGGTTACTATAATCATTTATTGCTGTATATTGTATGTCTACTGTCATCTGCTGATTCACCTTTCTATTTCTTAGTACCAGATAGTCTTGATAATTACTGTCTTTTAATATAGATTAAGATCTAGTCTGCCAAACCTCTTTCCATTTTTTTAAATTGATTTCTTTGATATTTTTCGCTTTTTGTTCTTTGAAAGAATTTTGTTCTTTATCCTTTTCTAGAAAAAGATCATTTTATTTGGAAACACAGAGGGAAACTTCAATAACCTGGTCATTGTGCTCCCGGATTTCAATCTGCAATTTATGTTCCACTCAACTAGCAAAATTATCTTCCCACAGCATGGATCTGATCATCTCACTCTCCTGCTCAAGAAATATTAGTGTTGCCCTGTTGTCTTCGTGATAAAATACAAATTTCTCAGCGGGGCATTTAAAACCCTCCACACACTTTTGCTCCAGCCTACCACTCTGGACTTATTTCATATTACTGCTGTTCATGTATTCTGCATTCTATCCAAAATGGCCTCTTAGCTGTTTTATGAATCCATCATTCTATCACCTACTTCTTTGATTTTGTACACACTAATCTACATCCCTGGAAGGTACTCCCTTCTCACTTCTACTTCTTAGCATTCATCAAAGCTCAATACACACACCACTGGCTCCAGAATGATCTTCCAGATCCCCCTAACTAGTCCTTGGTGCCCCTTCTCTCCTCTAACTTAGATTCATTTGTTTGCATCTATTATAGCTTTAACAGAATGTAAGCTCCATGAGTTTAGGAATAGGTTTTTTTTTTTTTCATATTGTCCTTCTATCCCCAGAGCACTGCACAAAAGTAGGCTTTTAATAAATACTTATTCAATGAAAATTATTGGAAAAGATAAGGACATAGTTTTAATTTCATGGAGGGTTTTTTTTTACTCTTTGTTTAACAAATTCTGATATACTGTTCATTTGGGCTAACTGGTTATTTATTCATCTGCCAGACATTTTAAACAAGAAAGTTAGATCACTGTCCTAAAGAACTTCTGCAAACAATATTGATATATTTTACATCAGTTACTTGTTATGAGGAAACATTGTCCTCCCAGATTTCATGATGAAGTTTAAATTTCAGACTATCTTACCTGCTTTTTTCTGAATTTCTCAGTGGTTTGAGAGAAAACAGTACATAGCACAGGATTGATATGGACCTTTGTTTATATCCTGTTATTTCAAAGGATTTTACTTTTCATTTTCTGTAGAAATACAAGAAAAATCTGAAAATCCCAACATGCTTCCAGTGTTGATATCTTTGAAGGAGTTAACTTTTGAGTACTCCAGTTAGAGTAGGGAATTAGAAAGAAAGGAAGAAGAAAGAATTAGAATCAGGATCTTTTACTGAGGTGGGCAGGGAAATGGGGGTAAGGGGATTGAAGAATTCTAATACTAATAGATTTTCTTCTGTCTCCAGTAGACAAACAAACTTTACTGTCAAGGTCAACTTCATTGATGATTTATAGCTATTAAAAAGTGTTATTTTCTATTTATTTGTTGGCAAAAACACCCTTGATAGTAAATCCTAGATGGCACAAATTATTAAAGCCATCTGTTGTTTGAATATTAAGTTTCAAAGGTCAGAGGGATTTACAGACCTTGAAATGAACTAGAAAAAAATATTTTAAGTAAATTCTTCAGAGGATAAAACTTCTGTTTTGTAGAGCACAACCTACAGTAAAATTCCTTTTTTAAATAATTTACTAGAGCTCAGTAATAACAATAGTGTAACAAATGTTGTGCTACCTGGCCATTTCTAAAAACACCTGTTTCTAATACCCCCATCCCTGTTATACAAATCTTCAAATTAAAAATAGGTGGGTACAATCGTATTGTGGTGGGTAGCCTAGGATAACACCTTATAAGTAAGAATTAATGACATTATTTTTTCCATAAAGACTATAGTAAAATACATCCTTTCAGAGTTTTTCTTTGTGATTAGAAGAGGTAATTCTAGTGATTCAAGAACTCACTCCCCAAGACTCTCCTGTAATATACAGTCATTTGTAGTTGTTAGAAATATAAAAGTTGAAAAAGCAAAATAAAACTTAAGGCACCACTAATTCTCTTACTTGTCTATCAGTTTTGACTTACCTAAATGAGGTGTAATGCACTTAGCACAATGCCTAGAACATAGTAAATGGTTTACAAATGGTAGTTTCCTTTCCTTCTCTAAACACCCTACATTATACTAGCAAATCTATAGAAGGAAAATTTGGTGTTATCATTTCTTAGAAACTTCAACACTTGATAGACCTCATCGTGATATGTAGACAATACCTTAAGTTCCTCAAAGCTCTTTTAGGTTTTCAATTTAATGGAGTATCATGTTTAGTATGGTTACTGACAACAATCTTCATATGTGGTATGTACTCAGAAATGCCACATCTATAGTTCATGAATACCTCAGGAAGAGTTGGAAGATGCCAGACATGGTGAGCACAGTAAAATATCACAAGAAAATGAAATTGGCAAGTGATTGCCAAAGTGGAGAGGGCAGCTACATGGCAGAGTGGATAGGGTGCCACACTTGGAGCCAGGAAGTCTCATTTTCCAAAGTTTAAATCTGGTCTCAAACACTTACTAGCTGTGTGACCCTGGGCAAGTCATTTAACCATGTTTGCCTCAGTTTTCTCATCTATAAAATGAGCTGGAGAGGGAAATGGCAAACCACTCCAGTACCTTTGCCAAGAAAGCCCCAAATGGGGTCCCAAAGAGTTGGACCTGACTTAAAACAACTGTGCAAAAAATACCAAAGTGCAGACATTTTGAAATCAACTGTCAGTGTATAGTCAGAGTAAAAGAATAAAAATAATAAAGTAACAAGAAAGCTTAAAGATGAGAAGACACTGGATACAAGTTATTATAGCAATTCCAACCTGACCAATTTAAGTAAAATGTCATCTAAGATAAATGAAAAACAGAAGCAAGGACATTAACTTTGACTATCACCATTTCCAGACATATTTTATCAATTGGAAAAATTGTTGCTACAAGGAGGATGCTGAAAGAAGCTTTGAAGCATCCTGGAGCAAACAGTAAATTCTTGATTTCCTGGACAAGAAGAAAGAAAGATACAGCAAGCAAGAGAAACACCAGTGGAGACTGATCTCATTTTAAAACAATGTGAGGGAAATTGATAATAAGCAATATCATTTTACCAAGCTGAAAAGTAATTAAAGGGAAACACAGTTTTAAAGAGACTCTGATATAAGAGGAGGGGAAATTAAAGTGGAACTCAAAGGAGAATGAACAAGTAGATATGAAATGAAATGTCTGTTTGTGTTTCTACACTGAGCTCTTTTCATCTACAACAAAAGCAGAACCGTCACATTTGTTTGTATCCGACCACCTCAGCACCCAACGTATTGAGTGAAGAAATGACAATGGTGTGTAAGAATATGAGACTGTGTTGAGTTATTAGCTCTAAATAAATACACAGAGGAAAACATTCATACTCAGGATGACAATTTTGAAGAAACAAATTCTATGATCTATTTTCAAGATCTTGAAGACATGTCACAATATTGAGAGTAGAAGTCTCAGTTCTCAAGGTTAACTGAAAGTGGAAATAATCTCAGATGTTATTACAAAAGAAAATGAAGAAAGAATATCAGTAAGCATATATTCCTACTTCCAAACCTATGTAAAATTATGAGAATAACCTATATTTGTATTAAGGACATCCTTCATAAAGACATGAAGGAAATATATACGCTTCTGCAAATGATATTTTATAATAAACTTCATATTTAGACACAGAACACAAGAGACCATAGGGGTTATTGTTTGTTATAGACTAAGGGAAAATCAGGTTCTGGAGTTTGCTTAAGGAAGAAATGTTAGGAAGAGTAATAGTGCATGTTTTAAAAGTTAAGGCCAGAAAAAGAAGTAAGCCCCCACCTTAATCACTGAGTGGGTGTTGCCTCAGACAAACTGAGACCTGGGAAAGACCTTAGCTTAAAAAGTCCAAGGTCTCTCCGCGCATCCAAGACCATCTCCAGACATCCTGTTCTATATTTTCCCACTGGACTTGGATGACTCAGGAGAAGAGAGTGAGATTGGTGACTTTGCACAGTCCTCCTTCACTTAAATCCAATTAGCTTGCAAGTCAAGACATCACCTTCCTGATATTATCAGCCCTCTTCAAGAAGGAAAGAAAAACCACAACTTTGCCCAAAATTGATATCAATTGGTTACAAGAGAAATAGGAAATTGTCAAAACAAGCAAAAACAGTCAGTTAGTCTATCTAGAAAGGGTCCATTTATGAAAACAAAGTGGACACACATTGATTAAGAAAGCCATTGAACAAATTGTTATATGTACGAATATAATTAAACTGCAAAAATCTGATTATGAAGAATTCAGAGAATCTTTGGTGGAAGTGTGCGAACTGGTGAAATACTAAGTGGGCAGAACCAAGAAAAGAATCTGAACAATGAAAACAACAATATAAAGGAAAATAACATCAAAACACATCTGAATTCTGACCAGGGAAGTGACCAGCCTTGATGACAGAGGGAATAGAGAATCAGCAGGGGAATGGTGGACTACATATGCATGTTGTGGTCAGAGGTGCCCATGTGTTTGGCATGTTTTGCTAGACTCTATTTCTTTGTTGCAAGCCAAGGACCTATTGATAAATAGGATAGTCACTGGAAAATGTTGTGTATCAATAATTTTTTTAAGGAAAGTTTGTACATAGTGGCCCTAAGACTTAAAAACTGGTGATTATGGAGGCCCTTTTATGTCAAGCTAATGAATTCGTCTTTTTATTCAGTTGGTTGTGAAGGAGCCAGTGAAGGTTTTTTGAATAAGGGAGTGACATGATTTACATGGAAAATTTGCAGTTTCATGAGTGATCATCTTTTCTATTGTACCGTGTTACAGAAATGCTTGTTTTGATCCATGGATTGAAAATAAAATAATTATAAAAAAAAATCTGCAATGGCAAAATTACTTCAAATAAGTTGAAGAGGAGAAATTTAAGAAAGAGAACACTTAGGAGACCATTTCAATAGGTTATTGAGAGTAGAAAGAAGGCATAGATGTATGATTTTAAAAAATAGAATTTACTGAATGGTAAATAATTCATGAAAGGAAAAAGGTCATTGAAGTTTGGGCCTGAGTGACTAAAGAGTGGTGCCATTGACAATGATAGGAAATTAGAAGGAGAGTTGAGTTTGAGGAGGAAGACGGTATTTTCAGTTTTGGATATATTAACTTTGAGATAATGGGGAAATTCCCAGATAGAGAATCTAGAACTCAGAAATATGTGACTATAGCTCACTGCTGAAAATAGATATATTTGAAACTATTTGTATAGAGGAATTGATTTAAATCCCTAGAGAAGTATGAAGGAAAAGGGGAATAAAATGGAATTTTGAAAAGAGTCATAGTTGGAGAAAATGAGAAATAGTTATCAAGGAAGAATCCTAATAAAAAGAATCAAGAAAAGTTTTGTTCAGTCTTGTTCAAATCTTTGTGACCCCATTCAATGTGCCACCTAGTTACCCTTTCAAGAAGAGTATGATGATTAACAGGAAAGGATAGTGCCTTAGCATCAAGATATTTATCTAAATGAATTTAGGTAGGAGCATCAAGGAGAAGGGAGTGGTCTACAAGAAGATATACTACAGAAAGATCAAGGGGAACAAAAAATGAGAAACCTTTGTGTTTGTTAGGATCAGTTTTGATCTCATAAAGATGACATTTTAATGAACCAGTGGAAACAGAAGCCAGATTTCAGGGACTGAAAGTAGGTGATGAAAAGTAAAGTTTGTTTGTAAAGAGAATTCTTTTTAGGATTTTGATCATGAAGGATAAAAAGAAATGGGACAATATCCTCATTAGGT
Organism: Bettongia penicillata ogilbyi; assembly: GCA_023548195.1. Lineage (NCBI taxonomy): Eukaryota > Metazoa > Chordata > Mammalia > Diprotodontia > Potoroidae > Bettongia > Bettongia penicillata. The sequence goes on along the minus strand of JAJHZJ010000413.1, from coordinate 14,803,929 downwards.
AGAAGAATCAATGAAAGGTTTTTCTTTTGTTTTTGTTTTTTGAAGTTTGGGAATAACTGAGGCAGAAGTGAAAGTGCTTAAGGAAGACCTTAATGATGGAAGAGAAGGGGACAAGAATGATGAATGGGGCAAAGTCCCTGAGGAGACAAGGTCAGTGAAGTCCTTGCAAGCAAGTTTTCACCTTGGTTTGTCCTGGAAAGGAAAGGGACCATTTCATATTATGAAACCAGAGAGAAGGAAGAAAAGAATAGGCAGAAGATAGTGCTTGGGGATTTCCTGTTTTTATTTTTTCTTTAAGAGGAAGAGTTATGTCAGAGTTCTAATAGGATTGTCTGTCCATGGTAAAGTAGGAGGAGTCATCTGCAGAAAGTGAGAGGAGATATGCCTAGGGAGTCTGAGGATAAATGAATGGAACAGAATCTGTACAAAATGAAAATGGGTGTCAACAAAAATGGCTCTAGCCTTAGAGGTCTTCTGCTTGTTATAGTTGAGGGAAGTTAAGACTCAAGGAGGTTATGTGACTCACCCAGGTCACATAGGTAGTATGCATCATAAATAAAATTTAAACCGTAATTTCTCTGACTGCAGAGCTAGAATTCTTCCCACTGTATCATGCTGTCCCTGAGTTAAAATTGAAGGGGTGAGGTAGTGAGGAGTCAGTTGCAGTTAGGTAACGATTTTGTAGTGAATCCAGCTAATAAGCTAAAATACTTTTTTCCATCAGTGCCTGAGATGAGATGAGATTTGAAGGTGGATGATGATGGTGAGCCAATGTTGGGGTCCGAGCAAGAAAGAGACTGCAAAAAGTCCATGTGGTCATGCATTCAAAGATGAGGAAGAGTATATAATTGTATCCCAAGAAGAAAGGGAACAGGAATGGTGGACTGAAAAAAGGGAAAAGGAATAATAGATTATAGTGAAGATGAATGAAGAGCAGGTCCAGGATGAATGAGGATGTGGAAGATCCTCTGTGTCTTCCTTATTCTCAGTGCCCAGCAATGCTGGGGGAAGTTTGTGGGAAGGTGGAGGTGGTAACTGTACTATTGTTCATGGTGTTTGATTTCATTTTTCCAATTCTTTCTTTGGCCACTTTTACCTGTCCCTCGGTAAATTATTAACTGCAAGAGAGCTTCCACACACACTTAGTCAAAAACAACACAGACCTATGTGCTCACATTGTGGCTTCCTAAGATTCTACATTTTTGCTTGATTTGAAAACACAAAATCAGATTTTAACTTGCTATTATAATTTCGGATTGATCCATGAAAACACAATCAATTTCAGTTCACCACTTCAAGTACTATCACCTTCTAGTCATAAGTGTTGATTAATCACTGACATAGCATCCCAAAAATGACAAAGAATATAGTTTCAACCTGGCACTCAGGAATAGATCAAGGAGCTACCAAGAAACTTTGAAGATCAGGTAACAATAATCCTCTGATCAGCATGGAGAAAAGCTTCTAAAAATCAGTGCTATGTGTTAAGCTAAATCAAATAATATTGTGTAGCTATAATAAAACTAATTAGGTATAGTTGATGAGAGTCAGGATGGTATAGTCAATAGACAGACATTTAAATTCAAGATGACCTGGGTTCATGTCCTGGTTTCATATCATAGCTGTGAAATCTTGGGCAAATCACTTAATCTCTTAGTATCCTGGGCAACTCTCTAAAATACGAGGTCACAGAGAAGTTGCCAGTCTGCATTAGGAGAAACGATGGGGGGGGAGGGGAGAAGAGCCAAGATGGTAGAGTGAGAACAACGACTCACCTAAGGTCTCGGACAAACTCCTCCAGGTGCCTCTGAAAGGAGAATCTGACCAAATTTTGGAGGTGCGGAATCCAGTGGGAGACAGACGGTGATGGATTTGGAGCTCAGGTTGGACTGGAAGGTCCACGGGAAAGATCTGTTCCGCGGGGGTGAGCCCACAGCCCACAGCTCAGCGCGGCCAGTACAGCGGAGCAGAAGGGACCCGAGAAACCTGAGTGGCGGGTGGAACCAGAGGGGTGGCACCCAGGGCAGGAGACAAGCTGGACGGAGCCAGTGAGAGCCGCCCAGTGCCAGATATCAGCGCAGCAGTTCCTGAGACTTTCAGCCCGAAGATCAAACTTTGGTAAGTCACCTACTTGAACTTCTGGGAGCCAGGATGGCAGAGTGATCAGTAAATGCTCTCTCCTCCCCACTTGATGACCATGAAAGAACCATAAAAATATTTCCCCAGAAAAATCCCAGATCAGCAGAAATAGAAGAAGGAGACCAATAGTTTCATAACACCTGAGACAAGGAAAATAGCTAAGGGGAATTCCTCCTACAGTGGCAGAGGCAAACCAGAAGGACAGAGGACCCAGGGCAGAGAAAACTCGCACTAGGACCCAGGCAAGTCTCATTGGCAGGAGAGGAGCTCCAGGAGGGGTGGGAACACGCATTAGCATCTAGGCGTGCCTCAGCTGTCCAGGGAATCAGAAAGACAATAGAGCAGCTGGGATTACCAGCCCCTGAGCCTGCCTTTGCCTCAGTTCAGCTGAGGAGCTCTCCTGTGACCAGACCACCCCTCTCCCACACTTAACAAGCTAAACCCAGGACTGATCGGGGAAACACCAAACAAAAACCTGCTTTTAGCTTTTTCACACATCAGCTCAGCAAAAAGTTCTCTAGCTTCTGACTGAAAGAACCAGAAGCCACAACACTCAATCAACATCATGAACAGGAAAAAGCAGAGGGCCGAAAGAACCATAGAATCTTTCAATGGGGATAACGACCAAAACACACCAAAGAGGTCAGAGCTGAGACTGTACTTCCATCTGAAACTTCAGAAGGGACTACGAACGCAAGCGCAAACAGCTCTCCTGGAGCAGCTGAAGAAGGAAACAGAAGATAAACTGGCCAATGATCTTAAAATTATTAAGAAAGAATTCACTGATGAGAAACAATGAATTAAACACATACATATACATATATGCACATTTACACACACATATACATATGACTGATATGCAAAAAGTTGTTCACTATGTATTGGAATGAAAGGACATCACATAGAAGGAATATTGGGGACTTATTACAGGGAGAAACTGTATTTCCAAGTGTCCAAACTAAGAAGAAAAAATCCCTGATTCCTTGGGTGACCAACAGCAGAATACAGGGGATCATCTGCTTTGGAGATTCTCTGGATTGAACTTTGGCTATAGCTGATATTTGTCAGGTTGTTTAAGCCCTTTGTTTCTCAGATTTGTGCTTTCCCTGCTGTAGCTGTTGAGAAGGGCTGCTTCATTTCCAATTACCAAGGACTCAGTAAGTTCCAGCAATATGTATTTATGTCATCTAAATCTGCCTTCATAGCTCCTTAACATTTGCTGGCTTTCTCCTTTGTTTTCAATTGGCTTCACTTCAGAGGAGAGGCAACTTGCTCTAGTGGGAACAGGGCTGGACGTTGAGTCGGTATAGACTTCATTTTTAAATACCACTCTTATCATTTCCTAGTTATGTGACTGTAGAGAGGTCATTTATCTTGTCTGTACTTCTGTTTCCTCATCTGTAAAATGGAGCAGAAAATACCTGCCTCACAGGGATGCTGTGAGAATCAAATGCAATCTAGAATAAATACTTTACAAACTTTAAAAATGCCTATGTTGATGTCAGCCTTCTGTAATATCAGCACAGGAGTGGTCTAGGACAACCTGCATCCTGTTCTGTATAGCAGTTTCACGAAGATAGTAACATCACCGTGGGTAGACTGATGACTGAATAAATAATGTCTATAGATTTTATGGGCAGTTAGGTGGCATAGGGCATAGAGTACAGGATGTGGAGCCAGGAGAAGATTCCTCTTCCGAGTTCAAATCTGGCCTCAGACACATACTAGCTGTGTGACCCTGGGCAGGTCGGTTAGCCCTGTTTGCCTCAGTTTCCTCATGAAGAAGAAAATGGCAAACCACTCCAATAATTCTGCCAAGAAAACCCCAAATGGGGTCATGAAGAGTTGGGTAATGACAATGAACAATGACAAACCCTTTTTCTCCTATATTATACTACTCTCATCTCCTGGAATTATCTACAATTCTAATATAGTCTTCAATTTGTTATTATTAATTACTTGGGTTTGCTGCCCTGAGCTTAAAACTCAACACAGACAAAGACAAAATTTAACCAACAGTTCAAGGAGTCATAGTCAAGGACAGGACTACTCAAGATAATCTTACAATGATAATAAGAGTTAAAGACATCTTTGTAAGCTCAGGTGAGGTGAGCAACAGCAGGGGAAGAATGGGGTTACTAGCATTTCAGAACTAGGGGAATCAAAATATGAATTCAATCAGTAACAGTGAGGAATCAAGAGAGAATACCAATCTGAGAGAGAAAGAATATCAGAACCAGTAGTCCAAATCAAAGTCACAGAGAAGCTGGAAAAAAGTACATAAAGCTAGATCACTACAGAGACAAGATGCCCAGAGATGTGCATACATAGATTCTTTTAGATAGGGTCCCAAGAGTGGAAATTACATGCAACCTAGCATCTTACAGAGACCACAATCTAAGAAGCCTCAGCCATGAAAAGGCTGCTTTCCTTTAGTGCATTTTGTTGTGTTCTGTGTTATCCCATACTGTTTTGTTCTGCTGTAATCTTTTCCTAAGCAATGTCTTCTTGTGCCTGATCTGTGATAGAGCTTTCTGAGCTTGCATTGGTCTGATCAGCCACAACCAAACACACTGTACATTGATCCCAACATAATGTTGTCATTTTAGTCCCCTTTGATTATGAAAGACAACGACCAACCTGTCTCTTGGTTTAAAAAAAAAGTTGGGAAAGTATATTCTAAGACTAGCTTGTAGGCTTTGTTCTCATGCTGCATCCCAGAAATATGTAGAATAAATTGAATAAGACTGAGTCTCTTATGCAACAATGATGCACTGAATTTGTGATGAGCCTCTGGTCAAACAGGGTGACATTTTCTTTGACATGGCCTACCTTATCATTATAGAATAGCCTTAGGATGTTGGAGAATTTCTAGGCCCCAATCAAACTTGCTCAGTAACTGTCAGGGCTCAGGTTTGCTAATCAGACTGAATTTCCTTTATAAGGTCAATGAACACAGTGTAAACTTATTTTCATTTCTCTAAAAAAGTGATTACTTACCAGAACTGGAACAAATGGTACAACTGGAAATAGGCATCTACTTAGCAGAAGTGTTAATTTCAGAAAACTATTGCTGGAATATGTCTAATTCTTCTAAATTCTTCTAAAAGAATCTCTTGTATACTTACTTGTGGTAAGGAGGCAACCTTGGATTCTTTATGGTTATGCCAGTGAAGTTCAAGCTCTGGAATATTGTATCAGTCTGACAAGGCTTTCAGCATGAGATTTAGCAACAAATTGTCCTTTGATGTCTAGCCTAGCCAAGGTCAAAGAGGCCTATCCCCAAAAACTTGACCACCTGTCAACAAGGTTTTATGGCCACAATAATTCATGAAACTGTTTTCTAAAATGGAAGAGATATTATCATCATGAAAGAGTACCACTGGCATCTGCATCATAGAAGAGAGTACCAGTAAAATACCTATACCACTGGAAGTAGAAACATTTTATACTGAAGTAAATATAAACCTTGTTTCTGAACCTCCCCATTAACACAGAATATCTAGGCACACTTTGGAGGAGTCTTTTCCCCATCTAGGTTGAAATGTGAATTTCATCATCAAGCATTATCACCATCTTCCTTTACAAGCATTTACACTCACAAAGCTTCAAAATGTGCAATACTTTTATTTAAACAGTCAAATTTAATCGAGATCCATAGAGTGTTAATATTTCCTTCTGTTTTCTAATGGACTATTATCCATCAGAGATGTGTACAATCTCTGTGACGTACAGAACTACTTTGAGTGTGGCCTTATTAGAGATGAAGGCAGGGGTTCATTCCTCTGTATCGGTTCTGTGTACATCCTTAGAGTTAAAGAGTCTTAAGATATAAACCTAAGGTTTCAAACATGGGAAACAGGATGACCGGTAGCGTTACCAAATGTCTCTGACATTTACTACCAAATAGTCTACTATCCAAGAGAAATTCCAAGGGAAGTAGCATGAATATGACCAAGAAAATTACTTCCAAATGGATAATTAACCGGTTAAAAATAAGAACAAACCATTACCAAAAGAGGATTATAAACCATTCACAATAATCTGGAAGATTGTTCCAAATCACAAGTAAGAGAAGTACAAATCAAAACAGTTTTGGGTTTCATCACACACCCAGAACATTCACAAAAATAAAAGAGAGGGAGAAAGAAATAGAGAAAGGGAGTCAGACAGAAAGATCATGATGGAGTTATGAACTGGTCCAAATATCCAAATATTTTGTAAGGAATTTGGAATTGACTCAAAAGTGACTAAAATTCTAGGAGCAGCTAAGTGGAAGAGTGGATAGAGCATTGGTCCTGGAGTCAGGAGGACTTGAGTTCAAATTCTGTCTCAGACACTTACTAGCTGCATGACCCTTGGCAAGTCACTTAATCCCAATTGCCTCAAAAAAAAAAGTGACTAAAATTTCCATACCCCTCTGCCCAGAGATATCACTGCCAGGGATGTACCTTAAGGAGGCAAAAGACAGAAAAAATAAAGGTCTCACATACACCTGAATACTCATAGAAACACGTTTGATACAAAACTATGCAAAGAAAAAATGAAAATAAATAAAACTATACAATTATAATGAGAGCTTCATAAAATTCATTTCCCTGCCTTCCCTACAGCAGCAGGGGACTGTAGCATAGAATACCATATACACTGTTAGACATCAGGTATGATAGCTGTTTTGTTATGCTGGTTTTGTTTTTTTCCTTTCTTTATCTTTGTTACAAAAGATGGTTCATTGGGTAGGGGAGAGGAACAGGGCACATTCAGAAAGGAAGGTGATATTAAACATACTTTTTAAAACGACAATTTTTAAAGTAAAAAAACAGGAGACACTTTTTGAAAGATTGTCATTGTTTCAAATAGAACATTGAGATCATTAAAAGTACTATACAGTTTCTCAAAGTTATTTCAACACACGCTCCTCTTTCTACGCAATTCTGAACCACTTTCATTATCCACATATAGTATTTCTCCAAAGTAACATGCACTAATGGACAAACTTTATCAGATGTCTTTCCCTGCATATTAAAGCCTGTATAGGAGGCATTCTATTTCTAGTCCATTTCTCATATGTGATAGTAGACCAAGCTCCTTTGAGTAATTATGATCTCGCTCAGGAGACTCTGCATTGTTCTGGGACTTGAGATCAGCATGACTTTATTTGTAAATAGGGAGGTCTGGAGGACTTCAAAATACATAGAAAATTCCTCTTGCATTTGATTTCTGTGGTGACTTCCTCCACGGCAGTGGCATTTTTAGCTTCATGTCATGCTTTTTTTCTAATTAACATCATGCTTGATATTAACAATCAGATACTTGACTAGAAAATTTAGCACTCTTCTTAAATACTTTGAGGACTTTTGCATGATTTTAAAACAAGTATAGGTAACTTCACACTGAAATGGAGCCTTCAATGTACTATTTCCCTCTACCAAATCCTTTTCTTTTTAAATCATGAAAGAATAGGCATAGTGAAATGTTATATTCTCTGTACTTTTCAGGTGACTATGCGACTGTAAACTATGATTTGCTAAAAGACAGCCTTCCTGCCCATCCCTTTATCACACTTTCATCAAGGATGCCCTTGATACCTATATATATATTATTCTCATAAAGGTTTTATAGAGATGGGAATGTGGGCACATGGGTTAGTAGTTTTAGATACGCTCTTGACTTCAGTAATAACATCTGTGTGTGTGTGTGTTTTAAACAAGAGTTTTAGTATCTTCTCTTTCAGACATCTGAGTAATAAATACTTCAGCACCCTCACCACTGTGAGGGTGTCTCCTTATATAGTGAGGGTGTCTCCTTAGGGAGACAAAAGACTTGTTAAAATTGAAAAAAGTGTCAGCTACATGGGCCTCACCTATGTATATTCTGTGTAACCTGGATGCCCTTCCATTCTTTGTTTTCTACAGTGCTGGTTCTGACATACATGTCAGAGGCTACTAATAGGATCTATTTGTGATATGGTTACTCTTTCTGATGGAGAATATTTATTACTGAAATCTTGAAAGTTTTTCCATTTTTCATCCTTGTACTGTCATTTCTCCTTCATCAGATGGCCTGGCTTAATTAAATCTATTGCCAAGAATTCTTCAAATTTGCTTTTTTCTATTTAGGGTTTCTCAATATTTTAGATAATACTGCTCAAAATCTATCACCTTCCTCTGTGGAATTTTATCAGCAAGTTTACATTTTAAATCAGGTCTCTCCTTAACTTCCCTATCTTTCTGTTTGCCTCTTGAGATCATGTTTGCTGGCTGAGGTGGTCCCTAGGCTATGATGTAATTGATACCTTAAATTTCCTTAAAAAATGGTGATAGTCTGTGGCAACATGTGTTCTCTTATCTGAATTTTGGGGCAGTAAATGCCTTATGTGAGCAAGTCATGTTGGAGTTTTCTTCAGTCGTACACCATGTCAGCTGACGATTATTCTTTCTAAATTAGCACAGGTTTTATATTTTCTCAAACAAACTGTCTGTGTAGAAAGTTGATTCAGAAATGACTTTTATGTGAGTAACTAGTTGCTTCCTGTGTGTCAGAATATGATGAATTTCAATTGTAAATGTCAATTAATTAGTACTTTCTGTATTTCAACTTTTTCCTTAAAGAAAACATGTGCAATACCAGGCAAGAAAGCTCTATAGAATTTACAGCCGTTAGCTTCCCTTGCTCCTTACTCTTAAACAATGGCTCCCACTATTCTTTTACTTTTCTCACCTTTATACGGAAGTCACTGAAATATTCTACTGTATGATGATGATATAATTTAAATCTCTCAAATTTTTCATAGAATTTCTCAACTTTTGCATACTCTACAGTAGATTTTGCAATATAAACAGCATTTTTCTTCATAATTGTCTTTTTTTGTAAGTACACTGCATGAGCACTAGAATAAGACATGACCAAATGCATTATGAAATGGCTTTTCTAGTTGCCTTTGGACACAAAATAAAAATCAATTTTAACTAATGCTTTGTCTGCCCAAGGAAAATCTGTGAAACACCCTTCCCTTTAGTTGCAACATGCTTTTATCTTCTTGTTTCATTTATAATGAGAATCCTAAGACTGATGTGATTCAGTTCTTTTAACAGCAAATCCACCTATTGGTCATTGAACAAGTATATTGCATATTTACAGTGCAAATATTTAAGTTAATATTTGTAAATGGTTAAAAAACTGACTTCACATGTTCTATCCCATTTTCTACCACTCTATCATTAGTATTATAGAAGTAGAAGGATACTACATAGGATTGAAGGCCATCTTCTATTTTTTTCTTTATTTAATGGATTTCCATTATCAAAGATCTCATCACTATGTGATAATTATGCAGTATGTAGCAATCTGGCCCTTGGAAATCAAACAAAACATTTCCATCACCTGATCCATTCCTTTTATTTTCAAAATGATCTGTTTGCTTGTCTGTTTTTTTAGGGTTAAGGATCCCCATCATGGTCAGGCTAGAAGTGAAACTCTCACTTACAGGCCTTCTCCCTATTCTGAAGCTTTGACCCCTCCATTCCTGAGGTAAGACATTTTCCCCCTCGCCACGTACCCTGGTTCCCCCACTCCCAAGAACTCATCATATTAGTGCCAATCTTAGTGCTGGCACCCTTTGACTTTATCCTAACTTCAATTCAGAATTCCCAATCTCAAGCAATCCGCCAGCCTCAGCCTCCACTGTAAGCAGGATTACAGAAGTGTGCCAACACTCCTGGCCCAAAAACAGTTTCCAGAATTTTAGAAAGTACAGTGGAGAGCTTTTAAAAAAATACTAAAAAAAGCACTTTTCACTTTAGGTCAAATATGCTTGCATTACATGTTTCAATAAACAGTAAAAATAAAAAAGTTAGTAGACATTATAGATTAATCATGATCTCCTTGACTGACTTACTTGGAACAGCTTCCTATAATGAGAATTGTTACTAAGTTTATATTCCAAAACACTAACCTTGCCATATACCAAGGGTAGTGATAATCTCCTTCATTTAAACCCATTAACTTTGAAAAGTTCAAGTCTATAAGAGCACACTGCTGAACTGAGAAAGCACCAGCAGTTAGGAAATTGACACTATATAGTGGAGTAACGTACAGCATTGGCCTGTCCTTGGGCCGGCATGCTTTCTTCACAAGGAGAGAAACTCCTATTATATCATCACACCTGCTCTCTTAGTAGAGAATCAGATGATCATCCACCAAAAGATTTAAATATGCTACAAATCTTGCTCTTGCCTTAGAGGTAAACCAAGCATTTAATATAGTGCTTGGTACATAGAAGGTACTTAATAAATGTTTGTTTACTTGACCTTCACACATCCAGTAATCAGACTAGGGCAAAATCCTCAGTAACTCTCTCACTCACACTCTTAGTCTGTCTCTCTGTCTCTGTTTGTGTATATATGTGTGTGTGTGTGTATGCATATGTATATATATATATATATATATATATATATATATATATATATATATATATACACATACACATATTTGCTTATTTATTTATTAAGGAAAGTATATCAAGTATATCAGCACTCAGTCTCCAGGGATCAAAATCTTTGGTAATATTTAGCAATCAGCCAGTTTGTGATATCCCTTGGGCATTCTTACTGTCTTTGAACCTATTTTGTCTTGCTTGCAAGGTCTATGTTCTCATCCTAAAATTCTAGCTTATGTATGGTTAGAAAGACCTTATAGTTTCTGTTTAATTCTTTACTGCTAATCTAGAAAGCACCCTCCAAAAAAATCATTTTAGGGACTTCCCGAAACCAAACAAAAATTGTCTTTTTCATCCTCCCAAGATTCTTTGAGTCTCTCGAGCAAATGAAAAAAGGACAGCAGCAACTAAAAGGCCAAGTGGAATCACTGCCTTCCACCTTAATCCTTCTGTTTCAAATTTCTGATATACACATGTATCAGGTATGTGTACAGCAATAAGCAAGCTTTAAGCTCCCCCTCCTGCAATTAATCATTAACCAAATAATTATTTCTCTGAAAACAAAGAGATTACTGTAGAAGAAAGCCAATCTCACCCACTATTGGTTGGAGCTTTCTCCATCAGTAAGTACTTTGCACAATGCAGAATGGGTGGATGAGAACAATTTGTTCCAACACCCTCAATGGCAGCTGAAGCAGGTGCTATGGATCACTTGAACTTTGGTCAGACATCAAAGATGCCAAGGTCATTTACTGCATCTCAGATGATCTTCTGCTGTCTTGACTTTTGACTTGGGACTGAACTTGAGTGACTTTGGAAGAGAGAGTGAGATTGATGACTTTGTGTAACTCTACCTCATTTAAATCTAGTTCATGGGTAAGTCAAGACATCATCCTGATTTATCTTTGGTCTTCCTCACACTTAATGAGAGCTTAATATTTAGGACTATACATTTAGAGCTGGAAAGATATTAGAGATCACTTAAGCCCACTCCTTTATTTTACACGTGAAGAAACTGAAGAACAGAGACCTTAGGTGACTTGCCCAAGGTCACACAGATAGTAAAAGATAGAGGCAGGATTTGAACTCAAGTCCTTTGAGTAATAGTCATTAACTGAATGAGGAAGGTTGGTTATGCTAAGGGTTAGAATCTCCACTACATACATAGATAATTCATCTGCAATTAGTGCAATATAAAAATTGAGATGCCCCCATATATAGCTTAGCAAAGAGCATCAAAAGTCACATTTGAGAGAGTTTGCCCATACTTTGGCTTTAAGGCTAAAAGTGAACATGAAAAAAGAGGGATATATGTCTCAAATTCACACATGTATTTTCCTTTTCTTTAATTTGTTACAAAATGTCTTTCTTTGTAATCTTATGAGGTTAATATGGCTTTTAGAGTTAGAAAAACTAATAAGTGCACAGAAGATTGGATGATTCAGTCCAATACAGTGGTGGGAAACATGCAGTCTTGAGACCACATGTGGCCTTCTAGGTCCTTGGGCACAGCTTTTTGATTGAGTCCAAATTCTATAGAACAAATCCTTTTATTAGGGATATTGGTTCTGTGAAGTTTGGATTCAATCAAAGGACTTGAGGACTTAGAGGGCCGCAAGTGCCCTACTACTGGTCTAATATATTTAGGTGCTAACAGCTGTTGGTACAAAATGTGCCTCAACTACTCCCCACTAAGCAGTGGTAAAAACACATGCAGTACACAAGAGTAGAAAGCTCCCTAAGGGGGGAGGAGCCAAGATGGCAGAGTAAAAAGACTCACATATGCTAGCTCCAAACCCACAACCCATAAATTTCCTGTAAAAAGAACTACCCACAAATTCTGGAGCAGTGGAAGCCGCACAGCAACGCAGTAGAGGAGATTTTTGTTCCAGAGAGCCCTGAAAAACTGGCACCAAAGGTCCGTCATGCACCAGACAGACATCCAAGCCCTGCCCTTGCTGCACGGCCCCAAGAGGAGCAGATCCAAGCAGGCTTCAGGGATGGAGCCACCAACGGCCGCGAAGGTCCCTCCACCCACAGGCACTACAGGTCAGCGAGAAAGACTTCTGAACTGGCTGAGAGGGGAGCAGAGTGTCTCCATGACTCAGGCCCCCTCGGGAGGCAGTGGCAGAGGCAGCAGTGGCCAGGGCTCCCAGAGCAGACAGGACCTCAGATCCATTACTGAAGGTCTCTGCATACACCCCCTGAGGGAACTGAGCCTGGGAGGCAGCCCTGCTCCTACCTGAGCACCAGAACTTAAGCTCACATTGAATAGCAGCCATGCCCACCACTGAAAGCCCTGAGGCTGGGGAGCACCATTTGAATCTCAGACCCCAAGCACTAGCTGGGCGGATCTAGGCGGGGGGGGGGGGAAGGGGGGAAAGGAATCTCAGAATTCAAGTAACTGGCTGGGAAAATGCCCAGAAAAGGGAAGAAAAATAAGACCATAGAAAGCTACATTCTTGGGGAACAGATGTTCCTGCCTTTCATTTCTGATGACAAGGAACAATGCTTACCATCAGGGAAAGATGTGGAGGTCGGGGTCTCTGTATCCTAGACATCCGAGGTGGATGTCCGGTGGGCTCAGGCCATGGAAGAGCTCAAAAAGGATTTTGAAAATCAAGTTAGACAGGTGGAGGAAAAACGGGGAAGAGAAATGAGAGAGATGCAAGAAAAGCATGAAAAATGGGTCAATACCTTGGTAAAGGAGACCCAAAAAAATGCTGAAGAAAATAACACCTGGAAAAATAGGCTCACTCAATTGGCAAAAGAGGTTCAAAAAGCCAATGAGGAGAAGAATGCTTTCAAAAGCAGAATTAGCCAAATGGAAAAAGATGTTCAAAAGCTCACTGAAGATAATAGTTCTCTCAAAATTAGAATGGAACAGATGGAGGTTAATGATTTTCTGAGAAACCAAGAAATCACCAAACAAAACCAAAATAATGAAAAAATGGGAGATAATGTGAAATATCTCATGGGAAAAACAACTGACCTGGAAAACTGATCCAGAAAAGACAATTTAAAAATTATGGGACTGCCTGAAAGCCATGATCAAAAAAAGAGCCTAGACATCATCTTCCACGAAATTATCAAGGAAAACTGCCCTGACATTCTACAACCAGAGGGCAAAATAAGTATTGAAGGAATCCATCGATCACCACCTGAAAGAGATCCAAAAAGAGAAACTCCTAGGAATATTGTGACCAAATTCCAGAATTCCCAGCTCAAGGAGAAAATCTTGCAAGCAGCTAGAAAGAAACAATTTCAGTATTGTGGAAATACAATCAGGATAACACAAGATCTAGCAGCTTCTACATTAAGGGATCAAGGGGCATGGAATAGGATATTCCAGAAGTCAAAGGAAGTAGGACTCAAACCAAGAATCACCTACCCAGCAAAACTGAGTATAATACTTCAGGGGAAAATATGGTCTTTCAATGAAATAGAGGACTTTCAAGCATTCTTGATGAAAAGACCAGAGCTGAAAAGAAAATTTGACTTTCAAACACAAGAATGAGAAGAAGCATGAAAAAGCAAACAGCAAAGAGAAGTCATACGGGACTTACCAAAGGTGAACTGTTTACATTCCTACATGGAAAGACAATATTTGTAACTCTTAAAACTTTTCAGTATCTGGGTAGTTGGTGGGACTACACACACACATACACACACACGCACGCATGCACACATGTACACGCATGCGCACATACACGCATGCATGCACACACAGAGACAGAGAGCACAGAGTGAATTGAATAGGATGGGATCATATCTTAAAAGAAATTAAGGTAAATGGTGAGAGAGAAATGTAGTGGGAGGAGAGAGGATGAAACGGAATGGGGTAAATTATCTCTCATTCAAGAGGCAAGCAGGAGACTTTTTAGTGGAGGGAAAAAGAGGAGAGCTGAGAAAAAAACATGAAGTTTACTTTCATCACATTCGACTAAAGGAAGGAATAAAATGCACACTTATTTTGGTATGAAAACCTATCTTACATACATGAAAGTGGGGGAGAAGGAGATAAGCAGGGTGGGGGGGATGATGGAAGGGAGAGCAATGGGAGGAGGGAGCAATTTGAAGTCAACACTCTTGGGGAGGGACAGGATCAAAAGTCAGAATAGAAACAATGGGAGGCAGAATAGGATGGAGGGAAATACAGTTAGTCTTACACAACATGACTATCAGGGAAGTCATTTGCAAAACTACACAGATAGGGCCTATATTGAATTGCCTGCCTTCCCAAAGAGAATGGGTGGGGAGGGAGGGATGGGGAGAATTTGGAACTCAAAGTTTTAGGAACAACTGTTGAGTATTGTTCTTGCTACTAGGAAATAAGAAATACAGTTAATGGGGAATAGAAAGTCATCTGGCCTTACAGGACAAAAAAGAAGATGGGGACAAGAGAAGGGAGGGATGATAGAAGAGAGGGCAGATTGGTGATAGGGAAAATTAGAATGCTTGGTGTATTGGGGTGGGGGGAGGCAACAAATGGGGAGAAAATCTGGAACCCAAAATATTGTGAAAATGAATGTAAAAAGTTAAATAAATTTATATGAAAGCAAAAAAAAAAAAGAAAGAAAGAAAGCTCCCTAAACTAAGTCAAAGGACTTGAAATTGAATTCTAACTCTGATATTTATTGCTTATGTGACATTGAATAAAGTTTTGGGTCTTTTCAAACTTTAAGATGTAAGGACTTCCTTATATTCTTAAAAAATGAGGACCCCAAAGAGTTTTTATTTATGTGAATTATATCTATAAATATCTAATATTTTAGAAGCTAAAACTGATATATTTTAACACTATTAATTCATTTAAAGTAACAAAAATAAACCCATTACCTGTTGACATAACATTTTAATGAAAAGTAACTATATTTTCCAAAACAACAAAAATTTTTGCAAAGCGTAACATTGTTTTCCATTTTTGCTAATGTCTTTCATGTCTGGATCAGTAAAAGACAGTTGGATTTTCATAACTCCTGTATTCAATCTGGTGCAATATGTTGTTTTAGTTGAAGTATATGAAGAAAAATCTGTCCTTACAATGTAATTGAAAAAGAGAGGAGTATTTTAATAGCCTTTTCAGATAATTGTGGATATTCTTCCAACTGGATAAATCGTTGTTTTTTAAAAATTAGTTGCAAAGTAGAATGGAAAACTGTATCAATGAACTTTTCACATTCTGTTCTAAGATCAATAGATTTATCTTATACTTTGATGATCTTTTACCATGTATAGTCTTTTTCTTTTAATATAATCAACTGCCCAATTGGAAAATATAGGTTCAATGAGTTAGGCTGATCTTCCAAATTTTGATATGTTTCATTTAAATTTTATTTTTAAATCATGTCTAGTAATATCACTACCAATCTCATCAGAAAAGTCTTTAAGTAATGGGAAATATTAAGTCCATTATGAAAAATACAAGATTTCCAAAATCTAACTTTTACTTGAAATTTTGAATTTTATCAGTGGCAACAAATATTGTTGATTCCTTTCAAAGTGACAAGCTCACTTCATTCATTATTGAAAATATGTCTGCCAAATACTGAAGTCTGAATAACCATACTGAATAACCAATAACTTGAAAGTTGTTCTTTCAAGTAAAAATGATGTTTCATGAAAACAGCGCCTAGTTCAGCTATCAACTCAGTCCTCCAAGTGGTCTCCTTGAGACCGCCTTCATATTTCAGAATGCAACAGAAGGGCTTTATGAGTACTTCCCATTTCATCACACAGAGTAAATATTAAGAAGATGTGTACTCAAGGGTCAAGATTTAATAATTATTTTTTACTGCTTCAACAAGGACATTCTCAAGTGAGCTGGCATTTCTTTCACTGTGTGGCAGTAGAGAATTCACTGACTACTAATACAGTTTGATGCCACATTCTTGATTCGTGCTAAGGCACCGGCAGTTCTACCCACCTTTGTTTTTGTACCATGAGTACAAATGTCAATACAGTTGTTTCAGAATAAACCATGAGATTCAAAAATTATTCCAACACTTTGGTGATTTCAGCACTTACGTTTGTTGTCAAGTGTTCACATTAAAAAAGTCTTTTATGACTAGCTGATGCAGATAACCACATGAATATAAGAAATAGAGCAAGTTGAACCACGTTTGTAGATTTATTCAGATGTAAGGCAAAAATACAATTTTGAAGATGAAATAACTTGGTCTTCATGTTTGAAGTTAAATTTTTAACTCATGGGTTATATAATATATGTAATTGTGAGAGAAAAGGCAAATGACAATATAATGAAAATAATTTCAACCTTATAGATGCCCTAAAAGGTCCCAGGGACCCATAAGAGTAAATGGACTTCACTGTGGAAACTGCTATACTAGATAATTCTTGAGGTCCCTCCTTACCCAAATTTATGTTCTTAAAACGAATCAACAAAGAAGTTGAGAGGTGCTCCAGATATTTATTTGAATAGCTATTCATTCCAGGACTGTGGTAGATGATAAGTAAAAAGGACAAGAGGCAGTCAGATAATATCTAATTTAATATTCTGTATTCCCTCATGTCTAGCAAAGTGCACTGCATATAGTAAGCACTTAATCAATGTTTGTTTGAAGTTGAAATAAAAACAAGGAACAGGAAAGCTAGAATTCAAATCAAGGTAGCAATCAAATCAGGCAGGCAGTTAAGTATCCCAGAATCTCCCCAACGTTTCAATCTCTCATTCTTCTATCTAATCAATTGCCAAGTCTTGGCAATTTGCCCTTTTGAAAACCTCTTGCATCTACCTCCTTCTCTCCACTCCCACAGTGGAGTTCAGGCCACCCAGTTCAGGCCCTCATCACCTCTCACCTCAACTATTCCGATTGCCTCCTAATTGATCTCTCCACAGTAAGCCTTTTCCCCCTCCAAGAAGATCTATTCAGGAGCCAAATTGATCTGTATAAGACACAGGCATGACCGCATTATTTTCCAGTGTAAGAAGTTTCAGAGACTACCTTTTGCTCCAGGATAAAGTATCTATAGAGAGATTAAGATTTTACACTAGTTATAAAATAGCAAAACTAATCAGGCTTTGCTGCTGACAGACATGCATAATAAAGACATGAATATGAGATCCAGAAGTGAACACCCAAGTTCATTTGTAGCTAAAACCAGAGAAGATTTGAGGTAACTATTGAAACCTGTTAGCTATCTGTCACAGAATATTTCAGTCTCTGACTCAGACCTAAGGGATTAAATAGGAAAGACCTAATCTTACCCTGGCAGCATTCCATTTGCCTTTTGTTAGCAGAGTGTGGTGGCTATGACTAAAATAACTGTCAACTTTCCCTTCATGGGGGCAGGTAGGGGACAGTGTTGGCCTTAAAGTCAGGAAGTCAATAGTTCCAATCTGGCCTCAGATACTTATTAGCTGCGTGACCCTGGGCAAGTCACTTAATCCTGTTTGCCTCATCTATAAAATACCCTGGAGAAGGAAATGGCAAACCACTCTAGTATCTTTGCCAAGAAAACCGCAAGTGGGATCAGGAGAGTCAGACATGACTGAAATGACTAAACATCAAAAACTACTGCCGTTTATAAGAACTTCTAGCCACGACAACTCAGTAGACTCAAGTTGTAATAACTTCGTTGGCACTAAAGAGATGATCCCAGCTGAGCAACATGCACAGTAGATGCCAGCTGAAATTTACATGGCAAGTTCATCAACACTCTAGCAGAGACTAACGGTAAGCCCAACAAATCAGCACACCCTGAAGAGTCACCATGACCAATCCAAAGAAAGGAGCCACCAGAAAGCATCATGATGGTCTCCTATAGCCCTTATGCAGGTGTTCCCTCCATTATGAGCCTCGCACATATGATTCCTACGTTCGTTCTCTTTATTGCTATCTACATTTGTAGAACAATGAGCTAAAGGGGGATTGATCTGCTGTAAATCTTAAGTTATTTCATTCAATGCCTTTCCTTCAACTAATCATGCCCTCTGAAGACAGGAAAAGCAAACACATCAGCAAAGGTTTGTGAGCTATCATTATGTGGAAATAGACTTACTGAGTACTTTATAAACCTAAAGTGGCTAATCTGGGGCACCACATACTACATATAAACCCCTGTATTGAACATTGGAAGCTTTTCGCAACGTGGCTCCAGCCCTTCTTTTCAGTCTGATTACTGTTGTAATTGTAGATATTATTCTTTATACTTTCTCCTTGCTTTAGAGAAACTGGGTTTTGTGTGTTTCCTCAGAGACAGCATTTCCTCTCCTGCCTCCATTTCTTTTATGCCCATCTCCCTTGGCTGTAATATTTTCCCTCCTTACTTCCTTTCCTTGGGACCCTAGCTCTCTTCTAGATTGAGCTCATCTCTTTGAATTTATTTTGTATACATTCTGTTTGCCTATTGGAACATGGTTTATATACCCAGTAAAATCTGAGATCGTTAAGGCCATTTTTGCCTCATTTTTCTATGTGCATCCCCAGAGGCTAGCGCAGTACCTGACTCATAGCAGATGTTTAATAACTGCTTGTTGGTTAATTTCAAAGTTCCTAAAAAGCAAAAAGAGACCAGGCAGAAATTCAGGAACAAAAGATCTTTAGGAATTAAAAAAGAGCATAAAGTATACAGTCAGGAACCTAGAAAAGTGGTTCAACACAACGAGGAAATAGGACTATATATAAGAAGACGAAGACCAAAAGTCAAGAATTCAGAGAAAGCATTTATGCAGCAGATTAGACTCCATTAGCAAGGAAATATCATCACAGGGGCCAACTGCCACAGCTTGT
The DNA here is from genome assembly GCA_023548195.1 of Bettongia penicillata ogilbyi. NCBI lineage: Eukaryota > Metazoa > Chordata > Mammalia > Diprotodontia > Potoroidae > Bettongia > Bettongia penicillata. The sequence goes on along the minus strand of JAJHZJ010000413.1, from coordinate 14,784,600 downwards.
GGATGCGTGTCAACTCAAGGGCATAACAGACTGAAGGTCAGAATGGATAAGTACCTGGGAGGAGGAAGGAATCAGTAAGCAGTAAAGAGGACAAGTCATCAATAACTCACTTGATCAATTGCTCTCTTACTCGATATTCTAATGTTTTATAATCATCTCTTCATTTAAAGAGAAAGCTTATAGTCGTGTAATGGAGGGAGTGGGGAAGCTGAGCGGGATAGAAGCCAGGTTTTAAAGATTAGCTGCAGGCTAGTTCTGTGGTTTGTAAAAATTACTCTATTTAATGAGTTTGGATCTCTGGGACAGAAACCCATTGCAGCTGCAGTCCAAAGAGTGTTTAGAGTTATTTGCATAATTATAGAAGCAGACTTGTAGGTGGTTTATAACATGGAGAAAAATTCTACTTCTCATGTTTATTTCTATCAATCTTCATAACATATACCCTTCATAAGAAAACGATAAAAATTGCCTCATTGTACCCAAAAGATGCTGTGAAGGGGATATCTGTCAACTGCTCTTGCCCCTTGGATTGCAAAGCTGAGCATGATATGGTTGCATGGCATCCATTCTGCAGAAGTAGGCTGACTGCTCACAAATTATATACACTACCTCTTTTATTCTACACAACAATTACACATCTGCGCTTTAACCAAAAGACTGAGACATATAACATTTTCTTACATTTCCCTTTTTAATCAAAATGATTTTAATTGTCTTCATATATACAGATGATTGTCTTCATATGCATACTATTATTTAGAGTCAGTCAAGCATTTATGAAGTGCCTACTATGTGTCAGGTACTGTGTTAAGCACTTGGGAGACAAGGAAAGGCAAATCAATGCCTCCTCTCAAGGAGTTCACAGTCTGATAGGAGTGAAAACAGAAACAACTATGTACAAATGGGTCATAAACAGGATAAATTTGAGAGGATAAGATAGAAGTTAAGAGAAAAGGCTAGGGGAATTGGAAGAGGCTTCTTGCAAAAGGTGGGACTTTGCCTGACACTTGAAGGAAACCAGGAAGTTTCATGGAATCATTGAATAGTAAAGCAGTGTTGGAAACACATTTGACACTAAAAAAGGTATCAAGGAAAATTTATTGCAGCAGAGTTCAGAGAATTGGGCACTTTGGCCAAACAGACCCCACCCCTCTTTTCAGGAGGAGGGAGTATCTAATACAGTAAAGAGACTGGTTTTATACTCTTAATTCAGAACAAATCTTTCCATCAGAGGAGGATTGGTCCATTCCTCTTTAGGACACAACACTTTTTACATGCCCATTACGTACTTCCTTAATATGTTTCTCCCCTTTCTTTAACTTATGAATTGTGCCTAATTTTGTGCTATTTTTCCCCTCCTGGGCAGAGAAGTTAATATATAAGGAACTTATTAAGCAAACACAAAGAAAAGCTGTCTCCCTGTTATTCCCAGTCATATTCCTCTACTGGTTCAGGCTGGTTCCAGACCTGGACCCCTTTATCAAAAACTTTGTGATTTTCTGAAGGCCTCCTGCTGAATTGGGAACACCTTGCAGTCCTCCTTTATCTAACTTGGTTTTTTTTCCAGTGACTTCTTCAACTTAGCAACACTGTGGAAACTTAGCTCTTTACTGTTTCTCACAGCAGGAAAGGACCAAGAGGACATATAAACCATACCTGTCATTGGCTAGAAGAGGGCACTGGAGACAGAGGGGAAATGACTTACCAAGGTCATTCTGCTATGAAGCTGCAGAGACAGAACCAGAATGTGTGCCTTCTACCTCAGTTTGTTTTTGTTACCATTATAACACACTCTCTTGTCATCTCCACGATCATTCATAAGGGAGCCATCTCCCCAGCAAAGAAACCATGGTAATAAAAAACAGACTTCAGATCTGACACGTGTTCAGAGCCAGCCACACTTAGTAGGGAGTGCTCCATTTTCTACAGCAGCTCTGCTTGATCTGGGCCCCAGGTACATCATGCCCCACCCAGATTAAACTAATCACTTGGAATCTCATCATCAGGCTGTTGTTCTCAATTTTGAATACTCAGCACCTGTCTAACCTCCTGCGTTTCCTCTTCACCCTGATTGGCAGGTTGGATTACTAAACTCCTCCCAAGGCTTTCCTACGTAAAAGCCTGGGGATCTGACTTTCCTAAACAACTCCATTTTCCATCAGTAGTTCTGCTTGCTTTGAACCCCAAAGAACATCATTCCCACTGGACTGGGTACCCCTTCTTTGTACACATGTAAAGACAACCCTACTAAGATCATCGTGTTATTCTTTAGGAGCAGCTAGGTGGTGCAGTGGATAGAGTGTGGCCCCGGAGTCAAAGAGACTCACCTTCCTAAATCTGGCCTCAGGCATTTACTAGGTGGACAAGACATTTAACCCTGTTTGCCTCAGTTTCTTCTTCTGCAAAATGAGCCGGAGAAGGAAATGGCAAACCAGCCTAGCATCTTTGCCAAGCAAATGACGTTACAAAGATCAGACTGATATATATATGTATGTATATCTCACTGTTATCTTTGCAATACACAATCCATTCATGAATGTATTGTGGCACAACCATGGCTCACAACAACCTTGTGAAATAGGTAAGGAACTGCAGGAATCATCACTTCTAATCTCACCACCATGCTGCTGACTCAATCCTTGACTCCACCTCCCTCAGCCTCTTCTCCCCTCTGATTGGAGGGCTAGAGGATAGAACCAGTGTCATTCTCTAGAGGGTAGAAACTGGACTCATCTCACTCCACTGCACGTGTGCTACTCTACCTGGTTTCAACATCATGGATTAAGATGCCCCTGGGCCAGGTATTCACCTCCACCCTTTGCCTCCTTTTGTATGTTGTCTCCCCATCATCACCATTAGATTGCCTTGAGGGCAGGTACTTCATTTTTTTTTTTAGTTTTTTAAATTAATTTTTATTAATTGTATCCTTTGCACAGTGCCTGGAACATAATAGGCAAATTTTAATGAATGTGTTGGATTAGATTATACCCATTTTACAGATAAGAAAAGATTCAGAAAAGTTAAGGGAATAATCTGTGTTGGAGTGAGGATTTGAACCTAGACTCTCTTGACTCAAAACCTGGCATTATTTCTGGCTGAAGAGGACCTTAAAAGTCACTGAGCCCTTCTCATTTTACAGCTGAAGGAACTGAAATCCAGTGAGATTTAGTTCATCCAATGTCACATGGTTGGAAGAGCTAGGATTTGAACCCAAATCTTATATCTCCCATCCCGAATGTTTTCTACTGTCCCAGGCTGTCACCCTCCCTTTCCACCTCCCTCCCCTCCAGCACAAGGAGGTGCCAAGTTATTCAAAGTACAGGAACTCCCTAAATGAAAAGTTTTTGCTTCTTACATTCATAGTTGCTGCACTTTTTACACTCCTAAAACCATCAAAAGAGTAATTGTAAAATGGAAAGCTGGATTTAGAGGAGTTAAGCTAACCTGACTCCTTCCTCCAGTTTAAAGCCTTTTATCTTATTGTGACCTCAATGAAGATAGAGAACATGGTGTTTCTAACCTCACCACTCCCTACCACTCCTTCCCTAATCCCTCCATTAAGTGGCCCTTTCCTGTTGGAACTATGACCCCAGTCACTTTCAAAGGCTCTTTCACTGCATCCCATGGCTCTGTGGTTCTGGGGCACTGATTGTAAAGCAGGTGGAAGAGCTGATTCTGCAATGTATTTTAACAAACTTTTGCTCTCTGTTCTAATTATAAGCCACAGGAGCACAAATCATCGGATCATCTTGAACAGTTATTGTCAGCAGTCTGCTTTTCTTATCAAAGCACTGTGGAGTTCCTTTCTGCTCTAAAAATCTGTGTGATTCACAATCTTGAATCCCAGCTCTTGAAGAAGATGAACCGCATTGCTGAAAAAGAGACACAAATAACGTACAGGCTCTCATTGGGTACTATTAGTCATGTTGTCATCTGAGTCATTGACTATCACTGTGTCTCCTACATCTACAACTCTTGCCATCATCCTATTGGGAAGGGAATGAAAACTTCTACAGGCTATTAATTTTAATAGGATTACCAACACTTCATCTTGATCAAAAGAATCAGTTGCTTCTGTTAAATCCAGAAGCGGAACAAGAAAATTACAGTGTTTTTCTTGACATTTTTTCCTAAATTAACTTGAGAGATTGACATATCTTGTCATTTCACAAAGACCACAAGATCTAATTCTTATATTGTTGAAATTTACAATTAATTAACTCACTGAGAGTGCTAATACCTCCTCTAGATTGTAAGTTCTTCCAGACTAGTTTTTTCATACTTTCTGTTTGTATCCCCAGATCCTAGCATAGTGTGTGACACATAGGAGATGCTTAAAATGTATTTGCTATATTTCCCCTACAGCTAATAAGAGCAATTTGCCCCAAAGTTTAACACAGCATGGCTTCTACAAGTAATACATATCTGAAATCTAGTGGAACCCTAATCTTGTTCAATGAGTCGAAAAAAGTTGCATTACTTGTTGGGTACTCCATTGAAATCTTCCTCTGATTCTTTATCAAGACATGTAGGCAATCTTGGGGACTTGCTAGTGGAAGACAAGGTCTAGCAGATGCTACCAAGTAAAAAAGGGCTTGAAAAATGGGTCTAGTGATGAAACAGGTGCCTGCCATTAAGAAATTAGCTAAGCTAAATTCAGGCAAAGTCATCACCAGAATGTTGTTTCTAAGTTATTTCAGTCACAGAGTCTTGAAAGATGGATTTGAGGGAATGGGATTTGTACTGATGGAGCAAGTACCCAACACAGAATCCATCATGTGTCTTTTGAAGTTCTGAACTCAATAATTTGTTGTATGAGTGTCTTCTTGCCATTTTTTGAAAATTTTCCTAGGGGTACTACTGCATCAGATATTTTGCTATAACATGATAATTAGAGATAGCAGAAAACTTTCATATTATATGCAATATGATTAAGAAGTAATAGGGTTCATTTTATGTGAAGGGATAACATACCAGACCTTATACAAATATGGACTATCCTTCAAAATTTTCATTTGATTAATTACATATTTTTTTCCAATAATGCTGCCATGACCCAGAATGCATTTGGAACTTCTCCTTAGGAAGCTTTTAGACTATAGGAGAACTTAACCTGAAGTTCATGAGCAGAAAGGGGTCTTTGTTCGAGCATCTAGTCTAGTCTGATAATAAATTGGTCAGAGAATAATTAACCCGAAGAATAATTAGGTAAGGAATACCCGACCAAAGGGGAAAATGTTCTTCTATCACACTGAAATAACAGAGATTTCCAGCTGGTTGATAGGGTCTGAGTCTAACAGCAGTCTACCATTGTTCATACCCAAACCCAAGTCAGAAACAGAATTCAGACCAGGAAATCAGCAATCCAACATTGCCCTGGATCAGACTCTTGTGGTTTAGACTCTGCCCACCCAGGGATGCCAAAAACCATTGAAGTATCATGAAGTGTTACAGTAGAACTGTCTCAAAGAATTCAGACTACCTCTAATCCAAGTATAGACATTTATTGAGATTGGTATCTATCATGAAGTAGGCTAAGTTCCAAGAGGAACCAGCAACTTCAGAGAAAGCAAGATGGATTTTTGTAAGGTAAAGATGCAATTACATAACAGAAATTATAAATATTTAAAAGGCCAGAGAGGTTTGTTAAGGGATTAGATAATAGGGGAGAGTTTCCATCTATGTTTTGCTGATTAAACATTCTGATCATGTTGCCCTCCAATTTGCTAGCTATTGTGGTCCTGTCTGGTCAAGACGGATAGTTAGGAATTGTGGCTCTATCTTGGGTTACATAGATGATGCGATTGTGGTTCAGTACAAGAACACACCTGTTCAACTTTGTGAATTGGATCTGAGGGCAGTGGCTAGTAGAGGCAGTGGCTGGGTTGAGTACGGGGGCCTGCAGCATGGTTAAAGCCAGATTATGTGGGTAAGTCAGGGTATGCCTGATGTTCAGTGGGGCCCATAGGGAAGTTAGAATACTGGGTCTGGGGGCAGCTTTATTAGAATTCCATCAAGACCACTTTGGAAGCACTGAAAGTTTAAAAGTCCCTAGCCTGAGTTGTCCCTGAGTCCATGGAATAGCACAAAATTTAAAATAAGTACAAAAGCAGCAACAAAGACTTTCCTCCAGTACACTGAAACCAGCCCTAACATAAAGTCCAAAGTCAGGAAGTAGACTGGAAGAATGAGTGAAAAAAAAGAAAAGAATCCTACCCAGTAAAAACTACCATGGCAACAGTAATGCTCAAGACAAAAACTCAGAAGAAGAGAGGGACACCAAAATATTTCTAAGCAAAGCCTCAAAGAAAAGCACTTTCGGGACACAGATTCAACTAGACTTCCTAGAAGAGTTGAAGTAAGAGGTTTGGGGGTTTTTTTAATTTATAAAAGAAATAAGAGCACTAGAAGAATTTTTTTTTAAATGAAAGCTATGGAAAAACAATTTTTAGAAGGAATTAATAGCTTGGCACAAGAGGAGCCAGACAGCAAACTCCCTGAATTTTAGAATGGTCTAAATAAATATCATTGGTTTCCTTTGAAATCCTATGTATATTATGTTACAAATTCTAAAATACTACTCTGCCCTTCTTTATAGGGCAACAGACAAAGAAGACATATTGCCAACAATAGCCTCACAGTTTTACATTACCTCATCCCTATATCTCACTGTGCAGCTGCAGTGGATATGTATAATGTAAGCACAAATGTTTATATTATTTATCCTTATATAATGATGCACAAGTGTGGTAGAGATGTTTTGAACCATGATAGTGAGAACCCATATCTAACATCTGGGAACAAGAGATTGTTATGGCTATGGATCCTGGCAACTAAGCTACACGGAAGAATAATAAAAATCCACCTTTCGCACACCAAAATTCACCTTACTTATAGGTATTCAAGATGTTTTTTTGACCTGCAGTAGCCTTATTGTAAGCGTACAGGCTCTCAAAGTCTATTTTGAAGCAACACTCATCCGTATGTCTTATTTCAGATTGCTACTGGCAGCCAGATTCAGTACCTTTGATTTTGCGCTTGATAAACATACATAATAACAGGAATGTGGTACATTTGGACTAAACCCATGCGTCCTTTGCTTAGTTTCTACTCTGCCTCAGATTCATTGGTATGACAAGTCAGAGTGGGTCTTATGAATTTCTCTCCCAAATTCTGCCTCATTTTTGTTAGCTGAACACATTACCCTCTGGCTTTGAGTAAAGAGTGTTCAGGCTGCCCTAATCATGGAAGCGATTTCTCCTAATTGCACCCTAGCAGAAGGCAGCTGAGAAGACTGGCAGGAAACCCAGAAGGCAGAAGCAGGGAACAATAGTCAGTGACCATTAGACCAGCTGAGTGATGTTGTTCTAGCAAAGGGTAAAGAAGAGACAGAGAAAAAACACAGAGATGCGGCAAGAGCAAGAGTGAGAGCTTGACAGAGTTCAGAAATAGCACATCCCCTCCATCTGGCAGGGAGCTGTGCACATGGCAGGCACTTAATAACCATTTGTTGAAATCAAATGAAACGAAAAAAGGTATTTATTGAATGTACTTTATTTCCTAGCAGTTTTCAAACATGGATATAGCATGAAAGTGTGAAAAAATAATTAACATATGCTATAGATTTTTCTATGGTTTAATATCCAAATTTTAATTAGAGCCTGTCTTAATTAACATCCTTTGCTTGTCATCACTATCATATTAACTTGTCACAGCCATCCTTAAAACTCACAGACAGTTTACTTTTCTTGACTCATCATGAGGAAAATAGATATTAAGCAAAGGAAAATTTAATGGAGATCAGAGTGTGAGCTTCTCTGGTCGAGTTTAGACCAGACTCCACAAAATACGGAAAAATTGGACAGTAGCCTGAGATCATCTGTTGAGTAATCCAACAAGTCAGGAGTTAATGTTGAAATTTGCATATTAATACTTACAAACTGAAGTTGACATAATTAGAACTGAAGTTGAAATGGGACAGTTTGCAAGAAAATTCGTCAATGTGTCTCCAGATTTTGAGGTGATGACAATATAACAAGAATAATAGAATATCCGAGTAAGGGAGATGAGAAAGATGGAAACCAGGGCTAACTTTTTGAGAACAAAAACCAAGGTCTGTCCCTCAACTACCACCCTCTTATCATTACATCTTTTTTTTTTTTTTTATCGAGTGGCAGGGTTTGACTCTAATGGTCCCCTGCTGACGAATGGCAATCTATTCAAAGACATGATTTCAAACCTATAAACTTAATTGTGTGCTGTTTTTACTTTCCTCTAAATGTCCCAGGAGCCAAGGTCATGACTGACCTATAATAGTCAAATGTTACATCCTTCTGAATAACATTTGAGTAGATTATCTTGGCCATTCAGGCTCAGCGATGGAGAACCAAAATAACTCTTTGGAAGCTTTAGGAAGTTGGCAATAGCTCAGCCAACTATAGCACTGACATTTAAAGAGTAACTGAGGCATTTTCGTTATTAAGGAGTTTAAGTTTCCTGAGGCTTTATTTGGTACATAGCTCAGTTTGTCCATCACAGGATAAGGTTAGGAATCATTGTTGATTGATATGTGATGATGTTCTGTTAACATCTCTACTTTCTGTCACAAAGAAGAAGAAAAGAAAAGGTTGAGCATTTCAAAAGGGGAGTTGAGCTTCCCATAGAGGAGAGCAGCCATGAATTCTCAAAGACAACACCCGGATAGTATTTTAAGGCTAACACAGGTCAAGCGTATAAGACAGAATAGCCCATAGGATGAAATTCCCCATAACGAAATGGTCATTTCTAGAGTCCCCCATAACCTGGTTGTACTTATTCATGGTTCATAATCAAAGTGTAAATATTCACAGGCCTGCCTTTCCTCCATCACATTCCGATCTAAAAGCCTGAGAGAATGAAGTTCAGACTCAAGAACAGAACCCTCAGGGCATAGCTCTACATGAAATAGGAGGAAAGGATGCCTCCAATGTCTTTGCTTAGCTCTTAGAGCAAACATAAACAAGAAGGCTTGGAAGAGAAGTGGATTTACAACCTCTGTCTTCATTGTTTATGAGTAACATTTATATAAAGGATGAAATGAGAAACTGCTGAGAAAAAGAATCTGAGACTCGGTACATAAAATAAACAAGCCCATTCATTCAAATGATCAGTTATCAGCGTAGTTGGAAAGAATATTATACCAAGAAGCAACATTTTCCTTCTTTTTTTTGTGGAGAATAATTCTAGGGACTATGCTAAATAGTTTATTATCATGCTTTCCATCCCCCATTTTGTTTCTCTATTTTCCTTTCTCTAAAAGCCATAAAAATAGAACCTTTAATTTAGAAATGCTTTTTTTCTCTCTCTTTCTTGCTGGTAATGAACCTGACCAAAAGTGAAACTAAAATCAGTTTCCATCCTCAGTCTCTCCTTAGAGAGCTGATGGACTTTTCTCTCTTATGGTACATTGTCTTCTCTGTTAATGAGTTTAGGTCAAAAATTAAATAGCACTTAACTCCCACACAGGACTATACCAATAGGTCTTTGTAAATGTATCAAAATTTTGTTTAAACTTTAAATTTTATCAAGTTTGGGACTTGGTTTGTGTGTTCATCCTTCATTGCTGAAGAAGACCATGCCATCAGAGAAATTATGACTTACACTTGACTATGAGTGACTATGACTATGGTCACCAGCCTCACTTCTCCCCCAGAACCATCTGAATCCAGTGACCAGATCCTCAGGATGATTGGAGATGACGCAGGATGAGGCAATTGGGGTTAAGTGACTTGCCCAAGGTCACACAACTAGTGAGTGGCAAGTGTCTGAGGTGAGATTTGAACTCAGGTTCTCCTGACTCCGGCACTGGTGCGCTATCCACTGCATCACCTAGCTGCTTTGGGTCTTAGTATTAAAGTTTCCATGAGGGAAACGTTGTGTTCAGTCCCATCCATTCCCTTCCTACCCTTACCTTTTCCAAAATAATTTCTCTGACTGAGTCCATAAGAGTGTTATGGGGGCTCAAAGATATTTTCACAGCTTAAGACAGCAGTAGGTGTTTATTACTAATTCACACAGGGAAGGCAGACTTAACCTGAGATACCCAGGGATGGAAGAAGAAAAATCAAAGATGTCACCTCCAATACATTAGTCTTCAGCAGTAGCAATGGAATAGGGGATCAACAATGGTCTTACACTAGGTTCTTCTTAGACTTTATCCTGGGACAAACAATGACATAGGGGAAGCCCATGGGTTGTATAGGGAGAACTAGATATTCCCACAGGAGCATCTGATTGCTTTTCCAACTCTAACATCACAGGCTCTAGCTATGTAGATATGGGCCATGCTGGTTTCCCTCAGTAAACATGGAAATTTTCAGAAAAATGTACAGAAAAGAATGCCAGGCAGGAGAATGGAATGTGTCTGAGCCAGTCAACTTGCTCCAGTGCCTCATCCAATCATATCATAGGGGTATAGTCTATCTGCTTCACCTGTACTTGCATCAAATAGCTTGCCAATATCCCTTTTAAAGGATAAATGGATTGGATGTGTGTATGTATGAATTATATACAGATATACATCAATGTACAAGAGTACCGTTATGCTGAACGCATCCATCCATTTCTCTAGTATTCCTTAAGTGCTTACTATGTACAGCTGTGCTCTACAACATGTGGAGAAGGAGAAAACATGGTATCTGACCTCAAAGAGCTAACAATCTAACTGAGAAGACAAGATAGGCACATGTGAAAACTGAAACAATATAAGGCAATGAATTCTAAAACACCCAAATATATATCAAATATATAACAAATGTATATCAAATGTATAACAAAAGTCAATACTGACAGAGAGATGATTACTCAGTTATAAAATGGCACACACACACACACACACACACACATATTAGAAATGAATAATATAGGAATTTGTTTTGCCTGACTGTGCATATTTGTTACAATGATGGAGGTGGGAAGAAGAGAAAATGAATAATTGTTCATTTAAAAAATAACAATTAATTTAAGGAATAAAAGCCAATGCTACATGAGATAAAGAGGGCAATTACTATAAACTCAGCTGGGAAAGCTACATGGAAAAGCTAAGACTGGAGCTGGACTTTCAGGGATGGATAAGATTTGAATGGGAGCAAAAAGCAAGCACGGAAGGTATTCTAAATAAATGCAGTGCTACATCTTTGCATATAGCACCCCCTTCATCAGGAGGCATAATCTAGTAAGAATAAAAATTTGTAATTGGCAATAGCAGGAGAAAGGGAAAAAAAGACAGGATGGAGCAAGAGTGTGAATTCCATGGTAAGAAATCTAGGACTTAAAGGACTTTAGGAGTTATCCTGTAAGCAAATAGAAAATGTTGAATACTTTTAGGCAGTAGTATAATACATTTTTAAAAACTGGGAATTTCGATGGTATGGCTGCTCATTGAATGTGAATTATTTTCTGTAGCTAAGGTTGAATTCAAATTCAAGTACCAAAGGCAGAAATCTCTGCTATAATTCTCAGAGTTCAAAGTTACCTTATTCATCACATGCATTGTGATAAAGCACTAATATTAATAACCTTCCAATTTAAGAGGGCTGAAAGTCAACTGGAGGAGAAAATCAAAGATGCTTCCTTAAGGGCACAAGATCTAGAGCTGGACTGCTTTAGCATTCAGTAGTCTCCTAGGGGTGTCATACCAGATGTCTGATCTTTCATTTCCAATACTCTGAACTTTTGTTATGGATCCATGGCACTAAACGGTGCCTGTGGCAGTTGTAGATCTTTCTCACCATGCTCATGCATTAAGTTTTATGTATTGTTCGAAGAGAAATGGTGTCATTAACTGTCAGGGCTCTTCCCTTTCAGTGTATAAGAATCAAGACATGCACTGTTCTGGAAAACAAGAAAGGAGAATGGGCAAATGAAAAACGATACCTGAAAGAATTGTGGCCACATTAACCAAACCGGAACCAAGTTCTGGGGGAAATAGCATGGCGACTCTGAGTATATAGGAATAAGCAAAACAGATTTCCTGGCAGGACCCCTATGTCCCATGAGTTAGGCTTCAAACTGATGACATCTACAAATCCACAGTATTTACATCATGATGTAAGAAGCTTTTACCGTCCCCCCTCCATCACACACATACACACACACACACACACACACACACACACACACACGCAAGCACATACATACATCACACCTCCCCACCCACTCACACAGCCAAAGAGATCACCAAGGATATTCCTTTCCTCCTGAGATCTGATCCCACTTATCGTCAGGATATTATCTTGAAGCACAGGTGGGTTCATTTTCATTGAAAGGAGACATTGAATTTGGGGAAAGGTGGGGGTGCTGTAGAAAAGGAACAAATGACTGTTTACTCAAAGGCTTCTGGAGGCAAACAGATTTTTATACATCTCATAAACTGCTCAGTTCCCAGTATGCAGACTTTCCGAAAGGGTTATTCTTTTCCTGGTTACAGACATCTGTTCACAGCTCCTGCTGGGAATTCTGGGATTTACACAGCCATCTGCTTTCCTTACAGTAGCAGGACCACAACAAAGGGAATTTTCTCTAGCAGCAAATAAACCCTTTGACTAATTAAAGCATTGTTACGAACATATGCTATTTTGCCCTTAATTTATCTTCACAAATCTTATAGTTCATTTTAAAAAGTAATGGCCTATCAAAAATAAAAGTTCTTAGTAGTAAAACACCTTTTTGTCTTCTTTTATGCTCTCAAAGCGACTGATTCTGCCCTTCTGGGTGAGAGGGGCGTAAGCACAGAAATAGAGCTAACCTTGTGGGAGTCAGGAAAGTTTGTCATGGTCCTTCTATCAGGCTCCATTCACTGGGTACTTTTCTCCTTTTAAAGCAACCCACCCTTCCCACCTCACCTGATATGTTATGTTCTGTGGGCAGAAGAAAGTCATATAAATAATTTTATACAGAACTGTTACAATTGATAAGACTAGAGGTGATAAATGTTTAACAGTTGGCTCTTGTTAGAAAAAAATGTGTGCATACATATTTTTAGGTTTAGCATTAACATTTTCTCCATCACTTTCTTACATCTAGATAACAAACACAATAAATCAAGCCCTGATATATAGCATTAGCTAATTTCTGAGCTATAATTGATCACACTGAAAATTTAACAGTATTTTCACACGTATGTGTTTCTAGCACACTACTACATAAAACTGAAAGTATTACTTTCTCCAGAATAATTTTAATGTTCAACTGAGCTCAAGTCTTGAATCAATGAAATGACTCATGAATTGGAATTTTTAAGGCTTTCACTAGCAAATTAAGGATTTATTAGATGGTTGAAAGGAAACTAGCAGCTTATTCATAAGAACAGTCATGAAAATGACCTTTTTCTTGCCTTCCTGTGACAATGTTGGGTGATTCATCTCAACCTGCTAAGTTCAGCTCATTGTACAAATCTAGATGCTTTCTGACTCCTTGCTTAACTTGGATTTTCACTCCCTCCTAATCATGTTTGTTCAAGTCTTAACAGTCTAAGCACATTCTTCTTGGAAGAAAAAATAGAAACACAAAAATTTAGTTCCACCTCCCAGACATCTATTACCATCCCATCTACTCCAAGCAATAACTTTATCCCTTATTTTATCATCTTCTTGTGCCCAATATAGTTAACATAATAATTTTTTTTGTTTTTTTGAGCACTCATCACTATTCTCAATTCGTTGTATTATGACTCCTGACGCAGTTCTTAGAGGCCTATGTTACTTTTTATTTATGTTTATCTTTAATTTTTCCCTTCCATTTTCTGTCTTCAAAATGTTAAGTTAGTTTATGAGTTCCCTGTGCAGCCACATCATTTTTTTTGCTCTTTTTTTCTGCTCCCCTTCATTGGCTCCCCCTTATATCTGTTTCTTTCTTAGCTTATCTTCAAAATTTCATTCTTAAGAACTTCCTATCCATCTTGAACCAACTTTCTCTATCAAATATTATAGTATTGGATCCTACTCATTCTTTTTCTGCAACTTTTGAAATTTGTTCTTCCAAAATCTGGATTGGATTGCATATTAAACTATCCCCAGATTTCTTCTTTTTCTTTATCATAAACTCCACAATGAAGTGGTCACTTGCCCTAAATGTTTCTGTTATTTCTATTTCAGCAATCACTTCCTTCTTATTAGTCACCTCCTACAGCAAACCTTCCCTAATCTCTCTTAATTCCAGGGCCTTCCCAGTTATATCTCCTATTTATCTCGTATAGAGCTTGCTTTGTATATATTTTTTTACTTGTTGTTTCCCCTACTAGATTGTAAGCCCCCTGAGGGCAGTCCTTTGATTCTTTTTGCATCCCTAGTGCTTAGTACAGTGCCTGGCACATAGTAGGCACTTAATAAGTGTTTCTTGATTGACTGAGTCAGAGTGAGGTCCAGAAAAGCTGTATCTCTTGTCACTTCTTGTCACAAGCAGACATGCTCAACTGATTCAGTCCTTGTATGGAAGCATGTGGGGAGGCTTGCTAAATTCAAAGGTACCAGTTAACCAGAGTCAGTATCTCTCTCTGTCTGTCTCTCTGTCTCTGTCTCTGTCTGTTCGTCTCTCTCTCTGTCTCTGTGTCTCTCTCTGTCTCTCTGTCTCTGTTTCTGTCTCTCTCTCTGTCTCTCTCTCTCTCTCCTTTTTTTTGGTCTCTAGGCTTTCTTCCTCACTTTGTTCTCATGAGAACTAACACTCTAAGGGGATTAATTTTCTCAATCTGTCAATGTTTGGCCTCAGCTCATGGCTTCTTTGCTTTACTTCTTCTTTTTCTTATTTTAGTTAAAGGAGATTGGAAATGACTACTGACCTTGTGAGCATTGGAAGATAAGGAGATCAAGGCCACCAGGAGGTCCAGGAGCCAAGTTCAAGACTAGTTCTGTAGCCAAAGAGTCTGCCATTTAGACCCCAAAGCAATGACATTTGGGACCCAGCCCAATAGTAATTGAAACATGGATTCATTCAACAGCAACGCATTTGAACATTAATTTGGTAGGCCCAAAGCTATATAGAAACTGCATTAAATGAGCTCACTCTCCTTATGGGATAGTATATGTAACTTGAGTCCCAAAGCCCATCGGTATGCCATTGGTATTGGTGGAAATCAATGCCCAGCACCTTTGTGAGAGGTGGAGCAGAGTTGAAAAGATTAGGAGAGAAAAGATTTAGTGTCATCAGTCTCTTTCATCTCTTTGGGCTCAGGAGTTCCCTCAGGTACTTCTGGCTTCCTGCTCTCTGGTGACTATGGTCAGACAACTGTACCTGTCTTGAATTATGGTCATGCAGAGGAAACCATGTCTGTTGATTACTTTGGGGCTTACTGATTGGAAGTGTTTGTTTGGCCAGATGAGGACTCTTGGAAGCCTCCAAGGAACCCCTTGGCTTTAAGAATCCAGATGCTTGGCTTCCCTTTCTAATAACTCTGGTCAGACAGTTAGGGTCCAATTGTCAGTTGAATTCATGCAGAGGAAGTCATGTCTGTTGATCTTTTGATTTCTCTGCATTTTCTTTGAAATTCAGGGTGCTGACTCCCTGAACTATCTGAATGATATATGTATTTGGTTAAAGGAATAACACATGTGCTTGATTAAAGTGATTATTAACTTCTGAAAAGTTGCCTTTTCTTTTATGAATGCAGATCTAAGAATCTGTGATAGCAGGCTCCCCTGTGTATGTTGGGGTGCTTACTGTTACAGTTACCTTACTCCCCAAGGGAAATGTCCCTTACTCTATATTATCTGGCACATATTCTCCTATTTTCTTTCTCTGATTTCTGTTTTGCTACTGAGTTGGATAAAAGGTTTCCTTGCTATTTGCTATATGTATGTTCATTATGGGACTGGTATTTGGTGGGAAAGGAGTCAAGCAGTGGATGTTTCTCCATTAAAAATAATATGAAGTTAGAATTGAACCTTAAAAATTATACCCCTTAAACTAACAATATTTAAGGAAGTAGATAGATATAATTCTACCCTGGTAAACACCTCCCTCCTTCCCTAAGGAAAACAGAGTAGCCAAACTTCTGGCCTCAACCTCCTGCTTCCCCTTCTGGCAGGAAATGAAGCCTCTCAGAGAAGAGGGTGTGGGAAGAAGAGGCTAGAGATGTCTATTCAGCCTCCTTTCAAGCCACACAATGATACCCCCATGCTATATGGGGAGGAAGGCAACCTAGTTATATATATTTTTTAAAGTGTTGATGAAGTAATAGGAAGAAATATCTGTACTTTTATTTTTGCTATATTTTCAAAGTAAATATCTCTTTCTAAAAGATAAGTGATATTCCTTGGATAAATGCATTTGGGATATTAATCACTTGACAGCTGGCATGGAGACTTAAGTCAATAACATTAGAAATTATATCCCAACTCATGAGGAGTACCCCAAAAACCCTGAGAGAGAAATGTAGCCTTCCTCACTTTGGAGGACCAGAGGCATGGCTACTCTACCCTTACCTTTTGAAAGATTAGGTTGTCATCAAGGCAAGGCACAAATTTACAGGCTACTCTTCTTTTGGAAGGAAAAAAGAGTCCTTCAGAAGGGAAATTTTCTGTGTTAGGTGTTTCATGTTTGGGTTTCTTGAAATCTCCAATCTCTTTCTTCTTTATGTCTAGCTCGTCAGTATCATTTATGCTTCCCGTAATTATTTCCTGAATATCATCCAGCAAGTTTCCAGGTTCTTGGATTTTCTCACATGAGAATATCTCAATATACTGCTCTCTTTAAATACTCTGTTCCTTTGGAGCAGCACACACCCTTGCAGATCCATCAGTCTTATCTGAAGACTTGAAAATATTTCATTTTACATGAGAATAGACATCTGAGCCCTTGAGTTATATCTAAGCAATCATAATGCACGGTAAATCATGGGCTATCCCCCATGACTGGAAAGCACTACCCCCTCAACTCAGCCTAGCGGCTGCTCTGGCTTCCTTTAAGTCCTAAGGAAGATCCCATCTTTGGTTAGAAGCCTTCCCTCACCCTTCTTAATTCTAGTGCCTTCGTCTTTATCCCAAACATGGCTTGCTTTCTGCTTGTCAGTTTGCGTGTTACCTCCTGCATAAGACTGTAAACTCCTTCAGGGCAGCGGCTGTCTTTTCATGTCGTTGTTGTATCCAAGCACTTACTCCAGTGCAGCCACGTAAGTATTTAATGAAAATGTATAGATTGATCTCCTGTAAATTAGTGGTCTCCTCTTCTAATCCTCTTTTTCCTGCGTTGTTTCTGCTACTTTCAATAGTACGAGGTTTGGCAGATCTATAATGCCAACTTTCTGCCTTCCTTTCCCTTTGTAGTTAAAAACCCTCAGGTGTATCATTGTCTAGAACAGTGAACTCGGAGTCAGGAAGACCAGGGTTTAAATCTTGCTTCAGACATTAACTAGTTGCAGGACTATGGTCAAGTTACTCATGTTTGCCTCAGTTTCCTTATCTCTAAAATGGAAATAATTGTAACACCTACTTTGTAGACTTGTTGTGAGGACCAAATGAAATAACGTACAAAAAAAAGCATAAGTCTCTCTCTCTCTCTCTCTTTCTCTCTCTCTCTCTCTCTCTCTCTCTCTCTCTCTCTCTCTCTCTCTCTCTCTCTCTCTCCCTCTCTCTCTGTATATATACACAGAGAGGGATACATATTCTACATATATTTTCTATGTATAGATAGAGATATATCTCTATGTATAGATATATCTCTATGTATAGATAGAGATAGATCTCTATGAATAGATATAGAACATATACATTACATACATATATACATATGGGTACACACACACACAGACACACACACACACATATATATATATTCTGGCTATTACTATTCTCAGGACTCTGAGCAAATGTGTTTCTTGCCAGACATGACTGAGTGCATTGTATTCCTAACCAAGAGACTGTCAGACCTATATTATACACTGAGGTCCAGAAAGTCACATCCCCTCTCACATACTACCTTCCTAATTCTGCCTTTTTTTCTTCAATCACCTCTCTTGGCAGTTAATGTTAAATTCTTGCTAAGTTCTTCTGTTTATTCCTGTCCAGGAGTTAATAACCATTAGCAATGCTTTCTAGGTTCTGCCTTGAGATATAAATTTGTCTCACAAAAATGGGTCATCCATTTTAATTGATCTCAGGAAGTACTCTGTCATTTTGAATTCATGCCCCTGGAAGGCAATAAGTAGACTTTTCTAGTGCCTACATCCTGTGACTCAGTACCCATCAGGAGTGGCACCATCACAACCACTCCTTCCTTCTTCCTCTGAATGCAACTTTATAAGCTAGTCCATAAGGGAA
Organism: Bettongia penicillata ogilbyi; assembly: GCA_023548195.1. Classification (NCBI taxonomy): domain Eukaryota; kingdom Metazoa; phylum Chordata; class Mammalia; order Diprotodontia; family Potoroidae; genus Bettongia; species Bettongia penicillata. The sequence continues at coordinate 14,766,313 of JAJHZJ010000413.1, read as the reverse complement.
CCTCTGAGCAAGAACTCCATACTTAACTGTTCCTTCAGCTCTTCAGTTTTCTCATTAAAGAGAACAAAGACAAACAAAAACGTTCAGTCAGTTAGGATAGAGAGGGTGGATGGGGCAAGAATTAGTGGCACAGAGACCAGCCTGGCAACAACTTCCCAGAGCATTGCCCTCACCTTTGTAAGGTGCACTGCAAGCAATTCTAGGGGAGTAAGTGTCATAACCTAAGGATCCTGGGGAAAGTATCTGAGGGCAGTTGTACTACACATCATCGGAGGACTATGAAGGGAGGCTTGGGATTGAATGTCACGTAGGAATGAAGTAGGCCACCATCTCTCAAGAAGGACCGCCCCCCGCCCCAGATGTTGGCACACATGACTTTGCCAGTAGAATAGTGACTAACTTGAACTTTTCATCTCCTAACAGAAAGAGTCTAAGTTCAAGACTTGAGTTAATGTAGGATCTTAGATCTAGAGTCTAAAGAGATTAACTGGTCTAAGTCTCATTTTAATGAGGAAATTGAAGCCTGGGGAAGTTAGAGGACTTATGCAAGGTCACGTAGGAGTAAGCATCCTCCCTAGACAGGATTTGAATCTAGTTCCTCAGATTCCAGACCAGTGCTCATCAATGTGTGGCATGATCCCCTTTAATTAACATGTTAAACCATGTTTTTTCTTTTTCTGTTTTTTTATTCTTGTGTTGGAGTGGTTAGGAGGGAGAACAAAGTTCTTGTAGTGTGGTGAGCATCGAGTATAGGCAAGCCCTGGAGCAAGTTGGGTGATACAGATGTTGGCTGTGGAAATAAAGTCAGCAGCAAATAAAGCATTGGCTATTGGCCTGATTGGAAGAAAATTGAGGAGGAATGAAGGAAAAGGCAGCCCAGCAGCATAGAGAATACACTAAAATTATCTCTGTTAAGAAATTATGGCCTCTAAATTTTAAATGGTTACCATCTCTTCCAGTTCAAGCTGAGAGAAATAAGGCTAGACAACTCATTTGCTCTCACTAATGTGAATCATTCCACTGAGCTTTTATTTATTGATCATTTTAATAAATCACCTTATGAAAATTTACATAGGTATACTGCCAAGACATTTAGTTGACTTAAATTTTCATAGGGAGTATTTATACTAGATGGAACTTAATAATTCATAGATATCAATAGAGCATATTTCTAAAAAACCTTTGGCTAATTACTCTTTTAATAAGTCTCTAGTTACCTATATGGGCTATAAATTTACCATGATATTTGTATCTGGCTAACTCATGAGGCCTATACCTTTAGTCAGATGTTACTTTGCCTAACAAAGAAACCTAGGATGTGTCATCACAGTGACTTGAGGGAATATCTAATTATTTGAAATGGAAATATTTGACAGTATTTGAAGGTCTACAACCTATTCCTCAGTCATTTGAATTGATAGATTCCTTAATCGTGGTGTCTTAATGGAAAAAAAGTTTCTTTTATTTGTAGATTGCTTGAATCCTTTGAATGTGGGGGAAAAAAGGATGACTAATAGGTTCCTTGGTTTTTTTTTTCTAATACCTTTATTTGGACTTGAAAACCTCATCATTAAAGATTCTAAATACAGCAAAATTCCTTTAGGCCTTCTCAGAGATTAAAGAAAAATACAAGGGAAAGATCCAACCCTATTAAAAAGTTACTTGAATACACACACACACACACACACACACACACACACATGCACACACACATATATGTATGTATGTGTGTATATATATACATATATGTATACAAATATGTATTCATATATGTTTTAAATGCTCTGTTACTCTGAAGCTATTTCAGATAGAAAGGAGACAAACATGACTAAGGTTTGGAGGTTAAATAAAAATGTGTTGGGGAAACATTCAGGAAAGGTCTCTGAATATCAAGATACATTTAAAAAAAGAAGGAAGAATGGGTCACGATAACAGAGGAAGATTATGAAAGGAGGGAGAAAGACTGGAAGTCACCCAGAGAAGAAGATGGATGGAGAGCTATGCTGCGTCAGACTTTTTGAAAAGGGAAAGGCACAGAACTGCCAAGAAAAGTATATCCAAAGCCATTTTCATCCTATTATTCTCCTACACCAAATCTCCATTGCTGGTCATATCTATATGACACTCCTCAACACTTGCATTCTTTGCCTTCCATCAGATGGGCCATCTAAGATACCTATCTGACTGTTGTCTCATAACTTCTCAATTCAATAACAGACGTTATTTGTAGTGCTCTAAATATTTGTAGAAACTTTATGTGTTTCATCCCCTTTGATCCCTTCCTCTGGGAAGTCATTTCTACTTCCATTTTACAAGTGAGGAAACTGACATTGAGAAAATCAAGTTACTTGACAATGTCAATTCAACAAACGCAGACTAGGCACTTGCTACCAAGAGACAAGGTGGAATAAATAACAAATTAATTTTGAAGTCAGAAGCAACTGGGGTTCAGCCCTACCTCTGACACATACTGGCTATATTATACCGGAAAGTCATTTAATTGCTCGGTGTTCTAGGTCAGAGATATCAAACAGGCCACATTGCTCCCTACAACACTCCATGGCCCGAACTAGATTAACATGCAATTGGAAATATTTAATAAAAGATAGTGAAGCATAATAACATTAATATGTAATGTTATGAGTCAATATGGCACCTTCAGGGTGTATCAGCAAGGACCCTGACGTACACAGGAGAGCCTGCTGTACAGATTCTTAGATATGCTTTTCTAAAGGGAAGGCAACTTGTGAGGGGTCAACAATCTACTTTAATCAAGTACATATAGCATTCACTTAGTTCAAGGCAAAAAGTCAGCACCCTGAACTTCAAAGAAAATACAAACAGAAAAATTAAGATCAAAAGACTGGACTTCCAATTATCTGACCATAAGCAATATATACATCACAGATCATCAGACAGATCCAACTGTCTGATCATTACATACATACATATATAGTTCCCAGAGACAGAAGCACCAACATCTGGATTTTCAAAACCTGGGGGCTTCTTAGTGGCTGCCCAGAGCCTTGTCTGGCCAAACACTTCCAGTGAGTAAGCCCCAAAACAAAACCTCACCTCAGAATATTTATATAATTTTCAGAGCTAGGGGCAGGACCTTCTGACTCAGGGTTTCATTAGAAATTAGCAAAAGGTATTGAGTCGTATTAATGAGAGGGGCAAGATCTTTAACTCTTCCCTCCATCCACCATTAACCTTAAATTATCATTACACAGGGATACTTCTTTATGGGTTAGTGAACTCCATTTCTGTTTGATGCCACTGCTTGAGACAACTATCTAAGTTTCAGAGAGGGTACTGACTTGCATAGGTAGAGGAAATTCTTTTCTCCAGGTACAGTGCTTATCCCATAGAGAGTACTTTGTCCATGTGGAAGGTCTTCCTCATTTCCTCTTTCTTTTTACTGCTATTTCTGTTCCCTCTCCTCCCCCTCCTTTCCCATCTAGAATGCTTTTTCACCTCTCCTCTTCTCTCAGGCCACTCATGACTTGCCTCTTTTTGGAATTCTATTTGAAGAACATTTATTGATCAATTACTATAGGCAATATCCAATGCTAGACACTGTTGGAGATACAAAAATGAAAAAACATTCCCGTTTAAGAAGAAGATTCTAACCTAGTATGAAAAGGTACATATAAATTATTATAATGTGATGTAGAATGAGATAAGGATCATAAGAACTACAAATAAAATGCTAGGAAAGAATGAAACTAGGAGAAATTATTTCTGGCTTGGAAACAGAAAAGGCTTCTTGGAGGAAATAGCATTTGCACTAGGCCTTGAATGATGAACACAATTTTAATAGGCAGAGATGGAAGAAAAAGTATTATGGAGGGGAAAATATGTGCAAAAAAAATTATAACATGGGAGCAAAGAGAAGACAGAAATATTTAGGGGATGGTAACACTACAGTATTGTGGGAATATTAAATACAGAGCAGATAAAGCTAGAAAAAATGTATTGCAACCATATTATAGAGTACCAGGAATTACATTTTAAAAAAATTATATTTTTCAATTACATACAAAAACAATTTTTAATCTTTGTGGTTTTTAAAATAATTTTGAGTTCCAAATTCCCTTCCTCCCTCCTTCTCTTCCCTTCTCATTCAGAAGGCAAGCAATTTCATAAAAGTTGTACATGTACATTTGAAACATTTCCATATTAGTCATATCGTGAAAAAAAGTCAAAAGAAAAAAACAAGAAAAACAAAGTGAGTTAAAAAACTGTATGCATTGATCTGTATTCAGGTTCCATAAATTCTTTCTCTGGAGGTGGATAGCATTTTTCATCATAGATCCTTCAGTATTATATTGGATCACTACATTGCTAAGAAAACCTAGGTCATTCACAGCTGAACATTGTAACAACATTGCTGTTATTGTGTACAATGTTCTTCTGGTTCTGTTCACTTCACTTTGCATCAGTTTATATTATATTATTAGCCAGTCTGATAGGTTTGAGTTGCTACTTTGGAGTTATTTTAATTTGCGTTTCTCTAACCAATAATGATTCAAAGCATTTTTTCACATGATAACACTTTGATTTCTTCCTCTGAAAAATGCCTCCTGTTTATATTTTTTTACCTTTTATCAATTGGGGAATGACTCACATTATTAAAATTTTGAATCCATTCTCTATATATTTGAGAAATGAAGCCTTTATCAGAGAAACTGCTATAAATTTTTTCCCCAGCTTTCTGCTTTCCTTCTAATCTTGACTGCATTGGATTTGTTTGTGCAAAATCATTTTAATTTAATGTAATTGAGATTGTGCATTTTATATCCTGCAATGCTCTCTGTCTCTCATTTGGTCATAAATTCTTCCTTATCCAAAGATCTGAGCAGGTGAACTTTTCCATACCCCCCTAATTTGCTTATTGTATTACCCTTTATGTCTAAACCATATACCTATTTTGACTTTGCCTTGGTGTGGTATGAGGTGTTAGTCTATTGGAATCCCCTTTTAAAGATTTTATTCTAGAAGCAGTGGATAGGTATTAGAAATTTTTGAATTGAGGAGTTCTATAGTCTGAGCTATTCTTTGAGACCATTAATATGGCATGGGCAAATAAGATGAATTGAAAAGGGAGGAAGAAAGGTTGGAGGCAAAAAGATCACTGAAGATGTTATTGTAATAGGGCACAAGATAATGATTGTATGAGTTAGGTTAGTGGTAGAGGAAATAAAAAGGAGGGGTGGAGAGATAGCATCAACTGGGCTCAAATACTGATTAATGGATCATCAGGGTGAGAAGGGGATAATAAAGAGAGAAATAAAAGATGACTTTGAGGTTTCAAATCTTAGTGATAGGGAATATGACGCTGTCATTAATGGAAATAAGGTAGTCAAGAATTGGAGCTTGCTTGAGGGAGGATGATAATGAGTTCAGTTTCAGATATATTGAATTTGAGGTGCCAGTGAAGATACCCAGACAGGCAACTGGAAATTCTTTGAGACTACAGGTATAGATTGATGAATCATCTCATAGAGTTAATGGTTGAAACTAAGGGTCTAGATTAGATCACCCAAAGAAAAGGAGGTACAGAGAAAAGGGAAGAAGATTTTGGGAAAATAAAAATCAATGGGGATTTTTTTTAATGTCAAGTGAATTTTCTTATATTCTAATTTTTCCATAAATTGTTAATTTTATACAATGTTGATAAGAATTCCCAATATTGCATAGTATAAAGAGCATTGTATTGTTAGTCAGAAAATCTGTGCAACAGGTAATTGTTAAATACTTATTATGTATGTACCAGTCACTGTGCTCACCGGATATACAATTAAAATTAATGAAATAATAATAAAATCCCTATTCATAGGGATTTTAGTTTCTATTGATAGGAAGACAACACAGACATACATATACATATATGCGTATGAATGTGTATGTATATATGTATATGTTTTACATGTATATATGTATACACATACATATACGTATATGTGTATGTATATGCACACTTGTATACACACACACAAATACATATACACACCAAATACAAAGAGAATGAATACAAATAAATACAAAGTAGTTTGGGAGGGGTAGTACCAGCATTTGAGGGGCAGGGAACAGACTTTATGCAGAAGATGGCACTTGAGTTGAGTCTTGAAGAAGGGAGGAATTTTATAAGATGGTAGTAAAGAGGGAATAAACTCCAGGCATGTGAGATGCCTGTGCAAGACAAAAGCATAGTGAGAGAAGATGCAGTTTCATATGTGAGGAACAAAGAAAATGCCTGTTAGGCAAGATCAGAATGGGAGGGGGAGAAATACTTCACAAAACCAAAAAGATAGATTAGAGGCAGACTGTGAAGGCCTTCAAAAGCTAAAGAGGGATTATTTTGTCCTAAAGGCAATAGGGAGCCACTGGAGTTGATAGAGTAAGAGAGAAATACAATCTTATCCGCACTTGAAGAAAAGCTGTATTGGCAGTTGTATTAAGGATGGATTGGAGTAGGAAAAGATTTGAATCAGGGAGTCCAATTAGGAGGCTATTACAATAATGTAGACAAGAGGTAATAAAGGGCTGAACTAAGGGGGTAGCTGTTGAAGTTAAAAGAAGGGATCAGATGTGAGAAATGACATGGAGGCAGAAACAGCAGTATCTGGGAAATTATTAGATATATGGAGTAAGGGCGAATGAGATATTACATGTACTGACAAAGTAACAAACCTGGGAGAGTATAAGGATGTTGATACCTTTAATAGAAATAGGAATGTTTGGAGAGAAAAATAGCAAAATGTTTTAAACACGTCAAGTTTGAGATATCTGTAGAAATCCATTTTGAAACAGGCAATTAGTGATGTAGGACTGAAGCTCTGTGAAGAGACTGGATCTTGATATATAGATCTGTGATTACATAGTATAGAGATAAGCCTTTGGGAGCTCATGAGGTCACTGACAAAGCATGCAAAGAGAGAAGAGGGCTTTGGCTAAAGACTTGGGCAATACTCATAGTTAGGCAACATAAACCAAGAAAACCAAAGAGCAATCAGACCAGTAATGGGGAAACCAGAAGAGAATAGTATGATGGAAACTCTGAAAGAGTTTGTAGTTTATAGTTATAGCTTATAGTCTGAAAGATCAGTATCGTCAATGGTGTCAAATGCAGAAGAGAGAAGATATGAAAAAGAATGATTGTTGGAGCAAAGTATTAGAAGAATTGGAAGTGTGTAAGACTGAGACAAAAATTGGTCTTAGAGTAGACCTTTGTTGGATCCACTTCAAGGAATAAGATTTCCCTAACCTCAATGAACTTCAATTATTGTTTTTCCTGCTCTTATGTTCTTGAAATTACACGGACCACGCAATCTACTTCTTTTAACTTTTTCATATCATCTTCTGTAATCCTGGGCATAGGGTAGATCAGTAAATTCTTATTTCGTGAGCGAATGGGAGGAAGACAATGTTACCAATGAAAGAAGGCAATCAAATATTGAAGAGTTAAAGTTTAGTAATACATATTGAATAGCCAGAAATATGGCAGATTTGGGCTATTGGTAAAAGGTGTCCTTGGGACAAGGCGAATATATCAGCAAAAAATCTCCACAGGGATAAAATACGTTCTACTGATACACTCGTGGATATTCTCTCTCTCTCTCTCTCTCTCTCTCTCTCTCTCTCTCTCTCTCTCTCTCTCTCTCTCTCTCTTCTTTCTTTCTCTCTCTCTCTCTCTCTCTCTCTCACACACACACACACACACAAACACACACAAGCATATGTGTGTATATATGTATGTATGTATGTATAAAATCTCATTTGATTTTAGAACATTATGGGTAATGCTCTAAAGTAAATAGTACAAGTATTATTGCCATTATGCAAATTAACCTCTTCTTTGTACTAATTGTCTAGCTTTCACAACAACAGTTGTAATAACTATATTTGTATCTCTAGATATGGATATATCCTCTCCCCAAATGTAAACTCCTTGATGGCAGAAACTGTTCAATTGCACCTTTATAATTTTAATAACTGTGGCTAGCACAGTTGCTGCTGACTGCATTTGGGGTTTTCTTGGAAGAAGTACTAGAGTGGTTTACCATTTCCTTCTCTAGCTCCTTTCACAAATGAAGAAATGGACACAAACAGGGTTAAGTGACTCGCCCAGGGTCACACATCTAGTAAGTGTCTGAGGCCAGATTTTAACTCAGTTTTTCCTGACTCCAGGCCTAGTGCTCTATCCACTGCACCACATAGCTGCCTGCCATGTATATGTGTATGTAAATTTGTAAATATATACATATGTATATGTGCAAATATATGCATATATGTGGCACCTTACTAAATGTTTATTGAATTAATTTTTTGCAGTGTCTTACTTAGAGTCACAGGGCTAATAGAATCAAACCTAGTCCTTCTGACTCCAAGTCTCTTTTGACTGTGCCACATTATTCTTTAAAATTAAATCACAATGCTGATTCACTAGTATCACACTTATGAAGGAAGCATGGCATATCACCAGGACTGGAGGGGATGCTGACAGGTTATCTCATACAATCCCTTGATTTTAAACTGCATTTGGGGTTTTATTTTTATTTCTTTATTCATTTTTAATTGTTTATTATTATATTTATTTATATTATTCATTTATTATTTTATTTTTCTTTTTTTTGCAAATCCCTCTCAGAGATAGTACATGCCAGTGGCTGGGATTGAGAGGTCCCCATGTTGCACTCCAAGGCCTCTCGAGCTGGGAAAGCAAGAACAGTGACTAAAGTACTGGGCTGGCCATGTAGAGGTAGGGGTCAGTTTGTCAGAGATCATCTTCACTAGGCAGTACGAGTTCTTAACTATCTGGAAGTCTAGTGAAGCCTATAGGGTCTCTTCTTAGAATAGCATTTTTAAACAAATAAAATTAAATACATAGGATTACAAATGAAATCAATTATATTGGAATATAGCTACTAAAATATCAAAATTAAAACAAAACCAAGGTTATAGAGCCCAGGTTAAGGCCTTTTAATAAAAGGTTCAAAGACCAGAGGCAGGGATTAGATCCATTATATAAGTTGGTACAAGAAAAGCATGGTACTCAAAGGACAGCTGAAGAAAAAGTATGGGGTCAGGCATATTGTTCAAATATCATAGGATCTAGGGTGGTTATAGCTTAACAAAAACCTCAAGAGTAATTTTCTGAGTTTAGCATCTCAAGGAACATAGTTTTATGCCAAGGTATGTGAAGCTGGCTCCATCTTTGACCTGCCTCCAAATGAAGCTCAGTTGGACAGCTTCCTATCACTGCAAAGAGCATTAAAAATTTGATTGGGGGGGAGGGCAAGGTTGGCAGGCAGTAACTCATGCCAGAAATAGGAGAATTTATCCTGTTTTCAAAGGCAGTAAACTCCATAGTCATCTTTATGAATCCCTTCCTATATACTTTCACTGATGGGAAGTTCTTCCCAGTGTGTGACCTATGCATTATGCTATAGTTCAATATTATTTCTTGCTGTTCCATCCTCATCCAGAGAACATTTGGTAGCCATCTTTTGAATAAGAGCTACTAACGTATTTTAAAAGTATTATTAATCCTTTTCTCTAGGCATGGTTCTCAGAGTTTTTAAAAACTTCCATAAGAATTATATTTTATGACCCTTTTCTAAACTTTCCTGAAATTCCCCTGCCTTCAGATAGAACTGAGAATTAGGTGTAATATTCACAGCAAGATGCGACCAGGAGTCTCATCTTAGCCTTGAAAAGCTACAATTCATATTAAATTTCCTCAGTGAGTTTATTATGCATGATTCAGGATCTCTTTACCAGAAAAGATATTGCTGCTCCTTCAAATACTTTGACTTCCCAGTTCCTCAATATATTCAGTTGTTATGACCAGCATTTGCACTCCACCTCCGTATGACACAAATGATGATACTCTGTCAACTGTTAAGTGTTCCTCATGAACTCTGAGATCCCTTTATCTGATCATGTTATTTTATCGTCCCATCTTTCCCTGTGCTTTACAAAACCCAAACCTATTCTTTGTCCTCATCATGACCTGCAATCCCTCTGTCCTTCAATTATCCTTCAGGCCATCACCCTTACACTCACTACATTGTCCTCTTTTTCCTATCTCAGCCACTTGGTGAATTCAAATCTGTCCCCTACAGAGGAATCCCTGACCCTCTCATCTGATGGCTGATCAAGCCTTGATAAACCCCATCTTGGGTGACTCAACAAATCCTAGCTTGGGTGACTCAACTATGTACTTCCTTTGCTTCTTATCACATGATGCTGAATGAATTGAAGACAATCATGAAACTATGCTGGTTGTTCCACTACAAATGTAGGTATATAATAATTAGGCCTTCACTTTAGCAAGGGAATTTTTAAATTCCTTTTTAATTAATTTGACAGCCCTACTCTCGAGTAGCTATTCCAAATAGTCTTGCCTCTCCTCAAGTCTTCTCATCCCCCTTCTTCCCGCCCCTCAGTTGAGGACCTGGCCTCAAATTTTACCAATAAAATTGAGGCCATTCACCAAGAGTGCTTTCTGTTCCCCTCCCCATCTCACATTACTTAGATATCTTCTCTCTCTAGCTTCCCATATGAAGAAATGGTCCTCCTCTTTGTCAAAGCAAATCACTCAACCCCCTGGATAGGCACTCTTCATCCCAACCACTCTAGACTAAATGCTCCCTACCATCTCCACTGTCTCTCTAACCTATGATCTTATCTTCATTCTCTCCCCATCCATTGGCTCCTTCCCTGCTGGCTACAAATATATTTATGTCCCTCACCCACATCCTTACAAAAACCTTCACTTGATCCAGTCATCTTTGCCAGCTACCATACTGTATCTTTTTTCCCCTTCTTAGCTAAACTCTTTCAGAAAACCATCTACACTAGGTGCCTCCACTTCTTTTCTTTTTTGTCTCTAAGCCAATTGAACTTCCAAACTTATCATTAATTTAAACCTCTTTACCAAGGATCTCTTAATTGTTACAAGCAATTTTTCTCAACCCTCCTCCTTCATGACCAAGCTGCAACATTTGAAACTGTTTATCACCCTTTCCCCGTCCAGGATATTCTCTTCTCTTTAAATTTTCAAACACTCTTCTCTCCTGGTCCTCCTAACTGACTGACCACTTTTTCTCAGTCTTCTTAGTTGGATATGCATTCAGGAATTATCCACTAAACATGGGGATCCCCTACGGTTCTTTCACAGCCCATATTCTCTCTGTGCATAATCTCATTTAGAGTTCATCTTCAATTGTCAGAGATCATTTCTGTGCATGTAATTTTTGGATGCGTATATCCAGCCATAATCTTTGCCTGAATCATGCATCAGTAAGGGCCCTTTGAACTTCTCAGTCCTGTAGGCATCTCAAGCTCAACATGGCCAAAATCAAGTTTATCTTCCCACACCAGCACCACCCTACAAACCTCCCCATTTCTCAACTTTACTATTACTCTCAAGGATATAGCATTCTCCCAATCACCCAGACTTACAACCTAGGTTTTGTTCTCAACTCCTCACTCTTACTCTCTATATAGCCAGTCTGTGCCAAGTCCTTTTCTGCCTTCAAAATACCTTTTACCTATGACCTCTTCTCTCCACTCCCACAGCCACCACACTAGTGAGCTCATGACCTCACACGTGGATTATTGCCAGAGCCTTCTGGGTGGTCTCTCTGACTCAAGTCTTTCCCTACTCCAATTCACCCTCTACTCAATGATCATAGTGACTTTCTTGAAGCCACACCATTTCATTTTCCTATCAACTCTTACATTTGGCATTTAAAACCCTTCATTTGCCGGTCTCTTCTTACTTTTCCTCTATTCTTAACCTTTACTCCCCCCTTTGTGTTCTATAATCTGGCTCCACTGGTCTGGTACTCCTTATACCACGATACTCCTCCTCCAGATTCTCTGCCTTTTCTTGGGTTTTCCTTCAGGCCTTCCTTCTAAGATTAGCTTCCATTTACAAGATATGAGACAGAGACAGGGAGAGGGGGAGAAGAAGAGAGGAGGATAAAGGGGGAAGAAAAACAAAATGAGGAAGGGGAGAGGAGGAAAAAGGGAGGGAGTCATATTGAAGAAGATTTAGAAAAAAGAGAGGAGACAAAGTGGAGGCACTTAGTATAGACTTCTTTTTTGAAGAGTTTAGTCAGAGAAGAGAGAAATAAAGAAAAACAACCCCACTATAAAAATTTCACACTTCTGAAACCTCACCATGTCCTAACCATTACTGACTGGTGTTTAGAAAGATTCCTTAAAGTTCTTTTCAGAGAGAAATGGAGGCAATAAAAAGTATTATTCCAAAACTATAATGCACTGCTATAAACTCCCTATATTCTAAGTCCATTTGGAGACCATTTCCCATCTTCCCCCTCCTGGGCATGGGGATCCTCACAAAAAGCACCACAGAGCTCTGTGCTCCTAACTTGCCTTGTCCTACACTGATTCTGGCAAACTCGCTGACTCCTAGCAATGACCTCCTTTTTACAACCCCCACACTAAGCCTTCATCTCAAAGCCCATAAACATACTCTAGCATTAGTTTCTCCACTGTTACTTAAAACTAGCATCTAAGGAATGTCTCAATGATTCTTAAATAAGCCCATGGAATTGCAGGCACTCTGGGTCAAAGCTAGTTCACTTTTCATTCCTGGTATTTCTCTTACTCTAAACAAGCACAACTCAAGCTAAACCTGGCCAACAAGTGATTACCTATTATCATAGAATTCTAGATTTCTAAAGAGACTTGCCCTTTGTAAATAAATGTAGCAGTGTGGGCTAGAGGAAAGAATGGAGCACTTAGAATCAGAATGACCTGGGTTCAAATCCCATCTCTGACACTAGCTGTGTGGCTATAGGAGACCTCTCAGGGTCTCACTTTCTCCGTCTATAATGGTGATAATAGCACCTTTGTCAAAAGTTGGTTATGACACTCAACTGAGATAAGGTATACAAAGAATTGTGCATATATCAGTTATTACGATTGTCCATATATATCATTTATTCCCCTTTCTTTTTGATGACTTCTTGCAGATACAGGAATAAGATATGTAGGGATTAGATATGAAAGCCTCTGCATCCTAGTCTGTCAGTGCTCTTGGAAAACGGCATTAATCACTCAAACAGAAATTCTCAGCCCCATTTACCTAAGAATAGTGACTTACACAACTATAGATTTCAAAAATGAATTGGAATCTAGATTGCCTCACATCTTTCTCTTCCTTCAACAATTTCTCATATATCTGAAAATTGCTACTTAAAGTAAAACACTGCTTGGGCGTGTGAGAGAGACACAGAGTGGAGAAAGGAGGAGACAATTTGCAAAATGGTTAAAAGATGGTGTTTACGTTGAGGATTGCCTTTCCTCGTAAATTTCATATTCCCCAAAGTATCTCTGATCCAGGGGAAGAAGTCCAGGAAGCTACCCTGGCCTCACCTCACTGCCTAAGTGTCTCACTGCAGGATTTGAGACGCACTGAGGACCTCATTGCCCTATACCCCAAGACCAAAAGAAGTGGGGTGGGGAGGAAGTTGCCATACAGCCGGACAAGCCTGTGGCAAACATCTGTGGTTTCTTTAATAGAATCCTTTGTCTCCCCTGACAAAGGTAAGTTTCCTTTTTTAAAAAATAATTATATTTCTAATTTTATATTATAAATATATTTATATTATAAATAATATAAATAACAATATAAAATAGCTATAATTTTGTATTATAACATAAAATTAAATATTTATCATATATTATGTTACATATATTATATGTTACATATGTACTTGTAATGATATATTACAAGATTTTTAAAAATAAACTGTGACCATCCTTTGACCTAGCTATACTGCTACTAAACCTATGCCCCAAAGGGACATGTTTCCTCTACAAAGAGAAGCCTCCATGCACAGAACAATTATAATCTCAAAATATTTTCCTTCATTTTGTTCTCAAACTGAGGATGTGAGGGAAACATATTTGGGCAGGGGGAGAAGGGTAGGGGCAAGTAAACATGGCATATACAGCTATTGCTGCCTGAACTAGAAATAGCATAATGGCATTTGCCTCTGGCTGAGTTACATAAATCCTAGAAACAGACTCTGGAATTCTGCACATTCCTTGAACTTGACATTAGACTTTTCCCATCATTTCTTCTTTATTGTCTTAGATAAATTTACTCAGCTCAAGGCAGGAAGTGCCCTTGCATGTGCTGCTCCTGGTTAACACAAAGTTGAGTTAATAGCAGTGTTATTTGGCCCAAGGAATTGTTTTTGCTCAAGTCTGAGTCAGAGGTTGATTTTCTTTTCACAAAAACATAGACAAACAGAGAGAGGAAAGACTTCAGGATATCATTTGGTCCAGCCCCCTGCCTTCAGGCTGAGCAACCACAAACCATTCAAGACAAAGGGCCATTTGTCTGTCCTATTTTACAAAAAGAGTCAGAGACCACCAGAGGGTTTGACCCTCCCTTATGATTAAGACCTTTTGCTGATCTCTTACTGGACTTCTATTGTTGAAGCCCATTCTCTCGTGACTGCTTTTGTAGAAATGAAGAGTTTTAGCACAGTAGTCTTTCATGTAATTGAAGACAGTCCCTAGAAAGGCAGTTCCCACATGACAATTGATCTGTATCAAAAGTGTTTGTTTGTTATTGGAAATTCAGGATGTACTTTGTTTAGAGTAATAACTATATTCCTCCACAACAGTCGTTCTCCACATAATATAACTACAAATAATACAACGTTGCCATTATGGTACATTTTGGGATAGGAGTCAGAAAGTTCTGGGTTCAAGGTCTCACCTCTGAAATATATCAGCTGAGTGACCCTGGCCCATCCTGGGTTTTGTGAACTTTTAAAACTGCATATGTTGAAAATTGTATTTCTATATAACGTGACTTGTAATACTTTGTATTTGAATTTATGCATCTGAAAACATTAATTGGAAGATTTGGCAAGACTGCCAAAGGGGTCCATGGTACAAAAAAGGGTTAAGAACCTCTGCTCTAAGGATGTGTTTTACAGGACCTATACCAAAAACACACACATCCTAATATGATAATAGTATATTTTAAAATTTCCTTGTATGTAAAAGGAGGAAATTAGAAAGGGACTTATCTTCTGATACATTCCATATAGCCAGGGCCAAAGGAATAAACTCAGGCTCATTCAACTAATCTGGACACTCAGACCTAGGACCATTTTCTGGATGGGTATATGAGTCTTTGATTAAGCAAAGATACAGCCCCTGTCATTGAATGTCTCAAATGGGAAATCTTCTTTCTGCCTTTCATCACACAATTGGTGTGTGCACTTCAAATTCTATATCTTCACTAAAAATGGGGAATCTTGATAATACCAGTGCTAATCCTATCCAATGTTATATTTTATATGCTCTTTATGAAGGATTATCCTATGCATTAAACTTATAGCCTAGGCCTAGAATGTGCTATCCTTAAGATCTGTTACCTACATTACATTTCCCAATAGTTCAAGTTCCCAAAATGTGCCTTATTTTAATTCTCTTTAATTTGCCCCATTTCTAGTGACTTTTAAAGTCCTTTCCTTACTATTCCAGAAAAGTTTCCCTTAAAAAGTTATTGTCATCCTCAAGGGCCATCTTTCATTCTCTTGGAATCCAAGATTCCTTCATTGTTGGAGCCTCCATATTCTGTCCACAGAAGGCACAAATGACAGAGTGAAGCAAATTCCCACCAAGACAACCTGGAAATTCAACAGGAAGGGTCTTTCACACAGGGCAGGGAGAGGAGAGCACTCTGGGTAACAGGCTTCAAGGGACTGAATCACTGGCAACTATGGTAGTTTTCAGACTTCTCGAGCCACAAACGCCAAAAAAGGTTAGTGGGAAAGCTCTGTGAGACTGGGTGAAAGAGGTGCTCCCAGTCTGAAAGAGTTTGACCCCAGTCTGGCAGCAGAGGCTGTTTCTGGAGCTCTGGGCCCACAGATAGTGGCAGATCTAGTGACTGATACAAAATCCCTGAAGCCTGGGACAGTCCTCCCACCCCCACTAGAAGCAATAGTCCTACCTTGACAAAGAGTTAGAAAGTCATGTATTAGGCTGGGAAAATGGTTAAACATTGTAAGAAATTCAAACTATAGAATCTTACTTTGTTGACAAAGAAGATCAGGACATGCAAGCAGAGGAGGACAGCAGAGTCAAAGCTAATACATCAAAAGCCTTGAAGAGAAGTATGAATTAATCTCAGGACATGGAGGAACTCAAAAAGAATTCTGAAAACCAGGTAAAAGTAGAGGAAAAATTGGGAAGAGAAATGAGAGTGATGCAAAAAAAATCATGAAAAATGAGTCAATAACTTGCTAAAAGAGAACCAAAAAAAAAAAACTGAAGAAAATAACACCTTAAGAAATAGAGTAACCCAAATGGCAAAAGAAGTTCAAAAAGCCAACAAGGAGAAGAATGCCTTAAAAAGCAGAATTGGCCAAATGAAAGGAGGCCCAAAAGCTCACTGAAGAAAATAATTCCTTCAAAATTAGAATGGAGCAAAGGGAAGCTAATGACTTTAAGAGAAACCAAGAAATCATAAAACAGAACCAAAAGAATGAAAAGATAGAAGACAATGTGAAATATCTCACTGGAAAAACAACTGACCTGAAAAATAGATCCAGGAGAGAAAATTTAAAAATTATTGGACTACCTGAAAGTCATGATCAAAAAAAGAGCCTAGACATCTTTCAAGAAATTTTCAAGGAAAACTGCCCTGATATTCTAGAACCAGAGGGTAAAATAGAAATGGAAAGAATCCACTGATTGCCTGTGGAAAGAGATACTAAAAGGAAAGGAAAACTAAAAACTAAAAGGAAAAGGAATATTGTAGCCAAATATCTTTTAACTCTCTTAAAAAAAAAAACAAAAAACCTCTTGCTACTTCTCTCCAAGAATTATAGTTGAGTTTGTGCCCACACTACATTTTCCTTTGATGCAGTGTTTGTAGAATTTTAAGTCACTCTCTTCTTCTGGTCTTGTATCCTTAGCTTCCCTGTCACTGTTATAGCTCTTTATGACAGAATTCTCTTTATTTACTCACTTTCACAGCTTCAGATTCAAAGTTAGGACTTTGCAGAACTTCTGGAGGGAAGATCTGAGCTGGTCTTCTTAATACTTTTTTAGGGTCCCTTCCCCTCTCCTCCCCTCCATTCCCCTCCCCTTTTCTGCCCTGACCCTTGAGCCTACTGCACTCAGTAGGTTCAAGACACCTACTGATCTACTGAAGCTCAGACACCATGGGGCCCCTGCCCCTGCCTAAATGCTATCTTCTGGACACAATCAGAATGATTAGGATCTTACCAGAGGCTTACCAGAGGGACAGCTCAACATAATGAGTAGTAACTATTATACAGGCTTTCTTGAAATGGAAATTTATTGCTGTATATTTTGAATCCTCTCTCACACTCTGCTGTGCACAAGACAATGTTTCTTTTCTTATTTTGTATTCTTTTAGTTTTAGTATTTAAATTTGTTTCTTTTTTATTTCTTATTTTGGATTTAAATTTAAAAATAAAAAGTAGAATAAGATATATCTTCCTCTCCCTCCACCTTCAGATGGTTTCATTTAAGTGCCTTCTGAGGTTCTTCCATCTCTGAGGCTCTGATATATTCATTGTAGGAATTCTCAACATGTTAGAGAAAAAGAAAAAAGTTTCAACACACACACACAGTTTTCCTTAGTAAGAAAGCTCCTAGATACATCTGCCTTCCTTTACTAAAATCACTGGTCTATTTTAAGGGACAAAATAATTTTATTTTTAATTCTATCCCCTTCAAAATGAAGGAAATAGAGTGAGAAGCTAGCACTAGTTCATGGACCATGAACTCTTTCCCACTTGGATCAGTGTTAAAGGGACTGTGCGGTAAGCAAATTTATTTACCCCATTCCTATTTTTTCCCTCACCTTACTACCGATTCACTTTCAGGAGAGGGAGGGTTCCAAGAAAATGCACTTCTCTACTCTGCAAAGTAGTTTCAAAGGATCTGTAATTATCTTTATACTTAGCTCTAAGCCCCCAGTCATAGACAGTGCCTCTCTAAGTCTCAGTGTTATCTTTATATCTTTCCTGGGGACATGTCCCCCTCATGAATACACCCCGCACCCCTAGTCTCAACTACTCCCTCCCACCTATATTCCCATTAAGTACATCCTAACTAGGAAGTGTAGGTAGTTACCACTGTTTATAAAGCCAAAATAAACATTTAAACCAAAAAGAGAGAAAATAGCTCCAGGCCCCCAAGAGAGATTTTTTGGGCCGAAAGGAAGTAATGAATTGTTATCTTGGAGTCTGCAATGGTGGGGAGTGAAGGTTTCTCCAATATAGCTTACACCTGAAGGGCCCAAACCACTTGGTTGTTGGAGGCCTGTCCCCTCCCTCTGAGCTTCACATTTCTTTCTATAGCTTACCTTTTTTCCAGCCCCATGCTTCTCCTGCTGACCCATCAGGAGCAACCTTCCTCTTCATTGTCCATTTCACTTTGATCCCTATGCAGAAACTCAGTGTCAGTTTAACATGTAAGATTTGCAGACACATCTCCAGCATGATGAGAATAAAAATGAGAGGAAAATTAACCTCAAATGAAAGCTGGTAATGAACATGACTCTTCAATATTAGTGGGTTGTTTTGTTTTTTTAAATTCAAAAGAGATATAGACAATTGTCACAATCTTGTCTTGGGTTTGTCAATACAATAGTGCCACCTATTGTCCTTTTAAAACTATGATTGGCCTTAAGATTGGGCCTGACTGTGAGATAAACTAATGCAATCTGTCACTATTTCTTTGGTATTAGGAGCCTTTCTGCCATGTAATAAAGGATCCCAAGAGACACTTCAAATTAAATAAAATTTATGTGATTTCAGATACTAGATAGTGGAAAAGCGCTGGTGTGGTAGGATGGAAACGTATTTATTTTAATGTCTTATTTGTCAAGCAGTGTGCTAAGTGCTTTAAAAATAGTACCTCATTTGATCCTCACTGCAGTCCTGTGGGTTAGGTGCTATTATTGTCCATGTTTTACACTTTAGGAACCTGACAGGTCAAGTGGCTCGCCCAGAATCACACCACTAGAAATAGCCTAAGACTGGATTGTAGCTAAGGTCTTCCTATCTCCAGGCCCAGCATTCCATCCACTAAAGCACTTAGCTACTCTCAAATAGGAAAAAATGGTTTCTAATTTCTGCTTTGCAGTTAATGAGCTAGGCGATGTTTGGGGGATGCTGTTTTAGCTTCTCTGGGCTTATTTCTTTTCAACAAAAGGAAAGGGTTGTATTACATGATCTTTTAAGTCCTTTTCCAGAGGCATAATCATATGACTCTATAAAATCAGTTTGGTTTGGATATCATTTTAAAGAGCTTCATGAAACCTTTTAAGTTAATTGATCCAGCTGGCATGGTGGCAAGCTGGGAAGAGGGGCTTTGAGGGGCCTGGAAATAGAGTCCCCCTAATCTTAGGAAGGGGAGATTGCAGAGAAGGGCCGAGAAGTATTACAGATCTAGAAAAGCAAAGACAAGAGTCCAAGTGACTCAACAAAGGCAGGAAGGCATGGACAGATACAACTGGTCCAGGGTCCAGATCTCCTCAGGTCAAAAAGCAGTACTAATGTGGATGGTTAGCAGATTAGGAATAGACTGTTAGCTATTTGTCATCAACCAGGCTTTATAATCTCTGCTTTATGTGGACAGCACTGGGATTCCAGGTGTGGTTTATGGCCAAAAGCAGGTCAGCAGGTCCCCTGGTGAAAAGAAGGGCAAAAATCTTATACTTAGAAGCAGCTA
The DNA here is from genome assembly GCA_023548195.1 of Bettongia penicillata ogilbyi. NCBI lineage: Eukaryota > Metazoa > Chordata > Mammalia > Diprotodontia > Potoroidae > Bettongia > Bettongia penicillata. The sequence goes on along the minus strand of JAJHZJ010000413.1, from coordinate 14,746,537 downwards.
GTCGGCAATAGCACACTGGCCCTAGAGTCAGGAGGATTCAAGTTCAAATCTAGCCTCAGATATTTACTGACTGTGTGACGCTGGGCAAGTCACTTAACCCCAATTGCCTCAAAAAATAAAAAAATAAATCCTACATTGGGAGAAGAAATACTTCCAGATTGCAAATCATTTTTACTAGCTTTGCAGGCCTAACCTAATAAAGGGTAGTTGTTCTATCATCAGTCATTTACCTAGTGGCCTACAGTAGCCTATACTTTGTATGAACACATTGGATACAGAAGTAAAATGGACACTCTGCTTAGTGGCCTGTCATCCTAGAGATGTATCCAGCCTACCTTCATTATAGTTTTCCCCATTTGAATACACAAAAATGAACAAGAGTTTGGAGACGTAAATTTTATTCCAAGTCCTATCACTAAGAAACCTTCAGGTGTATCACTTAACACACACACGGCCTTCTAGGTCCTTGGGTGCAGCCGTTTTACTATGTTAAAATTTTACAGAACAATCCTTTAATTTAGGGGATTTGTTCTATGAAGTTTGTATTCAGTCAAAGTACGGCACCTGAGGACCTAGAGGGCCACTCCCCACCCCTGAAGTTTGGGCCTTTGCATCTTCATAAATAAAATGAAATGGTTGGACCTGATAATGTCCCATCTACCTCTAAAATTCTGAGCCTCCACAACTTCTTTTAGTTTGGATGTTGTGTGGTCTCTTTCAATCCCATATAATGACTTGCATGCCCCTGTTACACATGGGCCCCTCAGAAAAATTATCTCTATTTCAAGAAACTCCTTGAGTCTGCATTGCCTCAGACTCCACGAATGTCTTCACTTTCACTAGTCACTCTTCTTTAGGTTTCAGTTTCTTCACTTATAAAAATAAAGAACTTAGACCATGTAATCTCTAAGGCCCCTTTCAGCTCATATTAAGCAATCCAATGCAAAGTAGCTTTTATATCAACTTCAAGCTTTTCAACACAAGTTAAGCAGAAAGAAAAATATGTATATATTTTTCCTAATTAGAAAAAGGCAAAAGCAAGAAAAGATACAGTCACATAATTTCAGAGTTGGAAGGGAGCCCTGTAGACACCTAGGCCATACTAGTTAAAGTATCCCCTCCTGGTGGCCTAGTGACAGGGGATACTTTACATCTGACCACAGGATGCCCTCCAATGAGAAGGGACCTTAAAAAACATTGCCATTTCACTTTCAGAATGACACATGGTAGACGTATGCAGAGCATATCCATAATCTAACATTCTAAGAAGCTTGAGGAGAGTCACAAGAGACAGTTTTCCCCTTGTGAGGAAAAAAAAATAGAAAAAATATTGAAGAGTTATAAGAAAGCTAGCACTAGGCCTTTAGCAGGCTCTAAATTCCTTCTGGGTTGTGAAGGAAGACTTTGAGATGATGAAGATGAGATTCAACACGCTTCCTTTTCTGAAACCTTGATTGACTCTCCCAGATGTCTCACCCATCTTTGAATATCCAAAACTGGCATTGACTTTGATTGACTCATGCTTGCTTGCCTTTTTTCTTTCTTACTGATGTTGACCTCAGACTCTCCGGCCCGTTATTGGAGGGAGATGAGCAGCTCTTCCATGGGCATCTTTAAGGGTGGCGTCACACTGATCTGGCTCCCTACTGTGAAGTTCCCAAGGTAGGGGGAATTAGTCTCTTTCTGAACTTCTTTGCCGGTATTTTTGGTTGCTAAGTCATGTCTGACTCTTCATGTCCCCATTTAGGGTTTTCTTGGCAAGGATACTGGAGGGGTTTGCCATTTCTCTCCAGCTCATTTTACAGTTGAGAGAATTGAGGTAAACAGGGTTAAGTGACTTGCCCTAGGACACAGAGCTAGTAAGTATCTGAAGCCAAATTTAAACTCAGGTCTTCTTGATTCCAGACTTAGTGTTTTAGCCATTGTGCCACCTAACTGCCTTTGGTGCAATGGGGGACTCTAATATCCCCAACAGACAGGTAGCATTCAGTCAATCAGTCAACCTCAGTGCCCCCAGTGATCACTTGACAACCTGCATCACCTGAGTTACATCAACTCTTCTTAGGCTGTTACAGATAAAGTAGAAAGTTAATACCTTCTCTCTTGTTAAGTGGTAAATAAGCAAGTAGATAAGCACTGGAATTAGAATCTGGGGAAACTAAAGATGTGTTTTGGTTTTGCTAAGCAGCAAATTATGCATAGGCCTAAAGGTATTTTTTTTTTTACTTTTTTTCAAATTAAAGAGCATTTATTTTCTCTCCCTTTCACATGCCCCCCACTCGTGCTTGAAAAATAAGAAAAACCAAATCCTTGTAACAATTAGGCATAATTACTTTGACCAAAAAAAAAATCTTACATAAATTCATTTGTGCCTGAACCTTTTCAATCCCAGCCCCAAGGGGCAAAAATAGCTTTTTGTTAGAGAAAATTGAAGGAACCTAGGATTTCAATAAGCAGGAACTAATAGCAATTGAAAACTTAGGATATAGCATATCTACGCTGATATTACTTAAATTCTTCTAGATCAGTTTTCCCCACCTGTGGGCCCAGAAACAGTGATGGGAGGAAAAGGAATTATTGTAAGTGGATTGGGAATTCAACCCAAGAATTGTAAGTTTTTTTCTTTTTTTAAGCTTCAACAAAACATTCAGCCTGTCAGTAAAATAAGCAAGTATCTTCTGTAGACTCAATAGAAAATGCCTCATAGTGCCATCTAGTGGTTATATATATATGGCTTGTTATTTTTTTAAACCAATGCTGATAACTTTGAAACTAATTTAAAAACACTATAAAATTGATCACATCTTTTTGCAGTCCTGTATCTCCTCATTCAATGGATGCTTTAAAAATAGTCAAACTACTACCATGTGAGGCCATTATATTAAAAAAAAGTTTGAGAACCATTGCTCTAAAATAATTTTTAATATGAGAAACATGTATAACTATTTATTATCTATGTTTATTTTAATGAATCATTTCTTTTTATAGTAAAAGCACAGTTAAATAAGTCTTGTGCTAAAACCTCAGAATTATTTTGTTCATTCCCAAAGAAGGCAAAGCAAGTTGATGCATATAGCTATAAGCCAAGTGCCATCATTCAACTGATGGCAGTAACCCAAATTACAGACATAGTTTCAAGGTGGAAATAAAGAGTATCTGAAGACTTAGACTTGACAATTCATCCCTATCTCATGGCAGCAAATGTCACATATTTCTATCTCCCAAAGTCTAGACTCTGATAACCTGTCACCTGGCCAGTAGCAGTCTCTGTAAACTCCTCAACAGGAGACCCACTTTCTAGACAGCCCTCTAGCCCAGAACTTTACTCACTTGTTGACTATGACATTGTGGCTCTCCATTACAATGCATACATTAGAAAGAAAAAACCTCGGAGTAGTGTTGGTTCTTCATAATCCAGGTTTTCATCTCTTAGCTTTGAATATTAGAAACCTCAAAGTTTAGTTGTTTAGATCTGCCAGGAATAAATGCACCCTGGAGAAGCTGGGTCAGACCAATCACACTCAAAGAAAAACACACACAAAAGCCGCCCAAATAATTCATGATGAAAAATAAAATTACTAGGCACACTAGCAGTCTGGTGGCTTACCGTAGAGACAAGCAAGTTAAAGATAAGGATGTTTATATTCCACAACACAAAAGGGAAATTTGGGAAGATTATGTAAAATTACCCCCACCAATGTTGCTTTACACTAACAGAGTTAATGCATTATAAGCAAACTTCATAGTATGTAGTACAGTGGAAACAGTACTGAATTTACAGTCAATGGTCCTGGGTTCAAATCCCTGCTCTATTATTTGTAAGACCCTGAATTTGATATCAGGAATACCTGAGTTCATATGTCACCTCAGACATTTACTAGCTATGTGACCCTAGAAAAGTAATTTAGCCTTTCTCATTGATAAAATAGAGAATAAAAGCACATACATCACAGTGTTGTTATGAGGATCAAATGAGATAGCATTTGTACAATATTTTCTAAACTTTAAAGTGCTATAGAAATGCTAGCTATTGTTACTATTATTATTATGTACAGGGTACACATTTTTTCCCCTAAAAGACAGTCTACGGGCTGTAAACCACATTGAGATGAGGGGGAAAAGAAGGTGTCAATAGGGATAAGTACAACAGAGTCAATCTGCAGCATCAGTGGGCTGGTTTGGATATTTTTCCCTAGCTAGTACTGAAGATAAGACACATTTCCTGTTTTGTTTTGTTTTTTTTACTTCTTTAATTTATGAAATAGAACAAGCATTTTCATGGTTTCTAAGTTTCGTTCCACACTCTTTCTCTTCCTTCGTGTGTTTTTGATTTTATCAAAAGGTATCTGATTACTTTGAGAAGAGAGCCTCAAGTGAGCACCTGTTTCTTTTTTAACAACCTTCTACTGTCAAGAACAATGGTCTCCTACTGTTGTAATAATCACAAGACAATTTTTTAGTCCTCAGTCTCAAAATCCACTTAATTTATCCTCCTCTGTTTCTTTCCTTCTCTTCCTACTCAAATCTCCCCCAAACCACCTTGTACTTCAAATGCCTTATATCATAAAATTGACATCATTATATCACTCAGATAGCTCCTCAATCCTAACTCCTTGCTACAGAGACTATTACCCCAGCATAATGTGCCTAAATACCATCACTTACCTCCCTAAGACCACTTTACTAGTTTACTTGTATATGAAGTATTTTACTTTCAATTTATTTACTTTCAATATTTAATCTCAATTTTTCAATATTCATAATTTTTCAATATTCAATGATTATTCAATATTTTTTTATTAAATGTTTATATTGGTGGTGGTTGTGGTGGTAGGCAGTTGGGTGGAACAGTGGATAAAGCAATGGACTTAGAGTCAGGAAGATCTGAGTTCAAATATGACTTCAGATATTTACTAACTGTACCACCCTGAGCAACTCACTAAACTTCTCTGTGCCTCAATTTCCTTGTCTGTAAAATGGGGATAATGATAGCACTTGTCTCCCAGAATTGTGAGGATCAAATGGAATTTTATGTATTTTCAAAGTCTAGCAATCTTCTTTAAAAAGTCATAATTTCTACCCACATAGACTGATGAATTTAAAAATAAACAATGCAGAAGAAATGATAATAATAATGACACAAAAGATGATAAGCTTGGGAAGGGGAAGGAGTGGAAAGAAGTCAAAGCACTTTTCTTCACAATGATCCCATAATTCACAAGGCTTAGTGGAGGGGTATTGAGGTCATGGGAGGAATTGTCAGCAAAAATGATTTATGCATCTCAGCAGTCAATTACATGAAACGTTTTGTAGTAAAGGAAGAGCAAACATTGGTTATAATGCCTATAAATTCTTAATAAATGAGAGATGATCTCCAAGCTAACTCAAGAAAAGATCATCAGGTAACAAAGGCCATGAATATTCATCTTAAGAGGTACCTAGAGTCAATTATTGTTTAGAAAGGGAGCTATGGGAAAAACATGATAATTTCTCCCCATTCCTAACAAGAAAAATAGAATGTTTCTATTGGCAGTCAATGCCTAGCATACAAACTTCAATTGTGAATTCCTGCATGGACACTAAGATATTCTGCATAGTATGTAAGGTGATTTCCTGACCTGCATAAAAGCACATTTATTTGCTCATATTCTACTCTTTCTCTCTTTTGCTATCTACCACTGTCATTGCAGCAGTACTAAAACTACGGGCTAAGGTTAATGGTTGCAACCTCATAAACTTAAATTTCGTAAGCAGCCCATTTCAGAAAAGATTTGCCTGCTTATGTCATCTAGGGTACTGTAATTGACTTTGGGGCTGGGAGGGTGGTTAAAATATTTTGCCTTACAGGATTTTTGCAAACACTGGTAATGAGATTTGCAATAGTCAGAGTGGAGAGAAGTCAGCTTTCCTGAAAGCATTTAAATTCATGAAAATTGGAAGTAGGATGTCAGTGTTTGGTGGTGGTGGTGATGGTGATAATGGCTGTTATTGTTGTTGAAACAATTTTGAGGTGGTGGAGGGGTGGAACAGGTAGGGTATTGCATATTCTTACTAGGGCCTGAAAGGAATAGTTTTTTTCTTCTTTTTTTCCCCACAAAAACAAAATAAAATCTCAGTTAGCTTCTCTGCTGCAAACCTGAACTAGATTTAGGAGGGAATTAAACAGGTGACATTTTACCTATAGCATTTGAAATGATACACATAATTGTGTGTCGATGCCTTTAGTTTCCATTTACTGTGAGAAATTTTCAGCACTTAGTAAACAACGTTGAATCAGCTCCACTCTAAAAAGATTAAGTTCACAGAAATACTGCTGCTGAGGTCAATAGACTGCCTAACTTTACCAATAGATTTTCACAGTATTTTCAAATAATTTTACCTTCTTATACGGAAAGAAAAATTAGCATGGCCAGCGTGTCAGAGAGCTGATATAGCCAGATGACCGCTGGAAATAATGTTTTATTTTTAGACACTTGAAAATACACTAAGACCCACTAAGCAGTGAGCAAAACCAATACTGTTCCACTTTCTTTGAGATATCTACTTTACAGAGCATTGGCCAAAAGGATCATATGACCATATATTTAGAATAGAAATTGACCTTAATATTACTCGAATGTAACTCCCCTCATTTTACAGTTGAGGATACTGAGGTCCAAAGAAATTCAAATTTTGCCTCAAGACCCATGGGAGCACTGATGATAGATAAAAGCATTTGTGATGGAGCGTGAGTTTTAGAGCAGGACTTCAAATTGGGGTTCTGTCCCAGGGAAACGGTTCAGCTATGGTTCTCATTACCAAAAACTGTCGATGAAACTCAATTGAAAATAATTATTTTTTCATAGGAAGTGATCACAAATCAGAGACTTATAAACAATGATTAAGAAAAACTAAAACAAATGGCTTCATGCACTATAAATTTTGTATTGTGAAATGCAAATAAACAGTTGTTTAAATGCTCTATTTTTCCTGCCTATACACACCCACATATGTAAGTTGCATGTAAGTATTTTTGTTTGAAGGGGAGAGAAAAGAATCATGGGAAAAAATAAGAAAAATTCAGTTTTTAGTATCAACTCCCTCATAGATTCAAAGAAAACTCTTTCTGTTTTATTTTTGTGTTTTAACAGATGAGTGTGCTCTATTAAAATGCTCCTTTTAAAATAGGAAGGGAAAGGGAATTAGATTCATTACTGCCACTTTTTACTTGTAAAATGAGAGGAGACACACACACATTGGCCATCTCCTACCTAAACTTACATATCTGTTTTAATTCATATCACCAATCCATCTGAAGCAATGCTAGCAAAATGTTTCTCTTTGTAAAGACTGGTTAATTTGAATACATAATAGGCAAGCCAAGGGATAAAGACAGCATATTATAACTTGAAAAACTGCAAGTAGTCCATCCAGGTTTTTGTGATGCCTAAGACTAGATAATCTTTAAAGTCTTTTCTAATTCTATTATTTTATAAATCTCTCGATGGGCATTGAAATCCATATTTTAATGTGTACTGCCATTTTGTATATGCTCCACTTCACCAATTCTCACTCCACTACCTCCCCGAAAACAAAAATTTTTAAGTTCCCAGAAAAGAGGGAAAATGCCCATATTAGGACCCTCATCTGTGAGCTTCTTAAAAACAGAGACTGGTTTTCTGTTCGTTGTTGCTTTTCTTGGTAACATCAGCTCTTAATACAGTGCCTGGCACGTAGCAGACATTTGGCAAATGTTGATTTACTGACAAAAAGCATGTACTTGAGAGGCTGTTTCACAGATAGCACACAGTAGACACTGGAGGTTTTTGAACTCTTGATCTGGCCAGACAGGCAGACATCTTCAGAGGGGTTAATTTTCAGCTTTATTCTGGTCTAGTCTTCTCAGAAGGGCAGCTGATAGTAGAAGCACTAACTCCTACAGCATTCCCTAATCACCCTTCTCATAGGGGTTGGAAAGAAGGGGAGGCGCAACTATCCTTATGTCTTACTGTGGCCAGTCAAATCCCCTCAAGCCTCAATGCACCGGTTGAGGCAGACACCTACTTCCTCTATGCATTACCTGTGATTTCCCCCATGGATTCCCTATGATTTCCCCCCTCACTGACCAGTGCCCACTTGCTTTATAGGGCAACAGACAAAGAAGGCATCTTGTTAACAACATTAAGCTAGCAATTCCGCGCAAGCATAGTAAATATCACATATGTCACTTCCCTATATCTCACCGTGCATTCTGAGCAGAACTGCCTATCACTATGATTCTAGTAATTATCTATAGGATCTTTGGAACTATTCTAGGAGTTATTATGTAACACTTGGAAACCAGACATTGCCATGGCCATGGATCCTGGGAAAGAGAATTCTAAAAAGGGTAAGAAATCCTTCTTACATACAGATGCTTTAAAATATTTTCATTGTTTTAAAAGGAAACTGGAAGTCTATTCATTTCTTGTTCAAAAGGGACTAAATTGTAATAAAAACACACTTGTATTGGGAGTCAGGAGACTTAGGTTCTAGTTCTGTTTCTATTAGCTAGCTATAAGACTTTGGGTCAGTAACTTAATCCTGAAATTTTCTGTCTGTAAAATGGAGACTTTCAATGTGTTGTCTAAGGTCTTTTCCAATTCCTAAAATTGTTCCACCAAAAGGTAAGATACCGTCAGAGAAAAGCTTACCCAGCACCTTTGTATCTATAGCACCTACTGAAGTGCTTAATTAATGCTTGTTGAATTGAATTTAATGTAGTCTACACTCCCATATATTTTAAAATTTGCAAAATTCTTTCCTTGCAATAAACCCTGTATATAGGTAGTGCCAGGATCATTACCCCAAGTTTGCAGAAGAAATGGTAGCCAAGAGGCACGAAGCAACATGCTCAAGGAAACTTCTCTAGTGTGAGAATGAGGATCTGAAGCCAAGTTTCTCAGCTCCTGGTTCAGAACAAGCACGCTGCTAATTTACATGTATTTTTCCTTACTTTGTGGAATCTGAAGCGAGGAATGAGTTGAATTGTGCACTCCTGGCAGTGCCTGTCATATGACAGATGCTTATAAATGATTGTTGCTGATGCTCTAAATCATTTTTTAAATCATCTTTAATGTGTTGTTTGCCATGTAGAACAGAACTATGAAAATAAATAATTATTAGCTACTTCATTTATGCCAGACTTTCATGACTAGTAAATGTATGTAAAGGCAGAGATCTGTTCTTATGTTCAGGGCATGACTTTCAGAAAATGGGAACTGCCAAACGATGGCTATATATTCTCAAAAATTATAGTTGAGAAAATATTTTCATGGACAGGTGACAAGTATGTTTTTGTAGCAAAGAAAATGTTGCTACTTTCAGGATTTAACTTAAATTCCCCAATCCTCTCCCTCTACCCCACCACCCACAAAAGCCTATCTTTATTCTCAAAAAAAGATCATTGTAGTGCAAAAAGGAAGTGACAGATGTAGTGACATTGTCACATACGGATGACAGTTACGAGAGGACAGATACCAATGGGGAACAGCATAGATATATGACTTCCTTTGCCTTTAGTTCCACAAGCAACCTACATGGCAAACAAGAGTTTATATTTGATCCAGGCATAACTGCAGTTTATTGACTAGGAGATCAGACCTATGCTCCATGAAAATTTGAACAGGCCACAGAATTTGTCCTGTTATCAAAAAACCCAAGAGGCCACTCATAGTTTTTAGACAAGGAGCTGACATGGAGCTAATAGGAAACTGCCCCATCACCATTCTGCCACAGTCATCAGAGTGATTTTCCTATAGCACAAGTATGACTATATTACCCTCCTCAATCCAATCATTTTTGGCTCAGACATAAACCTGCTTGCAACCTGAAGTTCTTCACAGTCTGTTTCTTTCTAGCTTCAAAATGTTTTTACACCTCTCCACACACTCTGTAGCACAATCACACTGGCTTGTCTGCTGTTCTTCTCACACAGCGCTCCAATTCCTATAAGCATGTATTTATGCTGCTATCCTCTGGGCTTCAAATGGAAGCCCTGGTTTCTTTCAAGACTCAGATAGAGTCATATTCAGCAGGAAGTCTTTATGGACGCTCCCAGCGGCCAGTGGCCAGCTGCTGAGAGAGAGAAAAGAAGAGGAGAGGGGAAGGAAGGGGAGGGGAGGGGAGGGGAGGGGAGGAGAGGAGAGGGGAGGGGAGGAGAGGAGAGGAAGAGACAGAGACACAGAGAGAGACAGAGACCGAGAAAGAGACAGAGAGACAGAGAAAGATACATGCTGTTTCTACCTTTACAAATTTCTTAGAACATAAGGGCTTTCTCTTCTGCCTTGTATCTTCAGCACACTAATATAGTGCTGAGCGCATTGAAGGGGCTTATTGACTGGTTAACAAGTGCTCATTAGAAATATGTTTTAGCCAATTTGTACCCACCATGACTTATGTTTTGAGGTACCCATAAATTTGATTCTTCAGACATTAAACAAGAGTAACAAATATATAGTCTCATCCCAAGGATATTCCAATTTTAAGATGGATTTATATTTTGAAGTTTGGGATCATTAAAAATACTGCATAATTCCCAAAGCAATCTAGCCTGCTTTTTTTTTCTTTTTAAGTAATCAACAGAGTGATGTGGTGTATAAATCCTGTACTTGGAGTGCTGAAGATTTGATTTTGGGTTTGAAATTTGAGTCACTTACTGCCTGCGTAACCATAGGCATATCACTTTTACTGCTCTGGGCACAGGTTCCTAATATGCAAAATGAGGTTAAACAGGGTGATCTCTAAGGTCCCTAGGATCTTACGTTCCTATGTGTATAAATGTAATTCATGTGTGTGTGTATGTATATAAATACACATACATGTATACATATACATGTATGTATAGGGATGTACTCACTAAATGGATTGTCCATTCAATTGTATGATAACCCGGATAAGAGGCAATTTCATTCATCTACTTTTTTTGTATAGATCAAACTAATCTCTAAACAATCCTAGATCTAAATGAAGAAGCACTAAAGTATTCTAACGATGCAATCAGCACATCTAAAAACAAGGGCATGTGAAAGGCCTAGTCTGCAGGTTCCCAAAGTGAGCAATACTGCCCCCTGCAGGTGACACTGGAACAACTGGAGAGGTGTTGAATAAAGAAGGGGGTGGTGGAAGCGTAATTAAAGAGAAGGAAATTTTGAAAAACTGTATGTTATGTTGTGTAACAGTGTTCAAGCTGCAGTGATTATTTTCCAAATAAACACACAAAATGCAAGTTATAACTGATCCGTGGTCAAGTCCGCTGACAGGTCTTCAGAAAGTGTTACCACGAGAGTACGTCGTGCATTGTTGAGAACTCCAGCATGCATCAGCAGGAATATGTGTGTATAATGACTTGCTTACAATGTGCTACTATATGGTTACATCTTGTAATACTGCATCATCAAAATTTCAACGCAGAAAAACCCCACAAATTTACAGTCAATTATTAAATTTTCAGATGCATTTTTTTTTTTAATTTTTAGATTTCCGGGGGGGGGGGACTGAGTAACTTTTTTTTTAAGGGGACAGTAGGTCAAATAAGTTTGGGAACCCCTGGTCTACTCCTTTTTCATTTGGCCTGTGAAGGATATCTTCTATAGTTCTAGCAAACACTGCTCTAGCAAATTTTTCCATTTTATGTCCCATTTTACATCAATAGTCAAAAAGTAATTGAAAAGAGTTGTCTCTGGTTACACCTCTCAAAGAATCTTGTATGAAATTAACCTATGTACAATGGTGCATTGGGGTAGGAATTTGGAGAACATCACAAAATAAATTGGTGTTCCTAATAGAGGACATACTACAAAATAAATTGATGTTCTTGAGATAGTGGAATTTTTCTAATATTAAATTCAAACACATTCACACACATCATCTTTAAAAGGGTGTTAGACGAAGATAATGAAAAAACACTTCTCCAACCTACAGCTTCCTGGAGGTAGATACAAAGGAGTTACACATTACACGTTTTTGGAGTGATCAATGTATTGATCAGTTATGCTTTCTTCCCCTCTAAAACTATCATAAGGGACAGCTTTCTCAGATGGAGTCAGGGAGATATGTGGGGTAACTATTGTGAAGAAACAGAAAATATCAACAACTCATTTTTAAAACATGCTGTGGTGGCCAAGGGATTAGTGAGTGAAACAGATCTGAATTAAGAACTAACTCTAAAACAAGGGTTGTCTGATAATGCACTATACACCAAGTTTTGAGAACTGTTCTTCCATTTCCTCTCTAATACTTTATTGGCAGGGCATAAGCCGTGCTGATTATCTGAAAACTGTCAAATTAAGAGATGTGAGAAAAATGGAGATGAATCATAGCTCCTGCTAACATAAAACAATATTAGAATCTAGAGAGACTCTTCAAAACGTGCCGTAAAGAAGTTAAAGTTCAAAGCATATATGTGGCAGGAGTGTAGAGAAGGGGTGCTTTGGGGGAAAGGCAGAATGGTACAGGGAGTAGATAGGATAATGCAATTTTTGCATCATGGGGAAGTTGAGTACGACCTATACAGAACCTGAGAGCTATCCAGGAGGTTGAGTTGCAGACAGAACCTGAGAGCTATCCAGAAGGTTGAGTTGCAGACAGAACCTGAGAGCTATCCAGGAGGTTGAGTTGCGGACAGAACCTGAGAGCTATCCAGAAGGTTGAGTTGCGGACAGAACCTGAGAGCTATCCAGAAGGTTGAGTTGCGGATAGAACCTGAGAGCTATCCAGAAGGTTGAGTTGCGGACAGAACCTGAGAGCTATCCAGGAGGTTGAGTTGTGGACAATCTATTACTTGCTTCTGAGTCATGAGGGCCAGTTAAGCTTCTTTGACGCATCTTTGAAAGTCTCATCTCCATAGAAAGCAGAGGCATTGCCTGGACAACAGGACTAAGGGTTGAGAGAGTGCATGCTTTAAAAAAACCAATCATTTTACCATAAAAATGGATGCCTCATGCTTCTGCTCCTGGCTCCATGATCCCCACTCCACAGAGAGAGGTAGTTATTTGCATAATTCTACTCAGGAATAGTGATCTTATCTTCAATGTTTATAAATCCTGGTCTATTTTTAACTTAGAGCTCTGCTTGGCAAGTAGAACTCAAATTTAAATTCCATGTAGCAAACACTGATAATCCGCAAATTGTTGTGCACACTCAAAAGAACAGGACAAGACAAGAACTAACGTATTTCACAATTGATTAAATACAAAGTCCTTGTAATGGACAATCTATACCGTAGTGCAATAAAAATGATAAATTCATGTTGATAGTTATGAACCTTTTATTACTTTGACTCTGCACTAAAAAATATCCTTACTAAATAATAAAAAGGCGATAGTTTTGTATTTCTTAACCATTTTTACTTTTATTACACTTTATGAAGTTATCAACACACAGAGCAAAGCAGGAGACTCAGTAATAGGGGTACTGAGTCCGCAGTCTTTTCCTGGGCTAGATAAACACCCAAAAAACCGCCACAGGGCTTTCATTTTCCCTCATCCTCCCTGTTTTTAGACCACCTCCAAATGTTGGCAATTAGAGGGAAGCTAGGACAATTAAGGGATAGCATTGTTCTCATCCCAGACAACCCAGGTGATCTTCCCTCCCTCCCCACCCAGTTCATGGTTATTTCAGATGTGGAAAAATATTTTCCCCTCAGAGAAAGAGACTAAAATGTTAATGAAAATGCTGATTCCTTTGACATATCGGTAAAATTTCCTGTCTTTCCCTACTGCATCTTATTTTCTCTACCACATCATTTTCATTTCATTCACATGCTATAATGTCGATCTAATTTGTTTTACTCCTTGATCACTTTCATTCTGTTTATTTTAAAAGTCAAATATTTCTGTCATTAGGCCCAGGGGGGCAGACCTGGAATCTCTGCCTGAGGAAGTTTGATGTTGGAAGATCACTTGAACCCAGGAGTTCTGAGCTGCAGTAGGGCTAAAGGCAACTCCCTTGGGTCTACACTAAGTCTGGCACCAATACGGTAAGCCAACAGGGGAAAGGGAAGGGAGAATTCGGCATCAGGAGAGATAATCAGCCCAAGTCAGAAACTGCAGCTTCCAAACTGATCAACAGTGAGGTCCAGACACAGTCCTTGAGTATCTATCGTACTTTCAGTCTGGGAAATGGAGATTCACTCTCAAAATATTTTTTTAAAAAAGTTAAGTTGCTTCCTCTTTGTAACCACTGATTACTTTCTATGCTGCAGTCCAAACAGAAAAAAAAGTCCTTCACTCCTAACACAATGGAGGCACAGGGATATTTTTTTGTGGTAGATAATTCCTAATGTCTATAATATCTATATATAGACATTTAGTGAGAACTCATTACATACACACACACACACACAAGATGCTCAGAACTTTGGAAATAAAATAGTAATAAAAACTGACAACAGAAAATACTAATAAATATCTGCAAGGATATATATATAGATGTTTTCTGAAACTTGAGATAAAAAGAGGTTAGCAACTATTACCTACATATAATAGTAAATATTTTCATCCTTACAATTTTACTCAAAATGTTAGTTTATATACTAACTAAATAAAAAATACATATTCTATTAGGGTAAGCTCTAGTTGGTTCTAAAACTTACTGAAGATATTAAGTATAAGCCTGGCACCAGGTATCAGGCTAGGTTTAGAAAGTCTCACCAAGAGAATAACTTTTCACCATAGCAGCTCATAAAATGGATAAAGTGTTATATGCATAAAGTGGGTATAGTAACATTTCACCTAACTGGATCTTTGTCATATGACAACCTCTTTTATCTGGAGAAATTTTCAAGATCCAGGAACTAAACAAAAAGGCCTTTGATTAGTAAAATACAACTGATGCTCCAAAGTACCTCAAGTCCTCATTTTAATTCAAAGAAGCTTGTGTAGCTATCAGTTTTGCAAACCCTCAGATGAAAGTCAGAAAAAGGAATTTAGATGGGGGAATGAGATGGGAAAAAGATATGAGTAGAATGGGATCTTAAAGGCTACATTATAGGTAGGCAAAGATTATTTTTAAAAACTAGGCATCAATACAAACAGTAGTTCAGTCTGAGTCTGTCTAGCATAGGAGCCAAGTAGCTATTTATATACAATTTTCCTTACTTTAACAAGTCCTAGTTAGTACTCAAGGATAGGGGTACATCCTTCATTCTATTTTGACAGAACACAAAAATGGATGATCATAATGATAACCTTGAGTCTAAAAACAGTTTAATTATGCTCAAGGCCAAGGAAGTATGTAAAACATTTTAGAAAGGTTTCCAAAAAATATGGTTCCCATAAAAATAAATTTTGTTACTTCAATGGGTAAGCTTTCAGAAAAATTTGACTGACCAAGTTCATTCCACAAGGGTGTCAGAGGGTTGCTATTTTCTTATATAATTTCTAAAAAATATTTATTACATAAAGACCAATGAACAAGAGAAAGACTACAACTTTCTCAATTCATTAATGATCAAAAACTCAAGAAAGTAAGCTGATTATTAAAATGTTTGGGAAATTATGGTAATGAATTTTAAAAGGAAAAGTGAACATTTTAAGAAAGGAAAAATTTATGGAAAATATGCTGTTCTCAGTCATATTTGTCAGTGAACTTTTTGTAGAATTAAGCACCAAAGCAGTCACAATAGCCCCACAAGAGTGCCAGTCTGCTTAGAGGACTGGTTCCTGATTTACCTTTTTCCAATTTCTTAGTTGGGCTGTTTCTTGTGAAACCCAAACTTATTTCATTACAGGAATTTATGAATGGGCTCTGTCATCATCCCTAAGAAAACTCCCTGCTATCTTTTATCTTCTTCCTATTTTCTATCCACAGTAATTCAAGATTTCCCTCATCAACATTTTCCCTTATAGCTGAAATGGGAAATCTGCCAGAAAATCAAATTGCCTCTCTTCCTCTAGGCTAAGAATAAGTATGGAAATTATGGCAACCAATTATTTCTCATACAATAAGGAGGGTTGGAAGAATATTCAATTATGGGGGAAGTTCAGATTTCTGTAAAAGTTATTTTAATGTAGACATTGAAAATACCAAGGAAACAAACCACATAAGACAAAATTTTTACTAAATGAACAAAGCCAACACCTTCCCAACCCCAAACTTGTCCATCAAGCTTGAAAAAGTAAATGTCTTCCAGAAGTATTCAGCCGCCACTGTAAGACAAAAAAGTTTTGAATAAATTTTATTTTAGCCAATCAAAACAAAACAAAATGGAAAAAAAAAGCAAACTTTTATATAAATGAAAGGTCATTATTTTAGAGATACTCGTCACATTAACACAAGAAACTCAATATACAATATCATTCACTCATTTACTTTTCTAAACATTTATTGAGCATGATAGGCCATAAAGAATCAGTTTTAAGAGCCAAGAGGTACCTCAGAGATCTAGACTGGCAGATCAGGGGAATGCCAATGACATAGTACAGCCTGATTTCAGCATAGACTTATATATGAACCTGAGAATACCATAATAAAGTGATATTGGGGATGGATCTATCTGGAAATTCTGGTAAAATAAATTCTAGAAAGTCAGAGATAAATAAATTGTGGATCATGGGAAAATAATATCCATTTTCTGTCTGCATGTTTTTACAAGCGAAAAAGCTGCTTTCTGGCAACATGGTCAGCACAATCAAGACTAGGTTAAAAGAAACAGGTCTGTTCCATAGTTTAAATACATTTGAAGTTTAACAACAAAAACATATTTTAAGACTTTATTAAAAGCACAAAAACTTGAAATAATTAATGTGTATCCCGGTTATCTTCAAGAACGTTGGCATTTACCTATATTTTTCTATTTTTCATTTTGTCTAACATGCCCATTTTTCTAAGCTATACTAATGACTCCTTTAGATTTGTGTTAAGCCTAGTTCTGAAATCAAATGTTACCTGTTCTGTGATATTACTGCTGCATCTCAAGTCTTGCTAGTTTATCTGCATAGTTAAACCAGAATATGTTCTTGTCTACCCTTGAAGAACAGACATGCCAGCTTCATAACAGAATATTCTGTTTTACATGTATTTTGACTTGAAATCATTCACAGAGGCAGAAAATGTTCAGAAGAGTTCAATAAACTGGCTAGTTAACTACCTTTCTAATCTTCCAATTTGGGTAGCCCTATCTTTGAAGGATACAGGGAAGTAATAATTCAGCTGGAAAGTGAGAAGCAGATTATTTTTTTCCTTATCCCCAAACCAATACACATGCACACACAAAAAAACACTGGTTAAATAACTGCAAAAAGATACTTAACAGACTGATGGAGGATGTCCTCCAATATACCAAAGAGAGCTCTAGTGGTATGCCAAAAAAAGTAGGAGGATTGGGGGGTAGTGGGGTGGGTGTGTGTGGGTATGACAAGAGTGTCTGTCCTGTTCAATACTTTTTTTCCTAATGATTTCCAGAAGGATATAATATACTTATAAAATTTTCAGGGGAAACTAATAACTGAATGACAGGACCAAGATTCAAAATTCTAGGCTTGAAATTAGTAAGACGAAATTCAACAGGGAAAAATGAAGTCGTATACTTAGGTTCAAATAAATAAGCTGCACAGATGGAACAGGTAGTGAGAAGAACTACCCACTTTCAGTGCAAAGTATTTATGAGTTTAATTTTAAACTAACTACAATCTCAATATGAGCTGATGGTATAAAAAGCCAACACACTCTTAGGTTATGGTAACAGAAAGACAGCGCTCTGAGAGTGGAGTAGTCCTAGAATATAAATGTGTGTGTGTGTGTGTGTGTATATATATATATATATATATATATATATATATATATATAGAGAGAGAGAGAGAGAGAGAGAGAGAGAGAGAGAGAGTAATGGACTACAGTGCTGCATGCTTAGCGCTATAAAAGGTGGTAAACTCTTAAGAAGGACGTTGACAAACTGGAAGACATCAAGAGATGACCAATGTCAGAAGCTAATGTTTATACGGTATAGAGCTCTACACACACAACAGCTGAAAGAACTAAGAATGTTCAGTCTAATAAGGAAAAGATGAATGTGACCCAAATATTTGATGGACTATTATTTACTTACTTGAAAACTAAGTATCAATGAGAAGAAGCTAAAAGGAAGCAAATTTCAGTTCAATATAATATAGGATGATTGTTTTGATAACAAACATAACTCACATAGTGCTTTAAGGTTTCCAAAGCACTTTTTTCACAATAATCTTGGGAAATATAAAGTACAAAAATTATTATATCCTCATTTTACAGATGAGGAATCTGAGGCTCAGAGAGATGATAGGTCTTACCTCATGGTAACATGCAAGCTAGCTAATCCTAGCTCTGACATTTACTCATTGTGTCCATTGATAAAACAGGGAGGTCAGAACCAGATGACCTTTGAGGCCCCTTTATGAACCTAGTTCTGACTCTTGTTAGTATAATGTACTTCTCAGCATTTATACATATGCTTCAAGGTTCGACAAAGCTTTCTTATTATTTATCTCATTTGTTCCTAACAACCCTGTGAGGTAGGTCCTCTTATGATCCCCATTTTATAGATGAGAAAACCAAAGGTCAGAGAGATAAGATGGTTGGTCCTATGGTCACACTTAAGACTTGGAGTCAGGACTCTCCTAGGTCAATAGGCTTTTCATTACTTCAGGCCTCTTCTTAGTTCTAACAAAGAGTGATTTCAATGAATATGAAACAGACTACTCTTTAAAGAAGATGACCTCCCCACCTTAACAGGAAGTGTTCAAGCAGAGCTTTGATAGACAGTTGTCAGGGGTATTGTAGAGAAAACTATCTTGCAAAGGAGGCTAGGGAAGGTGATACCCAAGATCCCTTCTAGCTATAAGATTCTAGCATCACATATTAGCTGCCTTTTATCTAATTTAATTCATGTTAGAAATCTACATAGCATTTATATTCATTCATTTCTCAACATTTACAAGACAACCTCCACTAACTGTAGTACATCAGTCTGCTTTGAAGTAGGTCAAAGTACTCAATATGAAAATTAAATCCAGAATATCTAATTGTAAACTTTCAGCAGGTGGATTATAGAAAAGGAAAATTACCAATATAATAAAGGACATATAAATTCCAATAGTGACAGTTGATGGGTTCATACTACGAAGCCACACTACCTTTTATTAAGTTCATGGAGTCACCATCAATTACAGAGCACCTATCCACTTGAAAAAAAGATTTTTGTGGCATACTCTTAAATTATTGCTACCTATTAGTGAGACTACTTTTCTCATCACAAGCCAAAAAAGTAGACTTGATAATATTCTATTCACAGGTTTTTCACGTCTGAAGGATGAATATAAAACAATATTTTTACAAGTTATGCTACAATAGTTAACACTGCACATGAAGGCAAACAGACTTTTAAAACCCTGATATTTCATTCAAATTCTTACAAAATTTAAATATACTTAAAAAAAAAAACTTATGGTGATGAGCGCAAACCAGATCAGCATGAAGTGCAGATCAGCCTGGAGCAGCAGGGACAGAACCCAGAACAGGATTCAGGGCGCCACCAGCAAGCAGCAGTTCCCAGATTCCTCAACCCACAAACACTACAGATAGCTTCAAAGGTCAGTGGGAGGGCTGCAGCAGCTGCCATTTTCTGAGCCCTCCACCCAGAGCCCCTGATCTGATTCCCAGCCCTGAGCTCTACCCAGAGGTGAGGAGGAACACTGGCAGTGGAGCTGGTAGAGGCTCTGGGGAGAAAATTCAATTGCAGGTTCTGAGCAGAAAAGTTTTTGGTTGCTCCCAATCTAATATATAGGTCAGGAGAGGAGTAAATACCTCTTCCTTGACTGTACCACCTTAGAGGAACTGAGAATTTACAGATCCCCAGAATATATCCTCCTCTCGACAAAGGTCTCAGAAGTCAAGTAACATGTTGGGAAAATGCCCAAAAAAGGGAAAAAAAAAATAAGGCTATAGAAGGTTACTTCCTTGGTTAACAGGTATTTTCTCCCATCCTTTCAGATAAGGAAGAACAAAGCATAACATCACAGAAGTCAAGGCTTCTGTGTGCAAAACATCCAAAATAAATATGCAATGGTCTCAGGCTATGGAAGAGCTCAAAAAGGATTTTGAAAATCAAGAAAAAGAGGTGGAGGAAAAATTGGACAGAGAAGTGAGAGCAATGCAAGAAAATCATGAAAAGCAAAATCAACAGCTTGCTAAAGGAGACCCCAAAAAATGCTGAGGAAAATAACACCTTGAAAAATAGGCTAACTCAACTGGCAAAAGAGGTCCAAAAGGCCAATGAGGAAAAGAATGCTTTAAAAAGCAGAATCAGCCAAATGGAAAAGGAGGTTCAAAAGCTCACTGAAGAAAACAGTTCTTTAAAAATTAGAATGGAACAGATGGAGGCCAATAACTTTATGAGAAAGCAAGAAATTATAAAACAAAACTAAAAGAATGAAAAAGTAGAAGATAATGTGAAATATCTCACTGGAAAAACAACTGACCTGAAAAATAAATCCAGGAAAGACAATTTAAAAATTATGGGACTACCTGAAAGCCATGATCAAAAAAAAGAGCCTAGACATCATCTTTCATATCATTATCAAGGAAAACTGCCCTGATATTCAAGAACTATATGATAAAATAAATATTGAAAGAATCCACCGATCACCTCCTGAAAGAGACCCGGAAAGAGAAACTCCTAGGAATAGTGTAGTCAAATTCCAGAGTTCCCAGGTCAAGGAAGAAATATTGCAAGCAGCCAGAATGAAACAGTTTGAGTATTGAGGAAATACAATCAGGATAACACAAGATCTAGCAGCTTCTACATTAAGGGGTCAAAGGGCTTGGAATATGATATTCCAGAAGTCAAAGGAACTAGGATTAAAACCAAGAATCACCTACCCAGAAAAACTGAGTATAATACTTCAGAGGAAAAAAATGGTCATTCAATGAAATAGAGGACTTTCAAGCATTCTTGATGAAAAGACCAGAGCTGAAAAGAAAATCTGACTTTCAAACACAAGAATCAAGAGAAGCATGAAATGGTAAACATGAAAGAGAAAACATAAAGGACTTTCTAAAGCTGAACTGTTTACATTCCTACATGGAAAGACAACATTTGTAACTCCTGAGATTTTTCTCAGTATTTGGGTAGCTGGAAGGTTTACATACATACATACACACACACACACACACACACATAGACAGAAAACACAGGGGTGAGTTGAATAAGAAAGGATGGTGCTTAAAAAAATAAAATAAAATTGAGGGGTAAGAGAGAATATATTGGGAGGAGAAAGGGAAAAATGGAATGGGGTAAATTATCACTCACCAAGGGGGCAAGAACAAGCTTATTCAGGGAAAAAGAAAAGGGAGGATATGAGAGGGAAAAAGGAAGCTTACTCTCTTCACATTTGCTCACTCAGTTTGGTATGAAAGTGTATCCTGCACTACAGAAGGGTAGGGAAGAAGGGGACAAGTGGGGTGTGGCGGATGATGGAAGGGAGGGCAAATGGGAGGAGGGAGCAATCAAAAATAAACACTCTTGGGAAGGGACAAGGTCTAAAGAGAGAACAGAATAAATGGAGGGAAATACAGTTAGTCTTACACAACATGACTATTATGGAAGTCTTTTGCAAAGCTACACTTATACAGCCTATATTGAATTGCTTGTCTTCTCGGTGGGGATGGGTGGGGAGGGACGAAGGGAAAGAAGTTGGAATTCAAAGTACTAGGAAGGAATGTTGAGAACTGTTTCTGCATACAACTGGGAAATAAGAAATACAGGTAATGGGGTATAGAAACCTAGCTTGCTCCACAAGAAAAGAGAGAAGGGGATTAAGGGAAGGGAGGGGTGTGATAGAAGAGAGGGCACATTGAGGGAAGGGATAATCAGAATGCAAGGCGTTATGGGGTGGGGGGAGGGGAGAGATGGGGAGAAAATATGGAACTTAAAATTTTGTGGAAATGAATGCTGAAAACTAAAAATAAACGAACACTAAAAAAGGGGGAAAAGGACTCACATGTACATTAAAAAAAACTTATGACAAATATGAAAATATTTTGAGAATTATAAACTGATTTGTACATTATTTTTAAGTACATACTACCACATGAAAAACCAAAAACAAGTCCTTAGTCCTACCTAGTTAACTCAAATAATTATAGATTTACTTCCAACTAAGAAAGTTTATTTGATAAAAATTACTTACACGATGATGTTATTAATAGGGATGTGGATCAATTTAACAAAAAAGCCAATAAATCCCATTATAGCAAACCCTATTGCTGTTGCCATAGCGATCTTCTGGAATTCTGTAATTAAGAACACAAATAACTCACCTTATTTTCTTTACTTTGAATGGCACAATGAAAAAAAACCCAGAGTGGCCAAGCATGACGTGTAAGACATAACTAATAAACAGATTCACTCTTGGTTACTGGATGTACAAACGTAAGTAAAATGTGAACATACATCCAGAAAGTTAATTCTTAGGTATCATCCCACACCTAGCACTAGCAGATATATGACAGAAGATGGAGATGGCCAATATTAGCGGGATTAGGAAAAGACAGGAACACTAATATCATGAAACAGGCAGAGCTGTACATTTGTCCATCCATTCTGGAAAGCAAATAGAAATTATGCAAAATTGACTGAAATCTCTGTCTCTTGTCCCAGAAATCCCAATACTTAATATGAATCCCAAAGAGTTCAAAGATGTAAAGGTCCCCATACAACAAAATATTTAGAGCAGCACTTTTTGAATTGGCAAAGAAATTCAACAAAGTAGTTGCCCGGGGACTGGTGGAATTGGTTTAACAAATCACACATGAATACAGTGAACTATTATTAAGCCTATCACAAGGAATGAAGAACAGGAATAATACAGAAATGCAAAGGCAGACATAAACTGATGAAAAAGTAAAATAAATGGAACCAAGTAAATGATAAATACAACTACCACAATGCAAATAAAAAGAACAAAAAACTGAAACTGGATACTAATACTTGATCCAAAAGGAAAACTATGAATAGACCCTTCCCTCCCCCTTCTTTGCAGAGATACAGGATTATGGGTGTGAACCAATGAATATACTATTTTATTCTGTTCATGTGATAGTTAGCTTTGTGGAATTATGGTTCTTTCCTTTCTTTTTTATTGTGTTACAAGGCAGACATCTTTTTTATCCCAGGACCCCTTTACCCTCTTAAAAATTAAGGACCCCCCCAAAAAACTGTGTTAATGTGAGTTATAGAAATTGATATTTAGCAGTATTAGAAATTAAAATGTCTTAATGTTTTTACAAAAACAGTTTTGATCTCATGGACTCCCTGAAAGGCTCTCTAGCCCACACTTTTAGAACTGCTAGAACAAGGGATAGCACCAAATGGTAGAAGAAAATGAAGGTGACATAAAAACAAAAAATATCAATAAAAATTCATTTAAAAAAATTAAACAATGAAGTATGCTCAATTCATTAATTAGTTAGCTTTGCCATAAAACATCTGATTCTTTAAGAAAACACAAAAATAATGTTCCTATTAAGATTAGCAATAAACTTTGCAATTATATATTCAAATATAAATCCACAAGATACTTTAAAATACTAAGATTTTAAAATAAATTTAATATTTATGAAATTTAAATTAAAATTTAAAATTTTTAAATAAAATACTTTTTAAAACGTTTTAAATACTAAAAAAAGGGAAATGAAAGGGAAAACAAATTGTTTTAGGAAAAATTAGTGAAAGACTGGTAACAATGAATCAAAAGATATGTCTGAATTAGTATAATTTAGGCAAACAGACCATCATATATATTCACATAAATGATAAACAATAAATATTTTCTAGTTTAGGAAAGATTTATTAATAGAACAAGTTTCATTATGTATTCACTGTTTAATCTATTTGCGGTGACTAAAAATACCAATCAAGGTATGCAGAAAAAGAAATATGGGAAAAAGCTACTTAAAAATTAATAGCTACAGGACAAAAAGAAGAATTAATGAGAAATAAGAAAAATCTGGGGCTTTATCTACAGAAAACAATCTTTCCTTTTTATGCTGTAAAGTTGCAACAAAACTACTTACAACTGAAGTGTTGCAACTAAATACAGATTGGGGGAAGAAGTAGGCACTTGTAATTGCAAACTATAAGTAATAAATATTCTGTCAAAACTGAATTAGTAGTTACACCAAGAAATCCTACAAAAGAGAATAGAGTCAAAAAGGAATTAGAACGTTAAATGGAGAAAAAAATGACAAAGAAATTCATGAAGATAAAGAGAAATACAAAGA
Organism: Bettongia penicillata ogilbyi; assembly: GCA_023548195.1. Classification (NCBI taxonomy): domain Eukaryota; kingdom Metazoa; phylum Chordata; class Mammalia; order Diprotodontia; family Potoroidae; genus Bettongia; species Bettongia penicillata. Next base: position 14,722,264 of record JAJHZJ010000413.1, on the reverse strand, counting down.
AAGAAAGTTAAAAAAAAACATACAGGGAAGGGGTAAACAAAAGCAGAACTTAAGCAAGTGACTGGCAGCCTTTACCTTTTCTATCTGGCTTGGTACATCTTTTGACAAGTCGAATTGAGTCCTTCACAAACTGCCGACTAGGCTCAACAAATTGCATTACTTGATCCATGACTATCTGTTTAAACAAAGACACAGTAAATTGTTAAATTAGTTGTATGTCAAACACCCGCTCATGTACTCAGATCACAGCACTAATGAGGTTGGAGGGGCAATTCAGTTTGAAAAAGGTATTTCAAAGATCAGAGTAGAACTGGAGGTGCAGGAGTACAACTGCAACATGATTTCCACTTGGGACCATATTTGCAACTGCCATTAAGAAAATCAGCAATGCTGAAGAGACCCAAGAATATAATCTATTGGCAGCTAGATGGCACAGTGGAGAGAGCACTAAGCTGTGTCACTTTACCACAATCGGTCTCAGTTCTTCCCGGTAAAAAGTGAATAACCACACCTACCTTTGAAGGGTTGTTGTAAGAATCACACATTTGTAAAGCACTAAGCACACTAGGTGCTACATAAATGCTTATTTACTACCCCCTTTTAAGTTTAAAGAACAAAGAGATCAGGGTACTTCCTGGTAGATGGGAGGCAGAGGGAGAAGGAGATAGGAGGGAGGCGGCAGGCCTGGAAAGGCAGTTAGGTAGCAAGCTGGAAGGTCTATCTGAAGGACGGTTAGGATCATTATGCAAAATAACAACTGGAACAGAAACAGTGCTTTAGTGGACAGAGCCCCCAGACTAGGAAAATTTGAAAATTCAGAAAACTTGAGTTTAAACCTCTCACATACTTAACAGTTGTATCAACCTTCCCATCACTTAACTGATTAACTTAATCATGTAACTGTTTACTCCTCTGTAAAAGTGGAAATAATATCATCTGTTTCACAGGAGGATCAAATGAGTTGTGAGGAGTGAAGACTTTAACATATGCAAAGCACTTTTGCAAACTTTAAAATGCAATAAAAGTGATAGTCTTATGTTATTATTATTTACAGTTTAAAAAGCACTTGACATACATCAGCACTGGATTCAGTCAAGGGTCACCTCTATACCATTATGAGAAAGTAAGGTTTTATGGAATTTTACTATTGTCTGGAAATCAAAACCAAAAAATTTTCAAAACAGAGCATTATCAGTCTAAAGAACTGGCTGAGGAAAGTTTACATAACTTTGCTAGTCAAAGCCCATGGAAGGCTTGAAGCCTGGCCTCCACAAAATCACTTAGTATTTTACATGCGTATGGACATAAACACATAAAAACAAAAACAAACACACATAATGTTGTTCAGTTGTGGTCCGCCTCTTTGCAATCCCATTTTAGGATTTTCTTGGCAAAGATACTGCAGTGATTTGCCATTTCCTTCTCCAGCTCATTTTACAGATGAGGAAACCGAGGTAAACAGGGTTAAGTGACTTGCCCCAGGGCCCACAGCTAGTAAGTGTCTGAGACCAGATTTGAACTGGGTAAGGTGAGTTTTCCTGATGCCAGGCCTGGTGGTTTATCCACAACCTTTATCCATACCTGGTTAAACATACACACTCAGTCGCTAGCTGTGTGGGCTTGGCCAAGTCACTTAAATTAACCCTGGCTGCCTCATCTTCTAAGAAATGGTAAACCACTCCAGTATCTTTGTCAAGAAAAGCCCAAAGGGGTGGATCAAGAGGCCTCAGACAGGACTGAAACGACTCAGCAACAAAATATACCTGTGTACATGTATGCGTGTACGTATCCGTACAGCTGGGCATATATGTATATACACACCTATGCTACATAGGTGGAGTATATTCATCACAGGTAATATAATAAATGCAAAGTGCACAAAGTGCATATAAATGACTTTGTATATATAACCATCTCCTCAGTTTAAGTATTGTTTTCCCCAAGTACAATCCAAATTTCTTGAGGAGAGGCTGTCTCTGTCTTTCTACGCCAGAACCTAGAAAAGAGACAGTGCTTTTTCTTTTTAATGCTTGTTGAAATGAATGGAATTTCAGGAAAGCCCGTCCTAAGAGACACCAAGGATTAAGTGTAAACGTGTCTGATTGGCAACATCTTAAGAAAAATGAAAGCCGCCGTTCAATCGGGTGCCGATGAATCGGAGCTGCCGGCCGAACCCCTCAGCGAACTCCCCACCCCAGAGCCCGAGCACTGGGAGAGACCTCGGGGATGAGCGGGGACAAGCCCCGGCACCCGAGGCCCTGGCTCCCCTCCTGTGACTCCCCCATGCCCTGCGCCCGGGGGGCCCTCTGCCCCCGCGGCTGTACCGTAGCGGGAGACGGAAGTCCCCAGGGCAGGCCCACCCCACACACGGACGCCACGGAGAAGACCGAGAGGGCGGCGGCCCAGGCCTGGGCCCGGAGCCCCCAGCCCGGGAGCACCGCGGCCCGCCGGCGGCCGTCCTCGCCTTCCTGCCCGCAGGGCGGGGCGGAGCGGGTCCTTCGCCTCCACAAGGGGACGTCCTGCCCGGGCGACCGCCCCGAGGGGCCCAAGCCCCGTGCCTCCCTGCGCGTGGTCACGGCGGCGCCCGGCCTCGGCCGGGGGGCGGAGGCGGAGATGGAGGCTGGGCCGGGCCCCGTCCCGGTCTACCGCACCGCCCGCGACCCACGGCCTCGCAGTACCGCAGGCTCGTGGCGGCGTCCCCACGGCCCAAGGCGCGTCACAAAGCGCCCCCCACGCGCGGAGTCAAACGCCCCTCGAGAGCCCCTCACCTGCACAACCGATGCTCCAGGCCTAAAGGACACGTAACCACTCGGAGGAAAGCGGACTACTCCGGGAGGAACCGGAAGCTGTCAGCCACTACCCCGCCCCCAACCGGGTCAGAGAGCCAACGGCACGCACACGCTTGCGCAGACGCAGAGCGAACGCGACGCGTGCCTGCCACGCAACTTCCCGGAAGTTTCTGTTAGCCCAAACCAGTTGTTGGGGTAAGGTTGCTATGGCAACTCCTCAGGCCCCGCCCCCGCCTAGCTTTCATCCAATAGAACTTCTCCCTTTCGCCGTCTCTCTTTCATGAAGTTTGGCTCCAGGCGGCTTTCGTTCTCCTCTCGGCTGCCTGCGCAGACTCGGCGAGAGTTTGAATGTCGCGGGATTTCGCGGCGACTTGTGCTGTTCCTCCTCGCTGAGTCTTTTAAAGGGATCAGGAAGGAGGCCTCTAGGCCTGTTTCTGCCCGTCCCCGCCACAGGGCTTCCAGATGATGAAGCTGAGGGGCTCAAGGCACCCTGCTGTGGAGGGCGTCGGTGACTGCCCTCGTGGGGGGCCGATCAGGAGCCGGGTGAGGGAAGAAGAACGTCCAGAACCCTCGAGCCGGGCAGAAGCGACCGCGCCGTCATGTGGAAGTTATTTCTTCTTGCATCAAACAAAACAGGCCTCGAGAGGGGAAGGGACTTTCCCTTTCCACCCTCCCCCCCCAAACGAAGGGAGGAGGGGGGGGCCGGAAACAAGCCTTTGTTTGTTGATAGAGGACAGGCACGTTCGAAGGATAGGAAAGGCGCCTCCCTCCTAGGCTGCCCCGGGAAGAGGATGTCCAGATCCCCGACCGGACTAATTAATGGGATCTGGCGAAACAAAATACAGATAGTGACTTAGCGGCCTTAGGCCCGCATCTCCCCCTACTCTAGAACCGGATACCTCCCCCCTAACTGTGGGGTGATTGATACCAAAGAAGGAGGCCCCTGGGCCTATGATCCAGAGATCGATCACAGGTGGCAGTTCAATGAACCATTGCAAATACTTACAAACGGACAGTCCTAGGTCCGAGGTGGGCAGGGGGGACAGCCAGACAGTTCTTCGCCTCTCAGCCGAAGAACCCCCAAATCCCCATGATAATTATAGAAACCAGGCAGGAGGAGCCAGAGGGAGTATCGCCTCTGATGGGTGGATAGTTTGGTTTTTCTGCTTAGTAACGCGTTTGGGAGTTAAGCCATAGTCACGGTATTCTTCATGTTTTGGCCACAGTATCGTCAGTTTTGACTCAGTGTCTAAAGTATAATAGTAAATAGGTCACCGTGTCTAGGCTTCCTCCTTTGGCAGTGTTTAAGTTTTTGTGGCTTTTCACTTATGACCATTTTAGGGCTTTTTCCCCTGTCAGTTCCATACATAGGCTAAATGCTTGGGATAAGGAAAGGCAAGAAAAGCTGGTCCCTGTTCTTAAGGAGCTCACAGTCTTATGGGGGAAGACTATGCAAACAACTGTATAACAAGCTATATAAAGGATAAATTGGAGATAATTAAGACACACAGTTAAGAGCACAAAGGCAATATCAGACACACTGGAATTCATAAGACAATCATAGACTTAGAGCAGGAAGGGACCAAAAAGTCACTTGGGACAGCAGAAGACCCGGAGAAAGGAGGTGACTTATCAATAAATATTAAATGCCTAAAATATGCCAACCAAAGGATGAAATAATAAAGATGAAATAGTCCTTGCCTTTAAAGAGTTTATATTCTAAAGAATGTACATAAATAAGTATGTATTTAATGTATACAAAGTGAATGCTAAGGAATTTGGGAAGGGATGGAAACCAGCAAAAAGGGAGCTCAGACTAGGAGGAGTGGGAATCAGAAAAGGTTTCATGTAGAAGTGGCAATTGACCTGAGTCAATGAACAAAGCCAAGAATTATACTAAAGAACTAGACACACAAAAAAAGGCAAAAGCAAGTGGCTGCCTTTAAGGAGCTCATGTTCTTGAAGGAAACCAGAAATGGTTTAGAGATGGAGGTTAGAAGGAACTGCCTTCTAGGCGTAGAGGTCAGCCAGTGCAAAGACAGGGGGAGAGAGAACAAAGGGGTTGAAGCCAGGTTAGAGTTACAGTTAGAAGAGCTCTGTGACTGCCTAGTCTGCCTCATACACTGTAGCATACCTGATGTCCTTCAGTGAGGGGGAACACACCAGCCAATCATATAACAATCATTTATACTGTGGTATAAATAATAAACAACCATAAATACTATGGGCTAGTCACTATGATAGATGTTGAGGATGCAAATACAAAAAGGTAGTTCCTGCCTTCAAGGAGCTTATATTCTAATGGGGGAAGACAACACATCAAAGGGGGTTATGGTGGCAAAGTCAGAAGCAAAGCCAGAACAAGACTGAAGGCCTCATTGGCCTTTCCCCACAATGGAGGCCAGGAGGAACTTACCAGTTGGACAAGGGGGCCACAGGGAAAGGAGGACAAGACAGCCTATTCTACTTCTGAATAGCTTTATTAGTAGAAAGCTTCTGACATCAAGCCTAAATTTACTTCCACAACTTATGAATCTTACTCCTCTAATTCCTCTTCTATATGAAAGGCTTTTAAATACTTGAAAGACATCAATCAAATTTTCCCCTTGTCTTCTATCCAGGGTAAACCTCAAGTTGTTTTTGTTTGTTTTAACTAATCTAATATGAGAAGGTCCCAAAATAATTAAGGCAATCTTATCAGACTGGTGCCCAGAACTGAGCAGTGATCCAGAAGTAGTGTGCCGGAGGCAGAGTACAGAGAGACTATCTTCTTGAAAAGAGGGTCCAGTTGATGGAAAGGCATCCCATTGAAGAAAGGATAAGGGGAGAGCTGTAGAAGGCACTTGTTCCACCCTGCTCTGTGGAACTCCCATGCTGGCAGGGGTAGAGAATAGGCCCCTTTGCTGGCTGGTTCCTGTTCCTGATGGAAACTGAACAGCAAGTATTAATTGATAAATCCATGAATTTTTCTCCCACTAGAACATTCAGGCATAGGACCAGAATTAACGGTCCTGTGTTTTAACATTTAGGACAGTCATCAAACTGTTTACATCCAGCTTCCTCTGATCTATTATGGTTAAGGGAGGAGGAGAGCATAGGTTTTTTGACAGAGCATAAACAAAATCTAAGAATAGGTGATTTGATACGTAGATTGAAGACCTGTTCTGACAAGTACTTTGTTAACTATTTAACCCAATCTATTAGGACCTTATAATCCATACCAAAACCGTGCATTTCTTTGGAATCTCCTTTCAGCACCCAGATATTTTTTTGCCTTTTGGGGAAAATTGTTCTCTGAAAAGTAGGATAATTTTAATCTTAACTACTTCAGTTGGAAGAGAACTGTGGCAAGCTTATGTAGCCTGTCTCAGTATCCTTAGAAATGTGTTTAGATATTCTCTCTCCTTTCATAGCCCACTCTGCTTGTTTGGGAGGATTTGATCGGGGGTGAGGGAGGGACAAGGGTATCAATTGGTAGGGTAATCTGAACCTTTCCAACTGGCAGCATCTTGAATTTTGCCATTCTCCAAGTTTTATAGATAATGACCTTTATTTGATGATTGTCTTCATAGCCCAAAGCAGAACCTCCTAATAGAAGGGTTGAGTTGGTCAAGGCAAAATTTTCTAAGTTGTAATCCACATGCTGTATTTGCTGTTTGGGCTCACTAAAACAATTTAAGTTTAAACTTAAGAAGTTTTCCTTACTGGCGCTCACATGAGGCTACCCTCTGGGTCTTGTAAAATGGATTTCTCCATAGTAGGGGTGAATGGCTTTTGTGAATGGGTTACTAGGCCAGGCCTATGATTCATAAACTGTAGGCTGTCTCTAACTGTGGCAGAGTCTTCACACTGTGTCTATTTGTGTATATCCCCTTAGGGCTCTCTTACCTCCATTAGGACTGTTGATCTATCGTTCCCCAGAGTAGGTATGAATCTCAAAGGAGTTGTAAACAGATGCTAGTTTACATTTTAGTTTGGAGGTTGGCAAACAGTGGCTGAATCATTGTTTCTACTCTTACTTTTGCCTTGTAATTTATTCATTCATACAGTATGACCAACAATAGGCTGCAGTCATAAAGAGACAGACTTTCTCAGTGGAGGCAACAACTCTTGTTGTCAGAAGTGGAGGCCAGCAGATACCCTTGGCATGTCAATCAATTGCATGTTGTGGTTAAAGGAGATTAAAACAAAATTGGATCCTTGGTGACTTAGTAGAGTGGTGACAACCCTTAAAGTAGATAAGGACCATAATCCTAGGCAGGAAATTTCCTCTTAAAAAAATATTTCTTTGTGGAACCACTTTCCTCAGAAACCTGTTGCTCTTCTATGCCTACCTAAGTACCTTCCCATCTCCCCACCCCTGAATCTTCTTTATTTTCTCTTGTCTATGAATTATATTCCATCAGGTTGGGAAGAGAAGGGAAGAAAGTAGTGGCAGTAGACTGGCTTCCTCACAGCATTAAGAAAAGCCATTACCAAGTTCCTAGACTCGGAGGTTGAGAATGAAAGTTGCTGGAAAAAATTCCAGAAAAAAAAATGTATAAATGGTTGTTTGCCAGTTAGCTAGGCTGAAAGGAGTTAAACATGTAAACAGGAAAGTGGCAAGTCATGTAATTGTGACTCTTTCCTCTCCCTTCATCCGTGGTTGACTACAGCAGCCTAGGTGGGTGAACAGAAGAAGAAGAGAAAGAAAAGTGTTATTTGAGTAAAAATTAAAAATCTTTCCCTCTGCATTCCCGAACTGTGGTCATTCTTGAACATGGTTTTGGCATACTAAAGGACAGACAAGAAAGAAAGGGGAAGTGGGGGAAACTTTTCCCCTCAGATAAAAGAGAAAAGTTTACTGCACTAATTAGAGACAGATAGGTTTGAGGGCTATGTCAGTGAAAATTTCAAGGTGAAAAGAGGGAAGAGGCATGCACTTTGGAATAGACTGGCACTTAAATCTTTCCTGGCTCACTAAAAAGTGAAAGGTTTGTGTGAATCGAAAAAGAATCAAAAGGTAAATGAGTTTGATTGGAATAACTACCTAGAATTTAGGGAGTCTTACAAGCTATAATTAAGTACTGGTCAATTTTAAAGCAACTTTTAAAATTGTGATGTGTATTAAAATTGGAAACTTGACTAAATTATATAAGATTCTTAGAAGAAGAAATCATAGAGAGCTCTGGGTAAATTGATAAGCTTTGGGTTCCTTCCAAGATTGTGGAACTGAGATTTGAACCAAATTAAAACATGCTCTTAAGTATGATAATTGGGGTAGATTAAATCTTAATATGAGATTGCCATGTTTATAATCTTTGACAGTGAATTGCCTGAAAATAGTGGACTCCATAATATGAAATGATTAGAATAAGTAGCATTTGTATAAATTGTAATACCACAGTCAGTATTAAAATTATAACCCCAGATTCTGTGTAATGCTATTTGAAACATAGATGCAGGTAATTAAATTCACCCTTGTCACATTTTAAATGAAATTGGTTTCTCCTAATTTGATTATTGAGGTAAATTAGCATTTATTATACTATTTGGCACTAAGACAAATTGGGAAAATATATAGTTCTGAAATTTGTTAACTGAATGACCTTAAGCAAGTCACCTCAGTTTACTTCAACAGAGTATAAAGTGCCTAACACAATGCCTGGCATAGGGCAAATACTATATATATGTCTATCATTATTAGTTCCTTAATTAGATGTAACTAGCATGCAATGTCAATGGTGATGAGATGCCTGATTTTCTATATAAAGTAATTTGGAAATGCATTCAACAGAATTAGAGTCACCTGATTGGTGATGGGTTTGTTTCAAGTTTCAAATACATACCATTATTTAAAATTGGTAAGCTTTTGTATCAGTTACGTCAAGTAACTTTTCATAATTTGGATGTTATTAAAGTATGAACTGAAAGAAATTAAAAGATTGGAAAAATTGTTTAAAACCAGTAATGTCATTTTATCAGCCCTGCTAATTCTGTCTTATAATGTTTTGTAATTGTCATTTAGAAAACTGGCTATTTTGAGGGGCAGAGCCAAGATGGCAGGGTAAAAGCAGGGACTTACATGAGCTCTCCTGCCCCCCCTCCAAATACCTGTTAAAAAATGACTCTAAACAAATTTTAGAGCTACAGAACCCACAAAATGACAGAGTGATACAAATCTCCAGTCCAAGACAACCTGGAAGGTTGGCAGGAAGGGTATTGATATCACATCAGGCTGGAAGTGAAGCACAATCCAGCCTGGCTGGCACAGACAGGATTGGAGCAGGTCTTAGGAATGAATCACTGGCAGCTGTGGCAGTTTCCAGACTTCTCCACCCACAAACACCAAAGATAGTATAGAAGGTCAGTGAGAAAACTCTGTCGGACCTTGATGAAAGAGGGAGCATGGTCTGGTGGGAGTCCAGCCCCAGGATGGAGGAGGTAGTGGCAGCAGCAGTGGCTACTTCTGGGGCTCTGAGCCCACAGATGGTGAGGGATAGAGCATCAGAACAGCACATCCACACCCACCCACACTTCTACTGGAAGCAGAGTCTGACCTTGACAAAAATGCTGGAAAAAATAGCACCTTAAAAATAGACCAACCCAAATGGCAAAAGAGGTCCAAAAAGCCTATGAAAAGAAGAATGCCCTAAGAAGCAGAATTGGCCAGATGGAAAAGGAGGTCCAAAATCTCACTGAAGAAAATAATTCCTTCAAAATTAGAGTGGAGCCAAAGAAGCTAATGACTATATGAGAAATCAAGAAATTATAAAACAAAACCAAGAGAATGAAAAAAATAGAAGATAATGTGAAATATCTCATTTGAAAAAACACTGACCTGGAAAATAGATCCAGGAGAGATGATACAAAAATTGTTGGACTCCCTAAAAGCCATGATGAAGAAAAGAGCCATGCTATCATCTTTCAAGAAGTTATCAAGGAAAACTGTCCTGATATTCTAGAAACAGAAGGGAAAATAGAAATTGAAAGAATCCACCAATCACCTCCTGAAAGAGATCCCAATCTCTCTCCTATCCTAGGAATCCTGTAGCCAAATTCCAGAATTCCCAGGTCAAAGAGAAAATATTGCAAGCAGCCAGAAAGAAATAATTCAAGTATTGTGGAAATATGATCAGGATAACACAAGATTTAGCAGCTTCTACACTCAGGGATCTGAAGTCTTGGAATATGATATTCCAGAGATCAAAGGAGCTAGGATTAAAACCAAGAATCACCTACCTAGCAAAACTGAGTGTAATACTTCAGGGGGAAAAATGGAATTTCAGTGAAATATAGGACTTCCAAGCATTCATGTTGAAAAAATCAGAGCTGAATAGCAAATTTGACTTTCAAACACAAGTATCAAGAGAAGTATAAAAAGGTAAACAGGAAAGAGAAATCATAAGGGATTTATTAAAGTTGAACTCTTTACATTCCTACGTGGAAAGATAATATTTGTAATTCATGAGACTTTTCTCAGTATTAGGGTAGTTGGAGGAAATATAGATAGATGGATGGATGGATTGATAGAGATAGATGGCATAGGGTGGGTTGAATATGAAGGGATATCTAAAAAATAAAATTGAGGGGTAAAAGGAAGAAGAAAGGGAGAGATAGAATGGGGTAAATTGTTTCACATAAAAGAGGCAAGAAAAATGTTTCACAATGTAGAAGAGGAAAGAGGTGAGAGGGAATGAAAGAACCTTACTCTCATTGGATTTGACTTAAGGAGGGAATAGCATATACACTCAATTGGTTATCTTATCCTAAGGAAAGTAAGGGAGAAGGGGTTGGGGTGGGGGGATGGAGGGGAGGAAATGACGAAAGGGAGGGACAGCTTAAAGGAGAGGGTGGTCAGAAGCAAACATCTGAAAAAGGACAAGGTCAAAAGAGAAAATAGAATATAATTGGGGGACGGGATAGGATGGAGGGAAATAGTCTTTCACAATTTGACTTATGGAAATGTTTTGCATAACTACACATGTATAACCTATGTTGAATTGTTTGTCTTGTCGAGGGGGTGGGGAGGGAAGAAGGGAGAGAATTTAGAACTCTAAAGTTTTAAAAACAAATGTTAATTGTTTTTACATGCAATTAGGAAATAAGACATACAGGCAATGGGGTATAGAAATCTATCTTACCCTACAAAAAAATAAGGGGAAAGGTGATGAATGGGGGCATGATAGAAAGAAGATCAGACTTGGGAACGGGATAATCAGAAAGCATGCCATCTCTTGTACAAATGAATGTTGAAAACTAAAAATAATTTGATAAAAAAGAAAACTGGGTATTTCCACTTTTCCTGTAGTTAAGAGGAAGGTACAGCTAAAACAATTTGACTATCACTTATGAAAGTTATAAGACTGTTAAGTTATTTGGGGTTATTGTTTTAATATTGAAAACTGAAATTGCTAATTGATTACTGAATATGAAAAGGAAAGGATAAGATAAAAGCCTTTTCCAGATTGGTTCTGCCCATTCAGAACAGTCCTTGGGATATGAGGGTGTGCAGCAGGGTTAGTCTATTCCACTGAGGGTGGAAGGGTGATGTCAAAGAGCACAGCCTGCAGCAGCTCTTAGGGTATATGGGGTGGATACTCCCAATTTCCCTCTCTTTGGAAGATCACCAAGTTTACCTCCAATGTGGGGCTATAGGGAGTGACTGGAGGCCCCATGTACCAGTTACCATATACTGGGGTCCTAAAAAAAAAAACCATGTGAACTCTGGTAGATACTAGTACAGAGTGCATGATGCTGTTTGGGAGCCCTGAAAGACATCCTGGCAACTGGATAGCCATAGAAGTATACAGGGAAATTCAGTCAGGGCAAAACTAAGATAAAATAGCCCTGATTGACTCAGAGTAAATATAAGTGGGAATCGTTTCTGTTTTGGTCAGAAACTCTGAGGGTCTTCCCCTCCCAGTTTGACCTTTTTTTTTTCTCTACTAGGTTAAAGAGGCCATTCTTTGCCTCATTTTTTTAACCTAACCTTAAACACTGAATGGGTGTTGCCTTAGTCAAACTGAAACATGCTAAAGACCTCACCTTTAAAGGACCAAGGTGTACCACTGCATCTGAGGCCATCTCCAGTCATCCTGATACATATCTGGCCGGTGGACTCAGAAGGCTCTGGAAGAGAAAGTGAGGCTTCTGACTTTGCACAGCCGTCCCTTGCTTAAATCCTATTCACTTGCGTGTCATAGAATCTCCTCCATGATGTCATGGTCCTCTTTGAGAATGAAGGACAAAGAACAACAGTAATCCTCCACTATCTCCCAAAGTCTGTCCAAGCTCATGTTCATTGCTTCCACAACACTATCCGTCTCATCCTCTGCAGTCCCCTTTTCCTTTTGCCTTCAATCTTTCCCAACAAAGGTTTTTTCTAGTGAGTCCTGCCTTCTCATCATGTGGCCAAAGTATTTCAGCTTCAGTATTTGACCTTCCAGTCAATAGTCTCAAATGACTGATTTGCTCTTGGTGGCTGGCTCCTCTGTAAAGGACAAATTTGGGAGGAGTATATTATTCCCATCTCCAGAGCTGAAAAAATGTTGAGTATCAAAAACTGAGTCATTCTGCATAGTGATGAGCTTATTCCGTCAGAGAGAAGCAAAGCTACTGAGTCAGTCAAGTAAGTGCTCTCCATTTTACAGTTGTGAAAAGATCAAGTGACTTGGCCAGGGTCACACAGCTAGTAAGTGAGGCAGCATTCAAACTCAGATCTTTCTGACTCCAGATCCAAGTCTATCCACCATATAATCTAAATATTTATATAATGTAAGAGCTGCAAATGGGGAAACAGAATTGATCCAGGATAAAAACAGAATTTAAAGAAATCAGTCCCGAAAACACTAGCAACAACTTTCTATTTACAGGCCATACTATTACTAGACCCAGACCACAAGGTGTCCCTCTACCCTGTTTTAGTGAATTTTGTCAGTTAAAAGTTAGCTTGCTTATACAGTAAAGAAATGAAGCAGAGATATACCAGACAGTTAAATGAACTTAATAGTCAAGCACATTGTAAAGGACCTTGCAACTGATAAAAGAAAGATTGACTGTGAAGCTGTATATGAGCAAAAAGGAAAAAAAAAAAGATTTGTTTTGAGGAAGCATATTGATTCAGAGCAAAGAAAAACACAAGGAATCTTTAATACTGATATACATATGTATGTATATATGTATGCATACATGTATATATGTGACCTTGTACAAGGTACTAATCCCCCTGGGAAAACAAGGCAATTGGACTCCATGGACTCTGACTGCCATCTTTTAGCTTTAGCTCTTCAGTCCTGTGTTTGTGGCAGAAGAGGCAGCATTAGCATGGCAATGCTCACTTATAATGACACACAAGGTTTAAAGTAAAGGGGAGAATAGTCAGTGAGACCAAGACAGATTTATTGCCCCATGCCCACCCCTGAGCTGGAGAGAGCCGTTGATTTGTTAGATAGATTCCTCTGCATATGTCTCCTCATACGGTATAATTGCTATGATCTGGTCTAGATAGCAATACCAAACCAAAGGTCTACAGAACTATTGTGCTGACCTCATTATATGCCTGTGAAACATGGACAGGCGATTCTAAGACTGAATATCCATTTGAAACTGTCTTAGGAAGATTCTGAGGATCACCTGGCAGGATGAAGTACCAGTCACTGAGGTCCTTGCTCGACCTGAGCTGCTAAGCATTCGAACTGAGTTACAGAGAGCACAATTCCAATGGGCTGGCCACATTGTTTGAATGCCAAATGTATGCTTGCCCAAAAGAATATTTTATGTAGGGGCATGGCAATCACATGGTGGTCAGAAGTGATACAAGGACACTCTCAAGGTCTCTCTCAAGAACTTTGGATTTGATTGTGCGACATGGAAGACACTGGCACAGGACCTCTCAGCATGGCATGCCCACATTAGAAAGGGTACTGTGCTCTTTGAGCAAAGCAGAATTGAAACACCACAAAGGAAACATAGGATGTGCAAATTTGGAGTAACCACTCCAAATGTTCACATGGATTGTCTGTGCCCAATCTGTAGTAGAGCATTCCGAGCTCATATTGGTCTGATCAGCCGCAGTCGTACACATTGAAACTTCACTTTATCATGGTGATGTCACTTGGATCCTCTTCGAGAACGAAGGACAACAACCAACCAACCAATGATCTAGTCTACAATTTACCACACACACACACACACCCAAAAAAAATAATTCTGCTCTCTGTAGAGCCTTGCAGAATCTGATGCTTGTTAAAATATTCTTTTGAAAACTATCCATGTGACTGTTCACACAGAGTAAGACTTCAGGGCCTACGACCTTCATAACATCTCTTGAATACAACACCTCTATCTCTCCTCTGACACTGTTGCCACCTTGATGCAGTCCCTTATCACCTCACACCTGGACTATTGCATTAGCCCCCTGGTTTATCTGCCTACCACAAGTCTCTCCCCATTCCAGTCCTCTCTCTACTCAGCTGTCAATCACTTATCGGACCATGTCATTCCCTTCTTCTAAATTAATTCTGTTAGCTTCCTGTTACCTCCAGGATCATATATACAATTCTTTCCTTGGCATTCAAAACCCTCCATAACTGCCCCTCCCCTACACACACACAATCTTTCCACTCTTTTTACACTTTACCATCCTTCACATGCTCAATGCAGTGACATTGATCTCCTTGCTGTTCATTAAAAGATCCTCTGCCTCCTGACTCTGGACCTTCTCATTGGTTGTCCCCCACACTTAGAATCCTTTCCTACCCATTTCCACTCCTGGTTTCCCTGGCATTCTTCAAGTCTCAGCTCAAATCTCCCTTTCTATTGGAAGCCTCTTCCTTCACTTGATTGTCATCCAATTTGTCTTGTATACAGTTCCTCTGTTCGCAGCTGTTTGCATATTGACTCCCCCATTAGACTCTAAGCTCTTTCAGGGCAGGGACTGTTTTGTTTTTTTGTTTTGCCTTCCTTGTACCCCTAGCACATAGCACAGTGCCTGGCACATAGTAATACTTAGTAAATATTTTTGAATGACTACTCTCTTCATATGCTCCTCCTGTGTTCTCTTCTGATAATACTGATGTAAGAATCAGCAACAGCTATGGTTAGTTTGATGCATATATTGGCCCTATAAACACTGAGAGAGTCATCTCCTCAAATCTACTTAGTAGGATCCTAAATTTCAGTGCCCAGTTCTCTCTAACCTGATAACTGGATATCCAAAAGCAAGGAGGGAATTTGGAAACACCTCCTGCTTTGCCTAACCCTTCCCACCTCCCATTCTGTGTCATCAATAGAAAAGAACTGTCTTCCTTGTTCTGAATTCTCATGACTCTTGAGTCAGGTCATGTTCTTTCTTGCATTCTTGCTACCTATTCCACTTCTCAGAGGGCTTTGGCGATTATGTAGCAGTGACAGCACCCTCCTTAGGCTTCTGCTTCTGAGTGTCAGGGACACCTAGATGCTTGGTTTTGTTACTTTGCGATGCCTTTGTCAAGTGGTATTGTTATTATAGAAGTAGTCTGATATAGAGGATACGGTGCTATCTTTTCCAGACAGTTCCTGGGAGATTTGTCTTTTAAATCATCTGGGAATTGTGATGGCTTATAAAGGAAATTTCCACCACCCACTTTGAAATCATAGATCCTTCTTTATTTATATATCATGGCTACTTGTGTTAACTTGGAGGCTTCAACCTAACCTGAGGCAGCTAGAAGGTGTAGTGGACTGAAGTCACTGTGACTGAAGTCAGGGAAATATGATTTCAAATTCAGCCTCAAATACTTCCTAGCTATGTGACCCTGGACAAATCACTTAACTACTGTCTACCTCACTTTCCTCAACTTTAGAATTTGGGGATTTTAATAATAGCACCTATCTCGCAGAATTGTTGTGGGAATTCAATGAGTTATGCTAAGTGTTTGGGATACAAAGAAAGACTAAAAGTCTAAAATAGTATTCCAATCATGGAAATATAAGAAAATGTGGTCATAAAAATGGACACTTGTAGTTTTCTCTCAAGAAATCTAAACATCTCTCTACTTTCAGCATTGTTGAATCATCCCATTCCATTACCATTTGTGCAGTTTTTACTTCTAATCATGACACTACTAAACAAATGAACCATACTTTTACTTTCTGTATAAAATAGAGCAGTGTATTTTTGGCTTTTAGAAATATTTAACAATAGCATTCGTAGCCCCAAAGAGATGTGAGACCAAGAATAAATTCCCCAAAGGGCAGTTTTTACCCTTTAATAACGAAATCAGGAAAGCCGTATCAAATACACTACAGAAGTATTTGTACATCTAGAAAAAAGGATCTATCTCCTTCGCATTGATTTTATCTTTCTTCCCCTAATGTTACCACTCTTCCCATTCAGACCTTCCCCTCAGCAAATAATTTTAACTCAACAACGTCAACATCATCATCATCATCATCATCATCGAGTATCAATAAAGTAACTAATTCCAAAAAGTTAGATGAAAACTGAGGAAGCACATTCTTGGTCTATGTCTAGTATCCTATATTTAGGCCTGTTCTGTGCAAGCATACGGAATTATTTCTAGTAGATGAAATTTCATTACTTTTCAAAGTGATTCAAAGTGCAAAATGCATCCCAGCTCTTGAAGACTTTTGTTGCAATACCCACCAAAACCCACAAGGTGGTGATACTACCCCACAGAAGCAGGCTTGAAACGATTGGTGCTCTCCACTTTCAGCATAGTTCTGTGTGACCAAGGAAATGAGATTTCAAGAATTGTTGTACTTTTGATCTTTATTTAGGAACTAAAATACAACTTAATTATGTTTTAAAATGTATCAAGATACATTTTAATTAAAATACATTGAATCATGTAGGAACTGAAATACATCAAACTCAGACAATTTTTATCCCCCAAAACATGTGGTCAAATCAAAGATGAAATAAAAACGAGGAGGAATACACTCTCCGGTCCTGCCAAATATTTACTGCAACCAAAGAGAAAAGGAAACTCTAGGGAAAAATAATCTTGGGGTGTCTTTTCTTCTGGGTATTTCCTTACCTAAGGCTCAGAAGGGGTATAATAAATTTCTTCTTGGACCATTTGGGGAGAACTGGATATATGTTAAATGGAGCAAGGCAGATTAGTGGATAGAGGTGCTGATCCTGGAGTCAAGAAGATCTGAATTCAAATCTAGCCTCAGATGCTTCACTTACAAAAAGTGTGACTAGGCAAATCATCAGTCTCTGTATGCCTAAGTTTCCTTATTTATGAAATTGAGATAGTAATAGTGCCTATCTTCTCCAGGGCTATTGTGAGAATAAAATCAGATAATATTTGTAAAGGGTTTTATAAACTTTAAAATGCGAGATAACTGTTAGCTATTACTTGGGAAATTGGTCTTCATCTCTTTGACCATTTCACGGAATCTTCAAGTCAGAGAAGACCTTAAGAGTGATATGATGCAGCCCATCTCTGATCAAGCTTCTTCTTTTACATTATACTCAAAAAGTGATCACAGCCTTTGCTGGAAGCCCTCCAATGAGGGATAACTAAATGCAATCCATTTCACCTTAAGATAATGATTTTTTATGATTTTTTTTCTTATGCTAGGTCTAAATTTCCTTATTTCCAGTTTGTACCCACTACTTCATTTTCTGTCTTATGAACCCAAACAGAGGAATTCATCCAGTGAGGAGTTAATGGAAACAGAGTTTAGAGCTGAAAGGGATCATTTAGCTCATCATCTTCCACCCCTGCAGAATAATACATTCCGTTGCATATAGAAATCCATCTCACCCTGTAAGAAATTAAAAAGGAATAGAGATAATAGAAGGGAGAAGAGGACTGATAAAAGTGAGGGTATATTGGGGAAGGTGGTGATCAGAAGTAAAATATTTATGAGGAGGTAAAGAGTAGGGAGTGAAGAGAGGGAGATAAGTGAAAAATAGCATGAAAGGAAATACACAGTTATAACTATAAATGTAAGTGGTATGAACTCACACGTGAAAAGGAAGTGGATACCAGAAGGATTAAAACCAGAATCATACAATATGTTGTTTACAAGAAACACATTTGTAGCAGAGAGATACACACAGGATAAAGATAAGAGGCTGGAGCAGAAACTATTATGCTTCAGCTGAAGCAAAGAAAGCAGGGGCAGCAATTACGATCTCAGACAAAGCAAAACAAAAATAGATCTAATTAAAAGAGATAAAGAAGAAAACTATATCTTGTTGAAAGGTACCATAGACAATGAAGTCATATTAATACTAAACATATATGTACCAAATGACATAGCATTTAATTTTTTGAAGAAGTGGAATGAGTTATAGGAGGAAACAAATAGTAAAACTGTACTAGTGGGGGACCTCAATTTTCCCCTCTCAGAACTAGATAAATCTAACCAAAAAATAAAAAGTTAAGTAGATGAATAAAATTTTAGAAAAAGTTAAATAAGATAAATCTCTGGAGAAAACTGTAAGGGAATATATCTTTTTCTCAGCAGCACATGAGACCTACCCCCAAACTGACCATGTATTAGGACATAAAAACCCTAGAACTAAATGCAAAAAAAAAGCAGAAATAGTAAATGCATCCTTTTCAGATAATAATGCAATAAAATTACATTCAATAATGGACAATGGAAAGAGATTAAAAATTAATTAGAAATTAAATAATCTAATCCTACAAAACAAGAGGGGCAAAGAACAAATCATAGAAACAACCGATAATTTTATTAAAGAAAATGACAATATTGAGACAGTGTATTGAAATTTATGGGATGCAGCCAAAGTTGTACTTAGGGGAAAATTTATGTATCTAATTGCTTATATCAATAAAGTAGAGAAAAAACAGATCAATGAATTGGGTATACAACTAAAGAAAACTAAAATAAGAACAAATAAAAATCCCCAATTTAACCTCAAACTGGAAATGCTGGAAAAGGAGAGATTAATAAAGCTAAAGTAAGAAAACCATTGAACTAATAAATAAAACTAGAAATGATGAAGAGGCAGATTTCAGAAAAAACCTGGAAAGACTTACATGAACTGATGCATGATGGACAGAACCAGGAGAATGTTGTACACAGTAACAGCAATATTGTTTGATGAAGAACTGTGAATGGTTTAGCTATTCTTAGCAATATAAACATCTAGGAAGGTCCTAAAGAGCTAATGTTGAGAGCATACTATGCCCCTTCAGAGAAAGAACTGAGAGTGACTGAATTCAGACTGAAGAATGCTATTTTTCACTTTCTTTTATTTTTTTCTTTTATTTGAGTCTTCTTATACAAAATGACTAATACGAAAATGTTTTACAAAATTGCACGTGTTTAACTGATTGCTTACTCTCTCAGGTAAGAGGGAGGGGAGGGAGGGATAGAATTTGAACTCAAAACTTTAAATAAAAGCACTAAAATATTGGGCAGAAAAAAATTTGCACTGCAAGACCTTGACAGTTGTCATCTAGCCTCATATTGAATCCTTCTAGGTAGTGCTTGTAGTCAAAATAGCATTAGATTGGTCATGGGAGACATAAGTTCTAGGCTTGGTTTTACCACTTACGAGTTGTAAGAGTTTGGGCAAGTTACTTTGGAACCTCTCTGGGACAGTTTCATTTTATATAAAATTACATTAATTATTAATAATCTTCCCTGCCTAACTCTTAGGGTTGCCATGATCAATATTTTAAATGGCATCTATCAAATGATAAAGTTTCATAGAAATATAAGCAATATCTCAGTAATGGAGTGCTCACTATGTTTCAAGGCAAAAATAGCCCCAAAAGAGGATTAGGAGGTATCCAAAATTAGTCTTGCTCTCTGAGTAAATAAAACAATTCTTATAGTACTTAAAAGAGTTTTCAGATTTATTTTTTTCATCTGATTCTCACCACAATCTTGTGAATTAAATGATCAGGCCAGATTGTTTTTTCTCTTACAAATGTATCTTCTTTTTTTAAAATTTTATTTTATTTTTACCAGCATCTTTCTTTTCATTTTCAAATATATATGTTCCTTACCCTTACCTCTCACCAAACCATCCATAATGTTAAAGATTAAAAAAGAAGGAAAGAAAAAGAAGTTCAAACTAACCAAATTCATTAACCATTTCTTTCAGTATATACAATATTCCATACTCATAGTCCTCCACATCTATAAAAAACGGGGAGGTGCATTTTTTTTTATCTCTTCAACTTTGTAGTGATGCAGTATACAGGTTTTTTTGGTTGTTTTTTTCAATTTGCATTGTTATCATCATTATGTATATTGGGTTTAGTTGTTTACTCTGCATCAGTTCATGTATCTTCCTGTACTTCTCTGAGTTATTCATTCATCTCTTTTTTAATGAAACAGTAATATCCCATCACCTTAGTGTACTAGCTTATTTGTCTACTCTTCACTTAATAGACACCAACTTTATTGCCACTTCTTTCCTAAACAAAAAAAAATAATTCTATGAATATTTTGATTTTTATTTCTGGCTTTGTATTCCTTACATTTTTGCCTTGGAGTAGGATCTCTAGGTCAAATATTATGGAAATGTTTTAGTCACTCTTTTAGGAAAACTCCAAATTGCTTTCCCAAAGGGTTGAACCAGGTAGGACATGTATTTTTTTTATTTTTTTTTAATTTAATTAATTTGTTTTCAGTTCGCAACAATAACTTCCATAAGTTTTATATTTTTTCCTCCTCCCTGTCCCCTCCCTCCCCAAGATGGCATGCAATCTTATATGGGTTCTACACATACATTCTTATTAAATACATTTTCACATTAGTTATGTTGCACAGAAGAATCAAAATGAATGAGAGAAACCATGAGAAAAAAAAAACAAAACATAACACAAGAGAAAAGAGTCTGCTTCATTCTACAGCAGGATATGTATTTTTACCCCCATTTGATGCATGAGAAAACTGAGGTCCTGAAAGATTAAGGTGGTTGTAGAACCAAAAGCAGAATCCAGAAGTGCAAGGATATCATTCCACTGAATATCTCAGCAGGTTGTACTAAATTCCCCGCTGAAAAGATACTGGCCCCAATGTGGTAGAAGGAAGTTTTATTAACAAGCAAGAAAACCAACAATGAGGAAATATTACATAGTAAGTAGTAGTCCAGTGACCCATATTGTCCTATAATGAGCATATTCCATGTTTCCATAACCCCCGAATGCAGAATTCTTTCATGGTGATGGGTAGACCATCTCTTATTAGCATCCCCCATTAGCAAAAGCCACTGGGGCATGACAATCTTATCACAGACCACATGAATGGCCAATCCTGTGTAGTCACTCTGTCTTCCTATATGGGTGAAACTGTTGTCTTGTCTTTCTCCCAACCACCCATCTCTACAATTCTCCCTTAGATATTTTGGGTGTTAACAAAGGCAACTTGAGTGTTCTACTTGATGATCCAGCTCATTGATTACAATTCCGAGCAATGTGAACATCTCTTACAATAAAAGGACAAATGAAGATTCTACTCCTCTCTTTAATATCAAGGATATTCCATCGTATCATCCCTCAATCTCATAAAGGAAGAGAGTTGGAGCTAGTACCTCCTCATAGTAGGACTGAACCTTTCTCTTCTTGAGCTTTCCTCTGTTATTTACTACAGAGAAGCCAAAGCAACTTTTTAACTAGTGAGGGTGACAGAAACTGTACCCCAATCCTGGTGTCTTCCATTCTATAGTCTCATAGGTTGAATATCATAACCTTCCAGAAAGGATTGGGTTAACGACAAAAACTTTGGCTGTTTTATTTCTTCCTAGATTGGTAAAAGAGGAAACTAATATGAGAGATCTGCTGTTTTCTTCCTACAGTGGGAGTTTTGGGAGGCTCTCTCTCTAGGGACATAATCATGAGCCATCCATAAATTTCCCAACTAAATTTCCACCAACAAATATTATGAACTTGGGGCTTTTTAAGATCTGTCTCATCAAAAGGAGCCTAATGTAGTGACCTCTAGGGTTACATAATAATGACTGACATGTAGGTATATAATGTCTTAAGGTTTATAGCTAAAGCCCTCTGAATTCATTCTCTCATTTTCTTTCATTCTTTTAAAAAAAATTTTCTGTGTAGTTAGTTTCAGTAACTGAAATGCCATAATACTTAGCATTTATACAGTTCTCTAATGTAGGTGAAGTGCTTTACATACATTATATCATTTGATGGTCATAATAACTTCTTGAGATAGTTGCTATCATTATCTCCATTTTACAGAGGAGGAAACAGATTGGGAGAGGTTAAGTAACTCACCCAGAATAACACAATTATTATGCCTGAGACAGAATTTGAATTTGATTCATCTTGATTTCAAGTCCTAGTTCCCTGGCTTTGCTATTCACCTGAAAAAGGTGAATCACAGAAGTATCTAGTAGTTTTCCTTTGAACACCAAGGAAGCAACACGACCGCTTACGCATATTGTTCACCATCTCCCAACCTTTGCTTTATACTTATGCAAAGGTCCCATTGAACTCTTACATGTCTGTTTCAATGTAACCTAGTATAAAATGGAAGCATTTTGCAGCATTTCGCGCTCTATTTATTGCATGCATTATTTAGATTGTCACAACGACCTTATGACGTAAGGGCAGGAGCAGGGGATTTTGAGCATGCCTGGACATTAGAAATCATCTAAAAATTAAGCAGTGACTGGACAAGCACTTGTGTGTTGTGAGTGCGATGATTTGGGGGTTTATGGGTTGGAGTCAGTGGTCCCTGAGATCTCTTCCAATTCTAACATTCTATGATCTAGTCCAGTCTTCTCATCTGACAGATGAGATCAATGAAGTGAGGAGGCTTGTTCAAGATCGCACGAATAGGGAGGAGAAGGGCTAGCACTGGTACTGAAGTTTCATGGTTCCAAACTCACATCTCTGCCCACTGTTCCCTGCTTAGCCTCTCCTAAGGATCACTTAGAGAGTATACGACCTAGGCTTGGGTCAAACGTCCCCCCCTTTTCCATCATATTCAGATAGATTTGCCAAGGAATTGTAGCTCTTAATAAACGTTTATTAATTGATTCATTTGATTATCCCTCCCCATTTAACACATGAAGAAGCAGGCTCAGAGAGGAAAATTGAGTCGTCCATGGCTACGCATCTACTGAGTTTTCTATTTGTGTGACCGTAGGCAAGTCATTCAGCTTCCTTGGGCCTCTGTTTTCCTATGTGTAAAATATGAGGTTTGGCTTCTTATGTGTGGTCCTTTCTAGCTCTAGAATCCTATGATCCAATAAGAGTCAGAACCAAGACTGAAGGTCATATCTCCTGATTCCAATTTCAGGGCTTTTCTTCTGTACGGACTTGACACTCACTAGCTGTGTGACCTTGGGCAAGTCACTTAACCCCAATTGCCTCATCCTTGGTCACCTCCAGTCATCTTGATGAATATCTGGTCACTGGATCCAGATGGTTCAGGAGGAAAAGTGAGACTGGTGACCTGCACAGCCCTCCCTCACTCAAAACAAAGTCAAGTGCAAGTCATGTCATTATTTCTCTGATGGCATGGTCTTCTTCGGCATTGAAGGACAAACACACACATTGAAGGACACACACACACACACACACTCACATACACACAAATGTTTTGGTTCTGTCTTCTGTGTGGAGAGTCTATTAAATTTTGTGATTCAGAACTGTACTGGCATATTCATAGCCACTGTAGGCACTGTGAATATTGCTTTGGTGCTACAGAAGCCCAGGAGTAAAAGAGTTTAGGTAAGACAGGCAGACAAATTTTAATAATTACCCAAAATTTTGTTGAATTAGTCTAATCATTCTGAAAAACAATTTGGAACTATGTCCAGAAAGGCAGTTAATTATACTATACTCTTGGATTGAGCTATCCCACCACTAGAACTATACCTTAAACAAATGAAAAAAAAAATTTATGGTAGTTCTTGTCATCATAGCCAAAAACTGAAAACTAAGGGGTTGGCTTCCTCTTGGAGAATGGCTAAAGAAATTATGATATATGAATGTTTTGGAATATTGTTGTACCTAAGAAATGATTAAACAAATAGTTTAAGAGGAAATGGAGAAGACCCCTATGAAGTGTTACAGACTGAAGTTAGCAGAACCAGGAGACAATTATCCAGTGAGAACAACAGTATAAATAAAAATAATTTTGCAAGACTTTAGCACTGTAATTGATGCAATGATAAACCACAAGTGATATACTCATACCCATCTCCTGATATAGAGATGATAAACTTAAAATGGAGAAAAAGACATATAATTTCTGACATAACTAATGTGGGAATTTGTTTTGCTGGATAATGTGGCTATGTATTGAGGACTTTATTTTTAATGCTTTTGCTCAAAATTATGTGAGCGCATTGAGGGGAGAGAAGGGAGGAGAATAGGAAGGATAGATGAATAAAATGCTTACTAATTGAAAAAATAAAGATAATAAACATTTAAAAAAAGAAAGATGACATTTCTTTACCCTAGAACAAGGGTTGGCAAACTTTTTCCATAGAGGGTCAGATAGAAAATATTTTAGACGTTATAAACCAAGAGGCAAAACTGAAAATATTATGCACTTTAATAACAAGAGAGAGAAAAATTTCCACAAGAAATTTAGTGACAAAAATTTAAATATAATAATAATAATAATAGTGTAATTTTAGTAATACAGGTTTACATATGAAAAGGATGGAATTCTTTTTTAAAGCAATAACATTTTGCTTATTTGGATTCAGAGTTAATTTTCCTTGTCATTATTGAAATCAATTGTGAATGTTCATCTCTTAATACTGATCTGTAATCAGAGTTTATAGATTTCATCTTTGAAAATGCCTTTTCACATAAATAAGTTCTACAAAATACTGATATCACTCCCTGAGCATATGGTTACAATTAAGCATGTTTGTCAGTTATAAAGCATTTATATATATTTTATTCTATTCTGTTCTTTGTTTGATATTTCCTTTGTAGCAAGTTGTTACATTGCAGATTAAGCACTTTCAATTGATAATTAGGTAGAAGCTTCTCAATTCCACAGTTTAATGGATTTTTAATAAGAAATTTTTGTGTGCACTTACATCAAGGTCGGTAAAATGTTGCTGGAACTGTAGTTTGAGCTCAGAAAATACATTCATTGAATATTTGTGTAGAAATAGAGATCTTGCTTCTTGTTTTAACTTTTGACAGCATGGAAAATGTGTAAACATCTTGACATTACTTGTGATTTCAATGTTAATTTTGTTCAAATTGACTTTACCACAGTCTAAGTTTCACATTTTAAAATGTTTGGGCTTGCAATTTTAGGTTGACTTCATTAACGATCATTAAATTTGCAGCAAAAGCTAATTTCCAAGTCTTTCAATATTCAATTTTAGTTGTTGAGGGCAGTCTTTATTCAGAAAAAAATTCAGTCTTGGCCCTGAGCTCAAAAAATTACTATAAAACTTTTTTCCTCTTTTTATTTTGACATAATCAATATGTAATGGTAATAAAAGTAAAATAACATTGTAGTATGGCAATATATGCAACACTTGAAACACTGTTGAGTTATAACTGTGTCACTGCAATTTGTAGTGTGCTAAGCCCCAGTGCAAAATGATGAGAGAGCCACATATGCTCTCTGTCACAACTACTCAACTCTGCAGTTCTACATGCCATAGAGAATACATAAATGAATCAGCTTGGCTGTGTTCCAATAAAACTCTATTTAAAATATGTTTAAAAAATTCTTAGCTTGCAAACCATACAAAAATAGACAGCTGGCTAAATTTAACCCAACAAATGTATTTGGCTGACTAACCCTAGAATCTAAGCAAACCCTCTGAGTGCTTTGAAGTATGTAGAGGAATTTGCTGTCAGTCAACATTTCATGGGATTTTTATCCAGAGTGACTAGCCCAGAAGCCAAGATAGGGAACCCTGAACAGAATCATGCTATCTAACTCTGTGCTCCATACAATAAGATCGCTCAATGTCCTGACTTACCTAAGATCACACATTTGGTGAACTGTGGGGTTGAGATCATATTTTAGCATCAGCTCCACTAGTTCATGTTCAGATATTTAAATTTCACAAAGGGAACTATGAACCTGGCAAGGGCATTTTTGCTTCTATTGAAGAGTTGTGCTATTTGTTACAATTTGGAGTATTTCTGAGCTGGCATGTTCTGTCTATATGTTACATCAATCACCCCGTATGCAGAGTTCACAACATAGCCCTCTAAAAGTGTCTCTTGACTAAACCAAACTCACCATTTTAAGTGGCTGCAAAAAAAAAAAAAAAAAAAAAAAAAAAAGCCCTACCAAGTAACAGCATCTTTGGATGTCATGGAAATAAAAGATACAGATTCTCATATCAAATGCTATCCATAATATTCAGGCAAAAAATACTTGCCACCAGAGTCTCTGAAACACAAGAGTGCCTGCTCTATGTTGCCTACTCTACAATGTCTTCAGATTCATTACAATACTGTTCTACTTGCAGATCTAAGAATATAGGTTCTTTAAAAAGGGTCACACCAAGAGGGTGCCATTTAAAATCTAATAGAATAAAATCCAGAAGCAACTATAATAGTTGATGTCATCTTGCCTCTGTCATTTGAATTTGACTCTGTGGGGAAATAAAACTACAATGCTATAGCATATTCAGAGATTCTATGGGTAGACTACTGGATATTGCCATATTTTTAAGAGTAACTCATAAATGTTCATTAATTCAGAATGGAAATGGTAGACCCTAGTTGTGATGTAACAATAATCAGTAGAGGTACCATCCATGACATTTCTCACAGGACCTGTTGCCAAAATTTTTGTGATCATGAGGCATGGTCTGAGATTCTGATGCTCATTCAACAAATACATGTTCAAGATGCATTCTGAATATATGACTCCTTAAGAGTTATATAAGCATTTCTTTTTTTTTTTTTGGATAACTTTTTAATTTTGGGTTTGTTTTTTTTTTTTTATGGAGGGTGGAAGGCAAGGCAATTTGGGTTAAGTGACTTTGCCCAAGGTCACACAGCTAGTAAGTGTGTCATATGTCTGGGGCCGGATTTGAACTCAGGTACTCCTGACCTCAGGGCCTGTGCTCTACTCACAGCACCATCTAGCTGCCCCTATATATGCATTTCTAAAAAGTAGAAGGCAGTCCAAAAGTCTTTAGGAACCAGAGAGCCATACCTCTAGGACTTAGGGTTTAAAGCATTGGTGTCAGCACAGCCATTAAATACAGGAACTTGTCAACAAATTTCATAGATTTCTTCCAATCCAATTTTCTCACCCACTCTGCATAGGCACAGGTCTCTTGAGCATGAAGGAATTACAGATACCCTGGGAATCCAGCTGAATGCAAAGTCAAATCTCCAAAATTTTATTGGGTGGAAAAATCACTGAATGTGTAATGTGTGCCAGAATGATGTTTTAGAAAAAATAGTTCATCTTTCTCTTACCTTTGTACATTTCCCAGCATGATTTCTAATAATATACACAATTATGCCCATCTCATGCTCATGGAGATGGGCTTCTTTTTTGTGGGACTGTGTGTCTGTGTGTGTGTACGTGCCCATTGCGTCCAGCTATCTGCATAAGTGTGACCATTGTTAAAAGGAGATGTGCCTGCCGAGAGGAGGTAGTCATAAGACATGTGGGAGGTGATCAAACAGGAGGCATTATAGGGTAAATGACTTCTTGCTTTGCCTACTTTTACTTTAAAGTAGCTGATGTAACAGGGCACGCACTTCATATGTGGTGCTAACATCTAAGTCACCATGAAATAGTTGAAGATAGTTTGCTGAGACTGATGGTCAGTGGAAATAAACACAAGTCCATGTGTTGCTGTCCACCAGATGTCGATGTGTTCACAGTTTGTCCTTGGTTGTTTTGCAATATTTTGTTCGTATAAACAACAGTGTATCTTTTTCTACATTATGAACATTTTTGTAACCAGTAAGTGCAGTCATTTAGAGGTGATGATTTAATGTTTACTTTTAATACTTCCTTGTCTTTGTATGATTCTGTTTAGAAAAAATAAAATGGGATGAAATCTGTTCAAAAACAAATAAAAAAAAAAAACAAACCCTGAGGTATATGGTCAATGACTTCAGCATTGGTAGATAATAGTCTGTTGAGAACACTATGAAAGTGTTCAGCCCATCTCTCCAGGATCATGATCTTATCACTTATCAGTGTGACTCTGAGCAGAATTATAGAAGCACAGAGGAAATGTGAGATAAGCAAATCTAGAGACATCTCCATCCCAGATACTCAAATGAACTATTTGTTCCTGATCTGTGGTTAGAGCCTTCTGAGTTTGTATCGGACGGAATCAGCCACAACTGAACACACTTTACCTTGACCCCAACATTGGGATATCATTGGTCCTTTACAAGTGTGAAGAACAGACAACACCAACACCAACTCTGAAAGGTAGATGCTCTTAGTATCTCCGCTTTTTCTGAGGAAGTAAGCTAAGAAAGATTTGGTCTGGGTCATAAAGCTAACTAATGTTTGGGGAGGAATTGTAATTCAGATCTTCCTGCCTCTTCCACCCTCCAGTACATTCTGTTGCCACAGTTCCAGATTGGGTAGACTCTGGAATTGGAGTCAGGAAGACTTCAGACCCATCCTGCCTGAGATACTTAATGTCTGAGTCACCCTGAGTCAATCCCTTAATCTCTCTGAGTCTGTTTAATGTTTAATCCGTAAAATGAAGAAAATAACGTCATCAATTTCACAAATTTGTTGAAAGAACCAAATGAAATAAATTTTCAGCCTTCCAGCACTACGTAAAAGTCAGCTGTTACTATTTTCTAAGGACAAGCCCACACCCTAATTGTGTCACCATCTTTCCAGTTCCATTCTTAGACTCACTTCTTGTGACTGGACACTTACCCTATACATAAACTATCAGGATGGAATTCCATAGTTCCTCAGGGGAGTGGATCATTTTATTAGGGCTACTCAGTGATCTGAGATGAGGTTCCTTTCCCCTCACTCATCCCCTCTCCTCACAGGCTATTTTGTTTGTTTGTTTCCCTCGAGCTTTCTACCCTCATTACATGGTCCTTTTCTTTTGCCTTGGTGTGTGTGTGTGTGTGTGTGTGTGTGTGTGTGTGTGTGTGTGTTTAAACCTGAATCTTTTATTCGATGTTTCAAGTATGACTATAATTGCGATCAGGGTGTCCTAAAGCAGGAATGAGGAGGTTTTAGTGGTCAAGAAAACCACCTTGAGAGTATATTTTCTCTTTTTTTCATATAAATTTATTTTCAGTTTTCAACATTCACTTCCACAAAATTTTGAATTTCAAATTTTTTCCCTGTCCCCCCCTCATCCCACCCCAGGACAGTATGTATTCTGATTACTCTTTCCTCCAATCTGCCCTCCCTTCTATCACCCCCAAATCCCCTTCCCTTCTATTTTCCTGTAGGACAAAATAGATTTCTATACCCCACTGCTTGTATATCTTATTTCCTAGATGCATGTAAAAACAACCTCAACCATTCATTTTTAAAGCTTTGAGTTCCATAATCTCTCTCTTACCCACTCTCCACCCACCCTCATGGAGAAGGCAAGCAATTCGATAAAGGTTATACAAGTTTGGTCATGCAAAACACTTCCATAACAGTCATATCTGAAAGACTAACTATATTTCCCTCTATCCTGTCCTGCTCTCCATTTATTCTAGTTTCTCCTTTGACCCTGTCCATATACCAAAGCGTTTGCTTCTGATTACTCCCTCCTCCAGTCTACAGTCCCTTGTATTATCCCTCCTTTCTTATCCCTTTTCCTGCTGCTTTCCTGTAGGGTAGGATAGACTTCCATAGCCAATTAAGTGTGTATGTTATCCCCTCCTGAAGCCAAATCTGATGAAAGGAAGGCCCACTTATTCCCTCTCACCGTCCCCTTCTCCCTCTCCATTGTAAAAGCTTTTTCTTGCCTCTTTTATGTGAGATGATTTACTACATTCTACCTCTCCCTTTTTTCTTCTCCTGGTACATTCCTCTCCTTAATTTTCTTTTTTATATAATATCCCTTTATATTCAGCTTACCCTGTGCCCTCTGTCTGTCTGTCTGTCTCTCTCTTACTCTCTCTCTCTCTCTCTCTCTCTCTCTCTATATATATATATATATATATATATATATATATATATATATGTGTGTGTGTGTGTGTGTGTGTGTGTGTGTATGTATGTATGTATGTATATGTATATATTCCCTCCAATTATGCTAATACTGAGAAAGATCTCATGAGTAACAGACATCATCTTTACATGTAGGAATGTAAACAGTTCAACTTTAGTAAGTCCCTTAGGGTTTCTTTTTCCTCTTTTTCCTTTACCTTTTCATGCTTCTCTTGATTCTTGTATTTGAAAGTCAAATTTTCTATTCAGCTCTGATCTTTTCAACAAGAATACTTGCAAGTCCCACTTTTTTCCCTGAAGTATTATGTTCAGTTTTGCTGGATAGGTGATCCTTGGTTTTAATTCTATCTCCTTTCACCTCTGGGATATCATATTCCAAGCCCTTCAGTCCCTTAATATAGAAGCTGCTATGTCCTGTCTTATCCTGATTGTGTTTCCACAATACTTGAATAGTTTCCTTCTGGCTACTTGTAATATTTTTATCTTTGACCTGGGAGCTCTGAAATTTGAGTACAATATTCGTAGGAGTTTCTCATTGGGGATCTCTTTTAGGAGGTGATTAGCACCCTCTGTTTACCCTCTGGTTCTAGAATATCAGGGCAATTTTCCTTGATAATTTCTTGAAAGATGATGTCTATGCTCTTTTTTTGATAATGACTTTCAGGTAGCCCAATAATTTATAAAGTAGCTCCCCTAGATTCATTTTCAGGTCAGTTGTTTTTCCAATGAGACACTTCACTTTGTCTTCTATTTTTTTCATTCTTTTGGTTTTCTTTTATAATTTCTTGATTTCTCATAAAGTCATTAGCTTCCATTTGCTCCATTCTAATTTTGAAGGGATTATTTTCTTCAGTGAGCTTTTGGACCTCCTTTTACATTTGGCCAATTCTACTTTTAAGTCTTTTTTCTCCTCATTGGCTTTTTGGCTTTTTTTTTTTTTTTTTTACCATTTGGGTAGTCTGATTTAATTTTTTTTGTTTGTTTATTTATTTTCATTTTTTTGGTGTTCTACAATCACTTCCTTAAAATTAATATTTTATCCCCCCTGCCCCCCCCCACCTTTCTCCCACTACCCCCCCTCCCTCCCTGTGACAGCATACAATTCCATATAGGTTCTACATATACTTTCCTATTGAGTACACTTTCACAATAGTCATGTTATGTAGTCAAACTAAAATAAATGGAAGAAATCATATAACAAATCAAAACAAAATACACTAAAACCCACAAACATACAAACATGATCTGCTACTTTTTATGAATGACTTCCATATTTCTGTCTCTGAGTGTGGAAGACATTTTGTGTTAGAATACTACCATTGGGATTTTTTTTTTAGTAAGTTCTTGCGTTATTACAAAGTTCCAAGTCTACCAGAAAAAACTGTCGCACACTGTGGTCATTGCTGTGCACAAGGTTCTCCTGGTTCTGCTCCTTTCACTCAGCATCAGATCATATAAGTCCTTCCAGGCCTCCCTGAAGTCTTCTTGTTCATCATTTCTTATGATGCAATATACTCCATTACATTCATATACCATAATTTATTCAGTCATTCCCCAATTGATGGGCATCCCCTTGATTTCCAGTTCTTGGCTACCACAAAGAGTGCTGCTATAAATATTTTTGCACATGTGGGACCCTTTCCCATTTTTATGATCTCTTGGGGATACAGTCCTAGTAGTGCTATTACTGGGTCAAAAGGATATGCACATTTTTGTAGCCCTTTGGGCATAGTCCTAAACCATTCTCCAGAATGGCTGGATGAGCTCACAGCTCCACCAACAATGAATTAGTGTTCTCTCACACATCCTCTCCATCATTCATCATTTTCTTGTTCTGTCATGTTTACCAATCTTATAGGTGTGATGTGGTACCTCAGAGTTGTTTTGATTTGCATCTCTCTAATCAGTAGTGATTTAGAGCACTTTCTCATATGATTATAGATATCTTTAATTTCTTCCCCTGAAAATTGCCTATTCATATCTTTTGACCATTTATCAATTGGGGAATGACTTGTATGGTTGTACATTTGAGTCAGTTCTCTATATATTCTAGAAATGAGACCTTTATCCCCGATCTTAGCTGTAAAATTTTTTCCCAATTTATAACATCTCTCCAAATTTTGGTTGCATTGGGTTTGGTTGTGCAAAAACTTTTCAGTTTAATGTAATCAAAATTATCCATCTTGCATTTCATAATGCTTTCTATCACTTCTTTAGTGAAAAATTCTTCCCCTCTCCATTAATCTGATAAATACACTATTCCTTGCTTCTCCAGTTTATTCATGGTATCAATCTTTATACCTAAATCATGTACCCATTTGGACTTTATTCTTGCATATGGTGTCAGGCATGGGTCTATACCTAATTCCCACCACACTATCATCCACTTTCCCCAGCAATTTTTGTCAAACAGTGAGTTCTTATCCCAGAAGCTGGGGTCTTTGGGTTTATCAAATAGGAGGTTGCTATATTCCTTGCCTACTGTGTCTTGAGTGCCAAGTCTATTCCATTTGTCTACCCCTCTATTTCTTAGCCAATACCAAGTGGTTTTGATAATTGCTGCTTTATGATACAGTTTGAGGTCTGGTAAGGCTAGGCCACCTTCCCAGGCATTTCTTTTCATTAGTCCCTTTGATATTCTGGACCTTTTGTTCTTCCAAATAAATACGCTCGATTATTTTATCCAGCTCTAGAAAATAATTATCTGATAGTTTAATTGGTATGGCACTAAATAAATAAATTAATTTAGGTAGAATTGCCATTTTTATTATATTAGTTCAACTTACCCATGAAAAACTGATGTTTTTCCACTTACTTAAATTTGACTTTATTTGTGCAAAAAGTGTCTTGTAATTGTGTTCATATAATCCCTGGGTTTGTTTTGGCAGGTAAACTCCTAAGTATTTTATAGTGTCTATCCTAGCTTTAAATGGGATTTCTCTTTCTATCTCTTGGTGTTGGACTTTGTTGCTAATATATAGGAATGCAGAAGATTTGTGTGGGTTTATTTTGTAACCTGCAACTTTGCCAAAGTTGTTTATTATTTCAAGTAGTTTTTTACTTGAATCTCTGGGATTCCCTAAGTATATCATCATATCATCTGCAAAGAGTGATAACTTAGTTTCTTCTTTGGCTATTTTTATTCCTTCAATTTCTTTATCTTGTCTAATTGCTACCGCTAACATTTCTAGTACCATGTTGAATAATAGTGTGGGTAGTCTGATTTTAAAGGTGCTATTTTCTTCAGTATTTTGGGGGTCTCATTTAGCAAGCTGTTGACTTGTTTCCCTGATTTTCTTGCATCACTCTAACGTCTCTTCCCAATTTTTCCTCCACTTCTCTAACTTGATTTTCAAAATCCTTTTTAAGCTCTTCCATGGCCTGAGATCAATTCATATTTTTCTTGGAGGCTTTGGATGAAAGGAGCTTTGGCTTTGTTGTCTTCTTCTGGCTGCATTTTTTGATCTTCCTCCTCACCAATAATGTAAGAAAATACCTCTTCACTGAGAAAGTGAGAATCTATACTCTGTTTCTTTTTCCCCATTTGCTCATTTTCCCAGCCAATTATTTGACTTTTGAAGTTTGTCAAGCAGTCTCAGCTTCAGCAGTGGTTGTAGCCTCCCTGGGGCTGGGGCCTGGACCATGCTTCCCTCTCAGCCAGGTAACAGATCCTTCCCACTGACATTTGAAGCTATCTTTAGCATTTGTGGTTTAAAAAGGCAGCAGTAGCTGCCAGTGATTCAGTTGCTTAAGGCCTGCTCCTACTCCATCTGCACTGGAGTGGCTCATGCCTAACTGTGAACTGTGCTCCATTCCCAACCTAGTGCAATAGACCCTTCCCATTGACCTTCTAGATTGTCTTAGACTGGACATTTGCCTCAGTCTGTCATTTTGTGACTTCTGCTGCTCTAGAATTTGTTTAGAGTCATTTTTTACAGATTTTTTTTGAGGGGTTTGGGGGGAGAGCTGTATCAGATCCCTGCTTGTACTCTGCCATCTTGGCTCTGCCCCGGAGAGTATATTTTCTAAACCATTTAATCCTACATGTCTCATAGGTGAACTCCTAAGGGCAAAATTGAAATGAACTGAGTGTTTCCTTGTTTTCTGAGCTTATCTTTCATTTCTTTTGGTTATAATATCTTAACAGTGCCTAAGACTAGGCAGTTAAGCAACCCCTTATTCCTTAATGTTGCAAGAGAGAAGGAAGGTGATAGTAAGGGTAAGGAAAACTAGCGGACACAGCCCAGGTCAATCGGACCCAGCCAGATGGTGGTTAAGACAATGCAATCTATAAGTTTTTGACCTTGTTCTTTTTTGGTTGTGAGGAGCTAGAGCAGGGGTGGGGAATCTGCAGCCCCAAGGTCACATTGGATTCAATCAAAGGGCCATACTTGAGGACCTAGAGGACCATATGTGGCCTTGAGGCTGCAGGTTCCCCACCTCAAGGTAGAGTCAGAAGGGTATGGACAATTGGTTGCTACAGCAACACCTAGGAGTAACATCAGAACATTTTGAAGTCTGATGCTCTTAGCTATTTGCCACTATAAGATTCCATTTAGTGTTGTTTCATTTCCACTGCAAGTTTTTATGCCTGAAGACCCCCAATCAACCTCTCTGGGTTGGTGAAATTGCATTAATTGCACTACATCCCAAGTTGGACTAGGGGTGAGGAGTGTTGCCAGTAGAAAAACTGCTTGAGGAATTAAAACTGCATGCTAACTCTGAACATGAGTTATTTGCCCATAAAAGATGCTTTTTTTATGAGGAAATTGCCTTGTTATTCCAGAAAGTGGTCATCATCTTATTTTAGCCCTGCTTCATGCATCACATCTGGGAAATGTTTGCATGGAAGCATTGGCTAAAAGCTGTATTTGGTGGCCTGGAATTTATTTTGTTATTTAAAAGACTCTAATGGAGTATATCATATACTGGGCTACAAAGCATGAGCCAAAAAAGATCATTGCTTTGCTAAGGGAAACTTCTAGAAGCCTTATTCAAACCTTGCATTAACTTTGAAAGAGCTATACTAGAGCCCTGCAACTTCTTATTATGGTATAGTCCTTTCTCAAAATGGTCCCAAATCTTTTTCCAGGTTATGCTACCATAAAGGATCTGAGCCAGTTATTTGTAATACATAAATTGACACGCACTATTGCTTTTGATAGTAGCTCTGCATTTACCCACATTGTTTCCTTGCAGTGTTGCAGCTTTATTTAGAATAATTTCCCAAGCAATAAAATGACTGTTCTATTAAGGATTGCTGTTCCCTTTTTTTTTTTGGTTTGTTTTTTTGATGCTCAATAAAACAGCCCCATTGCTATGTATGGGATTGTTTTTCATTCACTTTCCTTCTTCCAATAGAACTGGACTCTTTCTCTCCATGCCTGGGGTGAAAAAAAGTAGTGGCATCATTGTCAGCATCTTGCCTGACTCTTGTGTTTTCTGTTTGGGTTTATTTCATTAGATCCCGGTTCTAGAGTCATCTTGGAAAGATAATTAACCCCATGTGACACTGACTTCTCGCATCCCACCTTCTATGTTTGACACAGCCCTGGCATATAAAGTGGCAGCAAAGGATTGTAGGAAGAACTTGAACTAGAAGTCAAGAACCATAGATTCTAGACCTATTTCTGCTGCTAACTTGTGAGTCTATGTGAATCTAAACCCTAGAAAGAGATTATGGTGTGGCAGAAAATTTGCTGTACTTGTAGTCATGAAGAGCTCATACCTGCAAGAATGGAGACAAGAGTAGTGCCAATGCAATATTCATAAAGCCTACAGCATCTATGAATATGCCAGTGCAATTCTGAATCACAAAAAACAACAGACTCTCCATGTGGAAGACAGAACCAAAACATTCGTTCATATACCAGAAAGCCAAATCTGTTATAATATCAAAAATTTATACACAATAACAATACCGGCAGCACCAGCATCCCCAAACTTTCCCTCTGTTAGGCTTCCCACAAACCAGCTCCCTTAAACAAAATCACAAACAGTCTCTCCCATTTACACTAGTTGCTGCCTTTCCCAGCTCTGATTGCTTTCTCACTAACTTCCTCTCAGCTCTGCTCTAGCTCCACCTCTTCCTGTTCCACCCCTACCTGTTCCATGTGACTTGATTCATGTAACTCAGGCTTCCAAGTGACTTAAGTAGATCACATGGGCCTATTAATGGATGGGGAAGATCTTTCCATTAAGAAGCAAACTTACATTAACCATAAGCAAAAATGTGTTATCAATACAAGTCAAAGGATCATAATTCTAGGACTGAGAAAGAAGTTAGAGGCCATTTACCCAATCCCTCTACCCATTTTACAGATGAAGAAACTGAGGCCCAAGGAGAATAAATATCTTCTTACTCAAGTTCACATAGAGAGTAATATCAAAGGTAGAATTTGAATGTGGATCCAATATCCCTAGAGGCTTGTTACAGCCTCCTCAACCTTCCAGAATGAGGAAATTCATTCAAAAACTTGCTCATCCAATCATTCCCAGGCAGATGATGAAACTGTATCTAAATCTGGAAAAGATACAGCAGCATGGAAATGGAGTCTTTTAGCTACCAAGAATTCTCAGAATCAGATAAGCGGTTGAAATCCAAGATGTTGGACATCAAGGTCCCACTGTGTCTGCAGGCTATCTCTTCTTCAATTCAAAGCCTTAGGAAAATAGCCAGGCAGGATGAGCAAAGATAGACTACAGGCCTCTTTTACCTTCAGAGAAAGCAACATTCCCAGAAAGGTCTGTAGGTCACTGTGGACAAGAAGGATTTTTGCCCTAGTATGTCCTGTTCTTGGCTAGAGATGGACTGTCTCTGTTTTATGATAATTTGTTATCTGCCCTTTTGCTTTGGAAGGATTAACTACTGAAGCCAAAAGCAAAAGGCAGGCTTATTTTTGGAATACAATTCAGGCAGAGGTAGGGGAAGATGGAGAAATAAAAGGAAATCCAGCTCCACTATATTGTGGCCTGGCTATGACTAGAGATCCATATCCACAGGTATTTGCCTGTAGGTAGTCATCGGTTATCACTGAAAATCTGAGTTACTCTCCCAACAACTGTAGTAGCCTTTAGGCCTAGGTTTGAAGAGAGCTGGAATGAGCTGGACAGTGAAGAACTCAGAAACCCTATATCAAGCTTAATCCCAAATACATCCTTGTAACCTGAAATGGTAAAATTTGAGACAAGAACTGTGTATATAAAATTCTGCTGTCCTTTTTTAATGGGCTTGCCAGGAATCCAATAATATTTCCCAGAAAAGTGAGTCATATAAGATAAAAATGAAACCTATAAAATTGATTTATATCTTATGATGGCTTCCCTCCTTTCTGAGCATAAAGATGAAGATTCTTATTGTACTGTAAGCCCCTTTAAGATAGCATGTGAGATGCTTTTTTAAATATTGAATATGGAATGTTGAATAATAAGACCCAGTAGATTCAGCAGTGTTTGTTGAAATGATAAAACAGTATCATATAACAGCAAAAAAAAAAAAAAAAAGCTAATACTTTCCTAGGTTGGATGGAGAGGCTAAGTGTGCAGAATAAGGGGGATGATGGTTCTGCCATAATCTGTCACAGTCAGACCACATCTGTCCACCTGGAGAACTGTATGCAGTTCTAGGTGCCACATTTTAGAAGCGACATACATAAACTGGAACGATTCCAAGTAATAGGTATGTTGAGATAAAAAGAGACCCTGCCATATGAAGACTGATTAAAGAAACTAGAGATGTTTATCCTGGAGAAGGCTTAGAGGCCATAATAGTCTTCAAGTTTTTTAGATTTTTAGGGAGGGTTATCATGAGAAAGATGGAGTACATTTATGTTTTTCTTAGAACCTGAAGGGAAAATTAGGGTAGAACTTATAGAGAGACCAATCTGTGCTTGATATAATGGGGAAAATCAATAGAAATGAAAGTTGTCCAAAGATGGAGTGGAGGCATTAGTGTTCTCTTCATTGGAGGTCTTCAAGGAAAGGCTAGACAACCACTTGCTGGAGATATTGCATAATATATACAAATATGTATTTAGGATTAAGCTTGATATAGGGTTTCTGAGTTCCTCACTGGACAGCTCATTCCAGCTCTCTTCAAACCTAGGTCAAGAGGCTACTACCAATATTTTGGTCAGGAAAATATTGACCTAAAAGGGCCCTCATGACATTCCAACTCAGTCATTCTGTAAATCCCTAATTCTGTTAGAGGTGAGAAGAAATTTAGGACATTCTATATTCTGAGGCAGAGTGGTGGAATAAAAAAAAAAAAAGAATCCTGAACCATGAGGCAAATGACTTGAGTCTCTCACTCCTTCCTAGAACTAGAGCACTGAACAAAACTCACCAAACCACAGTTTCCTTTATATCTCTAGCACCTAGCACAACACTTGGCATGAAGTATATACTCATTTAATGTTTGTGGATCAATTTTCTTATCAGTAATGTGAGGATGATAACAAAACCACACAAATGCTATTTTTCCCCACCATTTTATGGAACAGAATGGAATTTTCTATTAAAATGTTAAATTTTATTGTAAATACCTAAATAGGGATATTATTAGGAAGTTTCTGTCCAAGAGTGAGATAGGGTGGCAAGAGAGCCCTCCCTCCTTTAAATATTCCAGGTAAGGGGCTGCTATCCATGGAATGGAAGTCAAGTGCTATGCTTTAGAAGAGCTATGGGCAAATACAATTTTTATAGAAAAAAATAGTGCTTAGGGCCCTTGAGAAATGGTGGGGAATGAATAGGTTGAATCAAAGAAAGGAAGCTGCATAGGGATGATTCAGGATGGCTAACACAAATTATCATAGCCTATCTTTACATATTGCCTGATATGATGCTCACTTCACAAAAGTCCTCTGGGGTAAGGAATGCTACAAGTATTATTAACTTCATTTTGCAGATGAAGAAACAGTCTCAGAAAAGTTAGGGAACCTATCCATGGTCATATGACTGCTATGTGGTCACAGCAGGAATTGAATGTAGGTCATTTTTGACATCTCCTTTCCTTCACAAGCAATTAAAATACCCTGGGACCAAACAAATAAAGGAGGGAAAACAGACTGTACAGAAGAATACAATGGAAGGAGCTCTGATCCAGGAGTTTGAAGCCCAGGACTCAGATTCTACCTCCATCATTTAATGACTATGTGATCATGCACAAACCACTTAATATCTCTGACTTTTAGTAAATACTGATCAATAAAATGAAGCCTTTGTACTAACTGGTCTCTCCGTTCCTTTGAAAGAGAGTCTTAACCCTCAAATTAGGAACCTCCTAGAGAGCCATGGGGACTAAAATAAATAACAATAGGAAGCACATAGAAGAAATTGATTACATTTTTTTTAAATCTGAGCAAAGGCATCTGAATAACATGACTTCAACTTGTGACATACTTCAACAGCAAATGATTTCTACCTTCACACTTGAGTGAATTCTCTTTAAACTATAATGAAGTTTGGCTCTGTATTTTAATGATTTGTCTTATGAACAATAATCCTCCTTTCTCTCCTTTGGTCCACTGCAGTCCAATACACTCAATACAGTCAATGCCCATGGGTGTGGTCTTTGATGCTTAACATCTCCCTATTTCCTCCACTTCTGTCTTTTGCCTTAACTCTTGATGGTGAATTGGGAACCAGTTATCTGCCAGTAAAGGGAATGGTGAACCCTATTGGGATTTGGTGCCAGTATTCTTTGGTAACCCCCAAACTCTCCAGACCACTCTTGTTTTCCCCATCAACTTGATCTCAGCTTCCCTCCTGCTAATATTTTTTGCCACCTCCTTTCACAGCTCTTCTCATTCTCAGCACTGGAAATTACATGTCCCTCCCTAAAGTTAAGAACACCTTCTACTTCTCTTATCCATGTAACCTTTTTTCTCTTCCAACAATGTACAAACCTTTAGTTGTTTATTTAGCTCTATGCTCCATTAAGTCTTTTCCAATTAATATATTCACTCATTAGCCCTTTAAGTTTTCTCAAGCAAGGCAGTTCTTATGCATACTGCTAATGATTATTGCTTTGTCTCACCATCTCTTTTAAATTCATGTACAATTACTTTGCCTTGCTTGATTATTAGACTATAGCGCCAGGTTATCTAACATGTTT
Source organism: Bettongia penicillata ogilbyi (assembly GCA_023548195.1). Taxonomy (NCBI): domain Eukaryota; kingdom Metazoa; phylum Chordata; class Mammalia; order Diprotodontia; family Potoroidae; genus Bettongia; species Bettongia penicillata. Next base: position 14,682,289 of record JAJHZJ010000413.1, on the reverse strand, counting down.
GGCTACCAAAATATTACAGAAAATAATTTCTTTCTGAAAAACTGAGGGTAATTCTTAAAGTATCAAAACTTTTAAAAATTAAAACTATTCTAAAATCTACTTTACAATTCCTTAAATAAGTAAAAAAAAGTAACTTAATTTAATATTTTCCTCATTACTCAGTATCATTATTTTAATTAACTCATATATTGCTTTAGATGTTAATGGTTCAAGACATTGCAGTGATTCTAGTACAAAACCTAGTACTTGCTTTCTTCAACAACTGATAATAACTGGGATTTTTGGTATCTTTCTGTCTCCTAAAACTGTAGTGAAGAAGGTGAAGTTGTTGGATTCTTGGGCTGCCTTTCCATAACATTAATGATTGACCCCAAAAAACCTTAATGCACTATTAATGGACCTGGAGATGGGTTCAACCACTATAGAAAGTAATTTAAGATTATACACAAAAAATTATTAAACAGTGCATGCCCTTTGACTAAGCCGTGTCACCCATATGAGATAAAAGAAATAAGAAAAGGTCCTTTATGTACAAAAATATTTATAGCAGTGGTGGTGGCAAAAAAAAACAAAACCCTGGAAATTAAAGGGATACCCATCATTCAAAGAATGATTGATTGCATGAGCTGTGGTATATGAATATGACAGAATGCTACAATAAGAAAATAGACTTATTTCAAAGAGACATGGAAAGACATATGAACTGATGCATAGAGGAATCAATGGGATCAGGAGGACAACTTATACAATAGCAACATTGAAAAGACAAATAGCTCAGAAAGCTATCTGATCAATGAATTTACCATCTGTGACTGCAGAGGACTGATGATGAAACTTACTTTTCACTTCCCGATGGACAGGTAATAGACTTTGGATACAGAATGAGGCTATCCATTTTTTTATATATGATGAGGGATTTTTTTTTTTTGCTTGACTATGCATAGTTGTTGCTAAGAATTTGTTTTTCTTTTCTATTTTTTTTTTGCAATGTATACAGAGCAAGAGGGAAAGAAAATAGACTTCTTTGAAGTCTATTGAAATGTTTATCTGTTCATTTTTATTTTAAAAAACAGTATCTATTGTATTCCTTCATTTTGACATTTGTACATTTGAAATTGTACCAATTTCAGCTAGGTTAATTAAAACTTATACACATATTAACTTCATAGGAAAATGTGACCACCTGGTGAACCTTTGAGATACTATTACCAAAGTCTAATTGGGTTTTCACTACAGGACAGGAACCATCCCACTTTTGTATTTGCATGAATACAAGAGTGAACATATATTTATTCCATAATTACTGTATCCCAAGCTCTGTGCTAAGCACTGAGGATAAATATATAAAAGCAGAGAAAGTCCGTGCCCCCAAGAAGCTTGCACTGTAATAATGGGAGACAACGTATTGAGGAGAGTTTTAGCCGTGGAGGCACTTTTATTCCTGAAAGTTATCAAGAGAGTCAGTAGGACAATATGAGAGTAGACTGACATAGGAAGGTCAGGGACAAAAGCAGCATTGATTTTGATCATGGTTCCAGAACAAGGAGGATGGGGGGATGGGAGGGGGAATGGGTGGGGCACCATGGTGAGGAGATGGCTGGAGAATAGGGATTGAAATGAAGCATGTCTGGGAACTTCCTGAAACTATCACAATGTGTGACACACAGGTAGCACTCAATAAGTACTCATTGATTCATTCTGAGTGTCAGATAATTGATGTTTTCAGTCTATTTATACATCTGTTTTGATGTCAATTTTAGCTTCAAAAAACTTAGTCCAATATAATGAAGTTATTAAGATGGTGGTGGTAATGATGATGATGATGATGATAAAATAAGTCCAGGGCCACAGGCTGCCAAATTGTCTTTGTTCTAAAATCTGGGGATAACGTCATGAATTATCATTCTATATTGATGTTAATGGGCAGTTAGGTGGCTAGAGTGACTCCCCAGAATCAGGAGGACCTGAGTTAAAATCTAGCCTCAAACATTGGTTATGTGATCATGCACATCACTCAACTTTACCTCAGTTTCCTCATCTGTCCAATGAGCTATAGAAGGAAATGGCAAATCACTCAGGTATCTTTGCCAAGAAAACCTCAAATGGGATCACAGAAAGTCAGACATGACTAATTGATTAAATAAAATTGATATTAACAAGACCTCACATATAATGCATGGGAATAAACATCTATGAAAATCTCTCTGTCTCTCTGTCTCTGTCTCTGTCTCTCTGTCTCTGTCTCTCTGTCTCTCTGTCTCTCTGTCTCTCTGTCTCTCTCTCTCTCTCTCTCTCTCTCTCTCTCTCTCTCTCTCTCTCTCTCTCTCTCTCCCTCTCAGAATCTTTCTTTTCATTTTCGGGCAGATGGGAATAAGAAAAAAAACTAAAATGGAATTCCCTCTCTTCCCCTAAAATGAAGAGAACAGAAATCCAAGAGGAATCACAGATAAGCTGGGTAACTTTGAAAGTTACATATTGAATTTATCATATTCTTAGAAGAAAAGGAATTTCCATATTGTAGATTCACAGTTTCATGCATAATCTGTTCTATGATGTATCTGGAAATACTTTTTAAAAAATGTTTTAAATTAAATGAAAATAAAGAATTGACAAAACTTGAAAGTTGATTATGGGGGTTGGGTGCAGGAAAGATTTGAGGGTGACTCTGAGCTTATGAACTCAGTTAATTGAGAGAATGATGATGCCTTCAACAGGAAGTTTGGTTAAGGGGAGGATTTAGAAGAAAAGAAAATTTCTTTTTTGGAAATGTTGAAATTGAGATGCCAATGGTTTATCTAGGAAGTAGGCAAGAGACAGTCAGTTGATTACTGAGTCTATCTTGTATCTTAATGGCATGCCATCCAGGATGAGTTTCTATACCTGAGATATAATATTGAAACAGCAAAGCCATTGTTCAGACTCTTAAAAAATTAATAAAATAACATTTATTATGCTAGATCTTATGTTATGTGCAGAAAACAAAAAGATGAGATTGAAATAATCTCTGCCTTTAAGGTTCCTATTCCAATGGAAAAATTACATGAATGTGCAATATATATAGGAATATAGAAAACTCATACATCTTGGAGGGGAAAGGCACTAACAAAAGAATCTGTTCTGTGAAGATTGGATTCAGCCAATGAGGTCACACTTAAGGGACCTAAAGGGCCATCTGTGACCTTGAGGCCACAGGTTCTCTGCCCCTGGTCCTGGACAAAGGTGATTAGAGTCAAAGCAAAGCTATAACTGTGAGTGGAGAGACAGGCAAGTAAGTATATGAGAGATGCTATGGTGACAGATGACATAACTTGGCAACTGAATGGATATTCTGAGAAGACTATGAGAGAGGAGTCTAGGATGACACCAAGGTCACAAACCTGAGTGATTGGAAAAATGATAGTTTCCTCAAAAAAAAAAAGAGAGAGAAGTTCAGAAGAAGATAATGGGTGTTTGGGGAAGGGTAAAGAGTTCTGTATTAATATATTGAGTTTCATGTCTATGGAATGTACAGTTTGAAATGACCAATAGAAAGCTGATGATGCAAAACTAGAGCACAGAAGATAGACTAGGGCTCGATATATAGAGAGAGATGATAATTAAAACACATGAGAGCTGCTAGAATTGTTAAGTAAGAAATTGTAGAGAGGAAAGAGAAAAAAGTCTTGAAGAAAATAATGTCGGGGAATACCCACAATAAGAAGACTTGACATGAAAGATGATCCTACAAAGCGACTGAGGAATAGATGAATGGGCAAAAAGGTGACCAGGAGAAAGAAGAGATTTTCTAGAGGAGAGAGTCAGCTGTGTCAAATATTATAGAGAAGTCAAGAATGTTGAAGACTGGGGAAAAAGATACTAGATTTGACAAGTAAGAGATCATTGATAACTTTGGAGAGGATGATTTCTGTTGAGTTGGAAGGAAATGGAAGTTATGTTGCAAAGATCTAGAAGAGAATAGGAACAGAAGCAGTGGAAGTGATGAATTTAGGCAGCTCTTTCAAGGAGTTTATGACAGGGGAGGTATAGAGAAAGAGAATTAAGGCTTTTCAGGGATGGTAGGATCTAATGAGATTTTGTGTCTAATATTTTTATCGATATGTCTTATTTTTACATTGCCTATCTCCCATCTTCCCTCTCCCTCATCCCACAAAGAACCATCTCTATAACAAAGATTTTTTTTAAATAGGAAGAGGAAAAACTCATTCAAACCAATTGATACATTGGAGAAGTTTTACGCTAATTACAGTACTTCACACTTATGGATCATTACCTCTGCAAAGAGTGGGGGAAGTGTCTTCTAATGAGGTGTTTTTATTCTTTTTCATTAAGATGAAGGAGATTTTGGTATATTTGTAGCTATCAAGGAAGTAAAGAATAGTTGGGAGAGAATGAATATTATAAAGAGGATGGTGTGCCAAAGAAGATGAGATGTAATGGGATTGAGAGTCCATGCAGAAGGATTGCCTTTGGCAAGTAGAAGACCTATAGACTGGAGTAAAGGAGGATACTTTCATGGAGTTGTGACAAGAACAGAGAAGAAAAGATGGCAAATGGCCTCAATTTTCTAAAAGTATGAGACAAACTCACTAAGAAGATAATGGAAGTGGCTGTATAAGAGGCTTGAGCAGAAAGAGAATTGAAATATCTGCTGTGATGTGTGAATTAGAGAATCCAAGAGTTATCTTACCATTAGAAGGGTTCTACTGAAGTCAGACCACAACATTTTGCAGTGGTTTCAGTCAGTCCAATTGTACAATCTCTCAGTTCTAGTCAGAAGTAATTGATTAGGCATAGAAGAGGTGAATGATGGGACAAATACAGTTTTGGAGCTTGACAAAGCAATAGAACAAAGGAGAAGCTATTCTAGAATAAAGCATAGTGTAGAACTAAACTAAAAAATAGAGAATGGGAATGGAGGAGAGTACAGTCAGATCAGGGATGATGACCTGGGAAGATATTGAAGGGTAGAGGGAATGAAGGTTATAATAATAATAAAAATAAGTTTAAGAAGATTTAGAACTGGAGGGAGGATGTGGAATAATGAGATATTATGACTGGATAAAAGAATTTCAGATACTGATCATGGGAGCAGAACACTTGAAAGATCAATTATGCAACTGTTGCTATGGGAAGCTGAGGTAGAGTACTTTATGGCATTGAGTACGTTGAGAAAGTGGAATGTTATGGAGTTTAATGGAAAATTAATATATATGTTGAGGTCCCCTAGTAAAAGGGAGATGAGTTGAGTACACAGGGAACTTGAGAATGCATTGAACTCATTGAGAAAGGAAGGAAATCATCCTAGGAACCAGAAGGAAAAAGAAAATCATGACTTGAATTGAGTGATAAATTTGGATTAAGCAAACCTCATCAGAGGAAGGGTTGCTGAGTGATAATGGCAGTGGAAATGTCAGTGGGAAGAGCAAGGACCATGCCAATTCCCATTCCAGAACCAGTTTCTTAGGGGTTAGCAGACAAAGGCAAAGTTGACTTTGCATGATGGGATTAGGTCAATTTCAGAGTTGGGTCATTACCAGAAACAGTCTTTGAAGGAGAACCAGGTTGCCAGGCTGAAACTGCCAGCCAAAAAATACAGAAATTGTCAATAGAGTACCTTGAGCCAGGGTCTAGGGTATGGCGGAGTCAGAAAGTAAGAGGAATAGTAAGTTGGGAAGCTTCCAATGGCTGGTATGCAGGAATTGTTTGTTCAGTACCCCACTTGTGCCTTGTGTATTCATATGTCGGTGTCCATAATGCCTATCCACATTTGTGAAAATATCTAGCATGATAGATCTACAAGCATGCAAATTTCCCTTTTATTTTTCTTAAGAAAGACAGACTAGTGGGCCCTTGAGAATTGTCTCTTTTAATTATTCTTCGTATTAAAGTGAAAAGAATTTATCTTCAGACTCTGTGGTTTTCATAGTCTATGAGATCTTGGGCAAGGTTCACAATCTGATGTGGATTGGTTTTGGCAGCCAGAGTAATCATGAGTTCACTTCTACTGCTATGAGCTCATTTGTGTTAATGCTTCCCAGCCCTTGATCAATTTAGGATTTGCTTCTCAATCAGCAAAATGAGAAATGAATTGTTAAGGGAAGAGAAAAGGTCATGGGTTCATAAACTGAGAACCTTCCTTAGAGGTCATCTAGTCTTTCTCTTTTTATAGCTGGGGAAACTGAGGCCCAGAGAGATTTAGTCAATTGCCCAACTTCACAAAGGGAGTAAGTAGTTGAGCCATCGTTTGAACCCCAGTCTTCTGACCCCACATCTAGTCCTCTTTACACTGCACTAAGGTACATTCTCTATCTGGCAAGATGAATTCTGAAAAACACATGTAGGATTCCCATTTAGGAATGTCTTGAATACTGTAACAAACCGACCCCCTTGAAGGTTTTATGAGTTAGGATACTCGTCATCTCTTTTAAAAAAATATTAGAAATGCAATGAAAAAGACATTAAATTATGAAGCTAAAGATAATTATTTTAATGATGTCTCCCCTTTATGGGTCTACTTTCCCCAGCTTCTACTTACATTACTGGGCCAGATCCCTAGAGGACAGCTGTTATTCCTCCCTTAGGGTTCTAGGAATAAATTTATGGCATTTGGGATGTTATTTATACTGTCCTTTGTGAGTCCCCATCTGGTATGCTCCCCGTTGATTACCAGCTGGCAGACCTAATTCGCTTTTACTTAGGGGTATTTGTCCCCAAATGTGGGGCAGCTCGGCAGGACAGGGAATAGAACACTAGACCCGTAGTCAGGAAGACCTGAGTTCAACTGTGACCTTAGACACTTAGCTGTGTGACACCCGGCAAGTCACTAAACCCTGTTTGCCTTAATTTCCTCATCTATAAAATGAGCTGGAGAAGGAAATGACAAACCACCCCAGTGACTTTACCAAGGAAAGCCCAAATGGGGTCATGAAGAGTTGGACATGACTGAAATGGCTGAACAACATTTACTAATGTGATACAGTAAGAACAATTGATACCAAAACATCTCCCTAAAAGTCTAGGATGTATTTTCTCACAAATACATAGAGAGCCTGGGGGTAAATAGGCTTAAGTTTAGGGTTAAATCACGGCTCCTGATTAGAGGAAGTCTTTTTCTCCTATTTTGGTATCCTTGTGAGTTCCCATTTCATGCATGAAGCTTTCAGCTAGGTTCTGAAAGTCCGTGTCCTTGTAAAATATTGAACCTCCACTTCTCCCTGCTCCATACAGGTCATCCTTTCTGAAGCTGCCTTCTCCTACCTTATTTAGTTTGTCCTCAACTTGTTACTGGTCTATTCTCTCTGATGATGATATAATCAATGAGGGATCCAGAAAGGGTACAAGACAGTCCCTCTGGGCTCAGTCCTACACCTTGCCTTATCATTATAGTCCCAAGAGTCTTGCTTCTCAAAGAATGCCCAAAGCTTAACTCTTGAAGCATTTATTGGAATTCTTCTGCTATAGGCTTGTGTCTAGTTCTTTCAGCCCCTTCCAGTATATTTTGTCATCTGATTTCATCCAATGACTTGAAGCACTTCACTCTTGCATAACTTGATTATCTAGGTTGTTTGTACTAGTTCATTCATTGAATTGATAGATTGATTCAATAGGGGAGATAGGGGAGTCTAGGAATTGTTCACATTTATTTTTTTATTTTTGATTGATTAATTCTGGAACTTAATCAAAGAGACAGTTTCACCTGATAAAGGTCTCAGGGGTAGAGAATCTTGTTAGTTACATTAATTGAGGTTGAGAGGATGTTAAACACCCCTCTTAAAAATTCTATCTACAGAAAATGCTTGTAAGAAATGACTTTATAATAAGACAATTAAGGTGCAAGTCTATAATATTGTCCATCATTATGAAACTTCTCCATCTGCCAGTGTGGCTTAGAGTTCTTCAAGTTTTCTAGGAATATGCAACGGCCTCAATTTATGACCACCTGATGATGTTAAAAGCAATTGCCCTTTGTTGTGAATGCATGCTAATTCACACAATGTGAAGCATAAGGCCCTAACTTAACACATCCAGGGACAAGACACATGGTGGTTGGGGCGACTGGAAAAGGGGGTTCATATGAGATATTCAGGGCAAAGGATACATCAGCATTATAGTCACTGGAAATGCAAATTTGCAAATGGATAGGCCACCAAAAGGTACAGCCTTAATTCAGCCTGAGGACTCGTGATAACCAAATTTCAGATAAGATGACCTTCCAGTTACAATACAATAAAGAATTAATTAGATGATACTGTAAAAGATGCCTTCCTGGTCTGGCACACAGATCTTAACAGTATCTTGTCATTCTTTTTTTCGTAAATTACTGAAGGAAGATGGGGTTTCATACTGTCCCCTCTCCCCCATAATAGTGATGTATATGAGGGACAGGAAATTTACAGGGAAAGACAGGAACTATTACAGCCTTGTATGATGAGTTTCCTATATCTGACATCACACAGAGAAGCAGCATTATTGAGATTTTTATGGGTCATAGACATTTCTGCCATAGAAGATTCCATAAATATGGGGAGTTTTAAGAAAAGGTTAAGTTTGGAAAGGCAAGAAGGAGAAAGAGGAAATATTCTCTTTCGTCACGTCTGCTTTTTAGGAATTGTTGGTTTCCTTTGTTATTCAGCTCAATTGCCAACTTCTCCAAGAACTCTTCCTTAGTCCCCTAAGCTACTAATGTCTTTTCCCCTAAGGCAGGGTTTCAAAACCTTTTTTTTGTCGTGTTCCTTCAGTTGTCTAATGAAACCTTTGGACTCCTTTTTAGGATGTTTCCAAATACATGAAATGAAGTACACAAGATTGCAAAGGAAATGAAATATAGCAAAACTGTTATCAAAATATTTTAAAAAACAAAGTTGTGTTATAATAATATGCTAGTTTATTGGTACATTAAGTAACAAGAAAATATGCATGAAATATAGTTAAATTTTATTTTTTAAAGACATATCAGTGTGAATATGTTGTTGCTTAGCTAGAATAAACATTAAACTGTGGGGAGGTCTTGGACAAGACAGCACATATGTCTTGTTGGACATCCCATCAATTTTGATTTTTTGCTTTGTTTTGTGGTTACAGTTGTTGAAAATCCCAATTCACAAAGATATGCTGTTCAAATGGAACTAAATTTTCCATAACGGCGAGGACAGGCATTTCTCAAGGAATATTTGAATTTTCCAAGGTTTTCCTGGTTAAGCTCCAATTGCAGTAATGCTTTGTCCCAAGATCAATGAGGTTCAGAGAACTGACAATATAAACTGCACATGCATAAGTTTTGTGTGACCCACATGATTGTGTGATCTGTTAGCAATAGTAAGAAATTACTTTAAAGAATAACACACTTCAAGAGTTATCACCACCAGGAGACTTGTTTAAACTTGGTCCCCTCTAGAAATATCAACCTTACGTGCCCCATTCCATATTAGAAAAGATTCTGTGCCTTACAGAGAATTAAGAATTCTCATGTGAACCATCCAGTTTTGCAAAACTTTCACAAACAGTAAAAAACGATTCATCTTCTTCCACTTCCTGTTCAAACAAAATAGATGTCTGGATCACTATGAGAGTCATAGCTGATGAATGAATGACTTCAGCGTATAACATCACCCCATGATAGACCAGGTAAGTTCTTCCAAGGTCTGTAGATAGGTCTGAGATCATGTGTGATTTAGTGCTGGGTCTTATAGCTACGCTAATTCAATGCATTAATGAACATAACAACAGCAAGCATTTTAAATAACCTTTAAAGTTTACAAAGCCCTGTGCATATGTTATCTTGTATAATGTTATCTTGTATAATCCCCCCAGCAACCCTATGAGTCAGAGGCTATTTTTATTATTATCCCCCTTTTATGGAGGAGGAAACCGAGACTGAGACAAGTTAAGTCACTCTTCAAAGTGACTCATGACCAGTAAGTGGCTACCACAGGATTTAGACACAAATCTTTCTGATGCCAAGTCCAAATTCTATTTACTGTGCCACCTAGTTGCCTACCAATATGTTTGAACATTTGCAACAAATATAATGTGTACATTGTCAAAGTCACAGGTACTGCCAACACTATGGTGTTTTGTTTCCTATATTCTTAGGGGAAGGACATGCTAAATTTCAATTAGAAGTTTGCGAAAATAATTAGTTTTTTTCCATCTAAATTCACAGAGTTTATGGACCCCAGGTTAAGAACCCTTGTTCTAATGTTCCTTCCGTATGTATCTTTATATATGTAAAAGTACATTTTTCTCCTCCATTAGAATATAATCTCCTTGAGGGCAGGAATCATTTTCTTTGTATTCATAGTACTTAACATGGTTCCTGTCGTATAGTTAGCCCTTAATAAATGTTTATTAGTTGCCTGGTTGATTGGAGGGCTTTCCTAGAGTGGAGATGACCTATTACAAGAGTAAGAGGTTTTTGGACAATCATAATGCAAAATGCCTTGAGTGACCTGAAAGAATACACAATATTTGTTTTATACAACTTCGGTGCTTCACAAGAGCTATGGTTTCATCAGCGTCAGTCTTCCTTCCACCCATGCAAATCACAACTCTTGTATCCCTTAGTAGACAGTTTCATGATTCCTATGGCAAAAATTTCACCACCTTGTAGCCAACTTTATGATTGATGACGAGTCTCCCTGGGCTTAGACTGGTCCTTGGACTACAAACATGCAATCCATTATTAGTCCTCTAGCTAAAGTCTTTTGAGCCTAGGAGGACCTACAAGAACTTATAGTTTACAGGAGAACCTTCAGAATCCACAAGTACCACCATGCAACCATGAGACATCAGAGGAATATGTTGGTGGACAATTCATATTAAAGGGATTGTGGTAGCTCCTTTATCCAGGAGTTTAATATTTACAAAGTACTTTCTTCCCAAAAGAAAGTGAGGTAGGTAAGACAAGTATTTTATCGATGGGAATTTTTATTGACACTAAAGTGATTTACCTAAATAAAGACAATTAGTAATTGCTGGAGTCAAGATTCAAAATGAGACTTCCAAACCTAAACACAATGCTATTTCTAAGAGAGAGAAAGAGGGAGGGAGAGAGAGGGAGACAGGGAGAGAGAGAGAGAGAGAGAGAGAGAGAGAGAGAGAGAGAGAGAGAGAGAGAGAGAGGGAAAGAGAGAGACAGAGAGAGACAGAGAGAGAGAGAGGGAGGGAGGGAGACAGGGAGAGAAAGAGAGAGGGAGAGAGAGAAAGAGAGAGAGAGAGAGAGACAGAGAGAGAGAGAGAAAGAGAGAGAGTTCCTATTGCCTCTGTTTTATGTACATGTTGTCCAAGTTCTCTCATGTGTTTCCCACTCCCCCCCAAAAAAAAAAATTCTTTAGGTTTATGTCACATTTAGTGTCAGCATCAACTCAAAGCCACAACTCAGAAACCCCTGCCAATATTCCTTTTATCCAGATCAACCAGAGGACACGTTAATTTCCTTATGTATAAAATGGTATCTTGTCTAAAGGAAAGCTTTAGTCTTAAATAGAAATGGTTTCCCAGATGCAGATGTTTTACAAGTAGAGAGGTCTGCCAAAGCTGAGAGGACTACTTGGTCTGGATGGCCAACCCTCCAATAGTAACATCAGTTGTGCAAGAAGGAAAAGGCTCTCATTGTGCAACCACCACTGTTTTATGAGGATGAGCTTTGCCTTCCTTTGGCTGACCAAAGCCCTTTGGAGAATGTTTCCCTGCCCTGAAGCCAGAGGAAATGAGAAGCTTCAAGCCAGACTGCTACTTCAGAAATCAGCTCCAATTGCATCATCCCGAAAATGATACCCACCTGGAGCTGAAGAGTCTGAATTTCTCTTCTCTTGTTATTCCATTTTAGGCTATGTATCATTAGTGGATCTGGCTCTTTAAGACCTTTCAATAATTTATTGAAAATAATTTGTTGATGACTAAGTGAAATGATGAGAGCTCTTTGGGGACCAATTTTAGACCAAGGACACATTGGGTCATTCACAGGAAAGCCAAAGTCTTCTTTAAGTCAGTGACTCAAGAGCCAGATCTGTGTTGCTTTTGGGGAGCAAGACAGGATTTCCATTTTAAGATATCAGAGACAGATTTTTCATTTCACTTCATGGAACAATAGAAGTCATAGAGTCAAAGACTACTGGAGATAGAGGAAACTTTAGAATATGAAATGTCAGAGCTAGAAGCAGCTATAGATATCATTTAGCTCAATTCCTTCCCTTTAACAAATGAAAAAGTCAAGAAAGAGACTTGTCCAAAGATTATCCATAGACTCAGTGGCAGATACAAGTCTGGAAAGCAGTCTATCTACTTCTGTTTGTTTTTCTCTTTCTACACTCCTACTCCCAGTCACCCTTCAAAAGTTTGTGTCTACTTTCCATTGAACAAGTAGGAAGAGTCCTGGATTTGGAGTTAGTGCATCTGAGATTGAATTATAGCTCTGCTACTTGGTATCTGTGTAATCTCTGGAGAGCCTCTTAACCTAGCTAGGCCTCAGTTTCCTCAAACTTAAAAGAAGAGGTTTGGATTAAGACACCTCTGAGGTCTCTTCTAGCTCTAGATCTATGATCAGTACAGTTTTTGTTTTCTTTTGGTGTAAAACTTCACTTTTGTAAAGTAAATTATTTCCTTTTCATTTCTGTATCTTCACCATCATTACATTGACAAAATGAGGATTTATGACACCTTTGAACTTTTTTACTTGCCTAATTAATATCATTTATTGCTCCTTTTTAATATTTACAAGACAGGGTGATAGAAAATTGAAGGAGAATCTTGACATGTCTCACCTAGGTGACAAACTGGCTGTATGACTGAACAAGCCCCTTAATCCAGAGGAGTCAAAATTAGGGCTGCCTTGATGGGCTAGCTCAACTCCAGAGTGCAGCTGAATCAATTAAAATTTTATTGGGAAATGTTTAACAAATAATTACAAAGATAATGTTAATTTGAGGATTTCCTAAATTAACTTTCTATTTGAGTTTGACACCACTGACTTAGTCTATCAGTGTCTTAGACGTTCACTAGGATTCTAAATTGAAGATGCAGATCTTCATTGGTAAAGGTATTTCCTCATCTGGGAGTTCCTTATCCTGTCCCTATCCTGTATCTGCTATTATACTTAAGAGGAAACATTCATCTCTTCCCTTTTCCCTTTTGCAATAACAAGTGATAGCAACATAGGGTCGACTCCAGGAACAAATCATTGATTGAGCCTTGATTAAATGGAAGATAAATGTAACTTAGAAGAAAGGGATTCCCATCTAATTAATTGCTGTGTCATCCCAGAGAATTCAAAGCTAGGAGGTGGAAGTCACAAAATAAAACTCTACAGTGAGTCTTTACTGGGGAGATGAGAATTCCAATTCCCAGCCAAAGATAATATCTTATGTTTATGTGCACTCCACATGCACCATCTCATTCAGTCCCCACAAGTCTGTGCATGGCAGGTAGGGTATTTCTGGTTATCCCCATTGTTGATGAGTACAACATGGCTTAGTAAGGTAGCTCACACAAGCTTGTATGGCTAATTAGTCAGTGGCAGACCTGAGGCTCCAAGTTCTATTGGGCCAAGACTGTATTTTCATTTGTTTTTTTATCCTGAGTACATGGCACAATGCCTGGCACATATTAGAACTTCATAAAGGCTCTTGATTTGGGGATTGAGTTGAATGGCATTGAAGTCTCCTAATTTCAAGTTCACAGATCTCTCCACGGAGTGTTTCATTAATAATACCTGCAGCTTTGAGAGGCCAGTGGTGGCTTGGGCCATCAAAAACCAGGCTTCCCGGCATGACTTTTGGAGATTAGGGAGGACAGCCTGAAGTTAAATAAATCCCAAAATAGAAATAACTAGTTACCACACGTAGTGGCACAAATTTATAATCCTAGCTATCAGGAAGGGTGAGGCTGGCCGATAGTTTGAACTCAAGGAGCTCTGAGCTGCATTGGACCAAGCCAGTTGTGTACCCACCCTAAATCTGTCATTAATATGTTGGACTCTTTGGGAATATGGGTGCTCCCAAGTTGCTCAAGGAGAGGTGAACCAGCCCAGATTGAAAATTAAGCAGGTCCAAACTTCCATGACCCTCAGTATTGGGACAGTGACTTTGAGTAACCCCTATAATTCTAGCTTGAATGAAATAGGAAAGAGGAGGAGGAAAAAATGGTCATTCCTTTCCTAGATGGAAATTGAAACCCAGAAAGCAGAATTGGTTTACCTATTTCCTCACACCTATTTAAAGACTTAGGGAATAGAAGGCGACATATGTGAAGAATCTCATTAAGGAAAATGAAGTGCATGAAGTCAGTCCAGTTAGCACCTGCTGAAGTCAAAGCTTATAGGTGGTCTTTGGGGCAAGTGATGCCATGCAAGCACTGCCCAAGTTGTATTGGGCTCATTATGTAATCACTTAAGTTGAATCCAGGAGAGAGCAATCAGAGCCTACTTACTGTATGCTTTCCTTAATAAAATGAGACTCTTCACACATCCTAGATTTTTGTATTGATCTGCACTAAGGAAAGATTGCTGTGGCCTCCCTGGTGTACTTCCCAGACTGAAAAAACACACTGACTGAGCAAATTGAACCAATTATCTGTCCCAGGGGATATTTTACTGTTTAATGAAGTGCTAGTATTGGCCATGACTCACTTGAGAGAATGGTTGTCAAATCTGATAACACTACCAGTCAGTGAAGGAGGCTGAAATCCGAGCTATAACTAACAGCTTTAGCATCTGGAGTAAACAGGCTTGCCTGGGATGAGATTGCCAAGGGAAAGAAGTACACCCTGGGACATCTTGATTTTTCTAAGTTGCTAAAGGAGGAAGCAGTCATCCCTAGGACCTCCCCAATCCTACCCTTTGATGGAAGGGATAGGAGGGAGGGAGACACACCAGGGGATATTACCTACCTGAGGCAAAGATCTGTTGCCCCATCCTAGTTTTAACTTTGCTGAAAAGTTTCATTCTACTCCTGGAATTCTTAATATACTCTTCCTTGTAACCCAAGGTAACTACATCGGATCCTTTGTGAGTGTGTACCAAGTTTCTTTTTTTTTTTTAAACGTACATATAAAACTAATAAAGCTAGAAATTTTAACAGCCTCAAATATGCAGAGTACCAGATATTTTGTCCACACATTCAGTAGTCTATCCCCACTAAAAACATTTTTTAATTAACAAAAGTTTATTTTCTCCTCTTCTCATCCCCCACTTAGAAAAGAAAAACTAAACTCTCATAGCAAATATTTGTCATCATACAAAGAAAGTTCCCACATTAGCTATATCCAAAAATACATGGCTTATTCTACATCTTGAGTCTGTCACCTCTCTGCCATGATGGTCCTCTGGAATCAGGTTGGTCATTGCATTGATCAATCTTTCAAGCTGCTCATCGTCATTTAGAATTTTATTGCTGTTTTACAATTGTTTGAGGTGTTTTTCTGGTTCTGCTCGCTTTACTCTGCATCTCATGTAAGTCTTCCCAGATTCCTCGAAAGCCATTACTTCTGTCATTTCTTATGCCACACTAGTATCATATTACAGTCATTTACCATAATTTGGTCATCTATTCCTTAATTGATAGGCATGCCCTTAGTTTAATTATTTGCCACTACTCATTGATCATTAATAAAACAAAATTGGGTGAATTTTTGCTAATAAAAACATTTAAGAGATGATAAAAGTGGGATTCAATCAATCGATAAGCATTTATTACATACTTACCATGGCAGCTGGGTGGTACATTGGAGAGAGTGCCTGACCTGGAGTCAGGAGGACTTGAGTCCAAATCTGGCCTCAAACACTTACTAGCTGGGTGCCTCTGGACAAGTCATTTAACCTTGTTTGCCTCAGTTTCCTCAACTGTCTAACGGACTGGAGAAAGAAATAGCAAATCATTCCAGTATCTTTCCCAAGAAAACCCCAAATGGGGTCATGAAGAGTCAAACAGGACTGAACAAAAACAACATGCTGAGCACTGTGCCAAGTACTGAGAATATAAAGAAAAGTAAAAAAGAAAAATCCCATGCCTTCAACGATTTTGCATTCAATATGTAAATAAATAGGTTCCTACATGATGTATATGATATAGATAGAAAGTCATCTCAAAGGGGAAGGCATTAGCACCTGGAGTGACTAAGAGAGGCTTCCTACAGAAGGTAGGCTTTGATCTGAATCTTCAAGGAAGCTAAATTTTAAGGGACAGGTTGAGAACAGAGATGTTTCTAGGTATAAAGGGAGAAGTAGTGTAAAAGTATAGAGGTGGGAAATCCGTCAGCATGTTCAACAAAGGCCAGCATTGTTTGAGGAAAGTAAATTGGGAGAACACCAGCCTTAAATGTCAAAAAAAAATTTGACGCTGAAATTAATTAGAGTTCAAAGAGCAGGTATGTGACATAATTAAGCCTACATTTTATGCAAATCACTTGACATCTGACTGAAGGGTAGAGTGGAGTGGAAAGAGACTTGAATCAGGAAGATCAATCCGATTAGAAGGCTATTGTAATAGTCCCCACGACTTTTCCTATTCCTAGGAACTGGGCTAGATTACGTTGATAAAGAGAACCTAAGAAACTTAGGAAAGATTCATTTTTCATTGAGATGTTTGAAAATTACCTTTATTCATCCCTCCCACATTCTGTCCCAGCTTCTTTATTCCTATTCCAGTTACCTTACCCTCAGATTACGACATATTTCACAGGCATCATAGAATTTTAGAGCAGGAATGGACATGCCTTTCGGTGTCTGAAAATTGGTTTGGTTGCTTTAGATGGTGAGATTCATCCAAGGTCATCCAGTTAGTAGCTGACCTGTCTAGAAGCAAGTCTCTAGAGTCACAGCCCAGTGCTTGTTTCACTACCCAAATACCACCTCAGAACTGAGATCTACTGCCCCACCACTGGCCATTTAGTAGGTTCCCCAATGGTTCTGAAGCTTAGGCTGCTTTGTGTGGTAGCATAGCATAGACAGTATGGCAGTATAGTACAGACAATGTGATGGATGGATGGCTTATAAGGACATTTGGTGGCTAACAAAATCTCAGTTGCATGTGACTCATAAAAGGATTCCAAGAAAGCTGGAATGATGAGGAGGCTGTCTTTAACCCAGCCAACTGCCAAGGCATTCTCCACTCCGTGTCCACCCACACAGTGAAACTCTGATCCAAAGTCAAGAGTTGGCCACATTCGTTCACCATTTTCTGAAATATCATCTGCCATAATGAAAATATGTTATTTTTTCAATTCAAGCCTAATTCTAATGTTTTTTTTTCCTACACATCAGTTTCGCATTAAGTGTTCCATACCAGCATCAGCATATGATAAAGTCCACACCCTCAAATAGTACTTGAACTGTAAATGCACCCTCCAAGCTCTTGAACAACAGGGAGAAAATCTTTTTAACTCCATCATATCAATCATTGCCTTGAGGGATGTTGACCCTCACTTTACATAGATGCAAGAGAGTATGATTATTCTTTTCTGCCTTTTGAAATTTCTAATGTAAACCCACACATAACATTTACCATGGGACAGCTTCCCTCTACAGATCAGAACAGGAGTTTTTTGAGCTTTTTGAAATCATATATTATGCTTCCCTATTTTAAAGATCTCATGATGTCAGTGTCATTTCTTTACTTGTCAATGCATATTAGCACCCCCAAGTGACTGAGTCTTTTAGAGATGTTATGGCTAAATAATTGGTCACCTTGTGACTAGCCTGGTAATGAACTTTCTATGTCGAGCCTTAGATACTCTATCCATTGATAGATCCCACCAACACTGGCAAATCCAGGGTCACCTCTACACTACGATGAGACATCGGAATGGAACTTTAGTGGATGTCAACCATTAGATCCCTTTCTCTCCCTAAATCCAAACCTTTCCCCACACAACCTACTTCTATAAAATGATAGAACACTATGTATTTATGCTGTTGCATTTCCACTGGGCCTTCATTATAGCAAGGCAGTCCTTTCTCTCCTTCCTAATTGACCCTTTCTCCTATTCTGTATCTCATATCCCACCCAAAGGCAGCTAGGTAGCTAAGTGAATAGAGCACTAGAATCCCACCTCAGATACCTACTAACCATCTCAGCCTGGGCAAGTCACAACCTCAGTTTCCTCAACTATAATATGGGAATTATATCACAGCACCTCTTCATCATTTGTTGTAAGGATCAAATAAGATAATATTGACAAAGTTATTGACACAGTAACTGGCACATGATAGGTATTTAATAAATGTTTGCTCTTTTCCTACTTTCCCAAATTGAACAGGCAGTCTAGTCCAACTCCCATATTTTACACATGAGGAAACAGCTTAATTGACTTGGCTGTGCTTGCATGAGTAGAACGTATCAAAAGCAGAATCTGAACCCAATTTCTCTGACCAAGAGCTAGTGATCTTGAGGTATTTGGACTGAAGGACTAAGTTTCATGTTTGAGAACCAGCATAGCTAAGTTTGGTAAGTCTCACCCAAAATTTGATGACTAGATGATTTGGACATAGCATTCCACAAAGACCCATCAAGGGCTTAAGCTATGCCATCACTGATGTCAATGCTCACAGCACTAGAAATATTTGCAAATCAATTTAGCTTTCAGGTCCTCATTTTCCTCACTTGGAAATGAAAAATTGTTCTAGATGACCCTTAAGGTTTCTTCTATATTGAAAGAATCTTTAAAAGGCATATGTGTGTGTATGTGTGTGTGTGTGTACATACAGATATTTATAGATTGAAGAAGCAAAAAGTAAATTCAAATTATGTGTTTGTAACTAAGGTATCTCTTACAGAGCCAAGGTTGAGAGGGTTTGAGTGGAACACTGAGGTGTTGATACCAATATTGGCTACATTGTAACTGTGCTCATTCATGCTGAGATGAGACCAGTATAATTCTATATCTGAGAAATGAATTTTCGCAGTTCAATTTCAAGCCTGCCTTTCCTGCTACATAGCCATGTAGCCTCTCTGTTCCACACTTCTTTCATTTTAAAATTCTTCATTTCTAAGTTTTCAAATTTAAATTTTTAAATCTTTAACTAGATGGTTTTAAGGGTCCCTACAGACATGAAAATTTATAATTTGATATCACCCCATGAAGGAATGATCCAGTTTTCTAAGGGAATGATTCTAAGTTTCACAAAAATATTCTACTCAAGAGATTAGACTTATTGGTGGTTGTATGTAGCTTTGATATGAATAGTTGGCAAGCATATCATCTTTTAGGGTATTTGTTAAGAAAATAGAGTCAAAGAATAAGATTTACATTTATGGACTAGAATTTAAAATGTAAGGACAGGCTCTTAACCAAGGATTGATGTATTCTAACAAGAGTTAACATACGATAAATTTGCTTGATCAAAAGAGCTTTCAATTGAAAGTGGTGGGAGAAAATCAAAATTCTTCCCACACATTCAGTGAGCCAGAGATGATTAAAGGTAGCAGCTATCTCATAGGGAAAAAAAATCAGTGAAGTGGCCCTATTATTCATAGATCACAATATTCAGGAATATGGACACAAATAATACTCATTGCCTCAGATATCTCTATACGAATGAGCCGCATATAGGTAATAAAATGAACTAGAGATCTTAATGGAAAGAGAGAAATAGAAATTCATAGATATGTGTCATTGAGAATTGTTGGGATAGGATCTGTTACTGAAATAAGTTGTAACTAATTCAATATGAAGACAAAGATTAAAATAACAGTGGAGGAGCATTTTATATCACAAAAATATGCTTCTACATGAAAAGAACTGGAATGAGCATCAATGGAGGGAGAAACAGAAGAAATATGTTTACTGAACTAGTGTTTTTGACCATATTCTAATAAACAATGAAAGGTGTTTTCTGAAGTAAAAATGGGTAACTGGGAGAAATAGACTATGCCTTCTTAGTGGTTCACAATAAGTAAGTTGGAGGAGAACACTAGAGATTGATACATGCTGTGGACTTTGGATTTCATTTTTTTAAAATTTATTTACTTTTAATTTATGGAATAAAACAAACATTTCCTTAAATAATAATTTCATAAATAATTTCATAAAAAAGGTGATTGCACATGAAATTACAAATCTATCATGTACAGCTTGCTACCATTTATATATATATATAATAGTTATTATATAAATTTCTTTTTTCTATTTGTTCTTCCTTTCCTCCTCCACCCTAGAGATGGTTGCCATTAGCCACAAATATGTAAAATCATTCTATTCATACTTCTATTTATCAGTTCTCTCTCTGGATGCAGATATTGTCTTCCTTCCTCGTAGTTAATTTGGATATTTATAATAGTCAAAATGACATTCACTCAGTGTAATTCATAAAACAGTATTGCTGTTGCTGTATACAATGTTCTCTTGGTTCTGCTTCACTTGGTTCTTGGTTCGCTCTTCATTATTTTGTGCAAGTCTTTCCATGTTTTTCTAAGGTCAGTGAGTTCATTATTTCTTACAGCACAGTAGTGTTCCATCACATTCACATGCCACAACTTGTTTGGATTTCAGAGAGTAAATAGAATATGAAGGCTCGATGGTTCAGAATTCTACAGGGAAAGTGAACTAATACGATCTTGGTAGATTAATAATACAGTGTAATTCAATATTCACATCAAGGGATGTATTAGTTGTATCACAATCTACCCTGCTGCAATTACTTTTATAATATTGTATTCAGTTCTAGGACTGCATTTAAAAAAGAATTATGGCAAATAGAAATTAATTCCTCCTTTTTCACCTGGCCATATGACTTTGGGACTTCTCTGACTTTTCCATCATGGCCCAGGAAACTCATTATTGGGAAAACCTCATTATCCAGGCTCTTTGCAGTGAACCTAAAATGTCACTGGCTGTGTCCAAAATCACATAAGCAACAGAAGGAAAGATCTGATTTGGTAACACCCTCTCTTAAACAGTACCGGGAGCCCTCCTTGATTAAAAATATCTCCCCTTCAAACTTTCCTGAGCTACAGCATATTAGAAACAGATAAGCACTGTATTGCCTAAGATAGGTAATAAGAACTATATAGCACTTTAAGGTTTTCAAAGTGCTTTACTAGTATCATCTCATGTTTGTCCTTGCAACAACCATGGGAGGTAGTTGCTGTAATTATCCCCATTTTGCAGAGGAGGAAGTTGAGTTTGTGACTGATTGACTTCCTGGGATCACACAGTAAGTATTTCGGGCAGGATTTGAACTAAGTTCTTCCTGATTCCAGGTCTAGGAATTTATTGACTGTGTTATCAGACTACTTCTAAAGATACAGGTAACATTAGAAGCAATCAGTCTGCTTGCTTCATTTGTCTGACTTACTCAGTATTGACCTTTCAGGAGAGGGAGAGATGAGATCAGATCAGATCAGAACAGATGAGAAGGAAACATTTGCATAGGGGTGGTAGAAGGGACACTCTGAAGACAAAATTCAGCCTACTTCATCTTAAATATATAAGCTCCCTACAAACAGGGATAATCTTTTATCTATTTTCAACCTTTCCCAGTGTCAAAGGGTCTTTTGCACATATTGGACACCTAATAAATATGTGTCAGATAAATAAACCCCATAATACTGCCTCTGGGCCAGCAAGGGGGGAAGGCTAGTGCCTCAGGAGCATGGATTTTCAAACTAAAAAAAACCTCAGAGATCATCTAATCTAATGTCCCCATTTCACAGATGAGGAAATTGGGCCCATAAGAAATGAAATGACTTGCTAAAGGTCCCACAGGTGGTAGGAACTGAGATCAGGTTCTAACAGAGCTCAGACTCCAAAGTCAAAGCTTGTTCCAAAACAATCTCTTTCCCTGCCAAGCCAAAGCTTTCTAGATCTCCCCTGGCAATAGGAGCAGAGACTTGAAAGGGTGCCCAGTACATCTGCAAGCTGCAGTGCTTGATGCTGAGGTTGTGTGACTGCTTAATAAAGAACCCATGTGGTGCCTGAATATAGATTAGGAAATGGGATTTTGATGGTAGGATCATCTCTACTTGGGAAAAAATCAAGTAGCACTGTCTATAGGCAAAATACAAAGTTGACCTAGTTTTTCCAGCACCCTTCCCCTTCCTTATGGGACCTTTCTCTTCAATTCTGGAACCTTTCTGTCATCCTCTCCCATATCCCTAGACAAACCAGTGCCTTCCTGCCTTCTGGCTGTCTTAGACCGCTGCTTCAGGATCACAGCCAGGCCTGTTCCGCAATAGAGCTGCCTCATGCACTAATGACTTCTGATGCTTTCTTGGTTGTCCTTTGACCTATTTCCCCAAGGCTCCCTCAGGTGACTAACGTGACTCAGGTTTGAGCTGAGGTGTTAATGGCTGATGATGGCTTGGCTCCAGATCATGTCTGCCCTCCCTCACTCCCCAATCATGAGTCTCTATGTCTTAATCCAAAGGGGATGATTAGTATTTGGAAATGTCAGGCACCATAGCAGATTGATAGGGATATATTTTGGAGCAGCATTCAAGGGGCCCTTCCAGGGACATTTCAATTCTGCCAACCCAGTGGACCAACTCTGACACTTAGAACTGCAAACTAGTACTTTTACTGCCCAAATACCAAGGGGGAAGTAGGTAACTCTTGCCTGGAGTCACAGGCTGCTTTGAGGAAAGATTCGGTTTCTCCACCCTGTGCTGGCCCTGCCTTCTCCTTCAACTCGCTCTTTCCTGCCCCTCACAAGCAGTCTTGGGAATATATTTCTAAGTGTTCTTGGCTCTGCACTGGTGTTTTTACAGCTTGACTGCAGAGACTCAGGAACACTAAAAATAGAGTAGAAAATAGTCTTTTCTACTTTATACCAACCTACTGAAAGAATGAGATTTCCTTGGTTAGAGTCCAGGCCAGACAAATTCAAATAGAGAGATAGGTACTTCTAAAACCTAGCAATTGTTTGAGTTAATTCTATTTGTTTGAGTTTAGTTTCTATTTCTCTTTCTCTCTCTCTGTGTATGCATATAGATATATATTCATATAAATATATATACTTTTAATATATATAATTATACTCATATAAATATATGCACATAAATATACATTTTAACTTTTCTGTAACTAACTTATCTGACTTCAAAAATAGCATTTCTCCAATGGATGAGATTATATACATGTACGCATACTGCAAATTGAAACTAAGTTCTCTCAGTCTCTACAAATATATATATATATGTGTGTGTGTGTGTGTGTGTGTGTATTTATGTTGTACGTATATATGTATATATATATGTGTGTATATATGTAAAGATATGAAGAGATTGATTAAGGAAATAAATTAACTCTCTCCACTTCTCTCCTTTCCTGCCAACCTTGGGCCCACAGCTTAGAAATGACAGGAAGAGTTGATGTATGTTTTGCAGTTGCTGTTTCTCTTTTGTAACAATAGAAGCTAAAATTTCTATAGTACTTTATTGTTTACAAAATGGAATATATGTATATATATAAATATGTAGATGTGTATGTAGATGTGTATGAATGTGTATGGGGAGATGTATATAATCTCATCCATTGGAAAGAATTCTAGATTTGGAGTCAGATAAAGTTAGTTACAGGAATGTTAAAATAAAGGGGTTAGAGTAGGTGACCTCTAAGGTCCCTTGAAGCTCTAAATTGATGATCATAGGATCATTTGCTCAAGAATCATTTATTAACCACCGATTATATGCTAAATGTTGCACTAAGCTGCAAGGATACAAAAAAAAGGCAAGAGATAGTCCCTACCCTCCAGGAGCTTATAGTCTAATGGGAGAGACGATGTACCAAAAACTATATACAAAAAAGATATAGACAGAATAAACTGAAGCTAATCACCCAAGGAAGGGAATTAACATTAAGAGTGATCTGGAAAGGTTTCTTATAGACCCAGTAGGTGTAAATTCTGCCTGGGACTAGAAGAAAGTAGGAGTCAGGGATGAGGAGGAAGAGCATTCCAGGCATGAAGACAGCTGGTGAAAAAAATCAGGAGATAGAATGTCTTGTTTCAGGAACAGGAAGGGGACCAGGGTTTCTGTAACAGATATTAGGGAATAAAGTGTAAGAAGACTAGAAAGTTAGGTGGTATCCATGAAGGACTTTGAACTCCAAAAAAGAGGATTTGATTGATCAAGCCTATGAGGTTGGAAGTACGATCGTAACAGCTGACATCCATATATCATATCAAATATCACATCATGTTGTGTCATGTCATATAACTCAAATCATGCCTATTCCTATGCATAGTATACCCTGAGCCATGGGCATGTATCCCTAGGGAATGCTACCATATGTTTGGTACATACAATACTGTGATCAGTATTGACCTAGTGGCATGTGAGCTGGCCTCAAGGTCAGGATGCCTTGTTTTCCAATACCACTATTGGTATATAGAAGCTGTGTGACTCTATCTGCCACTTAAGCTCTCAGTGTGGCTCAAGCATACTAGGTTTTAAGCTGCTATAAAGTTGCCATCTTGCATAGTTAAGGACAGTTTTCTCACCAGAAATTGCCAAACTAATAAAAACCATACATCCAGTCCTATGCATACATATTTCCACACGTCTGGGTTATATATATATATATATATATATATATATATATATATATATATATATACATAGATGTATTGTGCCATATACATATATGTGTATACATGGACATAAACTATTCCTATATGCTGCCTATACAAATATTATTATCCCCATTTTACAGATGAAGAAATTAAGATTCCTAAGAGTTATCTTTACCTATGACAAAACCATAGAGCTGGTATTTAACAAACATTTGCTAAACCGATTCAAGCCAGAATCAAACCCAGGTGTTTACCAACCTCAGCCTGAAGCTTTTTTGACTGACCTAAATTGTGTCCCCAAAGCTCTATTCCTCAACTATAATGAGAACCATTTAGCCACTAGGTGGCATTGATAGCCAAAAAGAATTCAGGAACATGGTGGGTCCAATGCTTCCCATAGTAATTCATGCCTGTACAAACAGAGCAGAAGTCTGAGTAATTAACTACCTTGTTCACTATGGTTCTCAGAGAGGTTAATGACTTTCTATCCTTCAGCTCTGTACTTCTCTCCAGAGTGGCAAAAAAAATTTAATAGTTGGCAAATGGATTTCTCCAATCAGAACTTAACTCTGAGTCAAAACCTACCCCCTTTAAATTGTTCTCTTTAAGTAACCACTAGCTCTAAGATCTCAGCATATGTAGGTGACTTTCCACCTGAAAGTCAGTCAATCAGTCAGTCAGCATTGATTAAGCAGCTAGGCATTGTGCTAAGCTTTGGTGATAAGAAAACAAGCAGAAAGAAAGGCAATACTGTTCTTAATAAGAAGCTTATATTCTAATGAGGGAAAGCAAAACATAAAAGCGGGGATGGAGGAGTGAGGGAAAGGGGTTGCGGCAGAAGGTAAGGGAGAGAAAGGAGTATGGTAGAGAAAGTTTTCTGGAGATAAGTCGGGAGTGTAATCTGGAGAAGAACGAAGATGTCTTTGGCCTAAGCCTCCTCTTTAAATTAGAGGTTGGGAGGAGCCAGTCAATGAAAGGCAGAGACTTCAGGGGTGGAGGTCACTTACAGTGTAAGAAGTAGACCAAGGGTGGAGTGGGCTTCCAGGGGGAGATGTTTCTATAGTATGATGGAGAAAGTCCTGTGGAGATGAGAGGAACCTCGAGGAGAACCACAGCAACTCAGCTTGAATTTTGCATATAGCTACTCTTGGCAGAGAATTGATAAGTGGATAAACAGCACATAATAACAGGATAAAAATGCATGACAAACATCTCCCAAGAAGCTGTAAGCCTCTTGCTCTGCTAGCCCCTGGAATTTCCCAAATGGTTCAGAAACTACTTGTTAACCAGGAATTCTGGGTTGGGCATAGTTTGAGTTGGTTTATTTCTCCAGCTTCTTCTCCTTGGATCAGATGCCTTGATCTCAACTCACACTTTCAGGAGGACCAGTCTGTATATGAATCAACAAGCACTTATTAAAATATAAGTATTATATTGATTTGTAATCAATAGGATGGACTCAAGATCCAGATAAACTTAGAAGCCAGTATCACTTCTCAGAGGGTATTATTCTGTCTCCCAGTCATTTTGTCACTTGAAAGGACCCTTGACCTCATCATCATGGAGGAGGGTGAGTGAACTTAGCAGCCTGTCCTAGCAAGGAGAAGTTAACTGTTATGGGGACCACTATCCTTTTCAGACCATGACTTTAAGCAAGGCTTCTATTTAACAGAGCATATTTTCTCTCATTTCTGTCACTGCTCTCAGTCACATTCCTACTTCTCTAAATGGGACAGCAGAAGAGAATGAGAAAGGGACTCTGCCCACAGGGTAATTTCTCAGGTGGGAATGGAACACTGATGGAAAGAGAAAGGGATTTCAGAAAAAGGCCAATATCCAAACAAGGTGTTTCATTTAACAGTCTCTAAAACAACATGGGCAGCTAGGTGGTACAATGGATAGAGCATTAAGTTTGGAGCTAAGAAGATTCGAATTCAAATCTGGCCTCAGACACTTATTGACTATGTGACCCTGGGCAAGTCACTTAACCACTATTTGTTGTAAAATGGAAACACACTGGAGAAGGAAATGGCAAACCACTCTAGTATCTTTGCCAACAACACACTAAACAACAGCTAATGCAAAGTATGGGAAAATGTTAATGGTCGCAAACTATAATTGTTGAGGAGGTAAGAATTTAACCATTGTTCCTACTTCCCCAATAAAGAACATCATGTAGAGAAAGAGAAAATTCTGGAAAAAATGATGATTCACAGCCAACCTGAGTCTTACACACACACTGCTCATTTCCCCATAATCCTTACTGTCAATCCCCTTTCAGAAACACCAAAGAAATGCTACACTTTTTCCTCCAACTACATCCAGATGTGTCATCACAATCTCATTTAACCTAATCTAAAAATATAAAAAAGTAGAATCCTCTAGAAAATACAAGGGAACAGTAAAATATAAATTTAAAACACCTGAGGAAGGAAAGCAGTTTGCACACCAAACTTTTTTCATTCAGTCCAAATGGAACATCTTTATCAGCGCCAAAAGAGATGTTACTGATTTGCTTCTAGCTGTGTGAACTACCCTCTGTTTCTTCTATTTCAACCAATCAATTCAAACAAAAAATGAACCAACAATGAAGCACCTACTATGTGCAAGGAACTGTTCTAAGTGCTGAGGATACATAAATAGAAATACTTAAAGAATATGTTCTGACTTCATGTCTCCCATCTTCAGCTGCCTATTGGACATCTGGAACTGGATGTTCCATAGATCTTTTAACTCAACACATCTAAAACAATTCATCAACTTCCCCAAACCCTCCCCTTTTCCAAATTTCCCTGTTACTATTGAAGCCACCACCGTCTTCTCAATTACCCAAACTTACCACCTGAATGTCCTCTTTGACTCCTCATCCTTTGTTCCTCCCATAACTAATCAGCTGCCAAGTCCGGTCTATTATCCTCTTGCAATAGCTTCACCATGTGTCCCTTTCTCTCCTCTGACCCTGCCACTCCCCTGGCAAAGGGCCTCATCCCCTCATACCTGAACCATCGCTATAGCCTTTTGGCTGATCTTCCTGCCTCAAGTCTCTCCCCCTTCCAGTTCATCATGCACTCAGCTACGAAACTAATAATGTCACACCCCTATTGAATAAATCCCAGTGGCTCCCTACTGCCTCCAGAATGAAATATAAAACCCTCTATTTGATTTTTCAAGTCCTTCCTGCCTTTTCCCTCTTCTACATTACTCCCTGACAAGTACTATACCCTTCCATCCTCTTCTTACCACAGGACACTCCATCTCCTGACTGTGCATCTTCCCTAGCTATCCTCCATGTCTGGCCTTTCCTCCCTCCTCATCTGACTCCTGGGCTTCCTTGGTTTCCTTTGAATCTCAACTAAATTTTCATCTTCTCCAAGAAGTTTTTCCTGATCCCCCTCAATTATCTCCTCTTTAGTCTCTATGCAGCTCTTTTTTGTACATAGTTGTTTGCATGTTGTCTCCTCGTTAGACTATGAGTTCCTCGAGAGTAAGAACTGTCTTTTGCCTTTTTTCCTTCCCCAACATTCAACCTAGTGCCTGGTACACAGTGGGCACTTAAATTCTTGTTGAAGTGACGACTTGAAATCAATACAACATAATTTGGTGGGAGGCACTAGCAGCTGGTGGATAAGGAAAATCCTCACATAGAAGGTGGTAACTGAGCTGAGCTTTGAAGGAAATTAGAGTATTTAAGAAGCAGACATGGGGGAGCAGCACATTCCAAACAGGGGGCACAGCTAGGGCAAAGTCCTGGAGACAAGAGATGGAATGTCATGATTATGGCCCAGTACGTAAAAAGGCCATTTTGGCCAGACTATAGACTACAAGAAAGGGAGCAATGCATGATAAATCTGGAAAGCTAAGCTGCAGCCAGGCTGTAAAGGGCTTCAAATGTCTGATAAATTTATGTTTGATCCCAAAGATAACTGTGCGGTTTAGCGACATAGACTGACATGCTTCAGGAAAATCACTTTGGGAGCTGAGTAGATGTAATATGGGACCCATGTCTTAGAATTCAAGTTAGAGTAATTGTAGAGATGGTATTGTCCAACCACCTCATTTTATGGATGAAGAAAATGAAATCCAGGGAAGGTATGACTTGACTAAGGTCATAGGAGTGGATGGTGCCAAAGGCAGGATTAGAACCCAAGTCCTATGCTCTTTAATCCTTCTGACTCATTCTCTTACTCTCTGAACATGTAATGTGTTTGGTCATGCATTGGAGACTATGGCATTCAAGACCTTGTCCTCATGATTTCTATTAAATCATCAGCTAGATGACAGTAAAATAAATGTGTTATTAAAGTTGCTTTTTTAAGCCCTGAACCCATTAAGCCAGGGAAAAGACCAGCCTCTCCTTTTATAAAGGATCACAAGTTAGGCTAATCTCCTTCTTCATGGCATTTTACTAATATATCATTAAGACCGTTTTATAGGACTCAATGTCATGCAATAGTCAGAGTGGTGTGGATATGCCTGAGAGCCTAGAACCGGTTGTAGAGAAAGAAGAAAACCTTATCTTAGACTTGGTCAACTATCCATCAGAAGGGATCCTTTGTCCTTAGGACTGCAAAACAGCTTCAGTATGACAAAACCATTGCTGGAGAATGGATGGACAGCACACCTCAGTGGCACAGCACTAGTCTCCAGTCATTGGAGAATCTCTGAGACCAGTTCTCTGTATGTTGTTTTTATTATTACAATTATTATGTATATTATTATCCTTTTTCTCTCCACTTCACTTCATACAAGTCTTCTTATGTCTTACAGGAATGAGAGAGACAGATGGGGAGAGGAGGTGATAGTACAGATTTTGCGGTTTATATTTTGTTTGTTAAAATTCCCTCTGTTTCTCTCTTTCTCTGTGTCTCTGTCTCTCTCTATTTCTCTCTGTGTCTGTGTCTCTCTCTCTCTGTGTCTTTCCTTCCCTTCTTTCTCCTTGTTCTTTACCTCCATTTGGAGCACTTATCTGTTTTGAATGTAGAGGGAATGAGGACAGGCTGACCTTTTTACTTCACCATCTTGCTAGAAGTCCCCTGCTGAACAGAGAAAACTTAAGACTATATGCTGCCAAGTCTAAGACTCCACTTCCAGCCTTCTGACCCCTACTCTAAAATTCTTTCCACTCCATCACACCAATGTCTAGTCTGGAGTTTCTCAGATAAACACCAGATGGTGTCATCTGTCGAGTGTGTCGTCCAACTATTTCCACGCCACAGGGGAGCCTGGGAGAAGAGAGTAGCCCTCTAACTCCTAATAGGCTCCCTATGACATGCATCTTTCTTCTTCTGCCTTCTCCCTGGTTCCAACATCCTCCTGGTCTTTTGCATAGCTCTCCAATTCCCTTCCCTTCCCTATTCCTATATAGTACAAGGGCAAGGAAGGGAAAAAAGGGAATAAACATTTATATAGCACCTACAATGTCCCAAATACTGTGGTAAGTGCTTATGTAAATACTATTCTGTTGGATCCTTGTGACAATCCTAGGAGGGAGGTGTTACTATTACCCCATATTACAGTTGAGGAAACCAATGAAAATAATGGCAAAGTGATTTGCGCAGGGTAACACAGCTAGTGGCTGAGGCTAGATTTGAAGTCAGGTTTTCCTCATTCCAGGCCCAGGGCTCTCTCCATTGCATTATCAGTTGTCTGCATAAATACAATGGCATTAACTCATATTTGCATAGATCCTTTTCCACATATTAATCATCTCACTTGGAGTAAAGTTCAGGTGATGGCCTCATTATCTCTGTTTTGCAACCTCAAAAAAGGGAAAGGACTTGCCCAAACTTCAACAAATAAGAACCATCAGAACTGGTCAGAATTTAACTGAGGGTCATGACTCTAAACACAGAGAGATTTCCCCAATATATTAGGTTAGTGATATGAGTTTGGGGGAAGATGAGGCAGGTAGCATGGCACAGAGTTCTATGTTGGGAAACCCAGATCCTCTCCTGCCACTCAGCACCCTTGTGACTTTGGGCTAATAATTTAACCTCTCTGGGGCTCAGTTTCCTCACCTAGTATGTTAAGGCACTGAACAAGTTTAACTCTAAAGTCCCTTTTAGGTATAAATATAGGATCTTCTTTTTCCTTGGTAACTGGAGAGCCTTAGAAAACAGAGGGAGAGGTGATGCTGAGAGGGGGATGAGCAGCACAATGGCCCTGGGTATTGAAAGTAGGGTGGGGAAAACAAAAGGAACAATCTTATAATGGGAGTGAAGGGCAGAGAGAGTTGAGGAGAGCCTGGGGATCTTTGGCTTACAAATTCCAGGGAGGCTAATTCCAGGAACTGTCTTCCTTCAGGGAATTATAGAACTTTTTTCAAAGATGTTGATTTCTATCTTTTGCAACATGTAGGATAGACCAAGTATTACCCTGTTTATGTACAAGGAAATGTAAGATGCAAATGTGGTTCCATAAAGATTCCAGAAATTCTAAGAGTTCAGGAGGGGAAGTCTCCAACCCTTAACAAGGGATCATGGGGCCTTTCCAGTGCCTCTGAAAATCAATGGATCATCAGTTCTTTATTCACATAGTGCAAAGGTAAGTGTACAAAATTTAGAAACAGACAACCTGGGTTCACATCCTAACTCTGCTACTTACTCCTTCTATGACTTTGGACAAGTCTTTTAGGCTTTCAGTTTCCTCGTCTGTAAATGGAGAGGGTTGGACTAAGGACCTTGCCTCTAGTAGCATCCCTTCCAACTTTAAAGCTATGAGTCTGGAATCCCAAGTACTGACTACTTTTCTGAGTACTGTGCATTGTCAAGGATACCAATAAATATAAGTTAGGGTTCCTTCCCTCAAGCAGTTTATAGTCTAGTTGGGAAGATAACACACACACACACACACACACACACACACACGTGAGACAATGAGTCAAATAATAAAAGCTGGTAAGTACACTTCCTTAATGAAGGCTTTTCTATTCCCTCCAACTACTAGTGCCTTTCCCCAAAGTTATTTTTTTCTTTTTATTTTGAAAATGCTTTTATCTGTAGACATTGTCTTGCTTAATCAAATTGTAAACTCACTGAGGGCAGGGAATGTTTTCATTTCTGTTTTTTTATCTTTGCATCCCTAGTGCTTAACATGATGCTTAGAATATAATAGAGATTTAATAAATACTTGATGATTAATAATAAAACACTGAATTGTCTGGTCTAGACTAGAAGTACTATATCACTTCAGAGAAAGAGAGAAGTAAGGGTAGCAGTGGTCAGGAAAAGCTTCCTAGAGGTGGCAGGACTCAAGCTAGAAATGAGAAGATTTAACTGGAGAATGGAAATGAGAGAGCAAAGTGTTCTAAGACAAGCATGAACGAAAGCAAAGGTCGACAGGAGTATGTGGCCTTCATGGTACAGTGAGGCGTTCAGCCTGATTAGAACAGAGGATCTAAGGTGGAAATAGTGGGAGGAAAAAGCCAATTATGGGGGATATTGAAAGTTATGTAGAGCTTAGACTCCATGAGGTAGGAAATAAGGAACCATTGGGGATTTTTTGAATATGAAAATGATGGGAAATTACATTTAACTTCTCTGAGCTTCAATTTATTTTCTTATAAATTAAAGACGTTAGAATAGATGATCTCCAACTTCACTTCTTAATGACTTGGAAATATCATGGTTCATAATTCTGATGAAAGAGCCCAACTCTGGATTTACTTTCCCAACCTACATGTGGCTACAATGAGCATGAAATGTCTGTGCCTAGTGTGGGATGGGTAGATGGGTATTTGACCTGGGATCTGGAAAGCCCCATTCCAAATCTCCAAATGAAGACTTATATTTCAGCCTTTAGTGGAGAGGAGGGGAAGGGCCTTGGCTGCACTGCCTGTTGCCGTGAAAGGGAGGATCCCAGACAGAAGTGTCTAGGCAATCATTTCTTCAGTCTTGGACTATTGGGCTAGCGCAGGAGTGGGAACCCATGGCCCTGAGGCCACATATAGAGAGTGCTCCCCAGAGAAGTCTGTTCTTAACAATCTATAGGGGTTCAAGAGCTGAGAATTAAGAGATGTAGTGAGAGCTTGTTTCATCTCTGGACCTTCCATTAGCCACTGAAAATTTATGCCTTCCTTATCATGCCTCTAGTAATCTCTTCATATTTATACAGTGTTTTGCTTGTCCAATCAGAAGTTTAATCTTCCGCTGCATATGCAGCAGGCCTTCAAAGATCATCTCTAAGTCTGGATAGGCATGGGATTACAAAAGAAATGTTTAAAAAAATATTCATCTCAATGTGGATATCTGATGAATTGGAAGGCAATAAGACTAAAAATATAATCCACTTTTCTGAGGAAAAAGAAAGGAGGGGACAGATCTTTGGTCGGTCCCATAAATGATTTTACTTAGAAAACTTCATGTCTCCCAAGCTCTGTCTTCTAATTTATTTGAAAAACAAAACTGTAAGTCAAGGCTCTCAGAGTTTTTGCTCTACTGAAGCTAGAGTGTATCTTTTGTCACCTTTCCTTTGGCCCAGACTATTTTTGGATAGCTATTATCATTAGAATGTTCTTTTCCTGACCTGAAGTCTAAGTTTTCATCTTTACAGCTTTCACTCAGTGTTCCTGGTTGTGCCCTCTGGGGCCAAAAAGAACCAGATTAATCCCTTCTCCATATGAGGGAGCTTAAAATGTTTGAATCAGCTATCATGGTCCACATATCCCCCATCCCCACCCCCAGCTGCCATGTTCAGCTCTTGCATAAACCAACATCCTACACCTTTTATCAAGATAAGGTCAAAATGGATACATGACGTAGATATAAAAAGTGATATTACAAGAAAATTTGAATTTATGGAACATATTACTTGTCAGACTTACAGATAGGAGAACAATCTATGAATAAACAAGAGATAGAGAGTAAAGCTAGGTGTAAAATGGATGATTTCAATTACATTAATTTAAAAATGTTTTGTACAAATAAAACAAATGTACACAAGATGAGAAGGAAAGCAGAAAATTGGAGAAAATTTTATAAACAGTTTCTCAGATAAAGGTCTCATGTATCAATTATAAACATGCCCAATTCTTTCAACCAAATTGGTATCATTGTCAGGTACTTCATTAGCAATGGAAACAAAGATATTGGTGATAGAGGGATGCACTTGTGACATGGATTATCTTTCCACTTCTCCTAAGGTTTCTTTCTCTATAGTGATTTCCCTTAAATGATAGAGAGGGAGGTCCTACCTACTCCCTTTCAGCCCCGCCCCTGCAAAAAAAAAAAAACTTCATTCCTAGAGCATTTTTCAAAATGAGATAGGCTTAAAACCCAATGGAACCAAGATTAGGAGGGAAACAGAAAACTGGGAAAGAATTTTTGTGTCTCTGAGAAAGGCCTCATTTCTTAAATATATAGAGAACTAAGTCAAATTTACAAGAATACAAATCAATTCCCAGTTGATAAATGGTCAAAGGATATGAACAGGCAGTTTTCAGAGCAAGAACTTAAAACTATCTATAGTCATACGAGAAAATTCTCTAAATCACTATTGATTAGAGAGGTGCAAATCAAAACAACTCTGAGGTGCCACATCACACCTTTCAGACTGGCTAACATGACAAAACAAGAAGATGATAAATGTTGGAGAAGATGTGGGAGAGTTGGAACACTAATTCATTGTTGGTGGAGCTGTGAGATCATCCAACCATTCTGGAGAACAATTTGGAACTATGTACAAAGGGCTACAAAAATGTGCATACTCTTTGACCCAGTAATCTCACTTGTAGGACTGAATTCCATAGAGATCATAAAAATGGGGAAGGGTCCCACATGTATAAAAATATTTATTTGTGGTGGCCAAAAACTGGAAATCAAGGGGATGTCCATCAATTGGGGAATGGCTGAACAAGTTGTGATATATGAATGTAATGTAATACTATTGTTCTATAAGAAATGATGAACAAGAAGACTTCAGAAAGGCCTGGAAAGACTTATATGAACTGATGCTGAGTGAAAGGAGCAGAACCAGGAGAACTGTGTACACAGTAACAGCCACAGTGTGTGAGGAATTTTTCTGGTAGACAGCCCTTCACAGCAATGCAAGGATCTAAAACATCCTCAAAGGACTCTTGAGGCAAAATGCCTTCCATATTCAGAGAAAGAACTATGAATTTGCAACACAGAATGAAGCAGACTATTTTCTCTTGTGCTATGTTTTGTTTCAGTTTGTTTTTTCTCATGGTTTGCCCCATTCATTTTAATTCCTCTATGGAACATAATGAATATGAAAATGTACTTAATAAGAATGTATGTATAGAAATCATATAAGATTGCATACTGTCTCAGGGAGGGCAGGAGGAGCAGGGGGAGAAAATCTAAGACTTATGAAAGTGATTGTATAAAACTGAAAACAATTAAATTAATTAAAAAAAGAGAAAGTGAAATAAAGGATCAATGTTCATCCTATAAAAAAATGAGATGGGTTTATATCAGAGATAGCATAGAGTAGTGGATGGAATATTGGGTCTGGAAGTTAGGAGGGGTTAGGTTAAAAAAATCATACCTCTAACATATACCTGCCACTGCATTAGCCTAGGCAATCCAGTCAACTTCCATATACCTCAGGTACCTCCCTAAGTCAAGACCATCTAAGTTATAGAGGAGATGTTACTTATGTTGGCAGAATGAACTCAAACATTTTTCATATGTTTGTATGTATCTAAATGTATATTGTTGTTCAGTTGTTTCAGTTGTGTCCAACTCTTTGTGACCCCATTTTGGGGTTTTCCTGGCAAAAATTCTGAAGTGGCTTGCTATTTTACAGATGAGGAAACTGAGAAAAAGTGTTAAGTGACTTGTCCAGGATCACACAGCTAGCATCTGAAGCCAGATTTGAGCTCAGGACAAGGAGTCTTCCTGACTCCAGGCCTGGCTTTCTATCAACTGTACCACCTAGTTTGCTTATTAGCTCTATGCTAAGATTAATTCAGATGTCAATACTTAAGACAATAAAAATCTGGAAAATAGTGCAGCACAATTGAGAAACAAGGAAAGAGGAAGTATTTTGTTCTGGGAGACTGCTCTGACATTTCTATCCATAAGGTACAATAGTAGCTTGCAGGTATATACCACTTTAAGGTTTACAAAGTGCTTACATATGATATATTACACAACACCTCCAATAATAGCTAATATTTATGTAACACTATGTACCAGGCGCTGTGCTAAATAACATTTTGTAATTATTTTATTATTTGATCCACACAATAACACTGTGACATAGGTTTTATTATTATTGCCAGTTTTCAGGTGAGGAAACTGATTCTGACAGTGGTTAAGTGACTTGTGCAGGGTCACACAACTAGTAAGTGTCTGAGGCCAGATTTGAATTCAGGAAGACAAGTCAGCTTGCCTCCAGGCCCCCCACTGTGTCCACTTAGACACCTAGCTTCCCCAACTTCATTTGTTAAGCTTCTCCAACATTCAGCCTTTTCTAGTGCTATTGAGAATGGCCTTTGATGAGTCTATGCCAATTGAAGTTGTGCCTGTATAATTCCCCCACACAATCATTTTAGATTAAGAGTTCTTCCTAGCACCCAATTACATGCTTCACAACTCAATTTTCAGAACTAAGAAAATGCATGTATATGAGCAAGTGTACAAAAAAAATGGTACAGTAAATAATGGTGCAATCTCCTTGGGTTATGGTATCAGATTATTATATATCTTTAGTTCAGCCAGATCAGGGAAAGAAGGGGTGAACTACCTTTTCCCCAAAGAGATATATTTCTGGTATACCACAGTTTGTCTTAGAGAAGAAGCAGATTAACATTAGCACAATTGCTGTAAACAAATTAGGGGAGCAAGGAATAGTTTATTTGTCAGATTTATGGAGAATGGTGGAATTTATGACCAAACAAGAGATAGAGAACATTATGAAATGCAAAATGGATGATTTTGATTACATTAAATTTAAAAGTTTTTCCATAAACAAAGTCAATGCAACCAAGACTAGGAGGGAACCATCAAACTGGGAAAGAATTTTTACAACTAGCATCTGTGATAAAGGTCTCATTTTTAAAATACAGAAAACTGAGTTAAATTTATAATAATACAAGTCATTTCCCAATTGATGAGGTAAAGGATATGAACAGGCAGTTTTCAGAGCAAGAAATCAAAGTTATCTATAGTCATAAGAAAAAAAATGCTCTACGTCACTATTGATTAGAGAGATGCTAATCAAAACAACTCTGAGGTGCCACATCACACCTTTCTGATTGGCTAACATAACAAAACAGGAAGATGATAAGTGTTGGAGAAGATGTGGGGGAGTTGGAACACTAATTCAATGTTGGTGGAGCTGTGAAATGATCCAGCCATTCTGGAGAGGAATTTGGAACTATATCCAAAGGACTAAAAAATTGTGCACATACCCTTTGAGCCATCAATATCACTTCTAGGACTGTATCTCCAAGAGATCATAAAAATGGGGAAGGGTCCCACATGTACAAAAATATTTATTTGTGGTGGCCCAAAACTGGAAATCAAAGGGATCCTCATCAATTGGGGAATGACTGAACAAGTTGTGATATATGAATGTAATGTAATACTATTGTTCTATAAGAAATGATGAACAAGAAGACTTCAGAAAGGCCTGGAAAGACTTATATGAACTGATGCTGAGTGAAAGGAGCAGAACCAGGAGATTGTACACAGCTGTTTCATTTCCCTGAGCTTCAGTTTCTCCATCTATAAAATAAAGGGATTGGAAGGGTTTTTAAACTGGAAGCTGTGAACTTTAAAAAATTTGAGAACTAAGTTAAATTTACAAGAATTCAAGTTATTCCCCAATTGATAAATGGTCAAAGGACATGAACAGGCAGTTTTCAGAGGAAGAAATTAAAGTTATCTATAGTCATATGAAAAAAATGCTCTAAATCACTATTGATTAGAGAGATACAAATCAAAACAACTTTGAGGCACATCACCCCTTTCAGATTGGCTAACATGACAAAACAAGAAAATGACATATGTTGGAGAAGATGTGGGACAGTTCGAACACTAATTCATTCCTGTGAGCTGATCCAATCATTCTGGAGAGGAATTTGGAACTATGCCCAAGGGTCACAAAAATATACATACCCTTTGAGCCAGCAATATTACTTCTAGGACTATATCCCCAAGAGATCATAAAAATGGGAAAGGATCCCGCATGTTCAAAAACATTCAGAGCAGCTCTCTTTGTGGTGGATAAAAACTGGAAATCAAGAGGCTGTCCATCTATTGTGGAATGGCTGAACAAGTTGTGGTATATGAATGTAATGAAATGGAAGGTGGTATAGGAAATAATGAACAGGAGGACTTCAGAAATACCTGAATAAACTCATATGAACTGATACTGAGGGAAGTGAGCAGAACCAGGAGAACATTATACACAGTAACAACCACAGTGTGCATGGACTGTTTTTGATAGACTTCATCCTCCATAGCAAGGCAAGGACCTAAAATATGCCAAAGGATTCATAATGCAAAATGCCACCCACATCCAGAGAAAGAACTATGGAGTTGAAACACAGAATGAAGCAGACCGTTTTCTCTTTGGTTATATTTGGTTCTGTTTATTTTTACTCATGTTTTTTCCCATTTGTTTTAATTCTTCTATGCAACATGACTAATGTGAAAATAAGAAATATTTGTGGGAGTTGGAGCCAAATGGCAGAGTAGAAAGATGCACATACTGTAGCTCTCCCCCTACAGTCCATAAAATACTTGTAAAAAATGCCTCTCAACAAATTCTAGAGCAGCAGAAGCCACAGAACAACAGAGTGAAAGACATTTCCATCCAAAGGTAACCTGGAAGACTGATGTAAAAGGTATATTTGGAGGCTGAGCTGAGCAGAGCGCAGCCCTGATCA
Organism: Bettongia penicillata ogilbyi; assembly: GCA_023548195.1. Lineage (NCBI taxonomy): Eukaryota > Metazoa > Chordata > Mammalia > Diprotodontia > Potoroidae > Bettongia > Bettongia penicillata. Next base: position 14,643,929 of record JAJHZJ010000413.1, on the reverse strand, counting down.
TGAGTCACTGGGAGAAATAGAACCTAAACAGGCCTCTGGGGCAGAATCCCCAGCAGGGAGGGTCTCAGATCCCTCAGCACACAAGCGCCAAAGAAAGCTTCAAAGGTCAGTGAGAGAGCTTTCCCAGCTGGGCCAGAGGGGAGCAAGGTCCCCCCTCAGCACAAGCCCCAGACAGTGGTTGCAGCAAAAGCAGCAGCAGTGGGGCAGCAGTGATGTGTGGCAATGTTAGAGTGGGTGGCAGCTTCCATTGTGGAAGTGGCTCAGCTTAAAGCCCCTGGGGGAATTGAGCAGCTGATCTGAATCAGCCCTGAGCATGGTCCTGGGGGGAGGAGGAGCATTAGGACCCTCCTCTTGACAAAGGATTCAGAAGTCAAGTAACTAGCTAGGAAAATGCCCAAAAAAAGGGGAAAAAAATAAAACCATAGAAGATTACTTTCTTGGTGAACAGGTATCTCCTTCCATGCTTTCAGATGAGGAAGAACAATGCATACTCTCAGAGGAAGTCAATGCTTCTGCCTCCAGTACCTCCCAAATGAATATGAAATGGGCTCAGACCATAGAAGAGCTTGAAAAAGGAGTCATCAGTTTGCTAACGGAGAACCAAAAAAAACCCAAATGCTGAGGAAAATAACACCTTTAAAAATAGGCTATTTCAATTGGAAAAAGAGATCCAAAAAGCCAATGAGGAGAAGAAGGCTTTAAAAAGCAGAATCAGCCAAATGGAAAAGGAAGTTCAAAAACTCACTGAAGAAAATTGTTCTTTAAAAATGAGAGTGGAGGTGAGAGAAGCTAATTACCATATAATAAAACAAGAAATTACAAAACATACATACATAATGACTATAACATACATAATGACTATATAATAAAACAAGAAATTACAAAACATACAAAAAATAGATGATAATGTGAAATATCTCACTGCAAAAACAACCGACCGGGAAAATAGATCCAGAAGAGACAATTTAAAAATTATGGGACTACCTGAAAGCCATGATCAGAAAAAGAGCCTAGACATTATCTTTCATGAAATTATCAAGGAAAACTACCTTAATATTCTAGAACCAGAGGGCAAAATAAATATTGAAAGAATCCACCAATTGCCTCCTGAAAGAACCCAAAGAGAAACTCCTGGGAAGATTGTGGCCAAATTTCAGAGTTCCTAGGTCAAGGAGAAACAATTCAAGCATTGTGGAAATGCAATCAGGATAACACAGGATCTGGCAGCTTCTACATTAAAGGATCAGAAGTCAAAGGAACTGGGAATAAAACCAAGAATCATCTACCCAGAAAAACTGAGTATAATACTTCAAAGGAAAAAGTGGTCATTCAATGATATAGAGGACCTTGAAGCATTCTTGATGAAAAGACCAGAACTGAAGAGAAAATTTGACTTTCAAACATAAGAATCAAGAGAAGCATGAAAAGGTAAACAGGAAAGAGAAATCATAAAGGACTTTCTAAAGCTGAACTGTTTGTATTCCTACATGGAAAGAAAATATTTGTAACTCTTGAGACTGTTCTCCGTATTTGGATAGGTGGAGGGATTATACCTCCCCACACACACACACACACACACACACACATATAGATAGAGAGCATGGGTTGAGTTGAATCAGAAGGGATGATATCTATAAAAAATAAAATTAAGGGGTGAGAGGAACATATTGGGAGGAGAAAGGGAGAAATGGAATGGGGCAAGTTATCACTCATAAAAGAGGTAAGAAAAATCTTGTTCAATGGAAGAGAAAAGGGAGGAGATGAGAGGGGGAAAGTGAAGCTTACTTTCTTCACATATGGCTTAAGGAGGAAATAACATGCTCACTAAATTTGATATGAAAATCTATCTTACACTACAGGAAAGTAGGGGAGAAGGAGATAAGTGGGAAGAGGGGGATGATAGAAGGGAAGGCAAATGGGGGAAGGGAGCAACTAGAAGTAAACATGTTTGGGAAGGGATAAGGTCAAATGAGAGAATAGAATAAAGCGGGAACAGGGTAGGATGGAGGGAAATATAGTTAGTCTTATACAACATGGCTATTATGGAAGTCTTTTGCAAAACTACACATATATAGCCTATATTGAATTGCTTGCCTTCTCAGTGGGGATGGATGGGGATGGAAAAAGAGAGAGAAGCTGGAATTCAAAGTATCAGAAATGAATGTTGAGAATTGTTCTTGCATATAACTGGGAAATAAGAAATACAGGTAATGGGGTATAGAAATCTATCCTGTCCTATAAGAAAAGAGAAGATGAGGCTAAGGGAAGGGTGGGGTGTGACAGAAGGGAGAGCACATTGAGGGAAAGGGCAATCAGAATGCAAGGTGTTATGGGGAGAGGGGTGAGATGAGGAGAAATATTGAAACTCCAAATTTTGTGGAAATGAATGCTGTAATCTAAAAATAAATTTAAAAAAAAAGGAATGTATGTGTAGAACCCATATAACATTGCAAGTTGTCTTGGGGAGAAAGAGTGAAGGGAATGTGAGAAAAATTAAAACTCATGAAAGTGATTGTTGAAAATTAAAAACAAATAAGTAAATAAATTTGGAGGAGAAAATAAAATAAAATAAACAGCACAGTTGCTTTGCAATATGCATTTGTATTTAAGTATAGGATTATCTTAGATACTACTAGCAAAAAATAATGGAACATAGGAGAAGGTAAAACAACATGATTAGTTTCCTGAATAGACATGGGTCAGCAGACAGGAAATATGGACCAAGAAAGAAAGTGATCTGGAGAATGACTTAAAGTCAAGGGAAAGGGAACAAGCATTTATTAAGCACCTACTATATTCCAGGCATTGGGCTATGTGCTTTACAAATATTTTCTCGTTTGATCCTAGTAAGCATTATTATCATCCTAACTTCACAGTTGAGGAAACTGAAGCAGCCATGCTAGGTGACTTGTCCACGGTCATACAACTAGCAAGCATTGGAGGCTGAATTTGAACTCAAGTCCTGCCTCTCGGTCCAGCACTCTGCTCTATTCACTGCTTCAGCAAATGAAGCAAGAGCTAGTTAAATCATGAGAGAGTTGACAAGGCAGTCATTTGTGGAACTTAACCTGAGGGATTCCAGGAATAAAAGCGAACAGCTCAGCTCAGAGAGCTTCATTCAGAAAGCTAAATTTTACCTTCAGCAAAGCTACAAAGGAAGTTGGTTCCTTTCAGGATTATAACTGACAAGAGAGTCTTGCTAACTGTTAGAGCCATTACTTTAGATCAGGCTTACATTTTGTCTTTCTGGGACTGTTACAATAGCCTCTTAAGAACACACCCTACCTCAAATCTCTCTGCCTAGAAGCAGTTAAGTGATGTGGTGGGTGGAGTCAGGAAGACCGGAACTTAAATCTGGCCTCAGATACTTAGTAGTTGTGTGACCCTGTGCAAGTCATTTAACCTTGTTTGCCTCAGCTTCCTCAACTGTAAAATGGGGGTAATAGTAGTAACATATTTCTCAGGGCTGTTATGAAAATCAAATGAGATGGTATTTATAGCACTTAAAATAGTGCTCGTAACACAGTAGGCACTTTATTAAATGTGTTTCCTTCATTCTTCTTTTCTCTCACAGCTATCAAAATTATTGTCCTAGAGCGGAGCCAAGATGGCGGAGTAGAAGGATGCACGTTTACGAGCTCCGAAACCAAAGCCCATAGAATTAATGTAAAAAGAGTCCCCCATAGCTTCTGGGTGAATACAAGGTGTGCAGAAGCAGAGTGGAAGAGATTTCCGTTCCAGGGAGCCCTGAAGACCCGTCCCCAAGGTCCGGCGCGCCCCGGAAAGTAAACCCGACCCCCAGCGCTGCCCTGGCTGAGGCCGCAGAAAAGCTGATCCGAGCAGGCTTCAGAGACGGAAGCCCCAGCAACCGGGAAAGTCCCTCCACCCACAGAAGCTACAGGTCAGTGAGAAAGAAAGCCGGGCTGAAGGAGAGGGGAAGCGGGGCGTCTCTGTGACTCGGGCCCCCTCAGAAGGAAGCGGCGGCGTCGGGGACGGGGGCAGGAAGCGGCGGAGGCAGAGGTGTGGGCGGTGGCTGAGGCAGCAGCGGCCCAAGACTCAGGAATTCCCCAGCAGCAGGCAGGATCTTCATTACGGAAGATTCCCGCATAAAACCTGACGGAGCTGAGCCTGGGAGACGGCCCTGCCCCCAGCCCGCTCTGTTACTGAAGGCTTCTGCTTAAAGCCCCCAAGGGACCGGGATTTGGGAGGCGGGCCCCCCCACCCCGCCCCCACCCGTTCCATTCCTGAAAGTCTCTGCATAAAGCCCTCCGAGGGATCAGTCTCTGAGGCAGCCCTGGCCCCACCCCAGCACCTGAACTAAAGCTCACTGACAGCCGGCAGGAGGAAAGCCCATTTAAATCTCAGAGGCCAAGCACTAGCTGGGAGGATCCAGGCGGGGGTGGAAAGGAATCTCAGAAGTCAAGTAACTGGCTGGGAAAATGCCTAGAAAAGGGAAGAAAAATAAGACTTTAGAGAGTTTTTTCCAACAAATGCAAATGATCCCGACCTTCGGATCTGACGAAGATGAGGACGTATTCCTGCCATCAGGAAAAGACATGGAGGGCAGGGCCTCAGTACCCCAGACACCCCAGGGGGGTGGTGGGTGGGCTCAGGCCCTGGAAGAGCTCAAAAAGGATTTTGAAAAGCAAATTAGACAGGTGGAGGAAAAACTGGGAAGAGAAATGTCAGAGATGCAACAAAAGTATGAAAAACAGGTCAATACCTTGGTAAAGGAGACCCAAAAAAATGCTGAGGAAATTAACACCTTGAAAAATAGGCTCACCCAATTGGCAAAGGAGGTTCAAAAAGCCAATGAGGAGAAGAATGCTTTCAAAAGCAGAATTAGACAAATGGAAAAAGAGGCTCAAAAGCTCACTGAATTTAATAGTTCTCTCAAAATTAGAATGGAACAGATGGAGTCTAATGACTTTATGAGAAACCAAGAAATCACCAAACAAAACCAAAAGAACGAAAAAATGGAAGAGAATGTGAAATATCTCATGGGAAAAACAACTGACTTGGAAAATAGATCCAGGAGAGACAATTTAAAAATTATGGGACTACCTGAAAGTCATGATCAAAAAAAGAGCCTAGACATCATCTTCCATGAAATTATCAAGGAAAACTGCCCTGACATTCTAGAACCAGAGGGCAAAATAAGTATTGAAAGAATCCATCGATCACCACCTGAAAGAGATCCAAAAAGAGAAACTCCTAGGAACATTGTGGCCAAATTCCAGAACTCCCAGCTCAAGGAAAAAATCTTGCAAGCAGCTAGAAAGAAACAATTCCAGTACTGTGGAAATACAATCAGGATAACCCAAGATCTAGCAGCTTCTACATTAAGGGATCGAAGGGCATGGAATAGGATATTCCAGAAGGCAAAGGAACTAGGATTCAAACCAAGAATCACCTACCCAGCTAAACTGAGTATAATACTTCAAGGGAAAATATGGTCTTTCAATGAAACAGAGGACTTTCAATCATTCTTGATGAAAAAACCAGAGCTGAAAAGAAAATTTGACTTTCAAACACAAGAATGAGAAGAAGCATGAAAAAGTAAACAGCAAAGAGAAGTCTTAAGGGACTTACCATGAGTGAACTGTTTACATTCCTACATGGAAAGACAGTATTTGTAACTCTTAAAACTTTTCTGTATCTGGGTAGTTGGTGGGAACACACATACACATGTACACGCATGCACACACATACACACATGCACACACATACAGAGATAGAGAGCACAGATTGAACTGAATAGGATGGGACCAAACCTTAAAAGAAACTAGGGTAAATGGTGAGAGAGAAATATAGGGGGAGGGAAAGGAAAGGGGGTAACTATATGTCATTTAAGAGGCAGGTAGGAGTTTTTCTTAGTGGAGGGAAAAAGAGGAGAGCTGAGAAAAAAAAAACAAAAAACAAGAAGTTTACTCTCATCACATTTGACTAAACGAAGGAGTGAAATGCACACTCATTGTGGTATGAAAACCTATCTTACAGTATAAGAAAGTGGGGGAGAAAGAGATATTGCAAGGGGGGGGGATGATAGAAGGGAGGGCAAAGGGAGGAGGGAGCAATTTGAAGTCAACACTTGGGGAGGGACAGGATCAAAAGACAGAAGAGAAACAATGAGGGGCAGGTTAGGAGGGATGGTAATCCAGTTAGTCTTACACAACACGACTATCAGGGAGGTCATTTGCAAAACTACACAGATATGGCCTATATTGAATTGCCTGCTGTCCCAAAGGGAATGGGTGGGGAGGGAGGGATGAGGAGAATTTGGAACTCAAAGTTTTAGGAACAACTGTTTAGTATTGTTGTTGCAACTAGGAAAGAAGACATACAGTTAAGGAGGAATAGAAAGTCATCTGGCCCTACAGGAGAAAAGAGAAGATGGAGACAAGAGAAGGGAGAGATGACAGAAGAGAGGGCAGATTGGAGATAGGGAAAATTAGATTGCTTGGGATATTGGGTGGGGGGAGGGGAGAAAAGGGGAGAAAATTTGGAACCCAAAAATTTGTGAAAATGAATGTAAAAAATTTAAATAAATAAATTAATTAAAAAAAAAATTATTGTCCTAAAGGGCCCATCTGGCCATTTTCTCCTATTTAGTAACCTCTGGTGGCTAGTACCCTCTAGGATCAAATACAGAATTCCTTGTTTGGACAGTTAAAGCCCACCACAACATGGCTCTGGACAACTCCCTTAACGACTTATGACACTTCCCTTTCCTTCCTGTGCTCTAATCCAGCCACATTGACTGTGTTGCTGTTTCTTATACACAGCTCTCCTCCTCCCATCTCTGGGCTTCTTTACCAGCTATCCATGCCTGGAGTGCACCTCTGTCTCACCTCTGTTTCTCTGAAAAAAACCAGTATAAGTGATATCTACAACACAAGACCTTCCCCAATCCTCCTCTTTACTCCCAGTTGCTAGTACATTGTTCCCCAACCTTACTTTTGCATATATGACATGTACATATATGTCGTCTCATGAATAGAATACAAACCACTTGAAAGAAGGGACAATTCCACTTCTGTCTTTGTAACTCTAGCATCTAACATTGAATAAACACCTGTTTCTTGCTTACTTTCTTGATTTGTGGTCTTGGCAAAAGTGACCAGCGGTCACTACAGGACTACCTTTTGTAGGATAAGTGAGGTAGCTTCACCCCATTGATAGTACAGACCAGTTACAATTTATTTCTACAGAGGTAGGAGCATAGTTCCTACCCTCAAGTAATCTCAGGTCTCAGCAAAAAAGGAATTTAACAATGAAACAACAGAGATCATTGTGGATCACATACAATTATTTTTTTCAAGTATTTCCTGTGAATAGCTCATGTGAGTAAGAAGAGAGAGGTTAAGGACTGTGAGGGAGGGACAGCTTATTCAGGAAACAGAGGAAGTGTTTTCCTAGAACCAAGGCCTCCTTTTAGGGGAACGGAGGGAGATAAAATTAGCTGTAAAGGTGGAGCTGCATGGCAGAAGGCTTTCAATACCAAAATGAAATATTTGGGTTTGATCCAACGTGCAGTGGGAATTATTATAGTTTCTTGAGAAAGGAATGACATGGTTAAAGTAGCATTTTAGCATGATTAATCTGGCAACAGTGGGCAGGATTTACTGGAAGAGAAAGGATCTGGAGGTGAGTAAATTATGTTAGGATTCTATTAGCAACCCCATCAGGGTTATTTTTGGAACAGTTTTTAGAATGAATAATCCCTAATCCTTGAAGGAGGATTTTTAAAAATGCATGTACTGTCCTCTGACTCCCTTTTTCCCCCTCTCTTCATAAAATTGCACTAGGTTGTTTTTTCCCTTCAAAGTTGTTGGGTTTTTTTAATTTTCCTGTTAATTTTTGATATTAATGCAACATCTGGACTTCATAACAGCCCTGTGTAACCTGAACTTGGGGCCCATTAAAGGGACTTTACTTTTTGTCACATAGCAATCAACTAAAGGAAGAAAGGATGTTTAACCTGGAGAAGACTTCTGATGGAATGATAACTGCCATCAAAATGTTGAGGGCTGTCATGTGGAATGGGGATTCAGAGGTGTGCTGGTATCAGATCAGACAAGCTTGTGAGGGCTGATTGCTAAAGTTTCGGTCTGACCATTTATGTACACTGGGTTAATGTTACAAATCATGACTGGAATTATTGTGTTATTGATTGTCTAGACTTAAGAAAGTAATGGAGAAAATGTTAATAAATCAGATTAAACTTGAAGGTTGGTCATGTGTACATTTTGGCTTTTTTTTTTGGAGACTTGGTTATTAAATATTTAACAGTACACCCTTAGATTAGACTTATCCTGTTTGACCTTCAGAAGAAAGAGTCAGGAGCAATGAGTAGAAGTTGCAAAAAGGCAAATTTATGCAATGTCAAGAAAAAATTTCACCAAATTAGAATTATACACATTTTGTTGTAGCAAAGAATTGGAAATGGAAAAGATGATCATCAACTGGGGAAAGGCTGAACAAGCTGTGATATATGAATGTAATGGAATATTATTGTGTTATAAGAAATGATGAACAGGCAGACTTCGAAAAACCTGGAAAGACTTGCACAAATGATGCAAAGTGAAGTGAGGAGAACCAGGAGAATATCGTATGCATAACAGCAGTATCGTACATGATCAACTGTGAATGACTTAGTTATTCTCAGTAAGACAATGATTCTAGACAGTTCCAAAGGACTCGTGATGAAAAATGCTGACTGATGGACTCTGAATGCAGACTGAAACATACTTTTAAAACCTTTATTATTATTGAGTTGGGGGATTTTTTGGTCTGTCTTTTTTTTTTTCACAACAAACTTTGCATGACTGCACATGTATAACTTATACTGAATTGCTTGTCTTCTCAAGGAGGGGGAAGAAGAGGAAGAGAAGGGGAAAATTTGGAACTCAAAATTAAAAAAACCAAACATTAAAAATTTTTACAAGTAATTGAAAAAATAATTTTTTTTTGGAAGGGGGGAAGGCAAGGCAATTGAGATTAAGTGACTTGCCCAAAGTCACACAACTAGTAAGTGTCAAGTGTCTGAGGCTGGATTTGAACTCAGGTCCTCCTGACTCTAGGACTGGGACTCTAAGTGCTATGCCACTTAGCTGCCCCAAATAAAAATATTTTTAAAATAAAATAAGATAGAAACCACAGCTATACAGGAGTAGAACTGGTTACCTAAGGTGGTAGAATTCCCTACATTGGAAGTATTTTTAATTGTATTTTTATTTATTTTGTTAAATAGTTCCCAAATACATATTAAAAAATTAATATTTATTTCTAAAAATTGCATACCAAATTGTCTCTTCTACCCACCTGCCCCTCCCCTACTTTCTCGACCCTCCCACACTCCTTGAAAAGGCAAGCAATATGATATTGATTATACATGTGGCTATGTATGAGAGAAAACATATACACACAAAAGAAAATAGAGTTTGTTTGTTTAAAATATATTTCAATTTGTATTCAGAGCATTTGTCATCAAAAGTTCTTTGGAATTATCTTGGGATAATTCGTTGGGAAGTACATTGCATGTATCTAAGCAGAGATTGAAGAATGACTGTTTTCATGGGGATTTCTTTTGAAGTATGACTTGGGCTAGATGATCATTGAGATCTCTACTGAGTAAAAATCTGATTCTTATTCTGATTTCCTTGCAACAACTCTTTAGAAGTGCACGGGATTGTTAGAAGTTCATATCATTGTTCCCGTTTTACAGATGTGAAAATGTTATAATATGGCACTCCTAGAATTTAATATTGGGCTGTATTAATGGAAACATAGTGTGCCAGATGACAGAAAAAATAACACTGCTGCACTCTGCCTGGCTCAGATGATTTCTGGAATATGGTTTGTATTTCTGGGTGATACATTTGAGAAAGGAGATTGACAAGTGTGAGCACCTCCAGAGGAGGGTGGCCAGGGGAGTAAAAAGATATAAAATCATGCCAGACAAAGAGCATGTGAAGGACTTGGAGATGTTTGGCCTAAGAAGAACATATTTGTTTGAAAATTTGAAGGACTGCCATGTAGAAAAGGGATTAGCCTTGTTTAACTTGGCCTCCAGAGGACAGAAGTAAGAACAATGTGTGAGATGAAAAGAGGTATATTTTGGCTTGATAGAAGGAAAAAATGTACAGTAATTCAAGTTGGCCAAGAATGGAATGGCTGCTTTGGAAGGTAATGTTTTCCCATCATGGAGAGTTGTAACGATCACATATGGAATTCCCACTAAAGAACTGGTTTAATTATATCATCCTGGAAATTCTGCTTCCTCTTCTCTGCAAGTCTATGGTAGAAAATAAGTCTATAAACCCTACCTCCAAACTCGCTACTCCCTGACATTGGCTTGAGTTTATGCATTTTCAAAGACAAATAGCAAAAAAAATACATATTCATTCACTCACTCTCTCATTCATCCAGTGAGAATTTATTAAGTACTTACCGTGTCCCAAGTTCTGTGCTACAGCACTCTCTGCGGCAGAGACATGTCAAGCATTTTAAGTGTATACCTTTTCATTAGTTTACAGCCTTAATCAAGAGTAAATTGAAAGATATTTGCTAGACAAGATGGAGTTAAAAATCAGCTAAAGTCATAATCAATTTTTTGCATGCCTATGGTTAATTTATTACTGTGAATGGAAGTCAAGGTTCATTCCCACATTCTCATCCCCCTTTCACCCCACATCATAAAATCTTTGCATGTTAAAGCTGGAAGAAACCGTATTCATTTGTCTGGTCCAAGCCCCTCAGTTTACAAATGGGAGAATTTTCTCTGGCTAATTAGAGTTAAGGAAAGCTCTGTATGAATGAGAGCAACTTACTTAAAAGTACATTTGGGTCACGTAATCCCTGTTTTGTTCCTGTCCCAAAACAATGAGCTTGCTCTTTGGCTAAAAATTTATTTTAAATTTTAAAAAATTATCAAGCATCCATTATTCCCCCATATCCCTCTCTTTTGCCTGTGCAAAAAAAAAAAATTAAAACCTTTGTAACAAATAAGTTTAGTCAAACAAAGGAAATTCCTACTTTTATTATATCCAAAAATGAGTCTTATTATGCATATTAACCCGTCACCTCTTGGTCAGAAGGTGGGTAGCGTGATTCATCGTTCTTCTGCTGGAGTCATGGTTCTTGTCATTCAAAATAGTTCATTTTTATTGTTTACTCTGGATCAGTTATAACTCTTCCTAGGCTTCTCTGAAACAATCACTTTCTTCATTTCTTACAGCAAGGCATTATTCCAACACATCGATATACTCATTATTCCCCCACCCCCTTCTCATAATACCTGAAATCTTCTCCAATATCCTACTCTGGTGTCTTCTTATAGTTTGGAGGTCAAAGCTATGCTAATAAGTGTCAATTCATAATTAAGCTAGAAAGACCTCAGTTATGGGCTTGGTGGTAGGATATATGTCTGCTGTTCATGGATCAACCTAGCTAAGTATAGAAAAACTATAACACTAACTGAAAGGGGATTAATTTTTGCCCTTGTCCATGGCCATGAAGACCCTCTACTAAGCTGTAGGGGGATTTTGATGTGTCTCTGATACCTATACTAAAATGAAATCATTAATCATTGAAATTCTAAAGTATTATTTTTAAGTATTTCTTCACCCACCAAAGACTTACTTCATGCTTTAGCATGGCATGGAGGCGACACTGTTATGAAAGCTACATTTGCCAAGTATAGGCTCTTCTGCATCCTACAAAGCTGAAAAGAATGGGTCTGTTGATAAACAATGTACATTGTCTAGGCAAGTCAATTGTCTAGGTGACTGGTCAGCCTAAGTAAGTGTGAAGACTCTTGGCACCTGGACATCAGCCAGCAGCTGATAAGGCTTGGAGCACCACAGTAATTTTTAAGGGTACCCGTTGAACTGCAGAGAAACCCTGCTTCATATCTGCAGAAGGTGGACATACAGGGTCTGTGAAATCCATGATCATTGAAGTGCTACTTTTAAAATGTAGAACACCTGTCCTCCAAGTCCCTTTGTTTTCTGTTCTTCCCTTCTTGACATTGTACTGGATTTTGTTGCTCCCCATAAAAGTTATTGGCATCACTTCCTGAAGTTTTTCCTTTTAATCTTTAAATTCAGAATATGTTGCTAGTGCTGTATGTATTAAATATTCAACTTCCTTGCCTTGAAGCTTTTTCTGAGTTCTTAAGTTGGTCAATAACTAGCCAACCTCATCATTTCATTATTTAAAAACAAACTTTTCTTCCTCAATTCAATTCAATTTGTTATGTGCAAAGAACTATGCTATGCACTTCAGGATATGTAAAGGTAAAAAATATCTTGAACATGTCCCTTAAAGCTTTTAGTCCAAAAAGAGGAACAAGAAAAGTAAACAAATGTATGTTAAAAAAAGGTAAAACAAGTGTCCTCCGAAAGTATACAAAGTGGTCTGGAACAGAGATGTCAAACATGGCCCGCAATATTTCCTAGTATAGCCTAAACCAGATGAAAATGTAATTGGAAAATATTTAACAAAATTTAAAAAAAATAAGTTTAGGATTATAGAACATAGATAATGTTAATATGTGGCTTTCTAAGTCAACATGTAACTGGCAAGAATTCCTATATGTGGTTTGTGGCTTCATTTCTATGAGTTTGACACTACTGGTCTGGAGCATCCTGAAGAGGTATTTGCCCCAAGTCTAGAAGGCAGGAAGGATTTTGATGAATGTAAATGGTATAGTAATAGCATAATTAAAGGTTTGAAAGAAGGGAAGAGTAAGTGAATACACTCTACATAGGAAGGCAAGAGTTGTCTTTTTCAGATGAAAAGTAAATATACCTAAGGAATTGTGGGAGATAAAGAAAGGTAAGTTGGAATAAGAGCATAGAAAGTTTTAAATACTATGCTAAAGAGTTTAGATTTCGATCAGAGGTATTAGATAAAATTGGATTAAAAATATTTTGTGTTGATAATAATATTGCTAATTTTGTGCTATTATTTCCTACCATTAGGAAATAAATAATAGCTCATATTTGTATATAACTTTGCAGTTCACAAAGTTTTTTCCTCATAATTACTATAAAGGGTTGATAGGAAAAACTTTGGGTCTGGAGTGAGGAAGACCTGAGTGCAAATCTTGCCCCACCAACTTATTAGCTGTATGACTCTGGGCAAATCATTTAATCTCTACCTGCTTTAGTTTCCTGATCTGTAAAATGGGGATAATAATAGTACCTTCCCCTCAATGTAGTTATCAAGTGAGGTAACAGATAAAAGGTTCTTTGCAAACTCTAAAACTCTATATAATTGCTAGCTATTGTTATCATAAAAATTATTATTTTCAATTTATAGCTAAAGAAACAGAGATATAGAAATTAAGTAACCTGTCCCTAATAAAGTGAGAAATACACCTAAATTCTAGAGAGACTGGGTGGCAATGTGGAAAAAATGGTAAAGTTAGATTAGAAGACCTTGGGTCATACATTTTACTTCTCTGGGCCTCAGTTTCCTCATTTGTGATGAAGAGCCTTAGAGGTACCTATAGGCTCTAAATCTATGATCCTGTATTTCTAAGTAACAGAACTAGAATTCAGATCCTTATGTTCTAACTTCATATCCAGTGGAATTCTAAGTTTATCACACCATGAGTCATCTATGTGAAAATTTTCAATGAATATAACAGTGGACTTGTAGAACTTTTGGCCAAAAGGTGTAGCCTTGTTACATATCTACTGGTATTTGATAATCACCATATTGCCAAAATGACTTCAATCTATAAAGATGTAGAGAAAGGAAATCCTGAAGCATTAGCAAACTGGTGAGTCTCAATTCTGCATCCAAGTAAGCTGCTAGATTCTATAAAACAAGTTAGGAGCAATGGATATACGAACAAACACAAGATGTAAAAATTTCGCTCTTGTGGCCTTTCTCCACAATTCCTCTGGATTGATTTGGTGACTCCATCAAAGAGACTTACCACCTGATAAAGATATCAGAACTTAGCTGTCATTATATTTTTACGTTGATTACATTAATTAAAGTGGGGATGGAATTCCCTTTCTAATATGTTTGTCCATTCAGATCTATACCTGTGAACTCATGAAAAATTCTCCCTCTGATACAGATCAGACATTCAATTTGACCTAGAGAATTGCCTGGGCCATAAAGGGGTAAGTGACTTGTTCAAGATAACACAGCTAAGATATGTGTAAGGCAAGTCTCAGACCCTAACTTTCCTAACTGCAAGGCTAGCCATCTAGACCAAGAGTGATTAATCTCTTTTGTATTTGACCCAAAGTTTAGCACAGTAACTGGTACATAGCAGGTGCTTTAAAAAGTCCTTACTAATGACTGTGTGACTTGGGCTTCTTTATCAATCTGGTGAAATCTATATACCTCTTATCAAAATGATGGTTTTAAAAGCAGAAAACAAAGCCCATCCAATCAACAAGGAAAATCATATCAAAATACTGTTGTCAACATTGTATTTTATATAAACAAGTTCACAGACCCCAGGTTAATTAAGAATCTGTGGTCTAGATCATCTATCCACTACATTATGCTGCCTCTCCCATTAATTAGAACCATCAAAAAGTTTGGTCAATAGAAAGTAGGGTGGATAAAATATTGGACTTGTAGTCAGGAACTCTAGTGTTCAAATCCTACCTCAGACACACACTACGTGACTCTAGTCACACACAGGTCACATAACCTCTCTTGGTCTCACGTTTTTCAGCTGTAAAGTGGAGATAATAAAAGCACCCACCTCACAGCTCTTATGACGATTAAATGAGATAGCGTATGTAACATTCTGTAAACCTTAAAGTACTAAGTAAATGTTGGCTACCAACAATAACAACAACACGTCCTTTAGAAGATGAGAAGGCATACGTTGACCACTCAACAAAGCCCTCTAAGTCAAGTTACATTCCTGGAAATAGTGAATAGCTCTGCGGAGAGAGGGATTGCTCACTTTTGTCATTGTTTCCCCAGAATCTAGAACAATAATTGACACAATGTAGGCCCTTATGTTATTGAATCGATTTGAATTATGTGGACCTGACATGAAAGTCACAGACAGTTTTTTAAGCTATTTAATATCACCTAAAAAGGAAACCGCATGAATGGCAAGTCAGGGCAAGAAATGTACCAGGGATGAGGTTCTGGGAAGGAGCCAGTTGATCAGTTTCATCAGTACTGAATTATGTTCATTGCAAAAGGGCTCTCAGTGTGGTGAACAAGTGCAAAAGACAGCATGACCTCAGGCAATGCAAGAAGAAAAATATTAAACCAGGAAGTGTATGGGTTTGTTTTTTTTTTAAGGCATCTTAGAGCATCAGACCTAGAAAAGACCTTAGAGATTATCCAGCGCAAGCCCCTTATTTGACAAACGAGGAAACTGAGGTTCAGATAAAGAGAACTGGTCTACTCAAGATCATAAAACAAGTAAGTTATCAGCAAGGGATTTGAAACCAGATTTCCTGACTCCCTGACTAGTGCTCTTTCTTCCATACCATGAAATTAGCCTGGCACAAATGAATCAGAAAAGGAAATGATGATTTAAAAGCAATATGCCCCATGGCTTGGGGGCAGAGGAGACTACCTGAGACAGTGGCAGGTCCTGGGAAGGGTGACTACAATTGCATTGCAACTCAATGGCAAAGTTCAGTGCCACCATTCTTGAAAGAAATTTGGAGATATACTTAGGACTTTGCAAACACGGTCTCTCATGTAAAAAACAGCACTAACTAGAAATGCCAAAGAACCAACTCATAGAATTTTAGGGCAAAAAGGGAACTCAACAGCATCTAGTCCAACTGAAGCACCTAAAATGTTTTCTCTCTTTCTTCAGATTTTTCTCAGAACAATTTGCCATTGCCTTTAGATCACATTCCTTTTATCATGATTATTTAGGTATACATGATAGACGATTGCCAAAAAATAGTAAGAAACACTTCTCATAGGAATGAGTGGATTCAATCTAACACTAGGTGATGAAATACCACTGAAACTACCTGGAGGGCCAACAGGGGGTGAAGGGAGGCGGACTGCTGCATCCTTGACAGCGATTTAAATAACTCTTGCATGTAGAAGCCTTTTTAAAATTTATTGATAGTGAAATCATTTCTTTTTAGTACTCAGAAATTTAACTTCACTAGCTAGTTCTTTTATAATACCTATAAAGACCTATGAATAAATAAATAATAAAGGTATTATGAAGCCATAATACCTTTGACGGCCTCAGATGAGGCTGACTAATTTTGCACCTGCTACCCTAGACTTGCCTAATTGAGAAGATTCAGTGACTCTCTATTAACTCTTGGATAAAATACAAACTTCTCTAGTGGGAATTAATGTCCCTCACAAGCTGGTTCCACCTTATCTTTCCCACTTTATTCTCATATTCTACATTTCAGCCAAATTGACCCTGCCATGACATTCTACCTCCTGTGCCCATGTCCTCATCAGACTCAAAGGCTGTCCTTCATTCCTGGAATGCTTTCTCTCCTCACCTCTGCTCTTTGTAAGTCTTTGCTGCTTACATGGCTCTACTCAGGTATTATCTCTTACATGAGGCTTTTGCTCATCCCTCCAGCAGTCAGCACTTTCTCCTGAAATTACTTTTTATATATAGTTTGCATTCAATTATCTTTGTATGTTTTTCATTCTATAAAATGAAGTTTCTTGAGGGAAGATTGTTTCTTTTTCTGTCTTTGTCAAGATAGTAAATGGGAGTGGGTAGAGAACCTAACCTAAAGCCAAGAAGACCCGACACAAACTGGTTATATGACCTTGAGTAAGTCACTTAATGATCAATGTTCCAGGAAACTCTCTGAGACCATAAATTGCAGAGAAGGTGATGATCTGCATTGGAAGCTGTAGTTTCCACATCTGGGAGCTCCCTAGAAGAATGAGTCACAGATGCTGTCTATAACACCTAGCAGGAAGTCTTCTTCCTGGTAGGTATTTAACAAATATTTATTGAATTGAATTGAATCCCAGCTGATGTCTGCTCTGACTGAGGAATCTCATGTGTGAGGAGGTCTGTGCAGTAATACTTCCATTCTCAAATATATCAGAAGTCTGGAATTCTCCCATCATTGAAGCAATAAAGCCCGTGATTGCTTATCATGTCATTTTATCACCATAACATCTCTGATTCCCAATGATGATTCATGAACTAGTTTGCCAAAATATTATTTTAATTAAATTATATTCTTGTTTGGCAATATTATCTATCTTACTATCTTGAGATCTTACAGATCTCTGAACTTGGATGTTTGAAACATTTGGCATAACAGTTTTATTGAACAGATGTTTTAAGTTTAACCTTTTGGGGAAACTTCCAAATTGCTACTAACCATAAAAGCTTAAAAAGTGATTGTGATTAAAAAAGAAAGAAAAAGTTGATTGCAGTAGGAGGGAGATGAGACGAACTATCTATCATTCAATCTACTGTCATAGGGGTGGATGTTCTCTCTGACTTCCTTGAACTCATCTTATGCCTTAAGGTCTAAAAATTCAAGTCTAATATTGTCATAGTGATTGAGAATGAGATTATTGATCATATTTTAGAAGTACTTGAGTGTTTGGGGAAAGCATTTTATCTAGAAAACTTATTTTCTGACTGACAAATTCTTTGCCATAGTTTTGTGATAACAAAGGTTAGTTAGGTTAACTGTGGCTTTCTCCATCATTAGAAAGTGAAGAGAATGAAAAAGGAAATCAAGAATCTTGAATGTCAAGTGTATGTGATGCCTCCCACGCCCTTACACTGATGCTTCCAAAGGTTTTTTTTTAATCTTCATTATTCTTGACCTCTTTGAAGCCTTTGACACCATCGATCATCTTCTCCTCGCAGTTATTCTCTCCTTTTCAGGTTCTCATGACAGTGCTTTCTCCTAGTTCTCCTCCTACCTGAATAAATACTCCTCTTTTATCTCTTTGCTGTATCTTCATGCAGGCAGTGTCAACTAACCACAGGTGTCCCTGAGGATCTATTTTGTTCCTCTTCTCTCTCTTTATTATTTCTGTTGATGAGCTGATTAGTTCCCCTAGATTCAATTATTATCTCTGCACCGATAATCTTCAAATCTATTTATCAGTATCTTTCAATGGATATTCATCCAGATCATTCCCACTAAACATGAGTATCCTCCAAGAGTCTCTCCTTGACTCTATATACTATCTTGATTGGTGATCTTATCAGCTCTTGGGTTCAACTATCACTGCTGTACATCTGACTCCCAGATCCATATATACAGTCTTATATTCTCCCTAGAGCTCTAGTCCCACTATTATAAATCACCTCTTGGTATCTAAAATCAGATGTTCCATTGACATCTAAATCAACATGTCCAAAATAGAAGCCATCATCTTTTCTCCCAAACCTCCCTTCTTCCTAACTTCTGATTACTCTCTAGTATTCCACTATACTTCTAGTAACCCAGGCTCATAACCTCAGTGCTATCCTCCATTTCTCATTTTCAGTCACTCCACTTAGACCATCTATTGGGAGGTTTTGTCATTTCTACCTTCACATTTCTCATACATATCTCTTATTATCTACTCAAATAGCTGTTGTCCTAGTATAGGATCCCATCAGTTTTCATCTGAACTATTGAAATTCGCTTCTGGTTAGTCTTCCTGCCTCAAGTCTCTCTGCTCTACAATTGATTCTCCACTCAGCTGTCAAAATTCTTTACCTAAAAGGCAAGTCTCACTATATCATTTTCCTCTCAATAAACTTCTGTGGCTCCCTATGACCTTCAGCATCAAATATAAAATTCTTTATTTGGCATTTAAAACTCTTCACAATCTAGCTCCTTCCTATCTTTCCACTCTATTATCCTCTGCATACTCATTTGCTAGTCTACAGTCTACAAGTTACCTGTTTTCCCTCATATACTGTATAACATCTATGAACTCAGTGGCCTTTCTTTGACTCTTTCCCATGCCTGGAATGATCTGCCTCCTCATTTCTGCCTCCTAATTTCCTTAGATTCCTTTATGACTCACCCCAAATCTCACTTTCTGCAGGAGGCTCTTCTGCTGCTACTGAGAGTACTTTCCTTTTGAACAGTATATATATTCTAGGTACATCACCATTTGCATGTTTTTCTCCATTAGAATGTGATCTCTTTGAGGACATGGATTATGGGTTGGTTTTTTTTTTTTTTTGTTCTTCTGTTTCTCCAATTTACGGTAAGGAATTAATAACTATTTACTGACCAACCAAACCAAACCAAATGAAAAATCATTTTTTTCTGTTCCTTACAGAAAATACTGAAATCTACTACAGAAGAAAGGAAAACTAAGATTCTAAAAATCACAATAAACTGCAGTTAAGATATTCAGCTCAAAACATAGTATAGCACAGAGTTCTAGAGGGAAAAAACAACTTGTAAAAAACTTCAACTTAAACCTCTCAGTTAAAGTCCCAGGCGAAAGTGGTACACAGTGTACGTGCCAGGTATATTCAATCCATATTTGCTCTATGCATGCCTGCATCTGAGAGAGATCCATTGAATTTGTGTTTTTAGCAAGTAGTGTAGCAGGGGTCATATGTCTCCCTTCCTGTGGGATCAGAGAAACTGACTGGTTTGATTCAATTCAGCCTCCCTTTTGACAAGCTTTTATGAAAAAGTCCTGGGATAATTTGAATAATCCAGTCCAACTACCCCATGGGGAGATAGGGCACCAAGGGAAAATCAGGGAAAGAACAAGAATAAAAAATAGGAATGTTGATACATTGAACCTATGGGAAATAAGGGGTTAGATTCCCTCAACTCCCCAAAAAACTGCCATCTTCTGCTAGAAAGTGCTAAAAATATACTTTTGCACATACAATTCTTTATGACAAAGTCTTAACACATTAGCATTAACAAAACATTAAATCACCCACAGACTTTGCTGCTTTTCCATTTTTTTAATTCCCTCATCATGCACTTAAGATGTTACTTTAGCACTTTCTAGACTGGATTCACAAATATTTTGTTTCTTTTTATGGCTGTAACTAATCATAGCTTTGTTAACACCAGACTCGAGGCAAACAGCACCTGCAGACATAGCAGCATGAAGTTTATCTAACACTTCTGTCTTCTTACTAGGCAAGCCTCTTTGCTGACTTGGCACACTTGGACTTAGAGTTCAAAATTATGCTTTGGGAGTATAATTACAACACAAAACTTGAGTCTTAAAGGCAAACAATGCACAGGGAGCTCTTTACACCAGTACAGTGAACAAGACCAGTGAAACATCTAGTAAGAAACCAGCTACTCCACAAACTTGTGAACATCACACCTCTCATTGTTTACCGCACATAGCCACAAAAGTGTGCAGCTGCCAACACAAAAGTAAAAATGAGATTACTAGTAAAACCACACAAATGCTTGAAGTCATGAAAGTTAAACACGTTTGTTGAGGATTAACCATATATACACATATGCATGTGTACTTATATTTTTATATAGATATATATACACATGCACATGTATGTATGTATGTAAAGATATATACATACACACACTCATGGCAATGTTGCCCTCCCAACTGCATATCATAATCTGAGTAATAAACGTAAAAGAGCCTATTACTTTAATCATTGACTACCTATCTATTTTATTTGTGATGTCCCTCTAAGTCCTAACCATGGACCCCAATAAGATTACTACGTAATTTTGTCATTTCTGCCCTATTAAGATAAGTCCTCATTCTATTTATTGAATAGTTTCATCTTCTCTTAGATTCACTAGCAATAGATCTTTATATTTGGATAATGGTTGGTATGTGATTAAATATTCTTGGTTTCAACCATGATAGACATGATTGTCCATGCTATCTTTACAGGATATAGTCTGAAAGAATCCAGGAAACCCTGAGTGACTCTCCCACCACGTCCCTGATGACAAACTATTTTATCAACTTCCTCTTCCAGGATTAAGGGCAATAATTTTGGAATATTTTTCCCCCAAGTGGTTTGGTCTTCTATCATCAATGTAGGAAACCCCAGTTGCATAAACTCCCTCTACCTATGAAATTTCTTAGTTGCTTAGATGTCTGGAGATTACGCCAATATATATCAGAGGGAAGGCTTAGATTCAGCTATTCCTATTTTTAAAGCTGGGTATTACACAATGGAAAGAGCACTGATTCTGGGTTCAAAATCGTGCCTTTGACACTTGTTACCTGGCTGACACTGATCAAGTCCTTTAACTCTCCAGGCCTTGGTTCCATCAATTGTAGAATGAAGAAGTTGACCCTTGTCACTTCTACATTATGATCCTACAACTGAAAGACCTACTAAGGGATAAATGACTGATTTTAGATACTTTCCTAAAGAACTGTTTTGATAAGAATGGAAAAGGAAAGAGCAGGAGGATGCTGGATGCTCGTGAAAAGGTGAAGTGATACAGCAGAGGGAACCAAAGAAGAAAAAGCCACAGGAAAAAAATAAGCTGGGAACAGTGAAGACAGTGATGGCTTAATATCAGTGAGAATCCCTTATATTTCAATGGAACCTTCCAGTTGCTGGTGCCTGTTCACATACCTTATTTCATTTGATCCTCTAACATTACAAAATGTAATATATTACATACAAAAATATATATAAATAAATATATAAAAATATATATAAATATATAATATATTAAATATATAAATACAATATATAAAATATATAAATATATAATATATAATTAAATATATTAAATATATATTAAATATTATATATAAATATATAATATATTAAATATATAAATATAATATATAATATATTGTATATTATATAATAATATATTAATATTATTATATATCATATATAATTATATTATATATTTATATAAAAATATATAAATAAATATATATAGAAATAAAAAAAGAAAGGAAGATGTTTCTTAGCTGTGCCATTTTTACAGGTTGTAGCTTCTTCTCTGGGGAGACTGAAACTCGGGTAGTTGCCACTTTCCTGAGGCCTCATGGTTAATGATAGAGCATCAAACAGAGAGAGACTAGAATCCAATTTTTCTGGTTCTATATTCATGAAGATTTCCTACTGTTCCACTCTGAACTGCTTCCCTGTTTTCCTAAGGGTCTGTCCAGATTCAATAAAGATATCCCAACACCAGAGAAGCAGGAAGGAAATCAGAGTCATATCCATTAATCTTGCAAGTTTATATGCATGTGGAGGCTGTTGATTTACACCAGTGCCACCATGTGGTATGCTTCTCAAATATCATTTCTCTTTTTTTTCTCTTGCTTAGTCTGAGTTATGCCCCCTCCCCCAAAATGTAAATGAGTCTGTTGTAAGCAAGTAGTATAAATAAGCCAGGAAACCAAAATAGAGAGGAAGATATAAAGGAATAACTGAGATATGTAACAAACCCAGGGATCTAGTAAACAACTCCTCCGGGAGATTATGAGAGCAAATTGCAATCACCCTGTAAATATTTTCCAAAATCATTCGACCTCTAAAAACTCTGTTGAGCTCCCCCTAACATGCATTAGCCATGTATGCACTTATTAAAATCATACCCTGCACCTTCAAACCATTTGCATCTACTTCTAAAGCTCTTCCTGTTGCTTGAGAGCTAAATAAAGGGTTCTGATGTGGTGTAGTGGAGTAGGAGAGAGGCTAGATTTGAAAAAAGTGGAAAGGGTATATATCCCAACATCATCATATACAGGTCTTTGACTCAACAGGGATTGCAAGAGCTCTGGGGAACCTTGGTAGATGAAGCATGTGGATTTCTGCAAGGTTATCATGTGCATAAAAATGGGGATCCAAGTAAATCAGTTTAAAGTTAGGCTATAGTACCAGACTCACTGTCCTTGACTTGTAGATCATCTTTCATGAAATTACCTAATAGTGGTGTTCTCTAGATAATTCAGTAACAAGTAGGTTGCAAGCCCAATACTTTTTATACCAGATTTGTTTAGTGGTTACCATACTTTTCAAGTATCAAATATCCCTTTTTTATTATTAAAGATTTTTTTGGACACTTCATACCTAATATGATAGTATCTGTTGTTTGAAGTAAATAAGAATTTTAAATAAACTGTCTCTTTATCACTGCAACCTCTACATACATTTGAAAAACAGTAACATTCATATGAATGCAGAGCCATAAGTAGAGTTTATTTGGGTTTTTTGCCCATTGCAAAACTACAAACTACACCTACACAAACATCATGAGTACATTCTGAGTTGAGTGGTACGGGGCAGCAAAATACTGTCTATCAGGGAAATAGGAATGCTTGTACACCAGTGTGAAACCATGCTGGTGACTGAGGCAGTGTTTTCATCAGCTCATCACAGCCCCCTCTGGTCACTTTCTGATTTATCTAATTATGCTTGCTAACTGGGTGCTAATATCAGTTGTTTCTATCCTATTGAAGGGCCCTTTCTAAATTTGGCACCTTCTAAATTTATCTTCCTGGGAAAAAGCCCCAATTGCCCTACCCTAGTTACAACTTTGTGAACATGTGCAAGAC
Source organism: Bettongia penicillata ogilbyi (assembly GCA_023548195.1). Classification (NCBI taxonomy): domain Eukaryota; kingdom Metazoa; phylum Chordata; class Mammalia; order Diprotodontia; family Potoroidae; genus Bettongia; species Bettongia penicillata. Next base: position 14,620,463 of record JAJHZJ010000413.1, on the reverse strand, counting down.
ATTATTCATTCAGTCTTCAGTAGGTATGTATGCATATTTATGATGAGTCCTTTAATGTCTACAAAGTATCCCTTTATAACAAAGGTCAGGGAAAATGGAACCAAAGATTTATAAATAATTGAAAGTGTAAATCATTGATTTTATATTTCAAAATGGGTTTAAAAACTCAAAAAGAATGATTTTTAAAACTACACTTCTTTAGAAAGATGCCATATCACTAATTTCATTAGTATTTCAGAGTAGAGTTAAATGAATAAATGAATTATGGAAATTAAAGATAGGGACAGGAAAATAATAATTCAGACTTTCTTTAAAAGTGTGCAAAAATGATTTTAAAACACATTGCAGTGCCCAATATGTTTTAAATCAAGTGAATGAAAGAAAATAGCTATGTAATTCTAGACACCCTATCTTAGTGTTATTAAAATTTGTCACAAATAATAGCAGTTCAGTCATAACCTTAGAGATTTGTTGGTCCCTCCCTGGAAACACTCACATTATTTCTGGCTCATCTGGAGCTTCCATAATTATAAGAAATTACAGAGCGTGGGGGGGGGGCATACTCTGAAATATTTGCATAAAGAAATAAGCATACAGCCTTGAGGATCAACCAAATATCAGACAACCTAAGTACAAGTAATGAATATTATGGTCAGTGACAAATGATCCAAGGCAGACTCAGTTCATATAAGGTTAATGGCACCGTTCATAATGCCATACACATCACACTTCATTAGATTAAACAAATCTGACCTCAGATACTTACTAGCTATGGGACCCTCAGAAGGCAATTTAACTTTCATCTACTTCAATTTCCTCACCAGTAAAATGAGGATATTGCTAATAGCACCTACCTCCCAGGGTTGTTATGATCATAAATGAGATATTTGTAAAGTGCTTTGTAAACCTTAAAGCATTATATAAATTTGAGCTATCATCATCATTACTACACTGTCATTCTACATGTGACTTTCCCACAATCTCTACTGAAAAATATCCACCATATATGGTATCTAATTTTCTTTGTGTTAAAGAACATAAAAATACTATTGATCACTATACACAACTGTTAAATAGATAATTCAGGGTCCTTGCTGGGAGTTTGGTAGGCCAAGGTAAGTTAGGCAATTGAACATTGCCTATATAAAAGAAAAAATGTTAAAGAGAATATATTATATCTACTGCAGGAGTACTTGGTTCACAGCTTTCTACCTCATGTGACACTTTCACACATAACCTTCCAGACTCTTCCAGATGCTTGACGTTTGTATAAAGATATTATATATTACGAGAGATTCTAAGGCCAGAGAGTCACCTATTGTCTCTTTTGGTGAATGGGGATTGCAAATGTGGCTCTTGGGGAATATAACTCCAAGTATCACCAAGCCAGTGCCATACTATCATATCTGTTCTTTGTATTAAAGCCATCCTTTCATCCTCAGATGACATTTATGATCTCCCTGTGCTATCTTTATTTTATGGATGAAGTTGTTATTTTTTTTAGAGCGTGGGCTATGATCGGATTCTTTCTAGTGCCTGTCTCTGCCATTATATATCTGAGTAAATTTTAGCAAGTAATTTCAGGCTCTCAGTTTATTCAAATATCAAGTGGATTTCAGATTCTTTCAATTCTCTGCTCAAAATTCTTCAATAGGTACCGATTTCTTGCTTAAAAAATTCAAACTATTTAAGAACAATATTCAGGGTCCTCTACAATCTGTTGCCACAATCTTATCTCATTCTTCTGTGTAAGCTACATTCAAGTCTAACTGAACATATTCTGTATTTTTCTCATCTCTCCATATGTTGAAATTCTACCTGTCCTTTAAGTCTCAAAACAAATGTCATCACATAATTGTTATAAGTGCCTGGCATACAGTAGTCACTTAAGAAATACTAATTGGCTGATTGATTCATGGCACCTCCCTGGACACCCCTGGTCAGTAAATATTCTTCCTCCTTAAACCTAACGAGGGTTCTGGTTTACATATCCCTTATTCCCTTAGGATAAAACTTTTTCCATTACCATTATTAATATATATCTTATCTCCCTGCTTGACTAGAGTTTTTTGCCGTATGACCCAGTACCTTGTGAAGTGTAGAAGTACATAGTTAACAGTTAATAAAAGTTTGTTGAATTTAAAAAAAGTTCTAGAATTTAGAACTGGAAGGGACTTCCATCCTTTTCCATCACACCATGCCATCCCCCTTAATCTAATGTTTGGCAACTTAAAAAAAAATTTTAAAGATTGCTTTAAAAAAGTACATTAAATTCCTAATATATTTCCCTTAATGTTGTGTCCTTCCTCATAAACAAAAAATGCCACTAAAGCAAAACTGACTGACAAAACAATCAAGTCTGACAGTGTATAATGCATTCCACACCCATAATGCCTCACCTTTCTACTGATAGGAAAGATATAACTTTCATTCTCTGGTGCTAAGATCACTCACTGAAATTAATATGTATTCAGTTACCCTTTAGTGTTGTTTTCATTTACATTATTGTAGCCATCATGTACATTGTTCTCTTGGTTCAACCCTCTTTATTCTCCATCATTTGCTATAAATGTTCCCATGTTTCTCTGAATGCGTATTTGTCACTATTATATAGCACAATAATATTCCATTACAGTCATGTACCATAATTTGTTCAGTCATTACTCCATTGATGACCCTGCATGGCTACAAAGTTAGTGCTGTCATTTTACAAAGCACTTTCACAAATGACTCACAACAACCCTGAGACATGGGTAGTGCAATTATTAATATTCACATTTTACACATAAGGAAAGTGAGACGTAGATTAAGTGACTATTCCAAGGTCACACAGCTCATATGCGATAGAGTCAGAATTAGAACCCAATCTTCTTCTGACAAACCTGGCCATCTTCTGCTACCTCAGGTTCTTTTCCCATTCCAGGGCAAACATTTCATAATGTCATATATCATAATGTCATATAGGTAAAAAGACCAACTGTCTTATTTCACAGAGAAGGAAAGTGAGTCCCTAGGAAGAATAACTTGCCCAAAGTCAGACTAAATAATAACAAATGATTGAAGAACCTGACAAGGAAATTGTAAAAAGAAATGTGTTATCAGGAGTAAAAAAAATACTCTATGAGAATATATTTTGAACTGTGGAATGATTATAAAGGGTAAGATATTTCAATGCTAAAGCAGAAATGTAGGGTCACATAATTTCCCTGGTCTTAAAAATTCTTGTTAAATGAATAAATGAGCAAATGAATGGATGATGATTAATATGCATAAATAGTTTATGCATCTCTATATGGGGATTTTCCATCAAAGATAAGGTGACCTGAACCCGAGTGTCCTGAGGACACTAGAGGGCAGAGTTGGGCAGAGAAGTCTCCAAACCAGGGAAAAGACAAGATACAGAGTGTTCTTGATGTGGGGATGCCAAGGTTCAGAGAGTTATGCAAAGTTGGAGAGACAAAATAGGCCTCCTAGGGGTAGAAGCTAGGGACCATTGGCAGAGTTGGTAAGTCGAATGATGGCAGAACAAGGAGATTCCGAGACCAAAAAGGGTGAACCTGGGACCAAGGGCATCATCTCACTCCTTTGGATTCCCAAAGTATGGTAGCAGTCCATTCCATGCCTGATGGGTGGAAAGAGGGAAAATAAAGAACTAAATGGACAAAAAGAGCAGTGATGGCATGGAGGGACTAAAAGGGATTGCCTAAGACTGTGAGCTTATGTCAGGCTAAATTACAAGTTTGAGGCAGTACCATGGGGTGGGTAGAGCACCAAATTTAGGGTCAGGAACACCTGGGCTCCAATTCTGCCTCCAACACTTACTAGCCATATGACCATGGGCAATCTCTTAAACACTCTGATCAGTGTTTTCCTCATTTTTTAAATGGAAATAGTAACCATAGCACCTACTTCACAGACTTACCACCAAACTCAAATGAGCTAATAGGGATAAAGTGCTTTGCAAATAGAAAAATACTAGATAAATGCCATTTATTACTAATTTACCTAAACTGATGGTCCTACTCTGCAATTCTCTTCCACCGCTTCGTTGTAAATTTAACTGTGTGCTTTACTTGATTTTAATGAACTCATATTATAGAGCACCTAGGATCTTATATAGATCTTACAGGTGATTGGGTGCAAGCCCCTTATTTCACAGATGAGTAAACTAAAGGCCGGAAAGGATGAGTGACGTGCTGAAGGTTATTCAGCTTTAAATAATATCTGAGGCATGATTTGAACTTGTTGCTCCCTCATTTCAGTCAAGTTGAACTCTACTGGGGTTTTTCTTGGAAGAGATACTAGAATGATTTACCATTTTCTTCTCCAGCTCATTCTCCAGATGAGGAAATTGAGGCAAATAGGATGAAGTGAGATACCAAGGGTTATATAGAGAGTGAGTATCTGAGGCTGGATTAGAACTCAGAAAGATAAATCTTCCTGATGCCAGGCCCTGGATGCTCTGTGCACTATAGCACCACCTAGCTTCCCAGGAATTGAACTGAGGTCATCTGGACTTCAAGTCCAGTTCCCTAATCTCTTTGAGACTCTGCTTTTCTAGGATTTGCAAAGTATTTTACCTACATTTCCTCATTTGATTCTCAGAACACCCATCTGAATAGATGCTATTATTATCCCCCTCTTACAGGTAAGTAAACAGAGACTCAGAGAGATTAGGTAATTTATCTGTCTTCCTGACTCCAAGTCTCAATCCACTCAGCAACCCTATATAATGAAACAAAAAACTGTTATCATAGGAGAAAAGAGGAATACAATAGAGAATACTGGTTGGCTGAGTTTCCTCCTTCGTGCTTAACAGGCACCAAATTGCATCACACTGTACATGGTCACACAGATCAGGAACAAATAGTCCACAAGAACATGTGGATTGGAGATCTCTAAATTTGTGCATCTCATGTTTCTTTTGAGCAGTTCAAGCCAATACAATAAATATTAATTAAATACCTATTGCATTAGAATTACAAACCAAAGTGTTCTGCAGACAAAGTGATTACTAAGGGAAATAGGGAATAGATGAAGGGCAATTGAGGAAAAAGGAAGGAGAAGGAGGAAGAAAGAAAAGGCGAAGAGACTCCTGATACCTTTAAGAGATAGTGTCCACCAATATAAGAACTGAAGAGAAAAACTATCAAGGAATTACTGGAAGGCGTAATACAGTCAGACGAGACATATGGTGCTAATTACACGTATCTGAGTCCGAATTAGCAATCCTACTTCCTGTGAGTAACAAAGTATGTTTTGAGTTGGTTTGGGAATTAGGTTGATAAGGAAATGGTTCATTGAGTCTAACACAAAAAACTAACCCAACAACTTTTACAATCTTGGTTCTTATCCAGCCTACTTCTCTCTGTTTACAAGGGCACTACAGAAATCTTTTTGACACATTGTTCTAGAAACATGCTCTCTATCTTAAAACAGGCAGAAGAGTTTACCAACTCTATCTAGGGCGCTAACTTGCTGACCTTGCTTAGATCACCTGTTTTGAAAAATTTAGAGCTGTCCATGGCAACCCTTGCAAGGAGGGAAACTATGGGGAATCTCACGTAAGAGAAAACAAACACAGATAATTAGCAATTTATTTTAAGGCAATCATCCTTGGAAATGAAAAACTCTCTTTAATGAGCTTGGAGTCATTGTATCAAGAGGTCAATTCGCAGTGAATCTAGAAAGGTTTCAAGTTAGACAGAGCCTTGAATTGAAACCAGTGACAATACTTTGGGAACAGCTTTGCAGGCCATGGTGACCAATACAAAGTCAGTTCATATGTGAAAAACAAAGAATAGAAAACATTGTATCTATAGGAGATCAAATGTCTAGTGTCAACATGTATCTGAGAGTGTCCAATGGAAGAAACAAAGAAATTCCCTTCTATTAGAATGCAAGTAAAAAAGCCCAGTCCCAGAGCAGTAACAGAACTGAATTTTCCAACATTGTTGTTCCTACTCTACATAAATCTGCCATGTGGGGTAGCCAGAAAATATTTTCAATCAAGGTGTGTATCTTTGAAAAACTTTCCTTCCTATTGATGCCTGGTTTTGATCTAGTGGATCTTCACACTAGCTAGATTCGCATCTTCTCCAACCTCTGTGACTTGGTACAACTCTAATTCATGCCTTCAGTATACTCGCTTCCCAATTCTGCCTACTAGATTCCTAATTTAAGCCCAAATGCTGCTTCCTACTGATGATGTCTCTTCCCCTAAATTGTCTCACATTTTATTTGATATATATTTCAAATATATACTTATAATGTATATATAAGTGCATATATATGCATATATAATATATGTATGTATATTAAATTCCTATTGCTACTTCAGATGAGGACCAAACAGTTGAATTACAGGGGATAAGGAAAGATAAGAGTTTTAAGTATCTATCCTTGCTTTTATATTTGAGTCTTTGTTAATGAGGGGGAAAAAAACCAAAAAAATAAATATTCCATTCATCTTAAACATTATTTCTCTCCACACATTCTATGATCCATAGAATGATACCATTCTATGATACTCTGTCTCCAATCTCTGTGACTTTACATAGACTGACATCACCCTCTCTCTACAACCTTGCTAGAATATGCTTCCTCCTCAGATTTTTGGAATCTTAAGGTTTTTTTTAAGATCTAGAAGTAGCTTCCTTCTCTGTGAAGTCTTCTGATTCTCCACCCCCCAGCTACTAGCACCCTCCTTTCCAAAATACCTTGCTTTTCTATTTATATATACTTACTATATTGTGTATATATTTCCATACAAGCTATCTCCTCCATTACAGGGTAAATTCCTGGAAGACAGGGACTATTTCAGGGATATCCTTGTATCCTTGGTATTTGAAACATACTAAACATTTAACAAATGCTTATGGATTGATTGATTGATTGACTTCAGCAATGACCAATGAGAATCCAAGAAGCTTGATGAGCTCACTTATCTTCTCCCTTCCCTCCCCAATGCCCCATCTCCATTAGAGTTCATTATAAAAGCTGAGGGTAAAAATATTTGCTCAGAGTTCTCTAAGAAAGACAAAATAAGCCAGGATATGGGCAAGGCCCAGGAGCAGAAGGGTTGCTAGGGAATGGAAATCACCAGTCAGGATACTTGTAAATCTCCATGCGGTCTGGCCTTGGATCACAAAAGGATTACTGTGAAGGTATGGTATAGTTCTTATCCAGACCCTGAGGGCTAAGAAAGGGAAAGACTCATGAAAGAATTCAGAAGCTAAACTGTATTCCCATGAGTTACCGTGAACCTGGTTGGCAAATATCCTCATGGTCATGGGAACTGTACACATAGCAAACACACACACAAACACATATGCGCACACACACACACACGCACAATCTTGAATGGTACAGCCTAAAGCCTTGCATGTGAGAAAGCCAGTATCAGTTTTCACCAGTGCTCATGGGCTTGGATCTCTGGCCACTTGCCTCTATCCTCCCACCTTCTGGCTCTCTGTTCTCGTCTAGCATTTTAGCACTGGCAGATCAGCTATGTTCCCTTAGTAGTGTTTGACCAAGGGAGACAGGAGTCAGCTGTAGCTCTGCTCTTTCCCCTGGAAGGAAGGCAAGGCCAGGCCAGGTCAGGCCTCAGCCATTGTGTACAAGACACCCTATACTCACTACGCCAGCAGGCCAAGGGAGTCACCTCTCCATTTGACAGCCTGGGCGTGCCAAACGATAATTACTGAAGTTGGACCATAGCCAAGGAGCAATGGCTAAAACTCCTCAGCAGGGCTCCTGGGTTATTTTCTGGGCACAAGTTGCTTAGGGATTCAGTTTTATGGAGTACCCCCTCACCTCCTTCAGAGACTTCAGCTCTTTTGGATATCTTCTAATTGTTTATGATTGCATTTTCAGTTCTCCATCACCTACTTTTATCTCCCTCTCCTTAGTTCTTTCTAGAACCATCATATTCCTGCTTGACACTTAGAATCATAGATTGAGATAGAAGAGAGCTGAGAGTTCATCTAATCCAGGGATTCTCCTGGGGGAGTCTGGGGAAGCCTGTGGACTCTGTCTTAGAATAATGTCTTTAAATACATAAAATAAAATGCATAGGCTTATAAAGGTAAAGCAGTTATATTGAAATATAATCATCAGAATATTATTGAAAACAAATCCACAAACCCCAAGTTAAAACTCCTGAGCTACACTGACCTGAAATACTGCAGATGAAGAAATTCAGGAGCAATGATGTCTTGTCTTGCCTACTGTCCCCAAAGAAGTCAATAACAGAGGGCAGAGGACCAGCCTAACTTTTAGAGGATGTGGAGAATTGGTCATTCCTGGAGGGTCAAATGAAAGATGCTGAAAATTCTCCACTTTCATCCAATGAGACACTCAGAAGTTTAAGGAGTCAATTTCCAGTCACGTGTGACTGAGGGCCATAAGTGACTTATGTGACTTCTACATGGCTCAAGTGCTGGAAGGACTAATGACTAGATGTAGGCTGAAAGGAAACTCAGGGTGCATGTGAAAGATTCCAGTCAACGATGCCTGGCTCTTTTCTCTGACAAAATTCTAGTGAGGAGAACTACCTCAAGGTGCCAAAAGAGGGAGTTATGTGTCTGGGGACACATGGGGCCTTCCCTCCATTCCTTTGTATTTATTCTTTCCTGATCTTAGATGAGTGGATATTCAGAGACATAATGAATCAGGTTACAATCTTTAAAATGGGACTTTAAAAGGTCAGAATAACCTTCAGAGAGGTTCAGAAAATGGAGGCAGGAGCAGAGCTCCCTGTGGTAGCAGTAGCCAAATTTGCTAAGGAACTAGGGCAGCCCCAAGTGCCTGTCCCAGCACAGCAGCCAAGACACCACATTCTGCAAGGAACTAGCCCAGGAAAGCAAGGCACTGACATCAGTCAGCAGTGGCACACCCAAACTAAACTTGTCGGGGAGTATGTAAGACGTGGGGAGAGAGTAGGGGTGGGGGAGGAGAAAGGACTTCTCATGTCAGGAGTTATAAGATGCCCCTTGTCCCTGCCTCTTTGCTACATTTGTATTTTCATATTTTTGTTCTCTAAATTTGTGCCCATTCTCCTTAAGGACTGAGTATATGAAGGGCGAGTGTGCCTCCCACTTGGGAGGAATGTTTTTGTACTTTTCTCTTTCCTATACCTTCTTAGTGAATATCCTCTTGTAAAAGCTCAGCTAGTTGATCAGTTTCAGGGAAATACATTGCACAAAGACTCATGAATGAAAGTAACAGTCCTCAGAGAAGTAGATAGTCCCTCTATTAATTTATTGTCACCAACCAGTGCCGGTGAGGACTGAGAGAGAGCGCCAGTTATAGGAGTCCAGTTCAAAACTGGATTGCTGAATTTAATTTAATAACAATTTTGTCTTATTTTCCCTTTCTCTGTCTCCTCCTAAGAACCATGTCTCTAGTCATTAAAGGCATTAAAGAACCACTGTTTCATATTTATTTAAGATGTAGAGGGTACAAGACAATTCTGAAGGACATATAATGAAAAATGGCATCCATTTCCAGAGAAAGAACTGTTGGAATCTGAATGCAGACTGAAGCATATTATTTTTTACTTTCTTTTTTATTCTGTTTTATTTTTTGTGTTTTCTTCTTCAACATGGCTAGTATGGAAATATTTTACATGACTGTACACATATAACGTATTCCAAATTGCTTGCCTTCTCAAGGAGGGAGGGGGGGGAGGGAGAGAATTTGGAATTCAAAATTTTTTTAAATGAATGTTAAAAATTTTTGTTAACATTTAATGGAGGAAAAACATTTTAAGATATAGAGGGTCCTTTGGATATAATCTAGTCTACCCCCCTTCACACCCTTGACCCTCTCATTTTACAGATGAGGAAAGCAAGGCTCAGAGAGATGGTATCTACACTCCAAGATCACACAGGCGGATAATTTAAAAGCAGGACCTGGACCCCAGTCTCCTTTCCTTCAGTCCTAGTCTCTCCTGTCAAAATCTGCCCCATTTAGAAGTACCTGATTAATAGGGTATTTTGGAGAAGTCAGAGACCATCCTTCTAGGTCTCCTTTCTTTTACTCTGAACTTCATCAGGCTCTCATTGCTGCTGAAGCATGCCTCTACAGAAGATAATCGTTCTGCAGGTTTGAGAACAATGCCTCTGGGAGATTCTCAGCCTCCATTACCCCAGTTCAGGCCCAACATACTGAATTCATGAAGGAAATTTTTTGGCACAACCTACATTTTTCTTGGCTTTGGGAGAAAACAGTATAAACTTTAATTTGGCTCCTCAAGTAAAGAAAGTCAATGCCAGTGCCAGTCTTCATTTAATATCATAATTTATATCTGACACACTCTTTGTATGAGGAAAGTACATAGAAACAATAATAAACCTAAATCATGCACATAATTTGATCTGTTTAATTAGCTCATGCATTCAAATAAAACATCATACAGAGTTCCTGCCTTCTGAATTTTATCCTTCTGGTATCTGTTAAAATGTTACCGTAGAGCCGTACATTACTAAATTTAAACATCCTTGTACCCTTCCATACTCCAAAATGCTGGGGGGGGGGGGGGGGGGGATGTCCAGCTGTGTCAAAAATCACTGCAAGAGAGAAAAATTGATGATCTGAAATTGACCTCTCTGTTTATATTATGGGAAAGGTAAAAAACTTATTCCAGAATTATTATTTTGGTGTGGACATATATTTAAGGTAAAGTAATTTCCAAGAAAAATAAAGAATTTAATACAGAGACTCCCTACTCATAAGATTGACTTATAACTTCTCTTGTTCATTGCTCTTACCTAAGTGACCTTAGAACTTTCTTACCTGACCCTTCTCCCTCTATACAGTTACATAAGCTTACAAGTTTCCTGATTCATTCAAAACATGAATAGGTTTATTTATAAGTTATGGTAGACAAATGAGACTTGAGGGAGCTAAATTTATCCATCTCATCCTCTAAAATCCCTTTTTCCTTTTGCCTTCAGAGTCTTTTCCAATGAGTCACATCTCTTATGCAGTCAAAGTATCTAAGCTTCAGTTTTGATATTTGCTGTTCTACATGATGCTAGCCAATCACCCTTAGCCTTAGTTACTTCTACGTCTTCAAAGGAAGAACTAACCAGGGTATCTAGAATTCTACCTATGCATGATAGCTCTCAGTTTCCCATGTGGAACAACAGGTGTACATCTGGGATCTCTCCTCATCTCCTAGCAAGTGGCAGGCATTTATCTTGGGCTACTTGTGCATCAAGCAGCTAGGTGACCTGAGCTCAAATCCGGCCTCAGACACTCACTAGCAAGTGACTTCTGTTTGCCTTAATTTACTAGAGAAGGAAATAGTAAATCACTCCAGTGTCTTTGCCAAGAAAACTCCATATAGAGGTCACAAAGAATAGGACATCACTAAAGAACAACTTCGCCATCCTTCCTTTGCACTGCAATTTTTGTTTCTCTACATGTAAAGAAAAGTAAAGAAATAGGCTGGTAAATGAGCAAAGAGCAGAAAAAGATCTCGACTATAAAGTTACTATGGTAACAAGGAAGCTCAAAACACAAACTCAGAAGAAGACAACAAAGTCAAAATTCCTATGTCCAAAGTCTCAAAGAAAAATATGAATTGATCCCAAGCCATGGAAGAACTCAGAAAGGATTTTAAAAATCAAGTAAAAGAGGTAGAGGAAAAATTGAGAAGAGAAATGAGAGTAATACATGAAAATCATGAAGAAAGAGTCAATATCTTGGTAAAGGAGGGAAAAAAATACTAAAGAAAACTACACCTTAAAAAATAGAATAGGCCAGATGACAAAAGAAGCACAAAAATCCATAGACAGAGAAATCCAAAGAAGAAGAAGAATGCTTTGAAAAATAGAATGGGCCAAATGGGAAGATATAAAAAAATTCAACGTAGAGAAGAACTCTTTACAAAACAGAATTGGCCAAATGGAAAAGGAGATACAACAACTCACTGAAGAAAATAATTCCTCAAACATTTTGAATAGAGCAAGTGGAAGCTAATGATTTTATGAGACATCAAGAAAAAATAAAACAAAATCAAAAGAATTTAAAAGTAGAAGAAAATGTGAAATATCTCATTGGGAAAAAAAAAAAACTGACCTGGAAAATAGACCCAGGAGAAATAATTTAAGAATTATTGGACTACCTGGAAGTCATGACCAAAAAAAGATCGTAGGCATCATCTTTCAAGAAATTATCAAGGAAAACTACCCTGATGTTCTAGAACCAAAGAGTAAAATAGAAATTGAAAGAATCCACTGATCACCTTCTAAAAGTCATTTCCAAATGAAAATTCCCAGGAATATTATAACAAAATTTCAGAGCTCCCAGGTCAAGAAGAAAATATTGCAAGCAGCTAAAAAGAAACAATTCAAATATCTGGAACCAGAGTCAGAATAACTCAATATTTAGCATCTTCTACATTAAAGTATTAGAGGTTTTGGAATATGATATTCCAAAGGGCAAAAGAACTAGGATTATAACCAAGAGTCACTGGATATTCAATGGAATTAAGGACTTTCAATTATTCCTGATAAAAAGACCACAGCTATATTTTCTACTCAGAGAAAATATGACTTTAAAATACAAGAATCAAATGAAGTATAAAAAATTAAACAGGAAAGAGAAATCAAATGGCATTCAATTAGGTTAAACTGTTTACATTCCTATATGGGAAAATGATACTTGTAACTCCTAAAAAATTTTTTTAATTTATTAAGGCAGTTAAGAGTATACATAGACAAAGGGCACAAGTGTGAGATGAATATGATGGAATCATTATCTTAAAAAAATAAATAAAATTAAGGAGTGAGAAAGAAGGATGCACTGGGAGAAGGGGAAAGGGAGAGCTAGAATGGGGTAAATTGTCTGACATAAGAGGTCTGAAAGAGATTTTACAGTGGAAGAGAAAATGGGGGAAATGGTAGGCGTGGGGGACCAATTCTCATTGGAATTGGCTCAAAAAGGGAATAGCATACACAGTCAATTGGGTATAGAAATTTATCTTACCATACAAGAAAGTAAGAGGGGAATGGGATAAGAGAAAGGAGGAGGGCTGATAGAAGAGAGGACACATTTAGGGAAGAGCATTAAAAGTCAGAAGCAAAACACTTTTGAGAATGGATAGGGTAAAGGGAGAGAGAGAGAGAGAGAGAGAGAGAGAGAGAGAGAGAGAGAGAGAGAGAGAGAGAGAGAGAGAGAGAGAGAGAGAAAGTAGGATAAATGGAGAAAATAGAATGGAGGGAAATAAGTTAAATTTATAGAAATGAGAGTCATTCCTCAGTTGATAAATGGTCAAAGGATATGAATAAGCAGTTTTCAGAGAAAATAATCAAAGTTATCTATAGTCATGTGAAAAAATGCTCGAAATAACTATTGATTAAAGAAATACAAATTAAAACAACACAGCCACTACCACATACCTGTCAGATTGGCTAATATGACAGAAAAGAAAAATTGCAAATGTTGGAGAGGCTAGGGGAAAATTAAAACACTAATGTATTGTTGTGAAATCATATACTGATTCAATCATTCTGAAGAACAATTTGGAACTTTCCAAAGGGCTATATTACAATGCATACCCTTTGACCCAGCAATACCACTACTAGATCTGTATCCCAAAGAGACAAAAAAAATATGTACAGTATTTATGGCAGCTCTTTTAGTGGTGGCAGAGAACTGGAAATTGAGGGGATGTCCATCAATTGGGGAATGACTGAACAAAGTCATGGTAGGATTATGATGGAATATTATTATGTATATGAAATAATGATTTGGATACTCTCAGAAAAACCTGGAAAGTCTTACCTGAACTGAAATGAACAGAACCATGAGAACACTGTACACAGTATCACTTATATTATACAATGAGCAACTGTGAGTGACTTATCTATTCTTAGCAATTCAAAGATCCAAGACAATACTGAAGGACTTATGATGAAAGGTGCTATCTCCAGAAAAAGAACTGATAGGGCTTGAGTAAAGATCAAAGATACTTTCTCTTTATTTTATTTTTTGTCTGTGATTTCTTTCACAACATGAATTACATGGAAATATGCTTGGCGTGACCGCATGTGTAGTGTAATACTTGCCTCCTTGATGGGTGATGGACAGGGAGAGAAAGGCGGGAGGGAAGGAAAAATTTGGAACTCAAAATTTGAAAAAAAAAAAAGAATGTTAAAATTGTTTTCACATGTAATTGGGGGGAAAATAAAATGTTTTAATTTTTTTTTTTTTAATCCTGGTGAGAAATCCAAATGGAAGCTATCTGAAGAAACTGTTGTCGATACACAGGGAACTCATAAATAGACTTTGGTTTTTAAAAGATATATTACAAAGGGTAAAAGCAAATACCTGTAATAGGTCCATGAACTACCTATGTCAGCAAAAAATAGTTTTCCTGTGTAATTTTATATTGTTATCTTGTTATTAATTTCTAAAAGTTATCTTTTAAAGAGTTGAGGCTGAATCATTTCAGATATATCAAAAATAGGGGGAAGAAAGACAGACAGAATTCATTAAGCACTTAAAACATGCCAGACATTCTACAAATATAAGCAAGCAAGACAGTCCTCAAGCAGCTTATATCCTAATGGGAAGAAACAATACATAAAAGTGAACTAGAAAGTGAGGGTGGGTAAGGAAGGGTACCAGATGGGAATAATGCAAAAGACTTGGAGCAAGCGGAATGCTGACAGCAAAGTGAATTATGCCCAGGCTTCTTCCTAAAAAGGCATCCCTAATGCAGAGAGAATGGTTCTACCAGGATGTCAATACTACCAGCAAGGAGAAGGAAGTGGAAGTACATTTAATATTCATTCACTGAGATACTGTTGAATCCCTTTTGAAAGATGTGATGGGAGAACCAATAGAAACCTTAAATAGTACAATATGGGTGAAAAGGAGCCTTAAAAATCACCTGAAGGGTAGAGGGAATACAGGTTTCTCTTATTATTTAGCTGATTATAAAATAGTGTTGATTCTAATGTGCTTTCCTAAATGTGTAATGCAAAATGCTACTTTAAAGGCTCTCCGCCTAGAACATTGCTCCCATGTACATGCTAAGACCATAAGTTCTTTGAAAGATGCAGCAACAAAGATCACTTTGCTTAATGCCCCTTTAAATTATTAATATTAAGAAAGATATAAAACAGGGAGGGATGTTTATCAAAGATAGTACTAAAGGTGCTTACTGCAGGTATAGAGGATGTGGCATTTAGAGTCCAAGAGGAAGCATCAGTTACAATTCTCCTGGTGTTTTTGGCTGCTTATGATAATGTACTGATTACATCAACTCCCGATTGAGCCTGCTCAGTGAGTTCTATGACCACTCAAGCTATTGACCTAAAAATGAATATACTCAGGTATCAAGAAATCAACAAAGCAGCATTTATTAAGTCCTTACTAACACAGAGGGTGTGTCAGCCACTGTTCTAGGCATCTACTGATATAAAGACAAAAACAAAGTTGGCTCAGTCCTTAGGGAACTTATGTTCTATCAAGGAAACAGCATTTGCATGAATACACATACACCAAATAAATAGAAGATAAATTGTAATAACATCCTCAAAATGTTATTAAATTGAGAACAGTTATCTGTACAAAATTTTTTTTGTAAAAGCAAAAACCAACCAATCAACCAAAAAAGTCCCCAAACTAGAGACAACTGGCATGACCAATTACTGGGGGCTGGCTAAGCAAATAGAGTTTTTATAATATAATGGAATAATCTATAATATGCAAATGAATATGTGAACTCATCCATAAGGGCATATTCCATGCTTTCAATAATGCAAATCCCAATCTATTCCCTAGAAAACACCAAATGGGTTGAAATTACCTCTTTCCCAGATATTGACAAAAAATGGGATTGATGGTCTATTGAGTTAGGCAATTGATACACTTATATCCTGAATAGATACTGCAAATGGACGATTAATTTATAGCTTTAGTGCAGCTAGGGATTCTTCTTTTTTTATTTTTTGATGGCTTAGCATCCACTTTATTGTGCTTACATAGTTTTAATTTAAAAAAAGCAACACATACTACATACTCCCAATGTTGATGACAATGCAGTAATGATATAAAATTCCCCAAGGAGAATCAAAGTAACTGGAAATCGCATGAAATACTGGCTCACTTAGTAATAAGTGCTACCTTAAAAACAAATAGCCTTATACATTATTTTTCCAATGAGCTTTGGTATGGGAAACTAACAGTAGAAACAGATCTTCTGGCAATCCTGTGGGTTTCTTAAAATCTGGGAGTAGTGTCAGAGGGCATAGTTTACCCTTCATCAAAAATCATGCCAAGAAGAAAAAATATATATATTCTTCAGTTAGGGGAAATGAAACCAAACCTGGATATGACTTGCTGAAATTTAAAAAATAAAAAAACACCTGGCAGAAATGACAGCATAAATACTGAGCAAAACCAGTTGTCCTGGTGGCAGATAACAAATGGATTTTAGATTGGGTTGATTTACACAGCTCATTTTATTAAACTGTTTTGAATTTAAAAAGTGAAATGCTTCGTTTTATTTTCTCAGAAATAACAAATTAGAGTCCTACAGTTCAAAGACACAAAGTGGGTGCTGAGCGACTAGCCAGAAGAGGAATTTTAGAAAGGTAGAATGGAGCAGAATGGCACCGTGGCTCTGGCAGCAGATACAAAGGAAAGATGCTTGGAGAGGAGGTAGGAGACATTGCAGGAGGCCAGTGGGCAGAGAAGAGTCCCATTCCGAGACGGACTCTTAGACTCCACGGTTTATCTTCCAATGCTCATATCTCTGTCTTCATGAATGGTCATTTAACTACACGAAGTCCTCTCTCAAGTGGGTCTATCAGAAGGAGGCCCCGCCGAGCGTAAATCTCATCCTGGTCCTGAATATAATTGGTGATTTTCTTCAGAACCTTCTCCTACCATATTTCCATGTACAGAATGATTGTATGTATATGACGCAAATAAGCCAAACAGTCTTCAAAGAAAGATTGGCCCCCAAGCTATTCTACTTCTGTGTAAAAGTTATTTAGAGCACTAACTGTTCCTTCAAACTGTTGGGGTCAATCCCGTTCTCCAACTCGGCAGGGAGGTCGGTCTGGAGCTAGCCCCGGGAGCCGGGCTGACCTGGGAACTGCTGCCCGTGCCATGCTGTCAGCGCCACATTCTTCCCCGCCACCTCCTCCAGCACCTGGGCCAGCGCCCCGACCACCCTCCCCCCAGCCCCACCCCCTTCTTCCCCCTACACCCCCCCAGCCCAGCCCGACAATGACTTGAAACACAAAATGGTGGAGGGAGCTAGAATGTCATGTATGGGGAACAGTTAGTATATAGCATAATGTGAGTAATAGGAAAGCAACTGGAAAAGTTAAGCTGGAGACCAATTGTGAAGGGCTTTAAATGCCAAGAGAGAAAAGTGTGTTAAGTGTTCTGGAGGAAGATGGATTTTCCTGTTTAGATTGCTAGAGATGGCTGAGCCACATTCTCATCAGGAGGAGGTGAAGACTCCTAGCCCACTTCTTCATTAGCCTTCACCCATCAGGGTTAGTTTTCCGCTTGTCAGGAGCATTCCCCTTCTAAAAGTATTTAAAGCTTTCAGGTTCTCCATGTCTTTGTCTTTTGCTAGCAAGAGAAACCATTGAGCATCAATTTTTTGATTGCCAGCTAGCCTAATGAATACACTGATTATTCCGACACTGTCTCTCAGGGTTTTTCATTCATAACAAATGTAGTTGTTGCTGTTATGTTTGTCTTTTCATTCTCAAAGAGGACCATGACATGAGGATGATGACATGACTTGCAGTTGACTTTGATTTGAGTGAGGGAGGGCTGTGCAAGGTCACCAACCTCACCTTCTTCTCCTGAGTCATCCGGGCCAGTGTAGAAGACTCAGTATATCCAAACTTCCATGAATTGAGCTGAGTACCTGTCAGTCTATTGCCACTCTGGGACTGAATCAGAGAGCTCCATTCAATTTAATTTTCACTCATTCTTTTCCTACCAAGCCTCCTAAATGTATTTTACTAAGTCTCAGAAAGGACCAAAGCAATAGAAGGCCCTTCACAATCTGGATTCAGCCTATACTGTCAATAGGCCACTTTATCATTCTCTTTTGGAGGGCTAACTTAGCTTAATTGTTATTTCTTGCACTCAGCACTGTACTTCTGGCCTCCAAGGTTTTACAAAGGCTGTGTCCTGTGTTTGGATTACACTTCCTCTTCATTTGTACTGCTCAGCATCCCTACCTCCCTTTACAGCTCAGCTCTCATGCTATCTCCCCATGAGCTTTTTCTTATCTCCTTAGTGGTTGACACTCCTTGCCTCCTTTCAAATAGCCTACACACACTTATCTTTGTACAGAATGTATCCTCCAAGAATCAAATCAGTGAAAATAGGTAAAGTACTTTGCAAATTTTAAAGGAACAAGTAAATACCAGGTGTTTTTATTATGAAGTTGGAACAATTTATGTAAGAAAACTCTGCTAACCTTGGTGACATGCCCTTCATCTAACCAGAAAACGGAGAACTTTGACTATTTTAATTGTGGTTCAAGGTATCAAAGGATGACTCACAAACCCAAGATTTGTAGAATCATAGCTTTAAAGCTAGAAGACATATTAGAGGTCATTTAGTGCAGCCTTCTTATTTTACATGGGAGGAAACTGAGGCTTAGAGACATTAAATGAGTTAACTAAGATTACACAGGTAGTAAATGACAAGGACTAGATTTGGGCTCATGCCTCTGACTCCAAATCTAACCTTCGTTCTATATACCCTATTGCATGTCCCTCCTCCCTAAGAGAAAAGATAGGTTCCTTTAGGGAAAATGTATTATCATCAAACAATTTCAATTAGAGAGAGTTTATTTATGAGGCAGAGAGCTCTCCAAGGGTCTCAAAATATCAGTTCTCAGGAGAGTCCTTCAAATATTTATAGTGTGGCGGTGGGGACACAATAATCACTAATTATACTGGCCACCTGTCTCCTGTGCTGATATAACACTGAGTGCTCTGGGAATCCGTTTCAGCATCAAAATTCAATAACTGGGAGCATCTTCATAATGATGATACTCAGAAACATTCAGTTTATAAGAAAATCAAAATCCACTTGATGATGTATTTCCATTGTGGAAAACAATCAAGAAATTTCAAGCAGTGTGCTCTCCTAGATAGTGACTACCATCTTGTTTATGTCTTGGGGAGAGAGGAAAGTAATACTTTACATTTTTGTAGCAATTTAAGGTTTACTAAATCTTCACAATAACTTTGTGCTGTAGATGGTGCCAACATGCTTGCTCCACTTTTTTAGACAAGGATAAAAGGTTAAGAAACTTTCTTAAAGTCACACAACTAATAATTACTAGGGTGGGGATTGGAATCCAAACCTTTTGACTTCCTGTCCTATGCTCTTTGCCTTGTATCATTTTTCCTTTCTGTTAATAACTCCTTTATGTACAAAGTCTGCCTGATTCTTTAATTCACATTTGTTATGATTGCATAATAAAAACCGCGTATCATTCAGACAAGTGATTTAGTTAAAGGTGCAAGCAAATTGGGTTCAGGGCTCTCTGGAGCCAAGAATACTGAACTCTGGTTTTTATCCAGTTAATACACTGTTTGGAGGGAATGAAAAACAGGATGAAAGTGTTAAGACAGGTGGTTTCTAATTGAAGGAAGAGATCTGGAGGCAATGAGGTGAGGTATTCCTGGTATTCCTGGTATTACTGGAAGGTGTTGGAAGATAATCAGGAGACACTGAGGAGAAAAGGAAAAGGGGCGTTTTTGTGATGTTGTTTATGTTGGGTTTTTTGGGTGGCAGTAGGGAAATAATCTTGTGACTTCTTCAAAGGCAAATGACTAAGGTTTAATTTCACAAAAATGGTGGATAAAAGCAACATGGAGTCACTAATGCACATTTCGCCCTTCGTCTTGCTCTGACCTAGATGCAGGTAAAGTTCCTGTTTGTTCTCCTCTAAGACATATTGAGCTCCCCATAGCCTCCACTCACCCTTTAAAATCTGTTTCTGAGGGATAGTAATATCCTTTCCCTTCACCACTACAATTCAGGTCCCTATGATTATCACTTATGTCTGAATCCCATGCCAATCTCTTTATTGATCTTTTTGTGCCAATCTCTTCTCTTCCATCTGCCTGGCATATTATCACTACATTAATCTCTCTGAATCACCGCTTTCACCTTGTACCTTGCTAATCAGAAACCTTAGATGACTTTTAAGTAGAGCATAGAATATATTAAATAGACTATATCTTCTTCTTGACTCTCTAGGACTCAATCTAGTCCAGCTTACTCACACAACTTCAGATCCCACTATTCTCCTAAAAAAAGCCTCCATTCACTTCAATCAGGTCAGGCTCTCCACCATCCCACAGACACAGCACTTTCACTCCAACTCTTTTGGCTTTGATCATTATATTCTTCGTTCCTATTGGTGCAATCCAAATCCCACCCATCCTACTAGCTAGTCTAAACTGTGTTTAACCACATCATCCCACAACGATCACATGTCCAGTCTCCTATAGCTCTTATGTTGGAATTTCATCATTGGTTTCTCATCACGTTCCCCTCCCTGACTCAACTTGTCGTACAGAAAACACCAACTCTAGAATCAAAAATCTGCCTCTGTTATTTCCACCTATGTGATCTTGGGCAAACCATTCTCCTTTTCTGGGCTTCTATTTCTCTATCTATAAAATCAAAGGGCTAAACTGGGTGGTTTTTAAGGTCCCTCCTAACTCTCAATCCTTTGACTTAAAAGTCCATTAAGATGGAAGCCAAAATTTCTCAATGAAATTAACAGCTGGTACTGTGATAGCACTGTGCATTCATTTTTTAGTTGATCCTCACATGAACCCTGTAGAGTAAGTACTTTTTCAGATTCCAAAGCTATAACTTCATAGGTGTAGCAAACTCTGGTAAGTAAGCTCCTTCTACCCATGCAGATCAGAGCTTTCCTGCTACTCAGTTAATCAACATTATATGATGTCCTGAGAGAATTGGTGACTTTTCTAAGGTCACAAAGCCAATAGATGTTGGAGATATGACTAGAATTCAGATCTTCCTGATTCTGAGACCATCTCTCTAATCATTATTCTGTGCTGCCCTTCTGTAAATATTATTATCCCATTTTACAGGTAGGAAGACTGAGATGGAGACAGTGACTTACCTATCATCCT
Source organism: Bettongia penicillata ogilbyi (assembly GCA_023548195.1). Classification (NCBI taxonomy): domain Eukaryota; kingdom Metazoa; phylum Chordata; class Mammalia; order Diprotodontia; family Potoroidae; genus Bettongia; species Bettongia penicillata. Next base: position 14,599,284 of record JAJHZJ010000413.1, on the reverse strand, counting down.
ACAACTAGGATGTGTCAAAAGCAGAATTGGAACTCAGGGTTTTCCTAGTTCCAAGTCTAGTCTAACTTTCAACTATACTATGCTTCCTCTTATCACTTGCTCCTTAAGAGCAGGAACAATGCCTTGTATTCTTTCTAAAATATGTCTTTTATTTCCATTATAGTGATCAAATTAGTACTGAGCCAGTAGATAAGAAGCCAGAGTGTATTCAGTGAAATAAGACTGTCCATATCTGGATCTAGAACACAATTAGGGACAATTCTGAATAAACTAAAACATGATGGGAAGAATCTAGACTGGACTTGTGCTTAATCATCAATTACTGTACTAAAATGGGCTTCTATCTAAAGCACAGAGTAGATGTTTCATCAGATTTGGAGCCAGGAAGACCCAAATTCAAAGCCTGTCTTAGACACTTACTAGTCATGTGATGCTGGGCCAGTTAACACTCTCTTTCCACCTCAATTTTCCTATCTGTGAAATAGGAATAATAGTGGCATATGCCAAACAGGATTATTTGTGAGAATGACATAATGTATATAAAAGTACTGTGCAAACCTTAAAGTAGTATATAAATGCTGGCTATTATTATTATAGCTAGCTATTAGAATCATAAGACTGGACTGCAGAATTGGGCATGATGATATTAATAGCCTGCATTTTATGGTTTACTAAGCATTGAGTCTTGCAGCAGTCTTGTGAGACAGGTTCTACCAGTATTATCCCCCATTTGACAGACGCGGGAACTGAGATTCTGAGAATTTAAGCAACCTCCCCACAGTCACAAAGCTAAAAGTGTCAAAGAGGGGATTCAAACCTTGGTTTGGTTTGAATCCTGAATTCCAAGTTTAGTTGCTCACCTACTCTACCATATTCACCCCTCAGTAGACAGCAAGCTCTAGGTAGCCTAGAGTTACTGCCACCTTCAGGGTCTTGATCTGGAAATCCATCAAGGGATAGTTATGGCTGCTACATATTGGTATCCTAGTCCACAGTTGGTTCAGGGGGTAGGGCATGGATACTAAGGCAACAACTTAATTTACAACTGGTCCAAGACGCTAAAGGGAAAGAATTGTCTTTGAGTCATCGAGACTCATAGTTTCATTTTTGTTGGGCACATACATGGAGTTAAGGAAAAGATGACAGCCTTATCAATCAGTTATTTTACCCACCTGTATGTGCAGAGGTTCCTGGCAAAATTTCAAATGAGGTGAAGTCAACTTTGGTGCCTTTCCATCTTCAGAAACAGGATAGTACAGGAAAACAAAACCAAACCAAAAATAAACCACTAGAGTTATAATCAAAGGACCTGAGTTCAAATCTTTGCCTTCCTACTATCTTTGTGACCCTGACGAAGTGACTTTTTTTCTTGCACCTCAATTTCCTCCTTTATAAAATAAGTGGGTTTTAGTCTCTTGAGTCTCTTCCAGCTTTCTGATCTCACTTTTCGCACCCCTCTTCCAACTACTGGAATTCCTTTTCTTCTGTCTTTCAAATGCTTAATACCCTCATGTCACCACACACTGTGCAAAATTTCTCCCTATTGTTCTCACCTATTTCTGCTTTCCCTGAAGTTTCCCATACTCTGAAATTGCCTCTATCTCCCCCATCAAAATTTTTAATGCCTCAGTTCAGGAAACTTGCCAAGAGGAAAGCAATCTGCTGCCCTGCTCAGAGCCTAAACTGTGGATTACTAGTAGGCTCTGAGACTGTGGGACTGAAGGATATAGAGGATTCTTACTTGAAAAGAGAATTTTCAGGTGGTTTAATACAGAAGAATTCTAATTGGTACAATGTAGTCATGAGAAATCTGGAAGGTTAGACCTTCCTGAGACCTTTTCCCACTCCAACTATAGTTCCCACCACTAACACATAGTCTCCCCAACACAAAGTAGAACTTATATCTATATGAGAAACCCTAGGAGGTTCTACTCTGTTTCTAAAATCCCAAGATCAGCCAAAAGCTTAAGAACCAAGAATGCCTCAGTTACTCACTCATGGATTTGGAGTTCCTTCATCATCTTCTATCATGTCCATTGTTCTGAACTTTTGCTGGACTTGGATTTGAAAACTTAGGTCAAAGAGGATTATCTCATCTCAAAGAGGCTTCTTGTTTGAATTTCTGACATGGAAGGGGTTAGGACAGGTAGACCAGGACTTGTGTAATCCTATCACATATAACATGACGAGGCCTGACTTGGTAGAAGATATATAGGATAAAGGGCCAGAAGGCTTTCTCTTGTTTTGCTTTTTAATGAAATTCTTCCAGGTTCAACACTGCTAACTTTTTTCTCAGCTTCTCACTCACTCCCTTTCTGTCTTTCCTTGCCAGGGAAAGATGGGATCACTCACTCTCTGGTTGTTTATTTAATGTGCAACTTACTGGTTGGGAGAAGGGAATGATAACCTGAGAGAAAAGAACAGCAATTATGGGAGGAAAAAGTTATGAAACAGGCTCTAACAAGTTTCTCAGTCATATGTCAACTTCAAAAATTTCCCAAGTTAGGAATAGACACATGATAGGAGAAGAAAGGGAAGAAATATTGCCAGTAAATCTTCCTGGGACAAATGATGCTGAAGTAGTGGCTGGGAACTAACTTTATCTTCCAATTGTCCCCAGGACATGCCATGTCACTGCTTAGGTATATGTATTCCCAAAGAAAAACCTTCCCAAATGAATACAAAAGTCTGATAAAGTCCAGACTACTTCTTTCCTTTTTGATTTTTGCTTCCAAAATTTTAGATCTCCTGCCTTGAAAGGAGATTTTTCTGGGATCATTTTTGATTGACTATTATTTGGTATGATTTTTACTCTGTTGACATGATGTTAGAAAAGAAGACAAATGGTACCTTTGGGGGATGGGCGTGGAGATGTAAAGAGTAGTCTGAAGCCAAGCCCAGGTCATTCTACTAAAAGCAGATACTTAGAAAACCCTTGAACAATGGAAAGACACCTCATTTTAAAATCAAGCAGGTTCAAATTCCATTTCTGCTTTCTACCTGTGTGACCTTGGGAAGGTCTCTTCACATCTTCTGCAATAAGGGGTTGTTTCTACATGGTCGTTGAGGTCCCTTCTGCCTCTAAAATTGCGATCATATGATTTCCCTGATCTCAGTGTTCTCTAACAGGGAAACAGTGATGAAAATCTCATATCTATCTGATGAGGCAAGGTGGACTTGGAAAGATGTCTGTCATATATCAGTTCCTCAGAGTAGCTTCATCCTTACGACCAGCTGGCTACCCCAGCAACAAGAATTGGCACCCATGATGCAGAAGGGGTGAGAGAGGGATGGAAGAAGGGTCCGAAGAATAGACCGGAATAGTACAAGTGACAGCCTCCAAGAAGGAGAAGAAAAGAGGCCTCCAACAATGAAAGGGGCAAGTGAAAGCTTGGGGAGTTTCCTTCTAACCGTACCCATTCATATTCTTGTCACTGACTCAGAGAGGCAGTCTGCTTGCATGAGTTTATTCGCCTTTGGCAGATCTGAACATTCAAATGCCCCAGGGTCTGTCTGCCACCAGAATGGAAACGAAAATCGGAAATGATCATTGACAAGGTCTGTTTGGTTGCAGAGGAAAGTTCAGCTGGCACTTGAGCTAAGCCCATGACAGCAAAAGAAGGCAGAAAGCAATAACCAGAATGAAAGAAAGAGCACCTGTACAGCTAAGCACAACAGAGCAGATGTGCCAGAGGGCTGAGCGGAGAGAGGCCGGGAAAGGCAGGGAGAGGGAGGGAGGGACGGAGACAGGGAAGGAGCAGGGAAAAAGACCCCCACACAGATCTAAGGTCTGAGAATTGGGCTGGATTGCACAGTCAGAATGAGAATGGATTCTTCCTCTCAGAGGGATGAGGTTTGGATGTATCAAGTGTGCCAGACCTAGGTACTAAAAATGTTAAGATCGGTTAGCAACCTGTGCAAGGCTGGCCCGTATGTAGAACAGGTGGGCAGTGGTGACTCGTACAGAATAATTTCAGGTCCTCACCAGGCTTCTCTTCCTCCCAAATTCTTTTCTCACCAGCTGATTGAGGCCTTGTCTTACAACGCTAAGGCTCAATCCTTTCAGTTTCAGGTATTTCTCTCAACTAAAATGAAAATAATCCTGGAGATGGAATATGTCATTGTCAGTCATTCATACCTTAGTATAAATGATTTACAAACAGGCTTTTTTGGGGGGATGGGGTGAGGAAGAAGGATAAAGCAAACTCCTTGAGAAGTGAGAGTCAGGGAATTCCTGTTCCCCTCACACCATCACACACCTTCCTCTTTTCTATTTTAAGAGAAAAGTGATAACAAGTTTCATAAACTTCAACATTTTTCCTAAGTTGGGCAAAGTTGTTCCTGTTGCTCATTTTCATTCTTTGTACTATTTCTTCAGGAGGAAAGTAAGCTTTGATGCAAGAAAAATTGTTTACCTCTATCTATTAATTACCTAATCCTAGAATTTCATAGGATTCTGACCTGAAAGGAACTTTGGAATTTATCTAATGCATTTTAGAGATGATAAAATTAAGACCCAGAGAAGTTAAATAACCCAGATCCTCTGATTGAAATTTATTACAGGTTTGAGCACAGCACTCTGAATGACTGATAAACTAGGATTTCTTAATCTTTGCTGAAAGATCATATACATATATGTGAATAAACATTCATGTATAGATACATATACATGTACATGTGCATACATGTTTAACTCTCCTCCCAACTCTATGCTAGCATAGTTTCAGTGGCCTTTTCAACCATCTACTTCTAAGTTATGTTTTAAGTTTAATATATTAATTATTTAATATATTAATTATAAATATTTATAAATAAAAATATTATTATATAATTATATATAATATATAATTATATAAATAAAAATATTTATAAATAAAATAATTATTTAATATATTAATAACTTAATATTAAGTTATTATGTTTCTAATTTACTGATTTATGTCTGTGGAGGGAGTTTCCATAGCAAAAGTGTGGCAGGGAAACTAAATAGCATCTCTAATTCTTCCATTATCTGTTCATTCTGCAATATACAAACGTGAAAGCATGATGTACTCCTCAACTCCGCCCCCCCCATAAATCCCTTCTCTTCTTCTTTCTGGAAAGATGACTTTGGACTTTGTTCTTCAGTCCTTGTTAGTTACTATAGAATGAAGAACCACAGACTCTTTTCCTAAAGGTCTACTTTCAAAGTCAGCTGCAAGTCATGTCATCACCTGGATGTCATGGTCCTCTTTGAGAATGAAGGACAAACGCAACTTTCATTCCTAACTTCTCGTTCCTTTTCTCTACCTTCTCATTTCATTGGGCAGAACAGGTTCAGCAATAAATGAAGGAGGGGGAAAAGTCTCCCCAGATGACCCTCTATTTCTTCTCCTAATAGGAGTCATTCTACAGAACAGCCTATGAGAGAACAGAAGCTAAACCCTTCAATAGATGCAAAGGCCTTTCTCTTACCCTCAAGATAGGATCTTCTCCACATTCTTCAATATATAAGAAAAGACATTACTAATCTCATGGCCCACACTGTACCCATGCCAACTGACTTTCAAATGGAATCCATATTAGGAACTAGAAAGGGTAATCATATTTAAAGGATCTTTTGTGAAAGTGCTTCAGACAAATTAAAGATCTCTCAAGAGCTCAAATCTGTTTCCTTTGGCTTGTTTTTTTTTTTTTTTTTTTTTTGAGGGTTTTTCAAAAGAACTAATAGAAAATGAGCCCAAATTTGGCACAGGAAAAAAGAGTACATAATAGCTTTCTTTTTGCCTACGGATAGAAATGGGGTCCCAGAAATAATGGGGTATATAAGAATAAAATTAATAGGTGTGTTTATATGTAGGTGAGGGTAGAATTTCATTTATGACCTTAAGGTCTAGCCTTTATCTTTACTTTTTACCAGTCTGTTTCCATTTCTCTTTCCCCTTCCTATTCTCCTCTGTTTTCTTCCCTTTTCTTGTTCCCTTTCTCTTCCCTTCCTGTGCCTTCAACCTCCTTTTTATGCACCCTTTCACCCTCTGGGCCAGGAGGGCAGGGGGGCAGTTCTTTTTCCCCAAACTCAAAATAAAACTTCAACTAGGAATTCCAGCAGCGGGGACAATTACTGGCTTCTGGGGAGAAAGAAGAGTGATCAGTGAAAAACAGATGGAAGGGCAGCTAGGTGGCACAGTGGTTAGAGAACCAGCTCTGGAGTCAAGAGGACCTGAGTTCAAATCCAGCCTAAGACACATGACACTTACTGGCTGTGTGACTTGAGCAAGTCACTTAACCTCAATTGCCTTGCAAAAAAACCAAACAAACAAAGCAGATGGAAACCAATAAACATCCATACACAACAGAGTGAACATTAAAGGAGAAGAAGTGGTTGGACGTTGTGACGTTGGAAGAAGGAAGTTCCAAAAGTGGCAATGGTCAGCAGAGAGGATGCCAAATCTTTTTCTTCTTTTTCCTTATCCCTGAACATATGAGTGGAGAGACAGACAGAGTTGAAGTGGATACCAAAAGCCTTGCTCTTCAGGAGGAGGGGCAAGGAGGGGGACCTAGATTTCAATGAACAAATGAGCAAATGGAAGGAAAATGAGAGGGAGAGATCTAGAATGAAGGGTTAATTTATTATAGTGGAGAAGGTTTTCAGAGAAAAATACAAGTCAGAAGATGATAAAGGTTGGAGAGGTTAGGGCTAAGTTTGGCTATGGAGTCAAGGTGACTAGTAGGTACTGGCTTTGCTAGTGGTTCTTTTGCTGATTCTGAATAGCCTATGTAGTGAAGGACCACAAGTTAGGGGTCAAATTCAGAAAACTCTATTCCAGTGTGAAGATGAGCTCTGGGAATCAAGTCAAGTCAACAAGTATTTATTAAGTGCTTACTGTGTGCCAGTAATGGGGACACAAAGCAGTCTCTATTCTCAGGGAGCCCACATGAGGATAGCACATATAAACAATTATAAGATACATTGTGATAGATTGGAGATAATCTCAGAGATATGGCACTAACATGAAGGAAAATCAGAAAGATGTTTTTTTAATAGAAGATGGAATATTAGCTGGGATGTGAATTTGGAAGCCAGGGAATCCACAAGATGAAAATGAGTATAGAGGCAAACAGTCAGTAAAAGAGAAGAGTTGGGAGGAATGTCTTCCATAAGGAACAGAAAGGAGAAAATAGAAGGGCCTGATGGTCATGGAACTGGAAAGGGTCATCCTTGTCATTGAAGAATAATAATGAACTGCCCAAGTACCAAGAGAATGATGGAGTCACATAATTTTGAGTCAAAGTGGGGAAAAACATTAGGAAAACCAACAGAAATATTATAATCAAATTCTGAACCCTCTAGGTCAAGAATAAAATATTATGAGCAACAAGAAAAAACAATTAAAATATGTTAGTGCCACAATGAGAATCACACAAGACCTAGCAGTAACACTAAAAGATGGCAGGTCTTGGAACACTATGTATGGAAGAGTAAAAGAACTGGGGTTATGACCAAAAACATCATACTGGGCAAAACTAGGCATCACCCTGAATGAAAAAGTGTACATTTAGTGAACTGTCAGTATTTTGGGAAAAAACAAAACAAAACAATACTGAACTAAATAGAAGATCTGACATGCAAAAGCCAAGAGAAATATAAGGTACATTCCAAGAACTAATTACAAGGGACTCAGGACAGACTGTTTACCTTTTATGTATGGAAAATGGAAAACATATGTCTAAGATTGTTATTAGTAATTGGGTAGTTCATAAGAAAGATTGGAATAGACTTGAGAATGATATAACTTTTAAAAATAAAACTATTTAGGAACAGCTAAAAAAAAACCTAATTATCTTATGCAGATGATGTGTTAGAAGAGTAACAGACACAGAGGAATTAGATGGAGGAGGAGGGCTGTTAGTTCTGGAAACCTACTTTCACCAGGAATGGGTTCAAGAGGGAACAATATATACATATCTAGAAGAACATAAAAGTCTTCTAAATTCAGAAAGAAATAAAATGCCAAGGGGATTGGGTAGGGGGAGGGAAGATAAGGGAGGGATCTTCAGAAAGGAGGATGAAGCAATAGGTGAAAGCAGGGTATAGAAGGTTATTTAGATTTATGGGAATGGGAGGATAAGGGAGGGTTGGGAGAGTAGGTTAAGTAATAAGAGGGCAAGGTAGCAGGTAGAAGAAGTAAAGTAGAGGAGTTAAGAGAGTTAGGAAATAAGAGATGTGTACAAATATAAAAACAAAGATCAGTAGAATTTGTTAGGGAAAGTATATGTCTATATATGTATGTATATGTGTACATGTGTGTATATGTGTTATGTATATATCTATATATAAATATATCCTTGCTTAATTATAGTCTTTGGGGAGGGAGGGAAGGAGGAAAAAAGAATAAAGTAAAAAGTGCACAGCAGAGAACAAAAGGAAACTTACAAGGAAGCAAAGAAAAGATATATAAAACATAGTGTTTATTACATGGGCTATCTTGAAATGGAAATTTATTACTGTGTATTCTGATTCCTATCTTATGTTCTGTTGTGTACATGACATGCTTTTTTTTCTTTTCTCATATTGTATTTGTTTTGATATTTAAATTTATAACATGTTTCTTTTTCTTTTTTTATTGTATATTCGTTTTAGTAATAAAAAATTTAAAAAATAATAAAGCAAGGAAAAGTCTCCTGCTAGAACTACCTAAAAGTGGATTAGGCTGGTGTGGGAGATAATTTGTTCCTTCCCACAAGAGGTCAACGCACAGAGGCTGGATGACACAGAGGCTGGATGACACAAAGGCTGGATGACACAGAGGCTGGATGACCACTTAGCAGGAATGCTAAGGTTCGTACCAACTTTGATATTCTCTCATTTGTGAGAGACTATAAAGCCTTTCTCATACTTAGGAAAAGACCTATGGAGTTTATCTACATTTTGCAATTTTGTTCGTTGCTTTTATTTCAGGGCAATACTAATAATGACTCTGCAAACTTTTATCGTGGCTTTGGTGGGTTTGAGTATACAACATTGTGTATTTGCATATATTTTAGCTGGCTTGCTTAGTATGTATGCATATGTTGGAAGGAGGGGAATTCTTCACAGTTGTACACACTCAGTGTCACAATACAAATGTATGGATATATACACACACATGTATAAATGTATGTATGTGTGTAAATGTATATATAAGCAGTGCCCTTCAATAATAAAGAAAATCAGTCTTAGAAAATGGGAAACAACTTTAGATCATTATCTTAGATATTTAAACTTATTCATGCGAAATACTAGTCAGCATTATTGACAGTCTCAACTCGTTAACTGAAACTCATGTTTTCCCTTTTTCATTTTAAGAACTTAGGTCCACAAGACCCACTCTAAGGACTGGTTGGGGTGTAGAAGTACCTCGGTGTTTTCAGAGACCATGCTAGTTGTATGAAATCTCTGGCAGGTTTTACCGACCTAGAAAGGCCCTGAGTGAGGTCCAACGATGAACTATAAGGACAAGCCTAGCTACATTTAAAGAGGCTTCGTTAACAGATTAACAGACTAGCAATGATTTTTTTTTTAACCAGATCAACTTTCAAAGACTGAATGCTAAAGTGTAGAGGAGATACAATCTGATCCCCTTAAGGATTTCCCATATGAATGAAATTACAGATCTTTGAAGTACTGTTTCTTCTCTAGTAATGCTCAAGTGTCTCTTTTCAAAAGATAAAATACTTAACACTTTCTCTTTATAATACTAGCGATACAGATATATTTCATACACATATGTGTTCACATACATGTTTACATACTTACATGTATAGTGTGTATACAGACACGTGTGTGTGTTTTGCCAGAATCACAAAAGGAAGGTATATAGAGTTCTAATCTGATATATACATATACATACATACACACACGTGTGTGTGTGTGTGTGTGTGTGTGTGACAGGCCCTAATCTGAAGCAATTTACAGTATAATGGGGGAAAGGGCATGTGAAGAAATAACTATGTTATAAATGAAGGAAAGTAAGGTAAGTACAAAGAAGAGAGGTCTATCCAAACAGTGATATGGAAAATCTAAGAAGTCACTTATGTTTGAGGTGATCAGGGCTCTTTTTAAAGACCACTGTGACCATCAGCTAAATGACTTCACATTGTCTAACAAAGCTAGTGTATTTAATGTATTGAAAGCTCAGCACACGATTCAAATATCAAGTCCATGAATAAAGTCTCATTTATATCCCATATGTTTAGCTAGAAGGTGTCTACACCATGGGACACGGGGTAGGGGTAAACAGAGTTTAATGAAATGAACGTTCAATTAGAAAACAAGGCTAGCCTAGCCTTTGTTCCTCCCTGCATCAACACCTGTGTAACCTTGGGAAAATGCCAGAGTTGTGCTGCAGGTCCTCCAAGCAGAAAATGAGGCTAGTAGCAGTTCCCATCTCATTGTTGCTAATGAACATTCCTTCCTCGGGATATGGGAGAAGTGAGTTCTGTTAGTGTGATCAGATAGACACCTATTGCCTGTGCTAGGAACTCATTTCCCCTTATTGTGGCACACAGTATATCTAGGCATTGGCACAAGAACATGATTCTGGATGCACACAGAAATCCAGAAGCATCCCCCGTGGAAAGACACAGAGAAGGAAAACACCACAAGTACTAGTCACCTCTGCTGCATACTTTCATTGCTTTTCACCCTTTATGGTCTGATTTGACCCTTAACCACTATTGTATTATATAATTCACTTTAAAGAGTTTGACCTCTCTATGCAGGAAAAAGCAAGTAGATAAAGATTGCTTATTGTAAAGATTATGAAATGCCTATGAGTTTACACCATTGAATACAAAGATTTTGGATGGGTGTTATGAATGGTCTATCAATTGGGTCCAGAACTAAATAGGAGAAGGGTGTAAAATACCTCTGGGAAATAGCAATATTCATTTAATAAGCCCAGATTTCTTTATGAAACAAAAGCCCATCTTTTTTCTTGAACATCAGTATTCTTCCAGTGACAGTATATAGTGGTAACCCAAGGAACAACATAGTCTCTAAAGAATTGAAATTGAGACTCACACAAAAATCAGTGGAAAGGTTCATTGTGCATGTGTCCAGGCTGCAACAGATTTAAAGCAAGGGATTAGAAAGAAGGGGGGTAAAGGACATGATAAAAAAAAATGTATACAAGAAAAAGAAGATGGATAGTGAGTGATAACCAAAGAATAACTCACTTGTTCCATTGATATTCTCATGATGATAAAAGAAAACAAGGGAGACTCACCATTTGGGGTGTGGCCAATTTTTGGTAGGAAATGGACAAGACACAAACAAGATGAGGAGGCCCAGTTGTGTTACAGGCTGCATTAGTGAAAGGAATATCCTTATCAATGGAAATACAGAACCATCTGAGTACCCTAGTGCATTGAAAAATGATCTGGTGAAAATCAGTTACTTCCTCTTTTCTTAATTCCTCTGGAACATAAATAACTTCATTGACAGTCTTTCAAGAATGGATGGAGAAAATATTTAGCTACAGCTGATTTTTTTTTTCAAAGCACCATTTTTTCCAGTGTTTAAGTATGGCAAACAACAATTTTAAAAAATATTTTCATGCTCCTATACTTATTCTTCTAGCTTATTTAATTAATCTTTGAAGGTTTGTTAATTCTTGTAAAATACTGTTTCTTAATAACTGCATGTGCGTGTGTGTGTGTGTGTTTATATGGAGAAAGAAAATGGCAAACTACTCCAGTATCTTTACCAAGAAAACCCCAAATGGGGTCATGAACACGAATGAACAACAAAATACATATTTATATATGTACACATATATATTCATACACATATTTGTATATGTATAGATATATGTAAATATATCTATATATATATGCAGAGAAAGGTATTTATATACATATATGGGGGGGTCACTCTGTATATACTTTCCTTTGAATCTTGTCACTGTTTTTTCATTATAATTTATTAAAGGAACTGTGCTTTATGAGAAGGAAAAAAAAGACACATAAAAATAAAAGAAATTCAAAGTTAAGAATAAATGATTTGTTATTTCGTGGTGTAGTCTCAACCATGTAAAGTATATGTCATTCCTAAAAAATGACTTAGTAAAGAATAACACATCTAGGAATGATTCTCTCTTTAATAATATGTCTTTAAAACATTGAGTTTGGCTGGAAGAAAGAAACTTGGATTGTCCTTTTGGTTTATGATCTGAAACTATTGCGTGAATTTGAGTGCTTTCAGGACCAGAGTAGCCAGGTTCTGCCCTACCCAAATAAAGAAAGACAGAGACAGAAAGAGACAGAGGCAGAGAGTTTGAGAGAGTTAACCACTTAATGACTCAGGACCTCTGGGCAGGCCCTGAGGTTACCGATTAACAAGGATTTCCATAGCAGCTTTATTAGGCAGACATACCATAGGCAATATAATATATGTGGAGTAATAATTCCCCTTTGCACATTAGACACATTTTAGACAGTCAAAACAAAGAGAGAGGTTGACTAACTGTCCAGTAAATTCAGAGATGTGGGTTGACTTTATTTTGATTACATGGTCCTGGATTAGGTGGGGTTTTTTGTTTTGTTTTAGGAATCAAATAGCTCATGTTTTAAATTCATTACTGTAGAGTTACTGAAATTGTAGAATTATAAAATAATTGTAGAATTATAAGCGGAAAGATATCTTAGTGATCAACTAATTTAAGTCCTCCCTCCTCCCCTCAACCTTAGATACATTTTACAGATAACGAAATTAAGGCTAGAGATTCTTTAAAAAAAAATGACTAAATTTATTAAAAGAAAAAATAGCTGATATTACAAAATATCTTAGGACATGGGTGATCAGTGAAATTGTTCTCAGCTGCTTTGTGAGGTTATTATCAATTCTAACGTATTCTGTGGATTTCCTTAGCTTCATTCAATATCGGTATATATGTATATATATATTTCCAAACTATAACTCTTTAGGGGGATAAGAGGGAAAGAGGGTTAATGGATTCCAAAATTTTGTTATTTTCTGTGTTTATTCTGAATTTTTTTTTCAGCTTTGAAAATTTATCCTCTAGTTCTAGTTGTAGTGAAGACACGGGTCTTTCCAATAAGGATAGAAGGAAATGGCAGCTAAAGAGATTGGAGGATCATGAGTAGAGTTTCCAAGACTTGGGAGGAACTGATGCTGATGGAGTGGCGAGGGAGTTTCTAAACCATACCAGAGAATTATGGGAGACAGAGTAGTGAGGCATACAGTCATGAGATGGAGGAACAAACCCAGACTTTGATCTTCAATGATAGAGTGAACCATGTAGCCTGTACAGGTTTCAGATGGAGGTGGAACCCATCAGAGAGAAGTCTTGCTAAACTCTTTAGCACACCAAAGCTCTTTGCCCTCTTGGAGGTGGGTCTGAATTGAACGTTAAGATAGCATTTATAAGTCTGGAGTTATTCTGTCATTTCCTGGGGAAGATGGACACATACTTAGGTATAGATTGCTTAAGTTTCTAGCAATCCTGAGTTCTTTTCCTTGTTGTATGGGCACCACCTTGTTGTATAGCAACACTGGGGTAGTGCTATAAATGTGGCTCAAGAGAAGAAGGGAAATATGATCTTTTTCGTCTGTGGGCTTTATTAAGAGCATTTGCTTGTTTATCTATTTTTGTGTATACAGAATATTTATTCCATGTTCCAAACCTTTGTGACCTTGGTGTCAATATGGCAACTGCAGACACTCAGATAAAAGTTAGACATGAGCCAAAGTCAAATGTTTCCAGGAGAATCTTATTAGCATCATGAGCCATAGATTTAGATGATACTATTAAAAGGTCCCACAGTTCAAACCTGAGTCAATTTGGGTCTTTAAATGGGGATTGATACCTATGGACTACACAGTATTCTACAATTTTATGTACAAATTGAGTAATGATAAATAGACCTATGAATTCTGTTTATCTGAAACATTTTTTTTCAAACTTCATCTTCTGTACAGCAAAGTTCAATAATTAAAGGAAATTGCAATACATAAATCTTGTGACCTTTACTTTTGGGGAATGGAGCAACGAGGTGGATAGAGAGTCTGATTTGAAGTCAGGAAGACCTGAATTCAAATCATGCCTCAGATACTTACTAGTTATAAGACCTTGGACTAGTAACTTAACTTCTCTCAGCCTCAGTTTCCTAATGTGTAAAACAAGGAGATTAAACTCAGTCTATAAATTCTCTACTATCTCTAAACTTATAATTCTGTCTATGATCCTTAAAATGCTAATGGAGGACAACTATACTACAACTTTCTTTTGCTACAGATGAAATACTATGTTAGTTGGACCAGTCTGACTTTCACCAAATGTACCAATATTTATTTTCAACTTCCATATTTCTGTTGAGGGAATCTCCAGTTTTCAAGTCACCCACATTTGCAATGTAGGCATAATCTTTTACTTTTCCCTTTAAACTACCCCCAGCTCCCATACTCAGTAAGTTGCTAAGTGTTATCACTTCTGTCTATAAACATCTCTTGTCTCCATGCTTTTCACTTAACTTTCACCTAAGGACGCTAGCTCTGATTCTTATCCTTCATTGTTTCTTATCTGGTCCATTTCAATAGTTTCCTATTTGGTTTCCTGCTATTTTGGCTCTTTCTTCTGTAATACATCTTCCACACCGCTGCCAAGACTGCTACTCCTAGAGTAAGTCTGGCTTTTTTTTGTGCTAAGTGGCACAGTGGATAGAGTTTGGGACCCGGAATTAAAATCTATTTTAGATATTTACTGGCTATATGATCCTGGGCAAATCACTTGACTGTCTGCCTCAGTTTCCTCAACTGTAAAATGGGGATAATAAGAGCACCTATCTCCAAGAGTTACTGTGAAAACCAAATAAAATAGTATTTATAAAATACTTAACACATCGTAGGTACTATATAAATGCATGTTTTCTTCCTTTCTTTCTTTTCCTTAGTATCATTCAAGAAGCCTCAGTGATTTCTAATCACCATTAAGATAAAATTCAAATTCTTCTTCTTTTTTTAAATATAAATTTATTTATTTAACTTTTTACATTGATTTTCACAAAATTTTGGGTTCCAAATTTTCTCCCCTTTTATCCCCTCCCCCCATCCCAATACACCAAGCATTCTAATTTTCCCTATCACCAATCTGCCCTCTCTTCTATCATCCCTCCCTTCTCTTGTCCCCATCTTCTCTTTTGTCCTATAGGGCCAGATGACTTTCTATTCCCCATTAACTGTATTTCTTATTTCCTAATAACAAGAACAATACTAAACAGTAGTCCCTAAAACTTTGAGTTCCAAATCCTCCCCATCCCTCCCTCCCCACCCATTCCCTTTGGGAAGGCAGGCAATTCAATATGGGCCATATCTGTGTAGTTTTGCAAATGACTTTGATTAATAGTCCTGTTGTGTAAGACTAACTGTATTTCCCTCCATCCTATCCTGCCCCCCATTGATTCTATTCTGTCTTTTGATCCTGTCCCTCCCCAAGTGTTGACTTCAAATTGCTCCCTCCTCCCATTGCCCTCCCTTCCATCATCCCCCCCACCCTGCTTATCTCCTTCTCCCCCACTTTCCTG
This sequence comes from Bettongia penicillata ogilbyi, assembly GCA_023548195.1. Lineage (NCBI taxonomy): Eukaryota > Metazoa > Chordata > Mammalia > Diprotodontia > Potoroidae > Bettongia > Bettongia penicillata. The sequence goes on along the minus strand of JAJHZJ010000413.1, from coordinate 14,583,723 downwards.
TATTGTAAGATAGGTTTTCATACCAAAATGAGTGTGCATTTTATTCCTTCCTTTAGTCAAATGTGATGAGGGTAAACTTCATGTTTGTTTTCTCAGCTCTCCTCTTTTTCCCTCCACTAAAAAGTCTCCTGCTTGCCTCTTGAATGAGAGATAATTTACTCCATTCCATTTCACCCTCTCTCCTCCCACTATATTTCTCTCTCACCATTTACCTTAATTTCGTTTAAGATATGGTCCCATCCTATTCAATACACTCTGTGCTCTCTGTCTCCATATGTGCATGCATGTGTCTGTGTGTGTGCACATGCATGTACATGTGTGTGCACATGTGTGCTTGTGTGTGTGTGGTCCCACCAACTACCCATACTGGAAAGTATTAAGAGTTACAAATATTGTCTTTCCATATAGGAATGTAAACAGTTCACCTTTGGAAAGTTCCTTATGACTTCTCTTTGCTGTTTCCTTTTTCATGCTTCTTCTCATTCTTGTGTTTGAAAGTCGAATTTTCTTGTCACCTCTGGTCTTTTCATCAAAAATTCTTGAAAGTCCTCTGTTTCATTGAAAGATCATATTTTCCCCTGAAGTATTATACTCAGTTTTGCTGGGTAGGTGATTCTTGGTTTTAGTCCTAGTTCCTTTGACTTCTGGAATATCCTATTCCACACCCTTCAATCCCTTAATGTAGAAGCTGCTAGATCTTGTGTTATCCTGATTGTATTTCCACAATACTGGAATTGTTTCTTTCTAGCTGCTTGCAATATTTTCTCCTTGACCTGGGAATTCTGGAATTTGGCCACAATGTTCCTAGGAGTTTCTCTTTTTGGATCTCTTTCAGGCGGTGATGGATGGAGTCCTTCAATACTTATTTTGCCCACTGGTTGTAGAATATCAGGGCAGTTTTCCTTGATAATTTCATGAAACATGATGTCTAGGCTCTTTTTGTGATCATGACTTTCAGGTAGTCCCATAATTTTTAAATTGTCTCTCCTGGATCTATTTTCCAGGTCAGTTGTTTTTCCAATGAGATATTTCACATTATCTTCCATTTTTTCATTCTTTTGGTTTTGTTTGGTGATTTCTTGGTTTCTCAGAAAGTCATTAGCCCCCATCTCTTCCATTCTCATTTTGAGAGAACTATTTTCTTCAGTGAGCTTTTGAACCTCTTTTTCCATTTGGCTAATTCTGCTTTTGAAAGCATTCTTCTCCTCATTGGTTTTTTGAACCTCTTTTGTCAATTGAGTTAGCCTATTTTTCAAGGTGTTATTTTCTTCAGCATTTTTCTGGGTCTCCTTTACCAAGGTATCGACCTCTTTTTCATGCTTTTCTTGCATCTCTCTCATTTCTTTTCCCAGTTTTTCCTCCACCTGTCTAACTTGATTTTCAAAATCCTTTTTGAGCTCTTCCATGACCTGGGTCCACTGGACATCCACCTGGGATGTCTGGGATACAGAGGCCCCAACCTCCACGTCTTTCCCTGATGGTAAGAATTGTTCCTTGTCATCAGAAATGAAAGGTGGGAACCTCTGTCCCCCAAGAAAGTAGCTTTCTATGGTCTTATTTCTCTTCCCTTTTCTGGGCATTTTCCCAGCCAGTTATTTGACTTCTGAGATTCCTCTCCACCCCTGCCTAGATCTGCCCAGCTAGTGCTTGGGGTCTGAGATTCAAATGCTGCTCCCCAGCCTCAGGGCTTTCCATGGTAGGTGGGGCTGCTATTCAATGTGAGCTTAAGTTCTGGTGCTCAAGTGGGGGCAGGCTGCTTCCCAGGCTCAGTTCCCTCAGGGGGTTTATGCAGAGACCTTTGGTAATGGCCCTGAGCTCCTGTCTGTCCTGGGAGTTCCTGGCCACCTCTGTCGCTGCCTCTGCCGCTGCCTCTGCTACTGTCTCCCAAGGGGGCCCGAGTCACGGAGACACCCCGCTCCCCTCTCAGCCAGCCCAGAAGTCTCTCTCACTGACCTGTAGTGCCTGTGGGTGGAGGGACCTTCGCTGCTGCCGGAGATTCCATCCCTGAAGCCTGCTCGGATCTGCTCTTCTGGGGCCGCGCAGCCAGGGCAGCACAGGAGGGGGCTCTGCTGTCCGGAGCGTGACGGACCCCTGGGGATGGCTTTCCAGGGCTCTCTGGAATGGAAATCTCTTCCACTGTGTTTCTGCATGGCTTGCAGTGCTCCAGAATTTGTGGGGAGTTCTTTTTACAAAAAATGTTATGGGTTGTGGGTTCAGAGCTAGCATACGTAAGTCTTTCTACTCCACCATCTTGGCTCCTCCCCCCCAAATGCTTCTGCTTGTAATTTAAAGCCTATCACAGTCTAACTCCAATCTACCTTTCCAATCTGATTATATGTCGTTCCCCATTAAGCTGGCATATTTGATCTCCCTTATAATGATATTCTATCTCCTTTCTCCATGCCTTTTTATCATCTATCCTCATATTTGGAATATTTTCCTTCCTCACATCAAGCCCTTAGAACTCATATTTCCATTAGGCTGAGCTTAAGTGCTACCTCTTATAGGTCTTTCCTAAATTCCCCCCCGCCCAAACCCCCAGTTCTTAGTGACTCTTCCCTTATTACTTGATTTTTACTTTGCCCATATATCGGACACACATTGTTTTCTCTAGTAGAGTATTATTTCTGTAAAGGCAGGGATGATTTCATTTTTGTCTTTGTATACTCACCACCTAGCACAGCACCTGGCATATAGTGAATGTTTAATAATTGCTTACTGAATTGGCATTCCCCATGTGTTTTGTTGTACTCTGACTTCTCCCCTGATTCTGACTGAGGTTCTGTTCATGTGAATCCTTCTGTGTGATGGATAAAGAGAGTCAGCCACCATGAAAAAGACCATTCCACTCCCTATTAAAAGAGCTTCTATTTTGAAGGACCTAAGCATCCTGTTTTTCACTAGACCATGTTAATATCTTTTTAAACTATTAATCTTTCATCTCCAAATCACAAGTCTTAAGCATTTTTAATCTGCCTAGGCATGCTACACTTTCTGCCTGGTCTCATAATTGAAAGGTTCTGTCTTCCTGCCTTTTCCCTAGGGCACAAGTACCCTATTAAGTAGGCAAAAAAGTTAGTTGAGGAAAGAAGGGACCTTCTTATATGACTATACTAACACATGAACTCATTTTTACTGCCTGAAAAGGACCCATTACTTCCTGTGGAGGAGATTCAAAACAGAGACACTGTACCACTTCATGTCCTCGGGAGATATAGCCAATTTACCTACAGGGTGGGAAAAAAGAAGAGAAATAGTTATCCACCTCCCTCCTTCCTTTCAGTCCCTATTTTTGATGCACATTTAAGTCAGGGACACATGGAGAGGAAGATGTTTCTCAGGTGAAGAATGCTCCAGAGTCTTGTGTCTATTCAAAGGTGCACTTTTCCAACCTTGACTGGAGTGAAGCACAGAGAGTTCTGCTTGGTAAGAGGTGACTTGCCAAAATGGATGAATTAGCTGAATTCAACACCTTACTCTAGTAGCTGAATTACGATATTGATTATCCAAGATCTAACATCTATCATCTGGTTCAAATCTCAGCCGTATAAAAAAATCGATTGTAATCTAATACAGAATATTGGGAATTCTTTAGCATGGGAGGAATCAACTTAATAAAAGTAGTTGTGGGCAAACTTGCCAGCATTTTAGTATACCTTTTACCCAATCCTTCTGAATCCTATTAAATCTCCAAATGAGCTTTTTTTTATGTACTTCTCCAACTCCTCCCGTTAAACCCACACAAGTTTTAAGGGAAATTTAATCCATGTGTTTCAGATTCACTGGCATTTATCTCATAGAAATATTGTTTTGCCAATTATTTGAGGCCTGAGAAGATTTAGGAGATGGTTGTTTCTACACCCACCCTAATCATCCCACCCCAGATAAGGAAGAAAAAAATGGTTTCCTTTTTTTGAAGTGCCTATGGGAAGCAAATGGAGCAAACAACTAAAAAATTCTCCCATAAACTGTTCTATTTCTTCTCACAAAATGACATCATTCTAATTGACCATTACTTGAAAAATGTTATTGAATTATAAACTAAAATTTGAGTATTCTCCTTCTTTTCTTGTCCTTTTTTCTTCTATTTTTGATCTGCACAAAATTCTTTTTCCTTTTTCTTTTTTTTCTTCTATTTTTGATCTGCAAAATTCTCATTATAATTCCACAGGAAAATGCAATCTATTGAGATGATTTGGGATGACGAAGATTTGCAGTATTCTCTCTGCCCTCCTCTTCACTGGCAAAATCTTCTTATTCCTTTCTTATCCATTGCCCCTATAACATCTAACACTTGAGGATATAGGAGGCATGATGAACTGCATTCCATCCAACTTGTCATTGGTAAGCAGTAGAGTAAGTCTCCCATGAGGAATCGAAGCTTTTGCTTTCTTCTGTTCAATTACACTCCCTTAACCACCTCATTCATCCCATGGCTCCACTCATTATTTCAAAGCAGACAACTCTGAATTTATAATCTCTTCCTCTTGGTTGGTTACCTTACTCTCTCTAGACACAAACCCTAAAAACTCTTGCTAGAGGGGAAAATACCATGCTTTTCAGTCACATTAACTTCTTATCATCCCAATATATGAAGAAATATAACTTCCAAGGTCTTCAGTGACATAGGTCTTCTCACCATGCCATAAGTTCAAGCTTCACCAGAAGGACTGTTAAATTTATATCCAACATTCATCACTTCTCTGAGCTCTACATTCCTATTTCTAACAGTCCAATGAACAACTCTACCTGGGCTCTTCCTTCTCTTCCATCTACATCAAATGAGTTGCCAATTTTTTTTTTCAAAACTATCTGCATTATATCTCTTGCATCATTAACTACAGCCCAACACATCCAAAAGAGTCCTGCATTTGGAAACATAAGACTAAACATATAGTTCTGCCACTTAGAACTTGCATGACATAAAACAAGTCATTTAACCTCTCTATGCCTCAATTACTTAACTATAAAATGAAGGGTTGGATAAGTTGGCTACTCTGGTCCCTCCTGACTCTAAATCTATGATACTGTTATCCATGATCCTATGGTCTATGTCCTCTTAACTCATACTCATTAACCCCTCAAATATAGCACTTTCTAAATTGAATCCATCATATTCTTTGTTTTCTCTTTCCAACTTCCCTTCTTCTGTTGAAGAAGTCACTGCTTCTCAGTCATCCAGACTTAAAATGCCACCATCTTTTTTGACACTTATCTCTCCCTCCTCCACCACACCCAATCAGTTACCAGTTCCTGTTAAGTCTACCACCATAATATGTTTTGCATTTAACTTCTCCTCTTCATTCTCAATATCACCACCCCAGGTGATGTCCACATTGCCAACCATCTGAATTATTGCAATAGCCTCTGAACCAGTTTCTCTGCCTCTAGTCCTTCTCCCTTCCCCAATCTGTCCTTTGCAACATTGCTAAAGTAATCTTCATATTTCCTGGACCATGTCAATTTGTTCATCAACAAACTTCAGAACATCCCTATCATTCCTGGGATAACATACAGTCATGTTAACATGACATTTAAGGTATATACAAAAATATGCAAGTTGAATACGAGGCCAGTTCTGGAGAAGATGGAATTAACAGTTGGAGGAATAAAGAAGAGAGGCTTTTAAAAAGACTTGATAACTATCTCTGAATATTAGAAAAGCTGTCATGGTAAAGAGAGAGGAGACTTATTCTGCTTGGAAATGCAGAGCAAAGCCGTAAGCAATGAGCGGACATTACAAAGGGGCAGATCTAGACTTGATATAAGGAAAATTTTCCTAAGAATCAGAACTTTTTGGAAATGGAATTGGCTTCCCCAGGAGGCAATGGTTTCTTTCTCTCTAGAGGTCATGAATGAAAAACTGAGTGACCATCCCCCGGGCAGGTTTTTTATTTAAGCACAAGTTGTACTAGATGACTTTAAGGCCCCTTACAGCTCTGCATTTCTGTGATGAATAGTTGTAATTGAGTTTATTTGCCTTGTTTCCAGAACCTTTCCCAACTCTGTATTACTTCCTTTGTAAAAGAGTGGAGATATTGGATGATAAGAACATTATTGGCCTAATATTGGAGAATCATAAGTGATAGAGGACCAGAGTTAAGGGTTCTCTAGTAGGCTGAGAAGATGTGTTCAAAGTCTTGCAAACCATGTGCTAAGAGAGTATGAAGAATTTCATCTCTTGAGTGAAGGCAAAATAACTCAACCTAGGTACGAAAAAGGAGATTCCAACAAAAAGTATAGTTGTCCCAAAGCCAGATGTTCCATTTTCACTTAAAATCCTTTGGTGAAAATTACATGTAAGTTCATTATGCATCAGTGAGTAATAATAAACATGCATATATGATGAAGCTAAATTATACCATATATACAGCACTAACCCTTTCAGCTCAGGGTTCAAAATAGTCTGTCTATTACAACTTTTATAATAACCATGATACAGATGAATGGAAAAAGTAGTCCCCCATTTATATGATTCAAGCACCTCTTGCATGAGTGAGCCTGCATCTGGGTATTTTTTTTTATTATACGCATATGTTAAGTCTTTAGAGATTAGAGTCTTTATGTAGGATGATTTTTGTAAGAAAAATTTGGCATGTAGCACTCTTAAACGACCTCACCTAACAAACTCTAAAAGGCTAATATAACTATCTAATATTTATACAGCACCTAGTATAATACCTGACAAATAAAGGATACCTAAATGCTATTATTATTGGGTTTTGTTATTACTGTTGTGGTAATACAATTCATAAACAAGAGTTGAAAAAGGTTTAGGTAAGAAAGAAGCTAGCTTTCCATGACAAGGTGGCTCCCAGAAAGGAGGCACGACTCATTGAAGAGGTATCATGGAGGAGTCATCATTAGAAGGACAAGTATGGAGGAAGAACAGACTGCATAGTTTATAACAAAATATGAACCAAAAATTAAAATTACCACTAAAAGTATGTAATAAACATGAAAAACACAAAATATAGCTTTTTTCAATAAGTATTTCCCTATTATCTTCATTGTATCATATTTAATACAACAATCTGTTGAATATTTCTACTCCAATATTCCAAAAGATCTATGACACCATTGATCTAGATGTTTCTTCTAACAAAATGGGTCACAGTTAGTCAATTTCCACCCATCCCATATGACACTTACTCATGTCCTCTTCTAAATTCTCTCCAGGGAATTCACCCAATGTTCTGAGGACCTATCTCATATTCTCTTCAAACTGTGTTAATTCCAGTGAAGCTCTGGGTTGTCCATTGGTTGGTGACCCCTTGGTACTAAATCTCATTATACAATGTGACTAACAAATAGCAGAGCCAGGTCCTCTGATTTCAGATCCAGTCACCTTTTCAATATGTACTTCTGCCCCTCATTGCCCATGCACACACACAGAAGATGGTGATTGTCATAAGACAAATGAAAAAGAACACTAATGCGTATTTATAGTTTTGAAAAGAAATTGAAAAGCCAATGAAAAGTCAAATATTTTAGCTATAACATGTATTGAATAAATAATAACAATATCACTACTTTCCAGTTAACAATAAAAGCACGTTTCTTCCTTTATTTCTATGATATACTTTTGGTGGTTTTAACGCATTCCCAATAAATTTGATCACCCTCATAAAAATCTAAGTTGCTACTAATTTGTATTATATCTTTTAGTTTTCAAGACTGAAAAACATGAAAAGAAGAGGAATCTCAAACATCATTTAAATCTTCTGTACCATTAATCTTTAGGGGTTGAAGAAACTAACTGTAGAAGTGTGTCATTTTTCAGTTCCCACAGATTTCAACAAAGAATGAAAGGAATGAAGGGAAGTATCTGAATGGAAAATGCACAACTTGCTTCATTCCTCTGATCTTAAAGATCACTTTTAAAGTGTTGATATAATTTTGCATTTTCCTCTGTGCCTCTTGGTTTGAAATAACACTGGAAAATTTATTTTCTAAAGCTTAGATTAATAATAGGGAAAATATAATCCCAATCATCAATGTCATTTACAAATGTCAAGTCTCCTTTCTATTGGGCATGGAATTCTATGCCACATAGGAACTGATTTATTGGTGATTTTTCTGTAGTGGAAGGATGGAAAGAAGAGAAAAAAGAAGGGAGGAGAGAAAAAAGGGAAAGAAGGAAGGAAGGGGGAGAAGGAATAAAGGACATTTAATATATATTGTGTAAAATAACTTTTGCAACTGAGACAACTTCTGATCAGTTTCAATTTGGATAATTATTTGTTCATATCATAGTACTATTAGTTTTAGATTTGTTCGTTAAATCTAAACAGGGCCTGATACATAGTAGCTTCTTAATAAATATGGTTCATTAATACAGTCATCTTGGATAGGCCCTATGGATGACTATTTTAATGGACTCACTGTATGAGTTGTCCATACAAATGCACATTGTAGACTAGAGTAATTGTTTCCAAAATGAGTCAAGCCTCCATCCCTCCCCTGACTTTAAGGAGACTTGATCTCAAGTTTGTGTATGATCAGTTAGTGAGAGGGTGGGAAGATGGGTTACCTCCTACCCTCCATAAGATAGCCAGTTATGGTTTTTGTCTCTAATACAACACACATCTACTCTTCACCAATTACTGAAAGATAAGTTAGCCTTCTTCTTCTCCTCCTCTTCAGTATTAAGCCAGAATGTGCTTCTTATAATCACAAAGATCTCCTTGAGAGGCTTATCTTTTTAACCATATTATCCTTTAGGTGAGAATGGTTTGCCTCCAAAGTATAGAATGCTAGTCTCCAAAGAACCAGAGGTACATCAATACAATTTTAATATAAATCATTAAGTTTTTACTGCTAAGCCTATCAATAAACATTTCAATAAGATGGTTCATAACCTAAACCTTTTTCCCTTTCCTCCACCTCACCAACATATTTACCAAGGATAAGAGAAGAGGGGACATTTTCTTAATAGGAAAGACCAGAAAAGTTTGGAAACTACTGGTCTAGAATCATTCTTTTTTAACTTGATTTCTCCTGCATAGATAAATAGGTCAAACTCTGTATCATTGGAAGGAGTGTCCATATTAGCGATATCAGAGATCCATTAGAAGTCAAAATATCACCATGAGTTTATAGAACATAGACCTGTATTATATTTCTCTAGGCACTACTTTTCCTTGCCATCTGAAATTGTATTTATGAATGATGACAAAACTTATGTTCTATATTTAAATCAGAGAGGTGAAATTTGGATTGGAATCTCACATACTGTAAGTAATTTACTTTATATGCCCAAACTCCAGTTTCCTCTCCTGGAAAATGAGGACAATAACTATTTTTGGAGGGTTTGGGTTATTTTCTTTTTGGTGATTTCCGCAGTGGAGAGAACTTACAGTAAGGTTACTCACTCCATGCATGCAGACTAGCAACTCTTCTGCAACTTGCAAACTTACAGGGTTTTCTGAAGCCCTGAGAAGTTAAATGACTTGACCAAGGTGGGTTGGTCAAATACTTGTTAGAGTCAGGAGTTGAACCCAGGTCTTCCTGACTTTGAGGTCAAATCATTATTACTTTTTACAGTTCATTGTTAGGATCAGATGAGATAATGAATTCTATGTGTTTGGCAAACCTTAAACCACCATAAAGATTCAGTTATTGTAATTACTATAATTATTAACGTAATTCTTGCTATACTTGTTGACCATGCTTAATAGTTAAGATTAAAATGGCAATATTCTGTAAAACAACTGGTTATTTTGGTGTTATGTCCTAATACTTGATTGGATCAATCAATCCCCTACATTACTGTGGCTTTTACTAAGGTGGTTTTGTAATGCTGATGTACTTAGTACAGCATCATTTGCAAATAGGAACATTAGAACAGTTATTCTATCTTCTTTTGTTTGTATTTCTTGTGGGACGATGCCCAGCATTCCATCCACTGTGCTATATCTAGGCCCCTAATATCATAAATTCATCAAAGAATTTGTGGCCTACTTATTTTATCCCTTAAAGTGTGTTGTGATTTGCACAGTCCCACTTGTGCTTAAACCACTTATGGTATTACATTCCATGAGTCATAAAACCACGGAAGGAGGCAGAGTTTCTCATGGGGAAGAGAGAAATGAGAGGATTCTCTACTAGGCTCATTCAGTTATTTTTCTCCACCAGTTCTTTAAAATCCCCTTGCATCATTTTTTTCTATTCTTGGAAAAGTTGGTAATCTGGCAAAGGGATGATTCTCTGATCTGAAGCCCCTCTCCCTAGAATATCCTTGAGGGAATCCAGAGAGACTCACTTCTCTTCCTAACCATAGTCTCCCCCTCCATGCCCTCTTGTACAGGAAAGGAATGTAATGATTACTCAGCTGGGGGGCAGTAGCCCTGGGTGCTGGGATTACATCTGCCAATTGCTAGCTGTGTGACCTTGAAGAAGTCAATTAACCTCTGTGGACCACAGTTTCCTCATCTCTGAAATTAAGAGTTTGTCCTGAAGGTACTTTACTATGTTATGTTGCTATTTTTATTTCAAGGGTATATTGAGGACAAAGGAATTTGTTTCTGCTGAGGAAACCATCTTACCAACTGCTCCAAGGGGACTTTGTACTTAAACAAAAAATCCTTTAAGATGCCATTCTATTAACTCAGCTTCATATTGTTGGATGGTCATAGGTCTAGAGCTGGTAGGATCCTTAGAAGCCATCTAATCCAAACCCCTCATTTTAAAGAGGAGGAAATTGAGGTCATACAGGTAGAAAAGGGCAGTACTGCCATTCGAACTCAGGTGTTTTGACTACAAATCCAGTACTCTTTCCCCCATACCTTCAGCCAAATGACTTCTGGACTGTGAGCACACCTCCAGAGGTGCCCTGACTCAGTCACCTAGACAGAGCCTGAGGTATCTTTGTTGACCCCCGGACAGGCCTACATTTCAACAACCTGAGCAAGTTCATAGTCTCTGTTCTGGAAAGATGACTCATAAGTAAAGAGGAGTTGTTGGTACAACAGGATGTTTGATCACAAGTCATACACTTTTTTTTTTTTTGCAATACTTCAATGACTTATCAGGTGATCCAAAGATTCTGGGAGGAGACTTGCTGCTAATTTTATTGAATGTTTGGAGTTCACCTAAGCTCAAATATAGGAAACTTATGATTTTATTTCTGTCCAAATCTCTTTAGTTCATACTCTTTTTTGGAAAAAATCTTTGATGATGAAGGGCACCTATAACTTGTACATAATTTCAGACTTTTGTATATGCATACACCCACATACACATTATTGTTATTGAGTGGTGTTTTCATGGCAAAGATATTGAAATGGCATTTCCTTCTCCAGATCATTTTACAGATGAGGAAACTGAGGCAAACAAGGTTAAGTGACTTACCCAGGGTGATACAGATAGTAAGTATCTGAGGCTGGACTTGAACTCAGGTCCTCCTGACTTCAAGACCAAGTACTCTATCCACTGTACCATCTAGCTATCCACTTCATATGCATACATATATGTGTACATATATGTGGATGCACATACAGATGTATCAGCTATAAGTATACATACATATATAGATACATATATAGGGGTATAGATATAGATTGGTTCTAAGTGCATATACACATATACATAAATATATGTATATGTGAGTATAGTTATAGGTATATCAGTTATAAGTACACATAAACATATACATATAAATGGATGGAGATATAGATATATCAGTTATAAGTAAACGTATACATGGGCATAGATCTAGATATATCAGTTATAACTACATATGCAAATATACTTATATATATGAGTATAGATACAGATATATCAGTTATGAGTGCATATAGAGTGCATTTAACTATAGATAGGTATAGATATAGACACATCAGTTACAAGTAGAGATACCCATATATATATGGGTATAGATGTAGATATATCAGTTATAAGCACATATGTATATATACGTAAATATATGTATAGATAGATGGATATAGATCTAGATCTCTTAGTCATAAGTACATATACATATACATACACATATACAAATATATAGGTATAAATATAGATAAATTATCATCCTATATAACATCACTATTTTCTCTATTTTCACTCCTGCAGCACCAAAGGAGAGGAACTGTAGGGTGATAGGATCATGGATTTAGAACTGAAAGGGTCTTAGAGGTCATTTGGTTCAACTCCTCATTTCACATACACTGCTCTCTCTGGGTTATCTCTTAAACTTGGATGCATGGGTTGGATCCCCAGGGGCTGCCCAACCTAGGTTCAATGTACATTTCTCTTTAATATTCAGTCCATTGACACAATTAGCTCAAAACAAAGACATTTACTGAAAAGATACAGAATGGCAATAGTAATCCTTGTAGACTAGACTATCTACATAAATATACACAGTATCGGGAAAGAATGGACACATGTATAGAGTACACTTGTAAGAAATACACAAGACCAAGGTAATTCAAGCTTCTGTCTTTCTATGCTTCTGATGTCCTTTTTCTTCCTGTGGTATTCCCATACTGCTCTCCCTCAGTGAATGGTCTCTTCTGTGAAGGTCATTCAAGTCAGCTTGCTCAATTATGGCTCAATTCCCGATCACGGGGTCTGACTCTTAGGCCACTGCAAGCATGGTTAGCTTAATTTTCTTTATAGGTCTAAGGCCTATGTTGTATTATTGATCCATTAAGCCAGTAAAGAGGCATTCTCTTTGTGGTAGCAATTGCTTCCATGCACTGACCAGTGCTGTAACTTCTCTCTGCAAACTTCCTCCCATCTCCAAAAGAAGCAAAAAAGGTAAGTCGTTTTTTCGAGACTTCTTTTAAAATCTCTGAACAGGCAACTCAAGGTGACTATGCAGTGGAACTGGGCAAACTGTTACTTGGGCTTTGCTTCCCACCCTTGCATGTAGATATGGAACCTGAGAGGGGAAGGGCATGCCTAAAGTTACAGAGGTGGGATCACAGTGGCAAAACAGGGATTGGAGCTTGAGTTCTCCAAGTTCAATTTCAGTGTTCTTAACATTCTCAGGAATGTTCTTTACTAGTCAGTCCCACTCAGGGAAAAAGAGAATATTGAAAAAGTTCAGAATACGTTTCCCTTGATCAACAGTCATCATCTGTGAATGGAATGACCTTTTCCCTGAAGTCTATGTTCTTCACACCCTAAAGTTAAAGCTTTTATCATGAGCTGCAAGACCTAGAGCACCTAAGTGGTGCAATGGATACACTGCCTGGCCTGGAGTCAGGGAGACTCACCTTCCTGACTTTAGATCTGGCCTCTGACTCTTACTAGCTATGTGACCTTAGACAAGTCACTAAGCCCTTTTTGACTCAGTTTCCTCATCTGTAAAATGAGCTGAAAAAGGACTCCAGTATCCAGCAAACCACTCCAGTTATCTTGACCAAGAAAAACACAAATGGGGTCATGAAGAGTTAGACATACCTGAAAGGCCTGAATGACAAAAGTAAGACCTAGGTAGGGTAGCAAATTCCCTCTAACTTGCTAACTCACTAGGCAATGGCAGTATGAGTGGAAAAACAATGAATAGGTTGTATTTCTAACTCAGCTACTCATTAGCTGTACGACCTTAAAAAGTCCCTTGACCTCCACAAACCTCCATATTCTCCAGAGGGTGTGATGGGAAGGAAGGGAAATCTGAGCACGCATTATTGAACTGTATGATCTCTAAGTTTCCTACTAGAACTTGGTAGAACATGATTCTATTAAAAAAAACTATCACTAGATTTCACTATATGCAAATACATCTCCGTAATCTGTACCTCTGTACCAGATTGCACTGAAATCTGTTAAGTATTATAAAATATCATAGTATATCCCTCTTTGAAAACATTTATCTATTCCTATTTTATTTCAAGATGAGAAATAACCTCCAGATTGGTTTTTAGAGATAATCAAATTTGGTCTAAAACACTAAATTCCTTTAACAGAACCATAGCAAAGTTGTAGCTATCAGGGTTCTGTTTCAAGGTGGGAAATGAACATAACATTATAAGCACATTCTTGGGCTTATTTTCCCACCCTCAACCCTATCTTTTTCTTTATTCATCACTATGGTAGCTGGTGAATTAAAGGACACAGCACTTTCTAGACCTTTTCCCAACTCAGGTCCTCCCCTGTCTGGGCAAACTCCTCTCAGTAGTGAAGTGACATGCTTTTAGGGGGACCTTTGTCATAACCTCACTCCTGCAACCCTTCTCTCTGGTAGTGTCCCCTGACATTTATCCCCCATGTGGATATGTCTCCTCTTTTCCATTCCATTCACTTAAGATATAAAAAAAAAATTGCTAATTATGGCTCTGTCCCTTTCTCGTTATGGAACAGCAAACCAACAAAAAAAATTCATTCTAACAAGTTCATTAACGTCTGAGTTCCAATCCTGCCTCAGATGTTTGTACTAACTGTATGGCCTTGGGCAAATCACTTAACCTGTCTGTCTTAGTTTCCTCATCTGTGAAATAAGGAGGTTGGAATAGATGCCCTCTCAGATAATTTCGAGTTCCAAATCAAAACCCTATTACAGATTTGCTAAGAAGAGGTTGATCTAGGTGAAGAAATCTGAACTTTTAATGAAAAAAAGACTTGTGCAGTGTACTATTTTTTATTTTAAACACAGGACATTTCTTTAAAAGTCCCTATTGTAAAATAAACAAACACAAACAAAAGCCTTGTGAAACCCTTGAAGCATGGAAACATAGATAAGCAAATGTTTGGCCTCCTTTCCCCTCACCCGTAGATGAGTTGCTTATACATTCCAACTGGAAGGGAGGAAATGATGGTCCCCATTTTTACATTATCATTTGAATTACACATAAAACATTCTTGAGGATGTACCAGTGTTTAAAGGCATGAGGTCACCTTGCCCCATTTCTGAGGCAGAGATGCAGACTCACGAAGTTTTCTGTTAGAGAAGTCAGGCTGACTTCATTCTTTACATAGTGGGGAATTTCTCCAGACTCCAGAGATATGGTGAGAATATTTCCCTCCACCTATTTACCAAGACTGAACTAATCGTTCTTATCTTACTAGGATGATGCTGCCAAGAGGAGATTACTCCCGCCCCTGACACACACTTTCAGGATATTTTTTAATTTCCTCAAATTTCTGTAGTGCTGTTATTTACTGAACCGAGCACTTAGTAATCCTAATTGATTTCCTACTATTGTTAAACCAAGCTACGAGGGCAGTAAAATGACTCATTGATGGACTGCTGTACTCAGACAGGAAGACACTAATACTGGTTTCTGACTAAGCTTACATTTGCAAAGAAATCACTAGCATACCTTTTCAGCTACAGGATAATCCTGAGCTCTGCTACAAACAGATTGCTAATAAAGCTAACCACAGTTCCCACCAGCCTCCACTGCTCCTTTGCTTTACTTAACTATGAACTCATATATTATTATTTTTGTGACTCCTTTTTGCCATCCATCTTTTCTTCTTTCTACAAATAAGACTTTGGCAAATAACATACAAACAGAGCTCTGTCAAGGAATCTGGGGCTCAATTCTACTTCTTTTGCCGACCAATAAATCCCAGAGTCTTTTACATTTGACCAGCAAAGCACTGGAATGCTAAATCTCAAGGAAATAGACCTGCCTTTCCTTAAGAGAGGCAAGGTTTAGCAAGCTCAAGAATTTTCCAGAAAACTTCAGACTTAATATAAACATGTAAACTTATTGAAAGTGATTTTGACAAATGGAGACTATGCTTAAAAAAACCAAAAATACACACACTAGATCTCAGGGTTCAGACAGAACTTTGCTCTCTCTAGCAGGGTGGAAGAAACACAAGTTCCCATCCTTGATGAAAGTGTCTTCACTCCCAGCAGGCATGGGAGGAAATGGTTCAGGTACTCAGTGCAGTCAGCACTATTGGGAGCTGCAATTGATCCCCTTGGGTCACATTGGTTTAGAAAAGCTTGACCATATACCTGCTGGTTCTCCAGGCTACTTGTTCATTGGTTTAACTGGAAAGGAATCATTTGCCATACTTTGACATGAACTCACTTTCACCTACCACTGCAGCTATAAAAGAAATTACTTTGCTTCATTTCACTTCCTCTGGGGAATATGTTGTATTCCTGGGAGCAAATTTTCCCTTGCTTCATGCCCTCCAGTCTCCAACCATCTCCTTCAGAAGTCGATTCTTAGTCACATCTTTATAGATGTCACATCTCTATAGAGATGACCTCACATGAGACCCCAGGAATTCACCCTAAGACTCAAGCATATCTTTGCCCAAAGCCTTCCATTGGACATGGGGCAGAAGTTCCTGGAAACAGTTATACAGATGAACAAAAGGGGCCCAGAAAAATGCTATAATTCATCCAAGATCACACTGAAAGTACACAACCGATGCATTTTTATTTTTAAGGGTTGGGAGTATTTGGGATCTAGTGTTTGGGTCTCACTTTATTAACAACAGAAAACTTTACCCTACATCTAGTTTTAAAGAAAATGAATAAATATGTGAAATATTAGCTAATACAACAATAATACCAGAAGTGTGATGAAGCCATGTGTACATGATTAATTGACCGATGAGTGGATCATTAGAAAATGCTCTGAATGGAAGGGGAGATCATTAGACTTTATTCTAAACAATAGATTCTTGCCGGTAGATTCACAGTAGATGGACGAGGTGTGTCAATGACTTCAATTGAAACAAGAATTTTAAAGTAATTTTTAACAATTTTACTATAATTTACTATATTTCTCCTATCTTGGTACAAATGCACTTTAAATACAAATGACTAGAAGTAAAATTTTCATGCTATTTCTTCTAGTATTTACAAAGTATTGTTCAGTTTCGTCTTACCCTTTGTGGCTCATTTTGGGTTTTTATTGGCAAAGATACTGCAGTGGTCTTCCCTTTCCTTCTCTGCTTCATTTTATAGATGATAAAACTGAAACAAATAGGGTCAAGTGACTTGCCCATGATCGCAGAGTCAGGAGGTATCAGAGACCAGATTTGAACGCAGAAAGATGAGTTTTCTTGATTATAGGGTCAGGCACTCCATCCACTGCACCACCTAGCTGCCCAGCTCTACCTTTCAGGTATTCTTAAATCCCAGTCCTTCTGGCTTTCACAAGCTACCACAGCAAAAGGTCAAAGTAAAATGGTGTCTTGAGAATCTGGAGTCAGAGGAAGAGCTTCCCAAATCATCTCTCTCCTACTTACTAGCTCTCTGAACCTCAGTTTCTTCACTTGTAAAATGAAGGAGTAATAGCAGACGATCTCTAAGGTTCCTTCCTGTCCTGAACCCTATGATTTGCTTACCTTAATACTTTCAATTTGAAACAGAGCAAATAATGTGACCCCTCCACAGTTCCAAACCCAAGACCAGAACAATTAGTCTAGAGAAAGAGAAGCAACTGGATATGATTAAGGAGGTGACTTTCTATATCTAACAAGGCAGAATCTTGTTGATTAGAAAGTGGCCAGACTCTGAAAAGAGAGCAGAATGCATAAAAGGAAACATAAGACAATCAGATTTGGCATAGAGCTGGTCATACAGCAAGAGTGATATTACCTTTCCTCCTAGGGCAAAGGTGAAGCAGATCGTGGGGAAAAGAAAGAGCACAAAAGGCATTGTAACTTTGCTTATATTCTCAACATATGGTCTAACTAAGCTAAACTGGAAATAGAAGGATAGAGAGGACAGAAGATGCTCTCCCCCTCGCTCCTCTCCCCATTTCTCTGTCTCTTATCTCTGTCTCTCCTTCCAGATCAATTTCTCTGTCTCTATGTCTGTTTCTGTCTCTGTCTCTGCATCAGATTATCTCTCTCTGTCTCTCTTTCTTTGTTTCTGTTTCTGCCTCTCTCTGCCAAGGCAGGGATTCCCTTTCTCTCAGGACTAGCTGTGGCTTCCTAACAGACCAGTGGCAGCATCTACATCTCTATATTTTCCTTCCAGACCAATGATTTGTGGCTACATTTCTCCCTCTTGTTCTTTCTGCCAGGCCAGAAACCTAACCACATCTTGATTTCTCTCATTTTCTCTACTCACTTCCTCAGGTCTTCTTCTCCACTGCTGAGAGCTGGTAAGCATGAGATTTCATGTCAAATGAGACCTAGGAGAAGTACAAATTGGAATAAAGTCTGTGTTTAGAAATTTAAGTGACAAAAATTATATTCTCAATTTATTGAAAACACTTTAATGGATTTATATGCTTGCATTATACTAGAAATTTTCTTCATTAAATACCCCCAGGCTCTCTTTGAGAAAAGTGTCTATTTTACTGAATAAAATTTAGCTTGTCACAGGGTTGTTTGTACCAAATGTTTAACACTTCAGGAGTTACTGATTTCTGGTATGGGGAGGGTAGAATTAGCACTGATTGATTTTAAAACAATTCTAATAAGAGCAGTAAGTAGTTGAATTTGACCCATGGATGGGTCAAAATTGGTACTTTATGTCATAAGAAAGCAATTGAGGTAAATTCCATAGCAAATTCTCTACTGATCATAGGAATGTTTCAGAGAGGATTCTGGGAAGATGACAGAGTAGGTCAGAAAATTCCAAGCTCTCAAGATTTTTCCCCACAAAAGAGGTAAGGGGTAATTGGAAGCAAACAATTTGGTTGAAGGACAGGTCAAGGGAGAGAGTAGAATAAATAGAGAGCAGGACAAGATAGAGGGAAATATAGTTAGTCTTTCACAACATGACTGTTATGGAAAGGTTTTGCATGACTACACATGCATAACCTATTTCAAATTGCTTGTCTTCTCAATGAGGGTGAGTGGGGAGGGGGGAAGGGAGAAAATGTGGAACTCAAAGCTTTATAAATGAATATTAAAAACTGTTTTTACATGCAACTAGGCAATAAGATATATAAGCAATGGGATATAGAAATCTATCTTGCTCTACAGAAAAATAGAAGGGAAGGGGATAAGGGAGGAGGGTGAATGAAGGGAGGACAGATTGGAGGAAAGGGTAATCAAAATACACATTGTTCTGAGGTGGGGGGAGGGGGAAATGGGGAGAAAATTTGAAATTCAAAATTATGTGGAAGTGAATGTTAAAAGCTGAAAATAAATAAATTTTTAAAAAAGAAAGGGAAATCCATTGTTCACCACTTAAAAGAGATCCTATGAGGAAACTATGATAGGAATACCGTAATCAAATTCTGAAACCCCAAGCTCAAGGATAAAATGTTAAAGGCAGCAAAAATAAAGCAATTTAAATATAATGGTGCCACAATTAGAATCACACAAACCTAGCAGCAGAAACATTAAAGGACCGCAGGTCTTACAACACTACATGTCAAAGAGCATAAAAACTGGGCCTCCAGCCAAAAATATCCTACCCAGTAAAGTTAAGAATAATCACGAATGGAAAAAAAGTGGACATTTAGTCAACTATAGACTTGCAAAACTTTGTTTAAAAAAACAACCCGAACTTAATAGAAGATTTCATACAAGAGCCAAGAGAAATATAGGGTACATACCAAAGACTGATTTTAAGTAATTCAATAAAAATAGACCATTTACTTTTTATGTATGTAAAATGTATGTCCAAGATTCTTATAATAATAGGGTAGCTCACAAGAAAGATTGGGAAAAACCTGAATAGGATATGAATTTAAAAAGTAAAATCATTTAGGAACATTTTAAGAGGAATAATTATTTTATACAAATGAGGTACAAGAGGAAGAATCAATACAGCGGAAAGAGATGGGGGTGGGGAGGACTGGTAGCTCTGATAGCCTACTTTCATCAGGAGTGGGTTTAAGATGGAACAATACATATATATTTAGAAGAGCATAAAAATCTAAATTCAGAAGAAATAAAATGGTAGGGGCATAAGGAGAGGGGGAGGACAAGGGAGAGACCTTTAGAGGAAAAGGTGAGGGAATAGGCAAAAAGGGGGTACAGAAGAGTGTTTAGATTTATGGCAATGGGAAGATAGAGGAGGGATCCTTGGAGGAAGATAGGTAAGTATTAAGAGGGCAAGGTAGTGCACAGAAGTAAAGTAGAGGCGGCAGGAGGGATAGGAAACAAAACATATGAGCAAATATAAAAACAAAGATCAGGAATGTTTCATGGACCTTCCAACCATGTGCAGATATCCAGATAATGACTGCCATGTTATACCTCAGTGCCAGGCTCGGGTCTCTAGAGTGAAGTTCTTTTCCTCCTCAGGTGGTTTATTATGTGCTCCAGTGACAACAGCACTTCTTTTCCCCTTCCATTGGGTCTCACCTAAAGGTTCTCCATCATTGTGTCCCTCCTCCAAATTTCCTCATGTTAGTATATTTTTTTAAAAGATGCAGTACTGTGCTATTGTCCTATTTTATTTATACATGTAAGTTTGTATGTATGTAGCATACAGATATGTGTAGCAGAGCATCATGGGAAAAGCAAACGCTGAAATATAACAAAGGGAGGAAATACAACTCCTCAGTTTACAAATATGGAAGCTAGTTGGAAAAAATAATTAGTCCCTCATGTCAGGAGCTATTGCCCCTTTTGAAGCTTTTGCAGCCTTGTTGTTCAGTCATGGCAGACTCTTTACGACCCCGTTTGGGGTTTTCTTGACAGATACTGGAGTGGTTTGCCACTTCCTTCTCCAGCTCTTTTTTTCTAGTTTAGCTTTTTTTTTTTTTTTTTAAACAAGAGAGGAACTGAAGCAAGCGCGATTAAGTGACTTACCCAGGGCCACACAGCTAGTACATTGAACTGAGGAAGATGAGTTTTCCTGACTCTAGCCTCAGCCCTCTATCTACTGTGCCACCTAGCTGCCCCATTAATAGCATTACTCGATGATATCTATCTCCAATAGCTCTGAAAATGCAAAACCAGCACTCAGAACAGAAATAAGGGGGAGTACCTAGATGTTATCAGTAACCTTGAGATGACAGAGGAACTTGGTCACTCACTTAGAAAACTGAGGGAAAAGGAAAAACTAAATGGGCAGTGCATTTAGGATGAAATTCCTAAGTCAAGGATCCAGGAAGCAGGTCTAGCTTGAGTCTCCTCTTGCTACACAAAGTAGCGGTTTTGAGGACCCATATGGTGCTAGGGCAGACCTGTGTGTTGATTCTTGAGCTTTGGTACCAGTGGAGCACTGTGAGCAGGGAAAGATGCAAAAATATCTGGTTCCCAGCAAGTTTGAGTCCTTCTGTAGTGCAATCTTACCCATTAATTGAAGATCTGTCTGATATAAGGAGACTGGAAATCTAGCTGGCATTCTCATAAGTCATGGCATGAGAACTTTGTATGGTGCTAGGCCAGTGGTGGGGACCTTGCTATCTTGAGATCACATGTGTCATTTTAGGGTCTTGGGTGTGACCTTTTGACTGAGTTCAAGATTTCCAGAATAAATCCTTTCATTAAGGGGATTTGGTCTGTGAAGTTTGGAGTCAATCAAAGAGCCACTATTGGGGACCTAGAAGGTCACATGTGGCCTTGAGGTCACACATTCCCCATTCCCATGTTAGGCCATCTTTTCTGTTTACATTGTACTCTATGATTCTAGGAAAGAAGTAGGAAAAGCATCCTGAAGTTCATCCCTTGTACAAGTTTCAGCTATTTTATTCTTAAGGATTCCTATTTACCATTCTTTAAATAAACTGTCATGATCAAGGACCACAGTTTCCAAAACTGGGATACAGATCAGATAGAGAAGCTTTATTGTTATTACAAACCACAGCAGGGAGACACCAGCTGATTGATAACTTTCCTCTGTTGGCCAAGTAAACTCTGAATACAAACAACATTCTAGGAAGGAAAAAAAATGGAGAACAATCAGTCCAACACTTGGAAGAGAAGCTAAGGCTTACACATTGGCCACTGGTTTCAGGGGAGAATAGGGCAGAGCAACTTTGTTTTGCTCTGTGGCTAGCATTGTGGAAGAGTTGAGGAAGGAGTAAACCCAAAAACATAGGATGGAAAAACATAACTGTTTAATTTACCCCAAAATGGAAGCGTTTAAAGATGGAACCTTTTGTACAAGAAGGGGGAAGATTCAAGATCCTGTTCTCTTTGCCTGCACATCCAAGACAAGAGCAAAACAGTAATATCTCAGCTTGCCCAAATTACAATTTGATCCTTCAAAAGATGGGGTTTCACACATAATGGGGGGAATTAATATTATTTTTTTAGAAAAAGATGACTAAGGATTGGTACAATCTGCTCTCAACATCATTTTTAAAATATATACATACATATATAGATAGATAGATATAGATAACTATATAAACTTGAAAAAATATATAGAGTTTCCAATTAGCATAATTCTGTTGTGGGGTGGAAGTAGGTGATACAGTGGATAGAGTACCTGCCCTGGAGTCAGTAAGGCTCCTCTTCATCAGTTCAAATCTGTTCCCAGACACTTACTAGCTGTGTGACCCTGGGCAGGTCACTTAGCCCTGTTTCTTTCAATTTCTTCATCTGTAAAATGAACCTGGAGAGGGAAATGGCAAACCACGGTAGTATCTCTGCCAAGAAAACCCCAAATGGAGTCACAGAGCACCAGACACAACTGAAAAAGGACTTAACAAAAGCTTAATTCTATTTTGGACATTATTCCCACCAACAGTGAGGGATAGTGTGCTTAATTTCCTTTTCTAGATTTTTCCCTTGGATCACCTCCCTTCTCCCCCACCTTCAATTCCTGTTTAAGTACTGGTAACTTCCCTGCAGTTCCACAACAACATTCCTAGATTTTTCCCACGTTTAAAAAAATCCTTTACTTGATTCTGCCCTCCCTTCAAGCTATCATTCTCTAAATTTCCTCCTTTTCACAACAAACTCCTTGAAACATCCCACAGTGCTCATTGGCTGTCCTTCCTTACCTCACTCTCACTTCTCATCCCCTTATAACCTGGCTTGAGACCGTATCATTGGAGTAAAACTGTTCTCTCCGAGGGTAGCAATGATCTTTTCATTTTGAAGTCCTTAGTCCATTCTTATTGACGACACCTTTGACCTCTCCCTTCCTCCTGTACTTTCTCTCTTTCCTGTGCTTTCCTGACACTGCTCTCTACTGATTTGCCTTCTACCTATATACCCTCTTTCAGTTTGCTTGTTGGTTTGTCATTGATCTCTTGCCCTCTGTGCGGATTTTCATCAGTTTGCAATTTTTCATCAATTTAATCAATCACAAAGCATTTATGAAGTGTTTATCGTGTGTCTGGACTTGTGCTGAGTGCTGAGGAAACAAAAAAAGTTAAAAACATTCCCAAAGAGTGTCTCAAGGAGCTTACATTCATCTGAGGGACATTTTACATTCAACATGTAAAAAACTAGATACATATAAGATATATGTGCAAATGGGAGATCTATGAGTAAATGGGAGAAAATCTTAGAAAATAAGACATTAGAAGGTGGAAGGACTGAGAAAGGCCTCTTGCAGAAGGCGGCACTTGATCTAAGAATTGAGGGTTGCCAGAGAAACTAAAAGAGGGGAGGGAGGGAAGAAGAACATTCCATGCATATGGGACAGCAATGCAGAGGAGGCACAGAATGTAGAGATGGAGCATTGAATTCTCCATGTAACAAGTAGGCCAGTGTCCCTGTAGCAGAGCATACCCTTACTTGGTTTGTCTTTAAGAGAGTAAGTCAGAGAAACATCAAGGTAGCTTATGACCTGTCCACTAGAAAAGAGACCCAAAGTCCTACATGCATATCTCTCTCCTCTCCCCTACTTGTTTGCATTTATTCAGGTCACATGTAGGAGCCTAGCAAATATTTTTTTTCTTGCTGGCATTTCTGTAGGCTTACTACTTAGCTTCCTGTGTGGTTTATAGTCAAAACTGTACCTTTTCCTTTTCAAGCTCTTAGTCAAATCTGATAGCCACTGATTCCATTTCAGGAAAACTGAGGAAACTTCCTTTTAAGAAA
Source organism: Bettongia penicillata ogilbyi (assembly GCA_023548195.1). Classification (NCBI taxonomy): domain Eukaryota; kingdom Metazoa; phylum Chordata; class Mammalia; order Diprotodontia; family Potoroidae; genus Bettongia; species Bettongia penicillata. The sequence goes on along the minus strand of JAJHZJ010000413.1, from coordinate 14,559,888 downwards.
CAAAGCTAGCTTTGAATCATTATTTATAACACCATGATTACCAGGAAGATGCTGACTCCATCTAGTCACGTGACCCATCCCTACCTCCTTTTCTGGGACCTTTTTGGTAGAGGATAGCAATAGGATGTATTATTTGTATAGTTCACTTTTCCCATCTCAATCTCACCACACTCCCCCCCCATCCTATCCCCATAGCTAGAACATAATGAGGCATAAACTGACAATGATGTTGCTGAGTAAGAAGTCAAATTCTTGTTAAATAGTTGTCATATGGGATACTCTAGAACAGACTTGTCAACTAGTTAGAAATATAATTATAGGATTATATGATAGGAAGGAAGGAAAGAAGGAAGGAAGGAAGGAAGGAAGGAAGGAAGGAAGGAAGGAAGGAAGGAAGGAAGGAAGGGAGGGAGGGAGGGAGGAAGGAAGGAAGGAAGGAAGGAAGGAAGGAAGGAAGGAAGGAAGGAAGGAAGGAAGGAAGGAAGGAAGGAGGGAGGGAAGGAAGAAGGGAGGGAAGGAAGGAGGGAGGGAAGGAAGAAGGGAACGAAGGAAGGAAGGAAGGAAAGAGGGAAGGAAGAAAGGAAGGAAGGAAGGAGGGAGGGAAGGAAGGAAGGAAGGAAGGAAGGAAGGAGGGAGGGAGGGAGGGAGGGAAGGAAGGAAGGAAGGAAGGAAGGAAGGAAGGAAGGAAGGAGGGAGGGAGGGAGGGAGGGAGGGAAGGAAGGAAGGAAAGAAGGAAGGAAGGAAGGAAGGAAGGAAGGAAGGAGGGAGGGAAGGAAGAAGGGAGGGAAGGAAGGAGGGAGGGAAGGAAGAAGGGAACGAAGGAAGGAAGGAAGGAAGGAAGGAAGGAGGGAGGGAGGGAAGAAGGGAACGAAGGAAGGAAGGAAGGAAGGAAGGAAGGAGGGAGGGAAGGAAGGAAGGAAGGAAAGAGAATCTCAGAGGTGAAATTTGTGGAACAACTGCTGCAAATGCATAGCTTCATGCTACGTGACCACTCTTCTCCATAAGAAAGGTTCCAGAGGTCACAGTAGGAAATCTAGATGGGTGTGTTTATCTTCTTTATTCCAAAAGATTAGTAGCACCCATGGTGAGGAGTAGGAGCAGTGATCCCCTAAGTAAATACAGCTTACAGGAGTGGAGGAAGCATTATAGCTTCTATACAGAGAGTTATTTCTGCCCAATTCTAAGACTTCTTTGAAGTAGTAAATAACATAAGAACCAGAAAGAAGCAGTGAAGAGTTGTTCTTTTTTAACTTGTGGGGTTTTTTTCCGTGCCAGAAAAAATTTAAAAACAAGCAAATGAAAACCCAACCTGAAATGCCATGGAAATAGTAGAATTTTTTTAAATTGATTTTTAAATTTTTTAATTGATAGAAAATTGGTCTAATTATAAAGTATAGGGAGAATGGAATGAAGTATTAAGTGGTTCTTCTAGGAATTAGCAGTGGAGTTGAATCTGTTGAACACTTAAAAATATATACATTTTGGGCATACATAATGACATCTTTCCTATTCTTTTGCCATGAATATTGATCTAGTCAAACTGTGGTCCTATTTGGCAAAATTCATTTGCCTCTTCCTAGGGTCCCCCTGAGGACTGGATGCAAAAATCGTATCTTCTCACAGAATAGAATAGAATCATATCTCACAGAACAGCATCACAGAGTATAAGAGTTTTATGGAACCACAGAGGCCAACTAGTCTATCATGTATCTAACTAATAATTCCTTCCTCAATATTGCCAACAAACAGTCATGTGACCTCCATTTGAAAACTTCCATTGAAGAAGAACCTTCTGACTCCCAAGGCAGTCCATTCTAGTTTTGAGTAACATCTGTTATTCAGATAAGTGGGAGATTTTCCTTATATTGACCAAATTCTACTTCTCTATTACTTCTACCCTTTGCACCTAATTTTTCTTTCTGGAGTCATGCCTAAGAATTTTGATTTTTTTCCTCCTTCTGACAGCCCTTTGAATACTAAAAGAAAGCTATCATATCAGCTCTTGCCACCTAATTCTTCCTTCTTGAGGCTAAATATTGCTCATTCCATTAACTGACATTCATATGACCTTATAATGATAGGGGAAAAAGTGAAAACTTCCATTTTGAACACTTTATAAATCAGTGAATCTTTATAGTGGTTGTTATATACAAAAGTAAGGAAATGCTTTTAAGGGAAAATGATACAGATTGTGTTTCTAACTAAGTTGATGAGCTCTGAGCCAATAGAACTCAGGAAAGGAGTAATTGTCTAGTATTCCCTGACATATGACATCACAAAATCCCATGTGAAAAGGTAGTACAATAAGATTCATTGCCCATGTCCCTCATCTTTTTCCTGGAGTCTTTAAAAAAGAATTTGGAGGCTAAAATATTACATTCATTTCAAGTTGTACCTGAGTTTTATACAAGTTGGGAACTTTGTTTATAACCACATTTCTATAGCTGCTTCAAGCCTTCAAGATTCAATAAGGGAGTCAGAGGAAACACATGTAGCGTAAGAAATAAACTGTGTTTCCATGAAGTGTCTGAGAAAGAGTGGATATGAGAAGTGTAATTCAGATTTCCTGATTTCAGTCTCAGTCATTTCTCAGCTGTAATTTTAAACCTCATTTGTGGTTAGAACACAAATTCTTGGTACTGTTCTCAAGTGGCATTAAGCATCTTATGCATGAAGCTACTTGCATATGGTGCCCACATCTGTTTCTCTCATTTTTCCTTGGTTTCCCAAGATGATCGCCAGACTTTCAGTAAAGTCAGCTGCCTCCAGAGTGGTTAAATAAGGAATGGAGAACAACACCTGAGAAAAGGTTGTCAGAATGCTTGCTTGAGTGTTGAAAATGCCTTGAGGGGGTGAGAGGGAATGGAAGGGGAATTAAATAAAGTAAAAGGCCAAATTTCAATGATTTTCTACAATCCAGAAATTGAACAAGCACTGCCTGTGTAAGATACCAAGAATACAGAGATAGAATACAAAAATATTCCCTGCCTTCAAGAAGTTTACATTTCAGTGAAGCTATGCTACCAAGCCCATGCTTCCTTTGGAACTCACAGCACTACATATGTCATTACCCTACCCTAAACTAGACCACCCTTTCATTGGCAACTGAGAAATTTGACTAGCTATTGAGCTCTCCATCTTTGCCTTGCCTTATCACAGAAAGCACAGAAATGCCTTTCTATAATTTTATCAGTCACCAGAAGCACCTTTCCCAGATTTCCTACCTTTAGGAATTCTACCCCTCAAATTTCATCCAGTAGCCTGGGAGCATAGACATTTTCAAGACCATAGTCATCTCACTTAGGCTGCCCTACTTTTGAACAATAACCAATGTCTACCAAGCACATTTGATCTGGTCCTGCAACTTAACTTGATGACTCACTCTGTATGCTTTTCTCAGAAGAGAGATGAGAAATGAAGCCATATTTGGGTTTTCATGGAAGACTTGTCATTTATTTTGCAAGTTGTACTGCAGAGTTTCTATCATCTTCCAACCATAAGTTTCCTTCTCAGCATTACAGTGCCTAAAACAGAACAACCCAGGAGAAGCACTCTGCACCAAGTTAGCAAATCATTCCTGTGCTTTCCATCTGCTCCTTTTAATAATTCTCTCCTGATTTCCAGTATACTGTGTTGGTATCCTCAAACTTGTTTTGTCTTCCATGTTTATTTCTTTTATCATTCATTCTACTTTCAATGCTCCCCATCTTTCTGGATCAAATCCTAATCATCCTTCAACCAGATAAAATATCATCTCTCCTGTGATTTCAACTCTAGAAATATTTTCTTCTTCTGTGTATCCATGGAAATGGAGTATTGTAGAAATGGCTTCTAGTTAGAAGTCATTGCTCTAGTATGAGGCTGGACACTTACTAGCTAGGATATAGTCACTTAAGTCTTGCATCTTTCCTTCAACTACCATATTGGAATAATGCTATCATAGAATACACATCTAGAAAGGACTTTAAAGACCATGTAGTATGCCTGCTTCAGTTCTAGGATGAAGGAGATGAGGCCCAGAAAAGGGGAGTCACTTTTGTAAGATCATATCTGTAATGGCAGAGTCAAGGTCTTCTGTCTCTGATTCCAGTGCCTTTCCTGTTGTGAAATGTTTATACCTCTTACTCTTTTGCTTTGTTATGAGGAAAGTGCTTTATTGAGCAGAATGTAAGTATGACCTTCTGGTGCCTGTGCCTCTCAAATCCCTAATCATGTACTGCATTGAATTTTGTTTATTTAGAAGAGGTCTTATCCCTCCTTCTGGGACTATGACTTATTTACCTTTGAACTATCCTCCCCAAAGTGTCAAATATAGCAGAAAGTGCTTAATAAATGTGTGTTGAACTGAACCAAACCCAAACAACTAATATTTCTGAATTGCTTATCCAGAGAAAAAGAACTCCTATGTGCATAGTGCTTTACAAAATGCTTTTCTTATAACAATCCAATAATCCTCTGGATCTTGAATTTTATAGATATTGATAGCTCCTCCAGTGATGCAGACTGAGCCCCATCCAAGGCTGGCCATCCTGTGTGCCACTATTCCATCTCTTCCTCTGAGTTTGCCATGGAAGACAGCCTAACATAATGGGAGCCTTCCTCTCATTCTCTTTAGTATGAATATTAATGGAATATGGAGGCTACTACTTATGAGTTACCTCTCATTCCCATTATGTTACTAGCCCAACATCCCCTCCCCTAATCCCCTTCTTTTTCTCTTGTATAACTCCCACCCACCAGGTATCTCTCCGTTGCCAATCTTCAACTTCTGTTCTTCAGTGACTACTATATTCCATGACTTACAGTCATAAAACACCATTTATAAACCTGATACTAAAAAGATGGCTCTTTGTTTCAGAGAATAGCCTGAGGTCATTAAAAAGAACTTTACATTTCCTGAAAGTAATCCAGTCTGATTGCCTCTTCAATCCTGCTTCCATCTCGTTGTCTATTTTCAGAATGTATCCAAGATACACACACACACACACACACACGCACACAAATGAACAAGGCCTATAGGCTATTCATCTAACTCCATATTATAAACTGGAAAGTAGACACTCTTTATCCACTCTTTTTTTGTATTTGTGGAGAGTTCGGTCAAGTTCTTTTGAATGATCATGAATCTCATTTAGGCAATGGGTGTGAAAAGACACATCCTCATTTTAGAGATGAGCAAGCTGTGATTCAGAGAGTTAAGGGTCTTGCCCAGTTATATACTAGATCTGGAATTCAAATACAGTTTTTCCAATTTACTTTCTACTACATTGAGCATTTCATAAATTTCTCAGGGTTTTACCACAGAAATGAGTGAACATGGTCAGTAAGCTACCACACCCATGTAACTCCATGAATTCCCACAGAATCTACTGGAGTAAGTGTAGCAGATCCCTTTCTCATACTTCCCAGAGTCATGTAGGATGAGAATCTGACCCAGTGTGTAATTAATTGTTCCTGTGCCCTCTTAGGATTTCACATAGTTTCACATTTAAATGACAATTGATCACTCAGTTCTGAAGAACTGCAGAGATGGTCATATGTATTTGATCTGGACTTCCTGCTATGCACAACGATTTTTAAATAGTTTCAAGCAAAATAATTCCAGAAATATAACAATTTTATGCTGAGCTCATAGTGGAACATTATGGTTCAGAGACTGCCAGGAGTTCATTTTTAAGTCAATCTGAAATATTCCCTTAGCCAAAGATTTGCCATTGACTGTTTCAGTCAAGAAGCAATTTACTTCCCAAAATATTTCCAGATGTTCAAATCCCACTTCAGTTGGAAAAGAATCTTTTTTTTTTTTCAAATCTAAGAATAAGGGAATTTGCTCTACATCCACTCCATCATGTGCTCTACTTTCTCTCAACATGTAGAAGGAAAAATTCCCATTCATTTTGCATTGCTGGCCATCTTTACTCAGGAAAGCCCCATTTTAAGGGTATTGCCGGTCAGAAGTGAAATGCTTCTGCGGCATCTCTGGGTGGAAATTTGCACATCTGCTCCTCGTATGTCTGGCTCCAGTCAAGGCTGTCATACTTGTAATGGTCATGAGAACTCCAACTCACCCTCCCTCCCACTAGCCCAAGGAATGGGAAAGGACAGTATTGTAGATGTCATTTCTCATCCCATAAAATATTCCTGAGTAAACAGAGTAAAGTGTGTTCACATTACTTTCAGAATGGCCCACATTTGGTTCATGAAGCTGACACAATGCCAGGAATTTATATATGTTATTCAATTTGCAATTTTAAATTTTGGCCCTACAGAATTTTTATAGCACAGACTAATAAAGAGAATGCCTACAATTAGTGTATTAATCAGTTGTCTACCTCCTCATTGCAAACCAGGGTAACTGTCTTTTCCATATGGCACTGGGAAATTTTTATTTCAGTGGCTCTAAAAAAACAAAAATCAAACACGTTATTCCACCTTTCTCTGAAAACACATAAGGGATAATGTAATAGGACAACATTGACAGAAGCTAAAATCATAGACAAATTATGCTTTGCTCTTGGAAAAAACATTTATATCTTTTTTTTCTTTTAAGAAGGGAATTTATGAAAAGATTCACAGTCTTGAAATCATATTTGATTATTTTTTCCCTTCCCTTATCCTGTCCCCAACCCCATAAGCCATTGTTCAGTCTTCTCAGTTCTATTTAATAGTATTTCTCATACTTATCCCACTCACACAGTCTCCACCCTAGTTGAAAACCTCATCAACTCTTTTCTAGGCTATCCCAACAGTCTCTCATGTCAACTCTGCCTCATAAAATAAAAAAGCTTCCTTTAGAGTAATGTTCGGGTGTCACTTCTACGAGGATTTCTTGACTTATGAAGCTGATAATAATTGATCCTTTCTTTTTCTTTTGAGGTAGTTGGGGGTTAAGCAACCTGCCCAGGGTCACACAGCTAGTAAGAGTCACAGCCCAGATTTGAACTCAGGTCTTCCTGACTCCAGGGCCAGTGTGCTTTCCACTGTACCATTTAGCTAACCAATAATGGCTCCCTCTTAAAGTTATGTCATACTACTTTGTTTATGAGTGCTGCAGTAGATATAGTGCTGGATCTTGAGTCAGGAAGACTTGTTCCTGAGCTCAAATCTAGCCTATGACTCTTACTAGCTGTGTGACCCTGGATAATTCATTTAACCCTATTTGCCTCAGTTTCTTCAACTATAAAGTGAGCCAGAGAAGAAAATGGAAATTTTTCCAGTATCTTTGCTAAGAAAACCTGAAATGAAATCACAAAGAGTCAGATACAACCTGAAATGATTAAATGGTACCAACATATTCATTCTGTATGTATACTTGTTTTCTCTCTCCAAGCAGGAATGGAAAACCATAGAATCATGGATTGATATATGGAAGACACCTCAAAAGCCATCTAGCCCAATTCTTTCCTTTTTTACAGATGAGGAAATAGAGGCCCAAGGAGGTTATATGAGATGGCCAAGATTACATAGTTAGGAGTAACTAGGTGATGCAGTGGATAAAGCACTGGCCCTGGAGTTAGGAGGACCTGAGTTTAAATCCAGCCTCAGACATTTAGCACTTACTACTAAGTGATTCTGGGCAAGTCACTCAACCCTGATTGCCTCACAGAAAAGAAAAAAAAAAAGGATAACATATGTAGCCTATATCAAAAGCAGCATTTGAACACAGGTCTATGATTCCAGAGCTAGTATTCTTTCTGTTGTACATAAAGATTTGGTCTTTGACTTTCTACCTTGGTCTCGCCTATGAGACATTAAATAAATATCAGATTTTTAAATTAAATTCAAAAGATCTCCCTTCAGCAGAACACAGCTATTCTTGGGCACAGATTACATCCAATTCTGCATTTTGTGAAGGGCATCTTGTATCATTGGACTGATACAAATGTTAACTTCTGAGATAACCTTAATGAAGACACAATCTCCCAAGGTAAACAAAAATTTGATATATGGTCTGTCATACCTTCCATACAAACCTCATAATTAACCGAGGTTTTTGTGTGAGTATAGTCACCATTAAAAGGAAAAATCATTTTGTGTATTTAGGGCTTCTGAATCATGGCCAGTATGAAACCTCAAATAGAGCTGAAAACCTACTTTTTCACCCCAGAATTCCTCCTGTGATTGACTCTAAAGTAGTATTCCTTGCGTAAAAATCTGATTCATGAATACAGCTGAGTTCCTATGAGTAGAGAACGTGCTCTCCATTCCAGATCATCTCCCTCTTTCTCTGTAGTCAATCTTGAAAAGACATTTTCCTCTTAAGCATTTTAATAACATGCTGTCTCTACTTGGCTTACAAGTCATTTTCATCTAAGATTATTATACCAGATAACATCCCACAGACCTCCTCTTCCATTTTTTGTAGGAGGATAGTTATAAAGAATGAAAACCTTAATGAGTAAAACAGAAGAATAGAGAGGGAAACAGTGAGATAATCAATTTAAACAGAAAGCAGTCATCGGGTAACTAAATCTGATTGCAATAACAGTGCTATATTTTTGCCATGACTTCTGAGATTCTGGTTTATGGTGTTTCCTTCCTCTTTTTTCCTATCTTTCTCCTTCTCCTCCTCTTTATCTTCCTCCTCCTTCAGCTCCTCCAGCTCATTGGCTCTCAGCTGGCTGTGTACACAGATTAATTATTTTAGGTAGTATTACTGTGTTAGAAATTTACCCCACTTAAGGCTACAGCATCCAATGGTTTCCTGAAAATGTTCCCACTATTTTAATATTCTCTCTCTCAAAAGAAAGCAGCTTTTCTCCCTCTCTTCTCACTAACCATTTCTCTGATCTTAAGCAAATAAATACATTCTACATTCCAGAGTTTAGAATCTGGTCAAATGTCCCAAAGTCTTAATGAAAATTATAATAAAATGGTGGAGCTGGAGGTTGAAGATCATTTAGTTCAGTTCTACTCATCTCTTCTTTATTTCATTCCTGCATTTTTACAGATGAATGAGTAAATGAATGAATGAGTTATTATGTGCTAAGCCCTGGAGATACAAATCGAAAAAGTGAGGCAGGTCCTCCTTCCCAAGGAATATAGGTGAGAAAAAGGCAAGAGAGAAGTCATTTAGAATCACAGGGTTTTCACATTGGAAGGGACCCTAGAGATCTCTAGTCCAGTGCCCTCATTTTATAGTGGGCGAAGCAGATTCCCAGTTGTTTAATGGCCTGTCAAAAGCCATAAATCTGGAGAAGTTAGAGGTTGAGCTTTCAAATATTTTGGAGGCCATAGAAGACCAAATAAAAGCTAATATTTACATGGGGTTTTAAAGTTTTCAATGCACTTCACATGGTTTATCTCATTTGCCTTTAAGGTTATCTTGCCTTATTCTTGTACCATTATTTGATGCATTAATTCAGTGCCTGAAAGGAAAGTGATGTAGAGGGTAGAGAGTTGGCTTTGGAGCCAGTCTAGGTGCTATGGGGAGATAATAAGTAGTCTTTGGTAGTAAAAATAGTCCCATGATCTTCCCCTGACTTTGTGAATTCCAGCTCACACCTTTCTGGTTTCGATTGTTGTGTACACTTTGTAAAAAGTAATAAACTATCTCAGCCCACAGAATCTTTGCAGAATGTTTTCCTTGCAAAGACTCTGAAAGGTTTCCTTTGAAAGTTAAGTCCTGAAAAAAAAATTTAAAAAAAAGTTAAGTCCTGCCAGAGTACTTAAGGGGAAAATTTCACTTGTAATTCATCAGGTTAAAAAATAAAACAAAAGGTTTGAACCCTCCTAGATTTTCTGAAGCCAGAAACAAAGCATATTTTCCATAGAATGTGTGAAGAAAAAGAAATGCTAGAAAAGGCATCCTAGTGGTACGGAATTCATGAGCATGATGGGGAAGGCTATCAGCTGACCCAATCAGCCTGATTCATAATCCAGGATCTTCTTAGGATTAAATTCAGGGTTACAGGACTGGATGTGGCATCTGGAAGACCCAAATTCCAATCCAGGCTCAGATACTTCATAGCTGTGCCACCCTGAGCAAGGTACTTAAACCTGTTTACCTCAATTTCTTCATCTGTAAAATCAGCTGGAGAAGGAAATAGGAAGCCATTCCAATATTTTTGCCAAGAAAACCCCAGATGGGATCCCAAAGAGTCAGATATAATTGAAACAAATGAACAAAATAACACCTACCTCCCAAGGAAGTTGTTAGTATACAATGAGATAATATTTGTAAAGCACTTTGTAAACCTTAAAATGCTATATTAACGCTGTTTTTAATATGATCTTACATAAAGACACACATATGTATATGTGCATTTGCTTTTTTCCCTTCTAGCCTGGATATTTAATTTATAGAAGAAAAAGATCATCAGGGATGTCAGCAGACCAAGAACAGTGTTGCATCATCAGTAATAAGGTTGGGGATCTAGAGTCAGGAAGGCCTGGGACTAAATGCTGCCTTTAACAGATACTGGCTATGTATTCTTGGGCAAGGCATTTAAACATTCTGAGCCTCAGTTTCCTCATCAATCAAATGGAGCTGATAATAATGCGTTGTTGTGGGGGCTCAAATGAGACAATGCCTTTAAAGTGATTTCTGACATTTAATGTACAACACAAATGCCAGTTCTTTTTAATTGGTTCTTTCTGAGTGCAACTATGAGCTGCTTTATGTAACTTCCATTGAATTAGTGGTTGTGAACCAGTTTCTTATGATTGGGATTCATGGCACGATGGAAAGTGAGCTTGGAGTAGAAAAGCCAGGCTTGAATCTTGCTTCAAACACTTCTATTTATATAGCATTTTAGGGTTTAGAAAGAGATTATTTGAGCCTTTCAACAATCCCATGGAGTAGCTCATGCAAATCATGTTTATGCAAAAGTCAACCCCAACCAGCTCCAGAGAGCCAGATTGTGAAGTTTTCAGTTTAAGCATTTACATCGTGGGAAATCAGCAATTGCTACAAATCAGGGTTTGATTTGTCTTTTTATTGATTTCCAGACTTAAAGAAAGTGATGGAACAAATGTCAATAATGTAGATTAAATTTTTCAATATTCCCTGCTTTTCAGACCATCCTTGTATTAGAAATAATGAAATGGAAGATGAGAAAAGTCAAATTACTTGCCTAAAGTAACACAGCTAAGTGGAAAAATCAAGACTAGAACTCAGATCTTATGTCTCAGTCCATGTGCACAAATCTTAGTGAAGGATACTTTTTAAATTTATGTTTTGACTCTTGCATCTACCAAGTTCCTGTAATTCAGTAGTCAAAAGTTGAATATCCATTCTAATATCTATCCTCTTTCTTTTTTTCACTCTTCGCCCACCAGCAAAGTCTTTCTCAGGAAAGACCCAATGAATACGGGTTTTTTGATATCTTGTTTCTTTCCTCATCTTGTGCTAATTCCTTAGTCATGGGTTGGGAAACTGGTTGAATAATGTGATCAATTGATGTAAGGACATATAAATGATGGATCATTGTTTAATGGTGTTACTCCAATTTCAAATAACTTGGCATTTCATAGAGAGTCGTAGTTTTAACACAAAGGACTGATTAATGTGAATTGTGAGTACCTTTAAAGACCAATGACAATATGGGGGACCTTTGACCAACCCCAGCCCAAAAACTCAGAATAGAATCGCCCAAAGTTAATGAGAAGCTGGACTAATTATAATGAAGCATTCATGCCCAGATTCTTCTATGGCATGTGAACATATTTCTCTGTGTGAATCAGAAGGAGCTACACTTGGATGAATGAGATGGACAGAGCAAAAAAAGACAGTTGGATGAACCCAAAAGGAAGAGTAGACTTTTCCTCACTCCCTCCTCAAAGGCCATGAAGTGGAGCTACTTGGTCAATAAGAGATCCAACAAGAGTGAAAATTCACCGTCTTAGCAAGCATAGGTAGAAGCAGAGAGATAGTTGCTTGAAGGAAAAATACCAGGAGTTGGCATCAAGAAAGACTGCCAACCATGGACCAGCTCTTGAGATCTAGTGCTGGCAATTGAGAGTCAAACTGTGAAGCCCAGTGAGCAACCCATACAGCAGAGACATCTTGTCCAGGGTAAGCATATGAGGGATCCACAAGAGAGAATTGCCTTGATCACATGTTCCCTACATGTGTCAATCACTACAATTGTACTCTCAGTTTAGATCTACTCTTTCTTCATGGAGTCTGTATATATTTGTAGAAAAATGTGTCCCAGGTTTAATAGGGAGATATTTTATAACTAGTCTTCTTGCCGTATCACCTTAGTAAATGCCTTTGCTAAGAATTAATTAGGACTACTGGCTCATTATTAATGGAAGCACGTAGGTAAAGGATTGTAAACTACAGCTTCAAAGATGTGAAACTATAGAGAGTAGGAGCCACCTTTTGGGTAGGTCATAGTGGGTACTACAGAAAGAATATTTGAAACTTAGGGAACTTTCAGAGTCTTTCTAATGTCTTTTATAGGTAGCTGATATAAAATTCTTTGATTAAATGATTCTCTCCTTCCCTAAGAAAGTATTCCTCTATGTTCCTCATGAACAAGCTCTCCTCCTATTTTCAGTTCATTCATTCAACAAATATTAATTATGTGCCTAAAACATGTAAAGGACTTGGGATACAAAGATAAACTGAAATCATTCCTGTCTTCAGTAAATAAGCTACAGTTTACTGTACAGATACAACACAGAGAGATAAATAAATAGGAGGAAATTAGTGGAGAAAGATACTGTTGACAACTGGGAGTGGGGAGGTTGGAGGGAATCAGCAGAACCTTGAAAGAAGGTAAGGATTGTGAAGGTCAAGAGTGAAGAGGGAAAAGTGTGGTCTACACATACTGGACAGCTTGTAAGAATGCAGAGAGGAAGGGATGTGGAGACTAGGGAATAGCTAGGAGCCCAGTTTAACTGAACTATATAGAAGATGGGGATGTTGTGTAATGTGAAATAACACTGTACACATGGGTTGGAAGCAGGTTGTGAAAGATCCTAAATGCCAAGGTGAGGAATCTGTACTTTATCAATCAATTTAAAAGCCTTTACTAAGATCCTACTATGTACCCGGTACTACACTAGGTGTTAGAGATACAATAACAAAGAGTGAAACAGTCCCTACGTACAAGAAGTTAACATTTTATTAAGAGAGATAATAAGTAGATATATAAATATATTCAAAATTAATATAAAGAATATATACTATATGCATCACACAGTATATATAAAAACATTAATTATGTATAGTATATCATGTCATATTATATCATTTTATATTATATGTAATATTTTTATATATGTATAACAATATAATGAACTAATAATATTAATATTTGCTGTTTAGCATATATACTATATTGGGACAACTAAATGAGGCAATTGGGTAAAGCACCAGCCCTGGAATCAGGAGGACCTGAGTTCAAATCTGGCCTCAGATGCTTACTATCTGTGTGATCCTGTGCAAGTCACAACCTCATTTACTCTAGTATCTTCATCTGTAAAATGGGCTGAAGAAGGAAATAGCTAAATACTCTAACATCTTTGCCAAGGAAATCTCAAATGAGGTCACAAAAAGTAGGACACAACTGAAAAATGACTGAATATGACAATACAATGAACTAATCACATATATGTGTGTGCAAATATGTATGTGTTTTATATATATACATATAAAACACATACATATATACATATACAATACACAACACATACACATTGCATGTATATACATAAACAGATATATACATGTATACATATACACACATACACATATATACATACATATACATACATATATATAAGCTACACATAAAGTCATTAAAAGCAAAGTGCTTGGGAAAGAACTAGTGGTAGTATGATCAGGAGAGGCAAGATATTCTCTGAGGTGAGGATTAGGAAGCAGTGTGTGTGTCAGTCATCAGCAGAATGGTTAATGTAAAGATGTCAAAGATGAGACAAAATGTTTTGCTTTAGTAAGAGAGAAGGATAGTATGGCTGTATCACAAAGGAGAGATAGTAGTGTACAATCATGCCGGGAGCCAGATGGAACCAGACTGTGAAATGTTTTAAAAGTTAAACAGGAAATTATATTTTATTTCAGAGGAAATGGGGAGTCACTGGAGTCTGTTGAGCAAAGAAGTGATAGAAAAGTTATGTTGGCAGCTGTGTGTAGGGTGGACTACAGTGGGAACAGATTTGAGGTAGAGAGGGCAATTAGCAGGTTGTTTCAATGACCTGGGCAAGAGATGATGAGGGCCTGAAGTGTGTTAGGTATAAGAGCAGCAAGATTTGGCAACTTATGGGCAATGTGGTGTGTGTGAGTGAAGAGTCAGGGACAATCTTGAGAAATTCGAAGAATAACGGTGCCTCCAACAGTCAGAACCAAGTTTGTTAAAGGGTGTGTTTTGTGGGAAGGATACAGTGTTCAGTTTTATACATGTTGAGTTCAAGATATTTCTGGACATTTAATTTGTGTGATGAATGAAAAGTCTAAGAGATACGTTACTGGGTAATTAATAAGCAATTTATTAATTATGGCTAGCAAGTAATCAATACATTGTGGTCAGTGACCCTGTAGCAACCTTGGAGGAGGCTGAACATTTAAATATCCTTAGAAAGTAGGTGTTCCCAACAGGTAGAAATCAACTCTGATTGGCTAATAATTAAGCAAAGATTGAATATGATAATGAGAAGTGGGCTTAGTCTAATAAAGGACTGGAGGACATGACTCTGATGGTGTCGTTGTTGGACAAAGAGACTCATCTACCCCCAGACCACATCTGCCTAGGGCTATCTAGATAAAGGGGCCTATTCTCCACCCAGTCTTTCCAGAGTAGAACAATGGTGGGAGTTTCATAAGAATTCTGCCTAGATGAGATGGTCTGGGTGGGGTGAATTCTTTGGAGAGAAATGTCCTTTAAAGTCTGGGTTTTGAATGAGGAAATAGAAAGGGAGATTAAGTGGTGACAAACAATAAAGCAATCCTTGGCTCATCCCGATTTGAAGCCAGGACCTCTCACACCCTAAGCAAGAATCATAACCCTAGACCAACAAGCCAGATACCACCTCAGACACTTGACATTCATTAGCTGTGTGATCTTGGGCAAGTCACTTAACCCCAATTGCCTCATCCTGGGTCAGCTCCAGTCATCCTGATGAATCTCTGGTCCCTGGATTCAGATGACTTACATGTATTAACTCATTTGAAACTCATAACCATCCAGTAAGGTGGACTATTTAAATGTTATCTTCACCATTACAATTTAAGCTATGGCTTGAGTTCTAGGAAGGGGAAACCCACTACTTCCCGAGGCATTCTATTCCACTTTTGGATAGCTTTTACTGTTAAAAAGTCAGATTTTTCCCCATTACAAGATATATAAACTTGATTTTATGCAACTTCCACCCATTGCTTGCAGATGGAGTCCCCAGAACTAAAATAATTCTAACCCTTCTTCTATCTGGTAGCCCTTTAGAAACTTGAAGGCAGTTATCATGTTCTCCCATAAACTTCCCCAGACTATTCCACCAAGTATTATCTGAGGTCCTTCACCATCCTGACTCTTCTGGATGTCAATCTAGCAATGACTTTGTTAGGAAGTGGAAACTGATTGATGGTTTCTTTATGTTTTTTTTAATTTCATATGAAAATAAGAGAAAAATGTTTTCGAATTTGCAAATTGCTTTTCTCACAAGTCTACGAGGTAGGTAGTGTCTTCTACCTTGGGTTGTGGTTTGTCCTTCATTCTCAAGGAGGACCATGACATCAAGGAGATGATGACATGACTTGCAATTGAATTTGATTTTACCTACAAAGAAACTGAATTCCAGTGAGATAAGAATCATACCCCAGGGGACACAGAGCTAACCATGGTCCTAGCTGGGAATTCTTCACCACATCCCAGGAACTTCATTACTGAGATAATCTCATTATCCTGTAAAAACTTATCAGCCTCTGCGCTCCACCTCATTGCCACCCTCTGCCTCTCTGATTGGAGGATGGAACCAAGAACTTCAAACTAATGGAGAAAGTCCAACGCAGACAATTTCTTCAGTTCTTACCAAGCTGCACTACTTTGGGACTTCTCTGTCTGATTTCTCCACCATGTCTACATATCAGGCATTTCCTTCCTTTGTTTCCCCTCTATTTTTAAGTTTCCATCTATGTTCTATCTTCTCTCATTAGATTGTAAATCCCTTGAGGGCAGGGACTATCTTTTTTTTACAATTGTATCTTTAGTGCTTAGTGTAGTACTTGACACATAGTAGGCACTTAATAAATGCTTATTGACTCACTGAATTGAACCCAGGTCTTTTCAGAACCCCTGAACAAGACCCCCATGCATTCACTACATAGGAAAGCAATAAGAGGTAAGTCTGGAACAGTAGACTATGGAGGCCTTGAAAGCCAAGTTAAGGAGTTTAAATTTTATCCTTTTCATGGGCAATAGGGAATCACTGAAGATTTTTTAAAAGATTAGTGGCATGTTTGTGGTTATGTGTTAGCATGATTAGGCAGCCATGTACAGAATAGAATGGAACAAGGGCAGAGAGGCACAAGGGAGATTAGAGAAAAAGCTATTGCAATAGTCCAGATAAAAAGAAGTGAAGGATCATATCTTTAGAGCTGGAAGGAGCTTTAGAAGTCATTGAGACAACTCCCCTCTTCCTTTAGTTGAGGAAACTAAGGTCTAGATGGAAGTTTAAATTACTTTCCCAGGATCACACGGCTAATAAAAGCCCAAAGATGGCATTCAAACCTTGGTTTTCCTAACTCCAAGTCCAGGGCTCTACCCACTCTGGTACATTGCCTCAAAATATTTGTATTGAATAGTCCTCCAATGCAACATAAGCTCCAGAGACATCGTTTTTCTTTGTATGCCCAGTAATTAGCATAGTGCCTGGTACACACTAAGTGATTAATCAATGTTTTTTTATTTGATCAGAGGGTCACTGAAATAGAAAGGAAGGGGCAAGTGTAAGAGATATATTTAATCTTGTAAAAGTTAAGTTGGAAAAGCTATGACCCAACATAACAAATGACTGCTTCTACTTGGAAGTCGGAATTTCTCTTTGAACAAGGATAATAAAGTAGCCCCATTTTCACAGTTATATCTTGTGTATTTACACATGCTGAAATTTGCTTCTTCTTACCAGTCTTATTTGCATAAATTCTTTCTTTTGGCTTTAAAGAAAGTGTTTGCACCCCAGCTGTAACCTGTATTCTGTTTCCCAAGCAGGCTAGGTCTGTAAAAACAATTAATTTCATTCCCCAACAATGTTTAGATTATAGTCGAGGCCTATCAAGTGTTTTCCTTCTTGCCAAAGTTCAGGACCAAAATCTGCCTTTGAATGTGATGACAGACCACTATTTCTTTTTTGTTGGCCAAGTTTAACTTTCCAAAAAAAAATTTTTTTCATGCCGATGAAGCCCTAATCCAAACACTGCCGAAAATTTATAAACATATAGAGGGTCCTTTCCCCTTTGTAAATGTTGCCATGTTAATTTCAGCTGCCTCCAGGACACTGCCATTCATCATTTATCTGAAGGGAAATGGGAACTTTGTGGGATAGAGGGAGAATGGATTTTCATTGTTTTGATATTAGTGACATAGACATGAGGGAAATACAATGACTTGTAGTTACTCCTGAAGACCTGTGAAAGACTGTGTATTTTTTCACACCAGTTTGAACGTATGATAGATTCAGAACCAAATAAAATAGACATGAGGAAACTATTTAGAAAGGAGAAAAAGTGATAGGAGTAGGGAAGACATGAAGAGGCAGGAGGAGAAGCCTAGCATGGCAAGGACTTCTAAAAGCAGCCCAAGAGGTGCTTTTATGTGAACATATGTCTTTTCTCTTTGAATAAATTTAAACTCATTAAATGTTGTCAGGAAACACATTTCTTTACTGTTGTATCTTCCACAGTACTCAATGCAATGTTTTGCCTTTCAGAGATGCTTCACAAAAATACTACCCACCTTCAGAGAGAGAATCGATGAAATCTAAATGCAAATTTTAACATATTATTTTTTTTACTTTATTTTTCTTGCTTTTTTTTGCAAATATATTTTGCATGACTTCATATACATAACAAGAGTCATATGGGCAGTGGAGAAGCTGAAGGAAGGGAAGGAATTTAAAACAAAAGAAAAGAATAATTAAAAAAAATAAAGATTAGAAAAAATGAGCTACTTTAGAAATTTGTTGATAACTTCTTCAAAATTAGTCAAAAGATATTAAAAAGGATTTTGGAGATCATCAAACCCAGAGCTTCTTAATTTTTTTGTGTGTGTCTTGGACCTCTTGGGCTATGGTCTGGTGAAACCAATGGGCATCTTCTCAGAATTTTTAAAAATTTAATTCATAATAGAAGGAAATGCCAGATTTGAGCTAGTGGTTAGGGAAAATAAAGATGTAATTTTTCCCCACCCAATTTTTCCCCTTTCCCCTTGGAAGTCTATGAATCCCAGGTCAAGAATCTCTGATTTAGTACAATTTCCTTATTTTATACCCAAGAGGATAAAAGATAAAGTCAGTTGTCCAAAAAGCAGAACAGGGACCCCACAATAGGACTGGGACTTGAATCTATGTTTTCTGATGTTAAATCCAATGTTCTTTCTATTATACTGCAGCAATAGTGATAGTCAAGATCTATGTTGAATGTTAGTAATATACAAAAATAAAGCTGAATAAGAGAATAAAGCTTTAGAACCTGAAAACAAGGCAGGCAGAAGGAAAGAAAATGGGTAGGCAGGCAGGAAGGAGGGAGGGAAGGAAGGAAGGAAGGAAGGAAGAAAGGAAGGAAGGAAGGAAGGAAGCAAGGAAGCAAGGAAGGGAAGGAAGAAGGTAGGTAGGAAGAAAGGAAGGAAAGGAAAGGAGGGAGTAAGATTAATAAAGGAAAAGAAAAAACCATAGAGTTGAAGAATTCTGAGTGTTTTTATTTCCTCTGTGTAAAACTAAATGCCATAGTTACTATTTTTAGTTTCTATGAAATTAAGCAAAATCATAGCCTATATTTTGTGTGAGAAGATATTTCTTCATTTACATAGACTAGCATGTACTGTGATTTATCCATAACAGGCTTTCATTTCAGTCCTAGAGCACTAGAATAGATAGAAAGCCTAGCACATGATCACAAAATTCTGGAATAAAGGCACAGGAAATCCATGTGCATCCTAGCATGCCATAGGCCACACCTAGCTATTCAGTGCCCGAACGTTATCTGACAATGATGCAACTTTGTCTTTCTCCTCTAAGAGCCCAACCTCTTCTCCTACCATTATGTGTCAAGTATGATGCTTTTGTCTCACATGAAATGTTAGGCCTTGAGACCTTCAGCAGAAACCCTCCTCTTTCTTCTTTTCTGTCATATGTTATCAAAAACCTTGTGATTTTACCTAAACTTTGTTTTCAGCAGTAACTACAAGATACTAATGAATTGTCAATAAGATTATATAGAACCCATGGTTCTTGTTCAGATGGAGGTCACATATCACCTTCTACCTGAGGTCTTCCCCCTTACTGCTAGTGAACTCTTCCATAGACTCACCTTGTAGTTCTATGTTCTATATGTATGTATATACCTATTATTTCCCTTATTAAAATGTAAACTCCTTGAGAGCAGGGACTATTTCGCTTGTCTTTGTTTCCAGGGCCTATCAAAGGACCTAGCACATTTTAGATGCTTAATAAATATTTGTAGATTAAGTTGATTCACATCCAGGGCATCTTCTTCAGCAGAAAGATCAGGGTTTGAATCCCACCTCTGATGATTATAACTGCTCTGAACTTGGTCATGTCATTTACCCTTTGACCTCACTTCCTCATCTAGAAAATGAGGGAGTTGACCTAGATGTCCCATAGTATCCTTTCCAACTCTAAATATTTGAAGTTATAAACCTATAAATTCAGCAAATATTAAATAAATATCTATTCCATATTAGGCACTGGAGATACAATGGCAAAATAAAACAGTAGCTGCCCTAAGGGAGCTTACAATCTACTGTTTTCCTTGTATTTCTGCTCCCTTTGTGTACTTTTTCATTTCTGAGTAATCTCCCATGCTATATTTTAGGATTAAAACCAAGACTATCCCCTTCTTTGGTTGCTGAATTCCTATCAATCCTTTAGGACCAACCTCTATAGCAAAAAGCTTTCCATGATCCACACTCAGTTGGCAATTTATCTTCTTCTTCAGAATTAGTCATTTCTTTTGAAACTCTCGAATATTTTTACTATTATTTATCATAGTATTCATTGTTGGTGTCCTTTGCCTCTACTACATCATAAATTATTTGAATGTGGGGATAATGCTTTCTCTAAACTTATATCATCTCCAATTACCTAACATGACTGGTCTACAAGTGCCGGGTACTTTAAAAATGTTTGTGACATAACTTCATTGACATTTTACTTTGTAATCTCAGGCTCTCCTTAGTCTTTTTTCTCATCCCATTTTGGTTGCCCAAAGTCCAGTTGTTTCTCTTGAACTGCTGAAATCTGCTATCCAGAAAGGCTCTGTTGGGCTTCATTTATGTACACATTCATACTAATCCGTTAGTTTGTTCCTTCTGCTAATGGAATTTGCCCTTTAAGTCACCTCTAACTGAAGGAGGACAGGTTTATTCTCTTTTGTGGTTATTCCAAGCATCAATAATAGGTGAAAGAAATTGCCATTGTTGTTTTTGTTGGGAAGATGAATGGCACTAGGGCCTTCCCTACGTCCCTGAAATAAGAGCATGCAACATACGTACAAGGTAGGTCTTCCTTGGAACAAGTCCCTGCCCTATGTCCATCAGATAGCCCTCTCCTTTCCTTCAAAGTTTGCCTTCAATTGTGTGCCTCATTTCATAAGAGGAAATAGAAGATAAAACACTTTTCTAGTACTTAGCCAGCAAGCTGTCCCATTCCCAGCCTACTCCCCATTGCTTTAGAAATGCAGAAACTCATGAACCATTAGAGTTGGAGGGCTAGAGATCATCTAGTCTAACTCCCTTATTTTGTAGTTGAAGAAATTGTGACTCAGGAGAGGAAATGATTTCCTCAAGGTCATGTAGATTGTATAGGCATACCTTGTTTTATTGCACTTCACTTTATTGTGCTTCTCAGATATTGCATTTTTGAGAGATTGAAGGTTTGTGGAGACCCTGAGTTGGGCAAGTCTACTGGTGCTATTTTTCCGGCAGCATGTGCTCACATTGTATCTCTGTGTCACCTTTTGGTAATTCTCACAATATTTCAAATTGTTAAATTATTCTTATTATATGTTAGAATGATCTGTGAACAGTGATCTTTGATGTTACTATTATAATTATTTGGGGGTATCATGAACCACACATATAAGATGGCAGACATAATCAATAAATGTTGAGTGTATTCTGAACCAACTGGCCACTAGCCCATCTCTCTCCCCTCCTCCAGCCTCCCTATTCCCTGAGATACAACAGTATTGAAATTAGGCCAGTTAATAACTTTACAATTGCATCTAAGTGTTCAAGTAAAAGAAATAGTCAACAGATGTGGCAAACTTCATTGTTGCTTTATTTGAAGAAATCGCCACAACCACTTCACACTTCAGCAATCACCGCCCTGATCAGCCAGCAGCCATCAACACCGAGGTAAGACCCTCCACCAACAAAAAGATTACAACTTCTGAAGGCCCAGATGATGGCTAGCATTTTTTAGCAATAAAGTACTTTTCAATTAAGGTATGCACATTGGTTTTTTTTTGACTATAGCATTGTATAAACACAACTTTTATATGCACTGGGAAACCAAAAATTCGTGACTCATTTTATTGTGACATTTGCTTTATTGTGGTGGTCTTGAAGTGAACCCACAATATCCCTGAGGTATGTCTTTATATGAATACTGCTCCAGGAGGGGATTTTATTTCCATCCGGCAAATCTCAAGTTCTTGAGCAAGTGACTGGCAGAGTATTTGATGAGTTAAATCCTACTCAATAGGACAGACACAACTTTCTGAAAAAAAAGGGAGGAGGGGGAAGAGGAAGGAACAGAGAGAATTTAATTTCAAGTCAGGAGGAATTGCTACAATCACATATACTTTTTTTTTAAGACCGAGTTTCCTTATCTTGCTCAATTGGAAGTGCACAGGCTACTAACAGGCTTGATCCCACTGCTAATAGGAAGAGGAACTTTGACCTGCTCTGTTTTCTGACCCTTCTTAGGCAACACGGTCCCTTTCTTCATCCCCACCCACCTCTGGGACTTACCACATTAATGCCAAATTTAGTAAGCACACCTAATCAGCATAGTCCTTTGTAACGCAGACCTTCCGAGCTCGAGAGATTCATTAACCTCAGACTTCTGGCAAATAGAATTTTAAGTGCATGACACTTTGCCTGGCCTAAGAACACATGCATTTGGAAAAATTTATAGCTCATTACTTGAATACTCAAATGGATCTATAATTTCATGGATGTGGGTATTCTTTCTAAGATTCACATTACAGTTCCTTCATGCTTGTGTAACTTACCCATAGCACTCCGTGTTGCCCCATCAGTACACCCAATGCATTGGGAGCCATCTTTGTCTTTGACATTTTTAGGATACAAATGGAATGTTGTGTCTTGCTAAATCTATACAACGAATCATTTTCCCACAGAAACACACTTCTCTGAAGGCCCTATATGTGAAATGGAACAGTATACTCAAATGCTTCATTTGCATCTCCATTTTCCTTTGGGTAATCCTTAATTTCAGATCTTCAGAGAAAGGAATATTTCCTGACTCAGTCATACAATAGCTTTAGAAGGATATTGTTGCTAAAAAAAAAAAAAAAAAAAAAAAAAAAAAGATAGACCTTTGTTTCTGGGGAGAGACTTGGGATTATTAAAAACTCTTCATGATTTCTCAAAGACAATCTATTCTATTCTCCACCTCTTGTCTAATTTTGGGCCAAGTCCATTGTCCATTTGCAGTATCTGTCCCAGTTGTATGTACTCGTGGATGAACTCTAGATGTTGTCCATTCAACTGCATAACATAGAAAAAAATTTCTTAATCTACTTGGTTTCTCTTATCAGAATAGCTAAACTAGACTCTTTTGAGTCATTATTAATCTCATTTAGGAGACTGTGAAACATTCTAAGTCTTATTGGATGTAATCAGCATATTACAGTTATCCCCTCCACATCATGATTTTCCCCATTGCAATTTTGATATATTGTGGGTCAGCATAAGAATTTAAATGAGAATTTTTGTGGAAGCCACAGATGACACTTGAAGGCCAGCAGATGACACCAAAAAAGTTTAGAAACTCAGAAATTCTTAATACATATGTATGGCATTGTATAATATAGTCTATGATCAAATACTTAACCCAGTTTTACAATAAGGTACTATTACCCAGTAAAAAAAGAAGAAAAAAATTCAGGCTGCTCTGGTACAAAAGGAAGGTCAAAAATTTTTATGTGGATTTACAGCTTATGGGGGTGCTACACCCCTACCTCCTGTCATGTGGAAGGGATAAATATAATTCATAAATAGGAGTATCTCAACCACCTCACCATGCCTAGTCTATATGGTTGCTCCTACTTACATCTGGAAGCAGTACTGGATTGCCACCATGACAATGGAAAACATCTTTGCCTGGTACATCTCCTTGTTTTATGCTCCCTTGATATTAATAATCAGAGGGACTTTGAACAAAATTAATTTTCTTGTTAAACCTTGCAAGATTTCTTGCATATTTATTCTTGTTGGAATAGATCCTTGAAGATGGAATTTTTCTCTATCAAATCAAATGTTCTTTAAACAATAATAATAGTAAGCATGTAGTAGGCCTGCATTCCCTACACCTTTCAGGCAATTGTGTAAATGTTAAGATAGGGTCTGTTATAGAATATTACTCATGAAAATTTGCCTATTCCCTTCTAATAACCTCGTACTTAGCTCTATTATCTTTTAAGGCATTTAGATAGAAATAGATATAAATATTGATATGACTATAGATACAGATGAGTATATATAGCTATAGGTATAAATGTAGATATAGATATATACAAACATACAAATACATGAACAAAAAAAATTGCACCAAGTGGCCTACCTAAATCCCAGTAAGGAAGGTTAGAATGGATATTTCCACTTTACAAGCAGGGACACTGAGGCATAAAATGGAATGTGTGACTGCCCAAAGGGAAAGAATGTGTTCATGGCAGATCTAGGATCAGAATTCATTCCTCTGGTCCTGGGTTTGCATGATTCCTCCCAGTGTTGGAAGGAAAAAGAAAGCCTGGTATGAATTCATTCAAAGAATGCTAAGCTTTGGGTCCATTTTGACCATCCCCTAGTTTCCAGATTCTTCATCAAGTGTATAATTGAGGAGTAGGCAATCCACAGACCTTAGTGAGTTCAGAATTAGGGCTAGTATCTTGCCTTGTTTCTCAAGCTGTACTGGGAAGAGGCATTTCTATTCTCCCAAGAGAACATTAAACTTGCAGAGATTGTTTCACATCCAAATTCTAAAATTTGTTCCTCTGATTTTTCATTGAGTGAAGAAGTAACTCCTGTGTCCAACATCATCATAGATGAAAAGAACAGGGACGAAGGAGGCTTTGTCTGGCTTTTCCTTTGTCCAAAGAAAACAGCCTACCCAGAGGTGGAGAGAAGGGTTGGGGTGCCCTTTTGAGTCTCTTTCTCTGGGATCCCAAGGCCAGAAGGTACATCTGTTTATGGGGTCTTCTTCCTCTAAAATCTAAGGGAAATGATCACTGCCTAACTCTCTACAGTTAACCTTTTCCTCTGCATGCTGTATCCCATTCTTTCCCACCTTCAAAAGAACTTCATTCCAGCCTTTTTGAATCATCTTTTTCTCAGTCTTTCTGGCTTTATTTTGCTACTTGCTTAAGTCATTCATATCCCAAAGCAACATTGGCTTGATCCTGGTCACCCCAATTGAAAACTTTCATACCCAGATTCTTCATTTAAGCAGTCCACAATCATTTCTTATATCTCACTCTCTACTCTCTCCATAATCTCCATAAATCTGCCTTCTACCATCACCACCTCCAGCTTAAACTGTTATAAGATCAGCAATGTCTTTTTTTTCTAATGAGGTACATTGAAAAGATCTTTGTTAGAAGACCTGAGTTTAAAACCCACCTTTGACATTTACTAGTTGTATAACCTGAAGCAAGTCACTAACATTTCCTACACCTCAATCGTAATTTGGAAATCTCAGATCTCTTCCAACTTTAAATCTATGGCCTTTTTTCAATTTTCAGCTTCCTTGATCCCTTTCCTGGATTAAATAGAAGAAATCTTGCGCGGAGGAGCCAAGATGGCGGAGTAGAAAGACTCACGTATACTAGCTCCAGAACCCACAGCCCATAAATTTCCTATAAAAAGAACTCCCCACAAATTCTGGAGCAGTAGAACCCATGCAGCAACAGAGGGGAGATTTCCTTTCCAGAGATCCCTGAAAAACCAACCCCAAAGGTCCATCGCACACCGGATGCAGAGAGGAGCCCCTGCGCTGCCCTGGCCATGCTGCCCCGAGAGGAACAGATCCAAGCAGGCTTCAGGGACGGAATCTCCAGTGGCAGCGAAGGTCCCTCCACCCACAGGCACTACAGATCAGTGAGAGAGACTTCTGGGCTGTCTGAGAGGGGAGCGGGGTGTCTCCATAACTCAGGCCCCCTCGGGAGGGAACAACAGAGGCAGCGGCAGCCCAGGACTCCCGGAGCAGATGGGAACTCCGTTCCATTACTGGAGGTCTCTGCATAAACCCCCTGAGGGAATTGAGCCTGGGAGGCAGCCCTGCCCCCACCTGAGCACCAGAACTTAAGCTCACATTGAATAGCAGCCGCTCCCGCCATGGATAGCCCTGAGGCTGGGGAGCAGCATTTGAATCTCAGACCCCAAGCACTAGCCGGGCAGATCTAGGCAGGGATGGAGAGGAATCTCAGAAGTCAAGTAACTGGCTGGGAAAATGCCCAGAAAAGGGAAGAAAAATAAGACCACAGAAAGCTACTTTCTTGGGGAACATATGTTCCCACCTTTCGTTTCTGATGATGAGGAACAATGCTTACCATTAGGGAAAGACGTGGAGGTCGGGGCCTCTGTATCCCAGACATCCCAGATGGATGTCCGGTGGGTGCAGGCCATGGAAGAGCTCAAAAAGGATTTTAAAAATCAAGTTAGACAGGTGGAAGAAAAACTGGGAAGAGAAATGAGAGAGATGCAAGAAAAGCATGAAAAACAGGTCAATACCTTGGTAAAGGAGACCCAGAAAAATGCTGAAGAAAATAACACCTTGAAAAACAGGCTCACTCAATTCACAAAAGAGGTTCAAAAAACCAATGAGGAGAAGAATGCTTTCAAAAGCAGAATTAGCCAAATGGAAAAGGAGATTCAAAAGCTCACTGAAGAAAATAGTTCTCTCAAAATGAGAATGGAACAGATGGAGGCTAATGACTTTCTGAGAAACCAAGAAATCACCAAACAAAACCAAGAGAATGAAAAAATGGAAGATAATGTGAAATATCTCATTGGAAAAACAACTGACCTGGAAAATAGATCCAGGAGGGACAATTTAAAAATTATGGGACTACCTGAAAACCATGATCAAAAAAAGGGCCTAGACATCATCTTCCATGAAATTATTGAGGAAAACTGCCCTGATATTCTAGAACCAGAGGGCAAAATAAGTATTGAAAGAATCCATCAATCACCACCTGAAAGAGATTCAAAAAGAGAAACTCCTAGGAACATTGTGGCCAAATTCCAGAATTCCCAGGTCAAGGAGAAAATATTTCAAGCAGCTAGAAAGAAACAATTCCAGTATTGTGGAAATACAATCAGGATAACACAAGATCTAGCAGCTTCTATATTAAGGGATGGAAGGGCATGGAATAGGATATTCCAGAAGTCAAAGGAACTAGGACTCAAACCAAGAATCACCTATCCAGCAAAACTGAGTATAACACTTCAGGGAAAAATATGATCTTTCAATGAAACAGAGGACTCTCAAGCATTCTTGATGAAAAGACCAGAGCTGACAAGAAAATTTGACTTTCAAACACAAGAATGAGAAGAAGCATGAAAAAGCAAACAGCAAAGGGAAGTCATAAGGGACTTACCAAAGGTGAACCGTTTATATTCCTACATGGAAAGACAATATTTGTAACTCTTAAAACTTTTCAGTATCTGGGTAGTTGGTGGGACCACACACACACATACACACACGCACACACACATGTACACGTGTGCACGCACACACATACACATATGCATGCACATACAGAGACAGAAAGCACAAAGTGAATTGAAAAGGATGGGACCATATCTTAAAAGAAATTAAGGTAAATGGTGAGAGAGAAAGGTAGGGGGAGGAGAGAGGATGAAATGGAATGGGGTAAATTATTTCTCATTCAAGAGGCAAGCAGGAGACTTTTTAGTGGAGGGAAAAAGAGGAGAGCTGAGAAAAAAACATGAAGTTTACCCTCATCACATTCGACTAAAGGAAGGAATAAAATGCACACTCATTTTGGTATGAAAACCTATCTTATAATACAGGAAAGTAGGGGACAAGGAGATAAGCAAGGGTGGGGGGAATGATTGAAGGGAGGGCAATGGGAGGAGGGAGCAATTTGAAGTCAACACTTGGGGAGGGACAGGATCAAAAGACAGAATAGAATCAATGGGGGGCAGGATAGGATGGAGGGAAATACAGTTAGTCTTACACAACACAACTATTATCAAAGTCATTAGCAAAACTACACAGATATGGCCTATATTGAATTGCCTGCCTTCCCAAAGGGAATGGGTGGGGAGGGAGAGATGGGGAGAATTTGGAACTCAAAGTTTTAGGGACAACTGTTTGGTATTGTTCTTGCTATTAGGAAATAAGGAATACAGTTAATGGGGAATAGAAAGTCATCTGGCCCTACAGGACAAAAGAGAAGATGGGGACAAGAGAAGGGAGGGATGATAGAAGAGAGGGCAGATTGGTGGTAGGGAAAATTAGAATGCTCGGTGTATTGGGATGGGGGGAGGGGATAAAAGGGGAGAAAATTTGGAACCCAAAATTTTCTGAAAATCAATGTAAAAAGTTAAATAAATAAATTTGTATTAAAAAAAAAAAGAAATCTCTTCCTTCCTGTAATCCCTGCTCCTTTGGACTCTTTTTTTCTCCCATATCTCTCGATTCTTCTCTCTCTCTTTTCCTACAAGGGTTTGAGTATTTCAGAAAGAAAAAAAGACCTTCTGGTTTCCTGACTCTATTGCTTTTGAGGAAAGCCTGTCTCTACTCTAGACAGGTTCCTCCCCATGGTAGGGAGGTACCCCCCTCCCCCAGTCCAGCCCTCTCTTCAGAACTTCTCATATTTGTAAACTTTCTTTATGGAAATTTACCAGTATTCTACCAGGTCATCATCCTTACTGTCTTCAGTTTCCTTCCTTCCAAAATTTGACCTCTTAATGAACTAGTTCAACCCTACAATATTTCTGAATCCCTTGTTCCCTTTCTTCTTGCCAAATCCCAGCCCTGGATAATTCCCATTGACTGTCTTCTGTGTTCCTACTCATGAGCTGCCAAACAGAACTGGAAAAAATCATAAAAGTGTTGACTGGGTCTACTACAAATTTATGTTCATTAAACATAACTGGACCCTCACTACAACAAGGCAATCCTACTATTCCCTAAATCAGTTCCCTGTCCCACTCACTGTAGCAGCTCTTCTAAATTTTTTTATCCCCTTCAATCTTCCCACACCATTTGTCCCTACCCACTTACTCTGCTAAAGACCTCACTTCCCACTTCACAGGAAAAATGGAAGCCATTTCTCTGTGTTCATTCTTCTCTCCTCTTATCACATCCTTTACTATTTCCTTCACTGGCAATGAGGGGGTGGACCCTAATCTTTTGTCATAATACCCCCTCATCTTGTACTTATGTTTCTGTCTTCCCAGGTGCTGCAAATATACGCTCTCTTTCCATCTCTGGCTTGATATCAATAGACACATTAATAAGCCTGTTCTCAGTATCATGACTCACGTCATTAATATAACTTGTGAATCATTCTCAAGTCAGGAAGATTATTTACTTGCTCAGTCCTTTTTTAATTCCTGTGAACTCAATACCCTCCACCATTGAGAGTTTGCAGACAAAAAGAAAGCTTTCCTTTTCTTGTTTTATTATATTATTTGCTTTGACTAGATTCTTTTATAGAACAGGTATATGAAACGTCCCCCAGAATCAGGTTTCCTGTCTTGTTTACTGGAAAATCTCAGATTCTCTCTTTGTGTCTATAAACTGAGAGTCCAAAGAAGGAAGAAGAAACCTTGCCAAGAAATCAAGTCAGAACTGGAGGAGAAACCATGAAGTAGGCCAGTTGTATAAAATGGGGGAAGTGAGTTACATGGCATTAGTTGGCAGCAAGCATTTCAAGACTAGATGGAGATAGAAGCTAGATTGTACCTGATAAGTCTGCAGAAAACTGGCAAGCATGTATGGAGGTAGTATGTTGCACTAATGGTATCTTTTGTCTTCTTTTCTCTGTCTGTCTCTGTGTCTCTCTGTCTCTGTCTCTCCGTCTGTGTGTGTGTCTCTCTCTGTGTGTCTTTCTGTCTCTCTCTCACTGTCTCTGTCTCTTTGTCTCTCTCTGTCTCTCTGTCTCTGTCTCTGTCTCTCTGTCTCTGTCTCTCTCTCTCTCTCTCTCTCTCTCTCTCTGTCTCTCTCTCTCTCTCTCTCTGTCTGTCTCTCTGTCTCTCTCTCTGTCTCTCTCTCTCGTTTTTTGAATAGCTACCATGAAAGACTACCTCCCTCCCAAGTAGGGACATGTTGGCTCAGCTTTGAAGGTGAAAGGGGGGAAGAATAACAATATAGTACTATGTATTTTCTTAAATTTTCTTTTTTATTACAAACAATCATCAACAAACATCAACATTTTAGTATATAAGGAACAAAAAAGATTTATATACAGAAGAAACTTTATGTAGTTTAAGTTTTATATTTGATTTAACAGAATTGCCCTTATGTATCTCTTTCTGATCTCGTTTTGATCTCTTCTCAGTATTTTTCTTTCTTTTATTTGCATCCCAGTCATCATTTCCAAACTCCTTTCCCTTCAAGTAGAAGCCCTCAATTCTAACAAAAAAATTCAAAACGAAATAATTCAACACATTGACCACATCTGAAAATATATCTCTCATTCTACAGCTCTTATCCATCGCCTCTTGGCTAAGATTTGGATTCTAAATGTCATCACCAGTCTCCTGAAGACATGATTTCTCACGGAATTAATCAATTTGATAAGCTTTTAAAGTTATTTTCCTCACACTGTTGTGGTCATTGTGCAAGTTGCTTTCCTGGCTCTATTTATTTTGCTCTGCACCAGTTCCTACAAGTCTTTCCAGATTTCTCTTAATTTGTCATATTCATCATTTCTTATATCATGATACTATTCCATTACATTTATATAACACAATTTGTTCAACCATTGCACAATTGATGGTTACCCACCATATTTCTAATTGTTTCTACAACAGAAAGTGCAGTCATAAATCTTTTTAGACACATAAATCCTTTCCTTCTATATCCACTTCTCCTTCAGTGAGTCAGCGTGAGCAAACCCCCCTCTCCCAACATTATTGTACATCACTGTAGACAAGATCCATGCAACCAGAATGTGACTTGCAGCAATAGGTCTGTTCATCCCTTCCCCCAGGTGTACACACACACACACATATCTGAAGAGAGAGAGAGAGCACAAATATGGTGTCGTGGATACTTCTTGGGCCAATTCCCAACAATACGATTAAAAGCTCCCCAACAGTAGAAACTAATTCCTATGCTACTAGGCATGACAGAGTCAAATACATGAAGGAGACTTCCACATCGCCTTTCCTTGCCCTCTCCTAGCACTTTGAACATACTGGTGTGACTCCTATACTAACTACATATGAATTTATTTTGTGACTATTACTTACTATTTATAAATGTATTTGCTTTAATTTTGTTTTACCAAGTATAATTGTTTAATCTTTGTACTCCAGTGATTTCCTGTGGCATGGGAGTGACTCTGATGATTTCTTCTCCTTCTTTGTCTCCTTTTTCTCCTCCTCCTCTTTCTTTTTTCTCCCCCTGCTCCTCCTCCTCTTCTCCTTCTTCTCTTTCTTCTCCTTCTTCCCCTCTTCCTTCTTCTTCTCCTCCCCCTCCCTCTCCTCCTCCTCCTCCTTCTTCTTCTTCTCCTTCTTCTTCTTCTTCTTCTTCTTCTTCTTCTTCTTCTTCTTCTTCTTCTTCTTCTTCTTCTTCTTCTTCCTCTTCTTCTTCCTCTTCTTCTTCTTCCTCCTCTTCTTCTCCAAAACCCTACCTCAGATTCTTCCCAGCAGCATAACCATGATAAAGATATTAAAACTCATAGTGCTTCACTTTCCTCATCTGCACAAGAAAAGGGTAGGACTCAATGACCACTCAAATCTTTTCCTGCTCTATGGTCTCGTAACCCTCCTTATTTCTCCTTTATCTTTATGTCTCCTTTCTTCTGATTTCTTAATGCCTTTTGGAGGGCCATGCAAATATTACCCAAGTTCTGAAAGGTCCTGCCAGGAAACAAAGGCACCATTCAGATCATGTGTCTCTACTCTAAGGACCAGACTGGTTAAATTTGGTGATTCTGAGAACCTGTGTCCCCAGAGACTCATTGGGTGAAACAGCTCTCCCCCAAATTGGGTTAAAATTGCATCCTTTTCTCAGGTCCCCCTAACTCTTCTATATTATTTCACCTAAATCTTCAAAGAGGATTTCTTGCTGTTTTTTGTGCCTGGCATTCAAGCTTCCATCTTTATTTCTTCCCAAAGACTGTTCCCCATGCCTAGAATGAATTACCTTCTTACCCTACCTCTTAAATTCCCTACTTTTAAAATCCAGTATTACCCCATCCTCCATGCCATTTCAGAGACACTTTTATACCATGCTACAACATGCATAAGTATCCCCAATAGAATATCTTCATTAATGGCCTTTCCTTTCCTTTCCCTTCCGTTCCTTTTTTTCTTTCCTTTCCTTTTCTTTCCTTTCCTTTCTTTCCTTCCTTCATTCCTTCTTCCTGCTTTCATTTTTTCTTTTTTCTATCTTTCTTTCTTTCTCTTTCTTTCTTTCTCTTTCTTTCTTTCTTTTTCTTTCTTCCTTCCTTCTTTCCTTTCTTCCTTCCTTCCTTCCTTCCTTTCTTCCTTCCTTTCTTCCTTTCTTCCTTCCTTCCTTCCTTCCTTCCTTCCTTTCTTTCTTTCCTATCTTCCTTCCTTCCTTCCTTCCTTCCTTCCTTCCTTCCTTCCTTTCTCTCTCTCTCCTTCTTTCTTTCTTTCTTTCTTTCTTTCTTTCTTTCTTTCTTTCTTTCTTTCTTTCTTTCTTTCTTTCTTTCTTGTCTCCCCTAAAACCTTAGACCCAATGCACTCTGAAGCCCATGGATGAAACAACAATAGGTCCCTGCCCAACTTCCATTCTATGGCTATTTTTGGACTCTCCTGGCTTGTAGTGAATGTCAATAGTAACAGGCTTCTGCCCCTCTCAGCATGATTTATCTATTTATTTTTTTCTTTTCTATTAAAGGGGCCATCTCGCTGACTACTTTTTAAAGAGAACTATTCACTGAATGGGCATTGCCTCACTTTAAGTGAGTACCTGAAAAGGCTTTAGCCTAAAGGCCAAGGTCTCTCATTGCATCCTGGGACATCTCCAGTCATCCTGATGAATATCTGGTCACTGGACCCAGATGGCTCAGGTGGAGAAAGTAAGACTGGTGACCTGCACAGCCCTCCCTCACTCAAAACAAAGTCAAGTGCAAGTCATATCATCATTCCTCTGATGTCATGGGCCTCTTTGAAAATAAAAGATGAACACAACCTAAATTAATTTGAAGACTTCTTCATCACTTTTTTTTGCTGGCTTTATTTAATAAATAATTTTGCTCTCTACACGTTTGTGGTTTTTTATAAAATATATGGTGAGAGGAAGCTAAACTGGTTAACATTAGACTATTATCCTTGAGGTGTTGAGTGAAAATATTTCCCTCCCTACCTTTAATACTTGATCTGGGAAAGGAAAAGCACAAGATAAGTTAATTTAGAATGACTAGGGAATATGGTTTTTATCCTGAGCACCAAAAGAATTATATTCCTAGACTTCAACTGTCTGACATATAATAGATATAATTCTAGCATGGTGCCCCACTTGGTGATAGAAGGGCAAAGGAGTGAACTCCCAGCCATGGCTCTCCTCCTGTTTCTCCAAATGGTAGAAATCTAGTCTCTTCTAACTGGAATGAGTCATCTCCCAATCTATTTGTATAAGCCTGTTACACACAAGCCACCTACTTCTTGGGTACATTTAGGATATCCAGTCAGCCCAAAAGATTGAATAAAAAAAAATCATATCTTTAGACGGATTCATAGGTGACCTAAGTACCACTTAGGACTCCCTTATTGCTCCTGTGATTCATTCTTAGTGATGGATACTGTCATTCCAAATATTTGCAGGGGGTAACCTGTTATTTTTTTTGCTGTACATGGGCCTTGAATACTTACAGGATGAATTGGCTAAAGAAAAACATTTTAAGGTCTGACAACATCACTCCTCTGCCCCTGTTGGAGAAACTCTACTGGATCTCTGTTTTCTTTAGGTTTAAAGTATAAAGTTCTATTTGGCTCCAGTCTTTCTTTCCAGGATGCTTGTACATGATTCCCCCTCACATACTTTATGTTGTGGTCAAAATTCCTCAATTGCTGTTCCCTTTATATGGCATTCTATCTTCCATCTTGGATCCTCTGCATGGGCTATCCCCCATGCCTAGAACATTCTCTCTCCTCCTCTCTGCTTCTTGGAAGCCGTAGATGTCTTACAAGCTTAACTCAAATGTCTCCTTCTTCAGGAAGCCTTTCTTGACATTTGTTTTGTGTATATCTTATATACACTTATTTGTCAACATGATCCCCCTAGTGATATATGAGCCACCTGAGTGCTGGAACTGCCTCACTTTGATTACTATATCCCTGATGCCTAATGCATTACCTAGAACATAGCAAGTAATTCATGAATGCTTATTGGTTGATTGAAGTAACGTTTCCCAAGTGTTTGTAGACTGAAGTTCTTAATAAAACATCTTTTATTTTCATGCAATTGGCTTCTTAAGAGATCCTTTCCCAGACAGGGACCTTATTAGCCAAAGCAGTGTTAATCAAATATGGTCCAGAATGAATTAAACAGCCAGCCATTAAAGTCAATTTGTCTGTTTCCATAAAACCTCACTCGTTGCCTTATACACAGCAGACACATCATATATATTTGCCGAATTTAATTGAACGGAACTTTTAAATTACTAACATGTTCCAGTTTTACAATACGTGATTAAGAAGTTTTGGAAAAGTTTCTCAGGAAACCGGCATTGCCAAGTGAGCTTGAAATTACAAATCTTGCACATTTCCCGTGATGCTCTTTGGCTATCTGGCAAAACAAACATCTACAGGTTCAGAAATAAGAGGCCTGTGCTGCCTGAATCCTTTTCTTTCCTCCTAGTTTGGGTTTTGTAACCTGACTTCTCATGGTCAAGAAACAGTCAGATGATCTGAAATAGATTTGTTGCTTTCAAAGCAAGATACATTTGCTCTTGTCCTATTGAAGCTGGTTGTGGCCAAAGAGTTGCTAATGCAGAGTGTAAAGCCAAGAAGAAAATATTATCTCCTGCAACCATGTCTCCTGATGGCAGCCAGTGGCCCTGGCTAGGAGGGACAGTGCTAGTCTTCAGTGACTTCCCCAAAGTGGGATTCTTTTCTCTTCCCACCATGCTCCCTCTCCTACATCCACATGCTACTACATTGCAGCTGGCTGACTGATTAATTAACCCTTTGTCCCTGTTTCTGCTGAGCCCCAACTTCTTTCTCCCTCCAAATCTGTAAGGAAAGTTTGCAGAAGCAGAGGGAAAATGATGGACCAGGAGGTGGGTTGTGGTAAGAAAGATTACTAGTAGTTTAATACTAAATGTGTAACTGTATAGACATTTAACCCAACCCAAAGATCATAAAATAGCATTTAGAGAGACAGGACTGTGGAGTCATCCGCTTCTCCTCCCACCTCAAAGAGAAGGAAACTGAGGCCCAGGAAGGTTAAGTGATTTGCCCAAGGTCACACAAGTAATAAGTATTAGGACAGGATTTGAGCCCAGATCCTTTGACTTCAGTGCATTTCTGACAGTACCACTTACTTGAGATCAGAGGCTTATGCATCCATAGTTGAAAGGGTATTCAGAGTCCAAGTTTTCAACAAGAGGGGAGTTAACAAAAATCATAGTTTTCAGAGGCAGGCTTTGAAAGTCATCAGCATTTGCCTCTCTTCCACAGTAATTACTATATTACTAACACTTAAAGGATCTGTCATTGATCATGTGCTAGGCTTGAGCTCAGGAAGATCTAGACTTTCATCCTGATTAGCTGTGTGACCTTGGACAAGCCCTTTGCCTCATCAGAACCTCATCCTCCTCCTTTGCAGAAAGAGGATAATAATGCCTATTTTATAGAATTCTCATCAAGGTCATGAGAAATAATATACATAAAAGACTTTGTAAGCTTACAAGCCCCAGGTAAAGGTGAGCTCTCATTATCTCTGGCATGGAGGCACCTGGCCAAAACTCTTGAATTTAATTTTCGGAAGTTGCTCTGGCTAAAAATGTCATCACCCCCACAGACAGCCTTGTGACAAGATACATACAAGTCTATCACTTGAGTCATGTCTGAAGTCTTTTTAGCTTGGTGGAACTTAGAAGAGCTTATACTCTTCTGGCCTAGCCTTGAAGAACCCAAAGTTACTTTCCATCCACAAAGAAGCACAACAGGAGGTGTGCTGGAGCCCACTGAAGCTGGCTCACAAGAGCTGATTGTTAAATTTTCAGTGTTAGCATTTATACCTCAAAAATTGACAAATGCTGCACATCAAGGTTTGCTTTATTATGTGGCTGATTACTAGACTTTAAAAAGTGGAGAAATTTTAAATAATGCAAATTAAACTTTAAAAGTGTGATGTGTATATATTCTCTTCCCCCCACCAAAATCGAGTTCTTAAATTGTACCAAATGGTAACTCTACGTGAGCTTAGCAGTAACAGATCTGTGATGCTGTTATATGTCCGTGGCTTCATATCAGCTTCCCTGATAGGACCAGCTCTATGCTTGCAGGTGTGAGCCATAATAAATGTCACCATCTATGTGAATATGAGCAAGTTATTGTGGATACTTGATGCCCTCAAAGTTAGATAGATGGGTTCAAATTATACCTACAATATTTACCAATGGGGCAGTTGGGTGGCACGGTTTATAGGGCACCAAGCCTGGAGTGAGGAAGACCTGAGTTCCAATCTGGCCCGAGACATTTGGTATTTGTCTGAACCTGGGCAAATCACTCAATTCTGTTTGTCTCAGTTTCCTCATCTGTAAAATGAGCTAGAGAAGGAAATGGCAAACTGCTCCAATATCTCATCAAGAAAACCCCAGCTGAACAGCAAAATATTGACTAATTATATGACCTTGGGCAAATCATTTAACTTCTCCAAACCTCAGTTTCCTCGTATTCACAATGAGGACAATTGTGGTTTCTATTACAGTCAATGCTACGTTGGACACCACTTCTGATGGGGAGAGAAGACTGCATTCCTGTCCACTTTTTTCCAATACTGGGTACTCCCGTTCTTGTGTGTTCCAACATACTAAACCAGGAGTATAAGTAGAGTTTTGCTTCCCCACTCTTACTTCCTGACCTTTTCTCTGCAACCACTGTCCAGCAACCTTTCCTGGAATGAGACTCATTTCATATGTTTAGATCATCTTGTAACACACCAACCTATAGATGTCCAGTACCTTTCTCTCTAGAGAGTCCAACCCCTGAATTATAGTCCTATGTTCCCCTACCCCTACTTGGGAACTTACCCATTGACATCCCCTCAGACACAGCCTCTCAGTTTATCAACTTCTTCACTCAGTCACCATGACCTGAACCTTTATCCCATCTCAGCTACTCACAAGAGTGACCATAACAAATCTCACCATCACTGATGATAATACTGCCTCAAAATACTAATCTTTAAAATTCCTCTCTGATGGCAAACTTCTATCCATTCATCTGTCTTTCGGCCAAGCTCTTCCTATTTATGCCTGTATTTTCACCAATTCATTCAATTCTTTTCTCTAGCCATATTCTGATCTAGAACAATATTCCTCTCTTCACAGTCTTGACCAGATCGGCCAATTATGTATGCACTTTCTTCTACCTTGGAATATCTTGCCCCCTTCTCCTTCTGCCATTTATGTCCCATCAGCCCTGGCTCACTCCCACCATCCATCTTCTTTGCTCATGCTCCCTGAATGCTCAATACTGCTGGGGGAAATTATACAATCATTCCAAATAAT
The DNA here is from genome assembly GCA_023548195.1 of Bettongia penicillata ogilbyi. NCBI lineage: Eukaryota > Metazoa > Chordata > Mammalia > Diprotodontia > Potoroidae > Bettongia > Bettongia penicillata. The sequence goes on along the minus strand of JAJHZJ010000413.1, from coordinate 14,522,534 downwards.
GAAGTGATAAACTCAACAAATTCATGTCATTCAATCTCAACTTCTCTGCTCACAACAAATCTCACTGCTTCACAACAGACTTTTTATTCACCCTTTATTGGCTCTGTTGTGTTTTCTGAAACATCTCTTCTAAAGTTCCTTTCCCTCATTCCAGCTCCTTATATCATAACCGCCCTCCCAAGACCTGTCTGCAGAGAACATGGCCTCCTATGGAGAAAATTGAGGGCGGAGCCAAGATGGCGGAGTAGAAGGACGCATGTTTACGAGCTCCGAAACCACAGCCCATAGAATTAATGTAAAAAGAGACCACATATCTTCTGGACCACTGAAAGGGGTACAGAAACGGAGTGGAAGAGATTTCCGTTCCAGGGAGCCCTGGAGACCTGTCCCCAGGGTCCGTCACACCCCGGAAAGCAGAACCCACCCCCAGCGCTGCCCTGGCCACAGCCCCAGAGAAGCTGACCCGAGCAGCCTTCAGGGACGGAGGCTCTGGCAGCCTGGAAAGTCCCTCCGCCCACAGAAGATACAGGTCAGTGAGAGAGAAGGCTGGGCTGGACGAGAGGGGGAGCGGAGGGTCTCCGTGACTCAGGCCCCCTCGGGAGAACGCCGCGGCGGCAGAGACGGGGGCAGGAAGCGGCGGAGGCAGAGGCGTGGGCGGCAGCGGAGGCAGCAGCAGCTGCGGCCGGCCTGGGACTCTCCCCAGAAGCAGGCAGGATCCTCATTACGGAAGGTCTCTGCATAAACAACCTGAGGGAGCTGAGCCTGGGAGACGGCCCTGCCCCACCCCGCTTTTTACTGAAAGCCTCTGCATAAAGCCCTGAGGGAGCTGAGCCTGGGAGGCAGCCCTGCCCCCACCCCAGCACCAGAACTAAAACTCACATTGATTAGCGGTGCGAAAAGCCCATTTGAATCTCAGAGCCCAAGCACTAGCTGGGCGGATCTAGGCAGGGGTGGACAGGAATCTCAGAAGTCAAGTAACCGGCTGGGAAAATGCCTAGAAAAGGGAAGAAAAATAAGACTATAGAGAGTTTTTTCCAACAAATGCAAATGATCCCGACATTCGGATCTGACGAGGACGAGGAAATATTCTTGCCATCAGGGAAAGACGTGGAGGGTGGAGCCTCAGCACCCCAGACACCCCAGGGGGATGTCAGGTGGGCTCAGGCCTTGGAAGAGCTCAAAAAAGATTTTGAAAAGCAAGTTAGACAGGTGGAGGAAAAGCTGGGAAGAGAAATGAGAGAGATGCAAGAAAAGTATGAAAAACGGGTCAATACCTTGGTTAAAGAGACCCAAAAAAATGCTGAAGAAAAGAACACCTTGAAGAATAGTCTCACTCAATTGGCAAAAGAGATTCAAAAAGCCAATGAGGAGAAGAATGCATTCAAAAGCAGAATTAGTCAAATGGAAAAAGAGGTTCAAAAGCTCACTGAAGAGAATAGTTCTCTCAAAATTAGAATGGAACAGATGGAGTCTAATGACTTTCTGAGAAACCAAGAAATCACCAAACAAAACCAAAAGAATGAAAAAATGGAAGAGAATGTGAAATATCTCATGGGAAAAACAACTGACCTGGAAAATAGATCCAGGAGGGACAATTTAAAAATTATGGGACTACCTGAAAGCCATGATCAAAAAAAGAGCCTAGATATCATCTTCCATGAAATTATCAAGGAAAACTGCCCTGACATTCTAGAACCAGAGGGCAAAATAAGTATTGAAAGAATCCATCGATCACCACCTGAAAGAGATCCAAAAAGAGAAACTCCTAGGAACATTGTGGCCAAATTCCAGAACTCCCAGCTCAAGGAGAAAATCTTGCAAGCAGCTAGAAAGATAAATAAAAGCTAGAAAATACAATCAGGATAACTCAAGATCTAGCAGCTTCTACATTAAGGGATCGAAGGGCATGGAATAGGATATTCCAGAAGGCAAAGGAACTGGGACTCAAACCAAGAATCACCTATCCAGCTAAACTGAGTATAATACTTTAGGGGAAAATATGGTCTTTCAATGAAACAGAGGACTTTCAATCATTCTTGATGAAAAGACCAGAGCTGAAAAGAAAATTTGATTTTCAAACACAGGAATGAGAAGAAGCATGAAAAAGTAAACAGCAAAGAGAAGTCTTAAGGGACTTACCAGAAGTGAACTGTTTACATTCCTACATGGAAAGACAATATTTGTAACTCTTAAAACTTTTCAGTATCTGGATAGTTGGTGGGATCACACACACACATGTACATACATGCATGCACACAGACATACACACATGCACACACATACAGAGACAGAGAGCACAGAGTGAATTGAATAGGATGGGACCATATCTTAAAAGAAATTAAGGTAAATGGTGAGAGAGAAATGTACTGGGAGGAAAGAGGGTGAAATGGAATGGGGTAATTATATGTCATTTAAGAGGCAAGTAGGAGACTTCTTAGTGGAGGGAAAAAGAGGAGAGCTGAGAAAAAAAAAACAATTAGTTTACCCTCATCACATTTGACTAAAGGAAGGAATAAAATGCACACTCATTTTGGTATGAAAACCTATCTTACAGTATAGGAAAGTAGGGGAGGAGATAAGCAAGGGGGGGCATGATGGAAGGGAGGGCAAAGGGAGGAGGGAGCAATTTGAAGTCAACACTTGGGGAGGGACAGGATCAAAAGACAGAAGAGAAACAATGCGTGGCAGGGTAGGATGGAGGGTAATTCAGTTAGTCTTATACAACACGACTATCAGGGAAGACATTTGCAAAATTACACAGATATGGCCTATATTGAGTTGCCTGCCTTCCCAAAGGGAATGGGTGGGGAGGGAGGGATGGGGAGATTTTGGAACTCAAAGTTTTAGGAACAACTGTTTAGTATTGCTATTGCTACTAGGAAAGAAGACATACAGTTAGTGAGGAATAGAAAGTCATCTGGCCCTACAGGAGAAAAGAGAAGATGGAGACAAGAGAAGGGAGGGATGACAGAAGAGAGGGCAGATTGGAGATAGGGAAAATTAGATTGCTTGGGGTATTGGGGTGGGGGAGGGGTTAAAAGGGGAGAATATTTGGAACCCAAAATTTTGTGAAAATGAGTGTAAAAAGTTAAATTAATTAATTAATTTTAAAAAAAGAAGAAAATTGAGGTTGATTCTTCATGAACTCCCCTCTTCCCGTAATTTGTACCTCAAACCCTTGATGTCATGCCTCCATTATCTCCTTCTTTGCTCCAAGATATGGAGATTATATCATCTTGCCAAGGTTGATTCCTCTTCTTGGACCCTTGATCCCATCTGAGAGACTGTTCCTCTTCCATCAACCCCTCCTTAGTCTATGAATCATCTTCATTTTCTCCCTCCCTACTGATTCCTTCTCCATTGCCCACAGATATATCCAGCTCTGTCCCATATTTTTAAAAAAATATTTCCCTTGAACCTACCTTCCTTTCAAGCTGTCGTTAACATCTCTTTTTCCTTTCACAGCAAAATTCCTGGGGGGGAAATCATCTACACCCCCTCCTCCTACTTGCTCATATCTCACTCATTTTTAACTCTTGAAATCTGACTTCCAGTTCCACCAAATACTGAAATATCTCTCCAAGGCAATCAATGATAACTTAAACTAGTAAATTTGATGGGCTTTTCTCATTTTCTTCTTTTATCTATAGCTTCTACACAGTTGATACCATCTTCTCTCCCCACCTCCTTAGCTCCCATGGCGTTGTTTTTTCCTAGTTCTCTTATGTGTCTCACTATTAGTTATTAGTTTTCTTTGTCCCAGACATAAATATCATCCAAGGCTCTTTCCAAAGCCCTCTTCTCCATCTACACTTCCTCCACCAGTGATCTCCCATTATTTTCCATGGTTTCAGTGATCATCTTTGCACAGATGATTCACAAATTTAAATTTTTGCCCTAATCTCTAATCCCAAAAGTCCAGCTGCTTGTTGGACATCTCCTGAATGTCTTACTGATAACTCAAATTCATCCTGTCTAAAATGAAACTTGTTATCTCTCCCCTTAAACCTACCACTCCTCAAATGTCCTTATTATCTGTTGAGGGCATCACCATGTATCCAGTCATCAATGGTTACAATCTTAGCGTAATCACTGACTCTTCACTAGGGTCTAAACACTATATTGAACCAATTGCCAAGTTCTATTGATTTTACCTCTTGAACATCTCCCACATCTATCCACTTCAATCTACTCACTTCATCATTTCCCTTGGTCAAGCCCTCACTACCTCATAGGGAGCATTGTAAGAGTCCCTCCACTTTTATGTGTCCTCCACAAAGTACCAAAATATTCCACCTAAGAATCAGGCCATTCATGTCACTCTCTACCCCCAAAATTCTTGGCACTGGAATGGATTACAAATCCTGTATCCCTCGTAGTTTATCTTCAACTGATCTTTTCATATTGTTCTCTTTGATATATTCTACATTTCAGTCTACCTGGACCACTTACCTGCTTCTCAAAGTTCATTTTTCCTCTCCCATTTCTGTTCTAGCATAAGCTATCACCTTACACCTTGAAACCCCTCCCTCCTCACCTCTGCCTTTGAGAATATCTTCATAAATAGTTCACTTCAGGAACCACATCCTAAGGGGGAACCTTTCCTGATGCCCCTCTCTGAGACGCTGGAATCTTCTTTCTCAAAATAACCTCCATTTACTTGAAGACAGACATTCAAATGACCCGGCTGTTTTAGCATTTAAGCCTTTGTAGGGACCATTTAGAACTTTGACTGTGAGGGTTTGAGTAAAGAGAAACTTCTTAAATTTGGTCCTTTTGCTAATTTTCCTTTCTTTATATTCATTCATTCATTCTCTCTCTCAGTCTCTCTGTTTCTGTATCTGTCTCTATCTCTCTGTTTTTCTTTCTATCTGCCTATGTCTGTCTGTCTGTCTCTCTCTGTCTCTGTCTCTCTGTCTCTGTCTCTCTGTGTCTGTCTCTGTGTCTCTTTGTCTCTGTCTCTCTCTCTGTCTCTCTCTCTCCCCTCCTCTTTCCCATCCTCAAAACGTTAAATTAAGACTTTAAAGGGAAAAGAAAACATAAACATACAGCCTAATGGGGATGTGAAGAGAGGTAAGTGGGAGGGATATTGCTTTGTCTAGACTGTTTGCCACCCTCTCATATGCATGGAATGCCCTCCTCACCCTAACTCTTGCTTACTGAAATTTCATGCCACCATTGACTCACTAGATTATTGGTGAGAGAAGGTGCTAGGGATTTCTCATGCACCTTATTCATATTCTGTACTCTGATTCACATTCTTCTAGTCTCACTCTCTGCCAGTGTACAACTCTGGGGCAGTCAAAACTTTGATGATTAGATGCTTTCTCATCAGGGCTCCATAATATTGGTATTGCAAAAAGGAGAGTAACGTGACATGGTACAAATTCGGCCCTTGGTACTTGTGTGACTTCAGATAATTCCCTCCCTTTCTATGCTTAAATGTTTTCATCTGTAAAAATAAGGAATTCACATAGTGAGAACAAATAAAGCCACAAAATTTGGAATCAAAGGGGCCTGAGTTCAGTTTCTGCTTTTGCTATGTATCATTTATGATGGCAGATGTTTTCACCTCTCTTGGCCTCAATTTTATCACCTCTAAACCAAGGGGGTTAAACAAGATTATCTCCAAAACCCCTTCTAGATAATTCTGTGGTACTATTATGCACAAGCTAAGGTCCTAACTGCTGCAGAAGAAACAAATGAAAATTAGATGAAATTTCCCTGCCCTCATGGTGATTAGAATCTACTAGAGCAGCCATTTCTGTTATTTTGCCCAGAACCAGATCACCGCTCTATTACTACTTCCTTCACTCAACTCATCATTATCCCTCATGGAAACCATCCCCCCTTTTTTAGCATTCCTTTATGTGTTCTCATCCCCCATTACAAGGGAAGCAACTTGATCTCAGGGAATGCTTTATTTCTTTTTATTTGTATCCCTAGGGGGTGGAGTCAAGATGGCGGAGTAGAAAGACGCACATTTACGAGCTCTGAACCCCACAGCCCATAGAATTAATGTAAAAAGAGATCCCCATAAATTCTGGACCACTGAAAGGTGTGCAGAAACAGAGTGGAAGAGATTTCCGTTCCAGAGAGCCCTGGAGAGCCGTCCCCAGAGTCTGTTGTGCCCCGAAAAGCGGACCCCACCCCAGCGCTGCCCTGGCCGCGGCCCCAGAGAAGCTGATCCAAGCAGGCTTCAGGGACCGAGGCTCCGGCGGCCGGGAAGGTCCCTCCGCCCACAGACGCTACAGGTCAGTGAGAGAGACGGCTGGGCTGGAGGAGGGGAGAGGAGTGTCTCCGTGACTCGGGCCCCCTCGGGAGGAAGCGGCGGCAGCAGAGGCAGGGGCAGTGGAGGCAGCAGCTGCGGCGGCAGCCCGGGACTCCCCCAGCAGCAGGCAGGCTCTTCATTACTGAAGGTCTCTGCATAAACAACCTGAGGGAGCTGAGCCTGGGAGATGGCCCTGCCCCACCCCGCTCCATTACTGAAGGTCTCTGCATAAACAACCTGAGGGAACTGAGCCTGGGAGGTGGCCCTGCCCCCCCCAGCACCAGAACTAAAGCTCACATTGATTAGCAGCCGCTTGCCGCGGAAAGCCCATTTGAATCTCAGACCCCAAGCACTAGCTGGGCGGATCTAGGCAGGGGTGGAGAGGAATCTCAGAAGTCAAGTAACTGGCTGGGAAAATGCCTAGAAAAGGGAAGAAAAATAAGACTATAGAGAGTTTTTTCGAACAGATGCAAATGATCCCAACTTTCGGATCTGACGAGGACATATTCTTGACATCAGGGAAAGATGTGGTGGGCGGGGCATCAGTACCCCAGACATCCCAGGGGGACGTCAGGTGGGCTCAAGCCTTGGAAGAGCTCAAAAAGGATTTTGAAAAGCAAGTTAGACAGGTGGAGGAAAAACTGAGAAGAGAAATGAGAGAGATGCAAGAAAAGTATGAAAAATGGGTCAATACCTTGGTAAAGGAGACCCAAAAAAATGCTGAAGAAAATAACACCTTGAAGAATATTTGTATCCCTAGAACTTAACACAGTTCTTGAAACATTGTGAACCTTCATAAATGTTCTATCTTTTGGTCAATCTATCAATTGATTGATTGATTAATCATATATCAATTTAACAGGAGAGAAAGAATGAAATAAAGGTGGAATACAAAAGTGCCGTTGAACTGTACATATGAAGTGTGGTAAGTGTAGATAAGTCCGAGATCCCTAATGGCTAGAAGACCAAGGAAGGAATCATAAGGACAATATTGACACAGGAATTTTATGGTTTGGCATAAGGGTGAAAGGGATTGAAAGCAGAGTGCTAATGGCATTCAGCAAGTAACCCAGCTTGGTTGGTGTCTGCCATGGGAGGAAGAAACTAGTAGGGAATATGATTGTAAAGTGATTATTTTTGTCCCTCAGGCCACTGAAATTCCATTCATCTCCCCATATCCTCCCCTTCACCCCAACCTCAACTTTTTCTTCTATTTGTCGTTCTGAAACTTAGCACATCACTCTCGGCTTTCCTCCAGACCTCTCGTCTTCTCATATTCTCTCATCTGGCTGTGTATGCAAGCTTTATTGTCCTTTCTTCATCTATTCAGTTTGCATGCCCATGATGTTTAACTGATTTTCCTCCAACATTTGTATTAATAGTCTTTGTGTAAGCAACGGCAGTCTATAGCCTGGACTTGTTCTATCTTTTCTGTGTTTTTGTTCCTAATCCCCTTTCTCTGATGCCTCATTTTGTTCTGTTTCCTTTGCCAAGCATATGTCCACATTAAAAAAAAAGATGCAATTTTCTACTTCAGAATTCCCATCTATAGAATGAGAACTAGTACATCACAGAGGGCTTTTGAATATCCAGTGTCCTGCTTAAGATCCAATTTTGTACAAAAGATATTTTAAAATATCTATTGAAATTTAAATGGTATGCTTCCTTGCCTTATTTCTCTCCCTCCTCCTCTCTGTTTAGGATGAATCACAAAAAGTCCTGTATAATTGAAAAATCAAAGGGATGTTGAATCTTTTAAGAGATGGCAGGTAGCGAGCTAGTGTTTCTGAGCTAGGATGGTGCCCTAGCAACCTGAGAAAAAAATTGGTTCTTGTGTAAAGTATGTAGTTGACATTCTGTTTTTCTTTCAGGACCTGATTGCATGACTGTGTGTGTGTGTGTGTGTGTGTGTGTGTGTGTGTGTGTGTCTTTTGTAGTGGAAATATCCTACCCTAACACCTCAGGGCACTTCTCTCTAACTTGAACATAGATTTCCCCTAATCTTACCATGCTACCCCAGGTTCAAGGTACATTGATTATGTTTCAGCATTCGCTTAAAATCAGAGCTTAAAGCCCCCACCGACGTGTTTACTTTTGTTAGTTATCTAGAGGATATCATTAATTCAAAATAAAAAGAATTTAATGAAATTAATTGCATGGGAAGAAAAGGAGCAATAGGAAAAATATCCTGATAAACTAGGGGCATACCTTCCCACACACAAACATACCATTGATGAAAAAAAGCCATACAACATTAGAGAGCACATAGAAAGAAACGTATGTGAAGGGGCACATACATAGGGAATATAGTAACAGTGTAGGCATGAAGGAGTAGATCATACATTTAGTGCCATACATTTAGTGCTATAGGGCCACCAGTATGTTCTAGGGATGTCATATGGTACTTTTTCTGGACCTAGTGACATGGTCTTCAGTTTGATATGTATGCGGTCTCTGCCAAGAATATATATATATATATGATATGTATTCTCTGCTGGGTGTTACCTGTTGCTGCTTGAAGGTGCTCCATTAGTCTGATTAATATGCTGGTATGAAGTTATAGTTCCCCTTTGTTTCTTTTCTTTAATTTGAATTTTTCTATCTTCAAAATAAAGATGCTAAGGTTTATAGACTTGTTATGAAAAGAAAATCAAATAATACTCATAGGCTTCTTAACTATAGTCACCTCAACACTGTAGGCTGGGTACTTCCATGAATTGTTCAAATTGAAATTCACCCATGATTCCCTGTTTGGTACTACTTCTCTGATCTATGGTATCCTATAAATTCTCCATGTGGGTTGGAGGTTGGTACACTCAATGTCCTGGAAGACTTTCTCCAGAACTTTTAATATTACATGAGTATCAACATAGAACTCAGGCTATTTACAAGTTATTCTTCACTCTTGTTACATGAGCAGCCCATCTCCTTTTCAGATCATACATCTCCTGCTTGATGTTTTCTGCCGCTTCTTGTGCACAAGTCATAATTGGCCATTTGCTGCAGCCAACTTAGGACTACTATGACTATCTCCATGCCTTTTTAATGTGTCACAATTTTGAGTTTTTTTCAGAAATTCTGGAGTTTCATGATTCATAGCCACATAGCATCACTGGAAGAATATTGCTATTTAATGACAGGAGACTAGGATCACTTAAAGAACTATTCCATTTCCTATATGTGACCCAGAACTCAGTCTTTTCACCTTCTCATATTTGATTCAGAACCCAACTCATGGTCTTTCTTCCACACCTATCCAAGTATGGCTGATGGGCCAGTTCTGCGAGTGTTCCATATATAAATAGCATAGTTTGGACTATAATAATTATTGAAGTTATTTATATAATACTTTTAGGATTACATTACCTCATTTGATGCTCACCATAACCTTATAGGGGGGTTCTTACATTTTTTATTATTTTTATCTCATAAATGAGAAAACCAGGGTTCAAATGGCTAAATGACTTACAAATACAGTAAGTCATAGAGTTTAGGATGCAAATCAAGTTTCTTTGAGTCTAAATCCAATTCTTTCCATGATATCATGCTGCCTTCATTTGCTTGGTTTAGTAATTCTTATTTTGTAGGTGATATAGTATTCTAGGGTTAGGGACAATCAGTACAATGTCATTTCCAAAAGGGATTTATTGCATTCATAAGACCTTCAAACCTATAAGGAGTTCTTCCTTTTTAGCTCTATGCAAAACATCCTCTTTGACAAAGATAAGCACCTCTGGACAGAATACCTCTTCATATTTTTAACTGAGAAGATATATTGATAGTAGAATGTTAAGTAAAATTATCTATCAAGAAATCTTATATGATTTAACACTTGTATAGATGACTCTTTTTTTGGATGTGAATCATTAAAGTTATATTTTGATCAAATGATCTTTCTATAGTCCGCAAACAAAACCTGCAGTGGCATTTTTGTATTCTCTGTGCCTCTCAGAAAATTGTGTGACAGGAAGATACGATTTGCAGTAGATATAAGTTAGGATAACCTGCCTGTTTACTTCTTGTTTGGTCATTTTTCTATCATGTCTGACTCTTTGTGACCCCATTTAGTTTCAGGGTTTTTTTTGGCAAATATATTAGAATGGTTTGCCGTTTCCTTCACCAGCTAATTTTACAGATGAGGAAACTGAGGCAAATACAATGAAGTGATTTGTCCAGGATCACACAGCTTGTAAGTATCTGAGAGCAAATTTGAACCCAGAAAGTTGACTCTTTCTAACTTCAGGCCCAGCAATCTATTCACTGTATCACCTACCTGCTCATTTACTTCTTAAATTTTCATTTAAAAAAACAACCTGAGTATACATCTAATTCTTTCAAAAATTTTATGAAGATGATCACATTGGCAAATAGATCAATAGTCACTGATGGGTTCTTGATTGCCTTTTATCAGAAAGTAATACCTTCAAAATTTTTTCCGAATGATTTGATAAATTGCCCTTTATTGAACATCCAGAAAACTGATTTTTCAATGCCTTCAAAATGTAATTGACTTCTCTATTCATTACTTGGTCTGGCCTAGTTATTATTCCTGTATATTTCTTCTTTAGTGTCATTTCTTTTAGTACTTCAAGGACTATGTTATAGTGTAAATATATCATTGATAAAAGAAAGCTTTTTACAGAAATTCTGACATATTTCTTTTTCTTTTCTTTTCTTTTTTCCTGTTTCTTACCCTTCCAGTTTCATCTTCAAATGTTCTTGAGACGATGTGGCTTAATTGAGTTTCAAGCCAAACTTTCTGCAAACCCTCTTTTCTTTCCATCATTTCTTACACTTTAATGAGATGATATTGCTCATCATCTCCTATCATCCTCTGCAAGGCTTTGTTAAAGAGTTTTTGGTGTAAATCACTGTTGCCCTTGGCTACAAGTTTCTCCATGTGGCAAGGAGATTAAGTATTTGCTGGCTGAAATACCTTCTGAGTTGTTTTGGCCTTCTTGTTGTGGTGATTGCTTGGCAATTGTGCAAGAATTACAAATGGTCACATAAAAATCAGCTTTTATTATTCTTGGACAAAGAGTCAGTACAATATAATGTCCACTTTTGGAATATATTTCCTTCAAACAATTCAACTTGTGAAAACGTCACTGGTATTCATTATTTTATTTTGTTCCATTAAACTTTGAATTCCATGAGAGCAAGGACTTTTTTTGTATCCCAAGTGCTTAGCCTGGAGTCTAGCACATATTAGGTACTTAATAACTGTATTAGCCTATAATTAGATCATAGATTTTAGAGATAGAAGTAACTTTAGAGGTTATGTAGTCTAATTCATTTTTCAAAAGAGAGAACTGAGACCCAAGAGGTTGTCAATTATGAAGTGTTATACAGGTATATATAAAATGACATTCAAATATAAGTCCTCCGATTCTAAATCCAATGCTTTTTAAAATCACACCACACTGCCTTCTGTAGGGTCACCACAGTCAGGATAGTAATACTGATTTTGATAATTTGGACATTAGTAAAAACACTTTATTTAAGAAATGCATGGTATTAGCAACAAACTCCTTCATGTGAAGTCAAGACTACAGAAAGGTAACATAATAGTGAACATTCGTCTATGTTGGATATGTCAGAAGAGATCAAAGAATCTTGAACTATTTTTTCCATAACCACTGATGATTTGTCATTAAAAAATGGTGATCATTCATAAAGACTTAAGAATGCCTCAGTTGACATGAGAAAGAATGCCAGAAAGCTGGTATAGGATTATTATAAGATGTCACTGACAGATGACTTCATCCAAGTATTATAGACTTGTAATCTCCAAGGTGAATGATGTCTGAATCATAGGTATAAGACCATATGGTCATACCATATTCAAAACATGAACATCTCTGGTTAGAGGTATACTCCAATGAGGTGGTACTTCACTGAAGGCCTCATGGTACTGGAAAAAGAATATACTTTTTTTCACTCAATGGCTATTGGGAAATAATATGGAATAGTAAATAGAGTGTTGGACTTGGAACCAGAAAAATCTGGGTCCAAATCCTACGTTAAACATTCATTCACTGTAGGATACTGTGTAAGCAGATTACTTTCTCTGAGCCTCAGGTTTCCCATCTGTACAATGAGGATAATAACAGAGCCTGCTTAACAGGATATTATGAAGGTCAAATTGAATAATATTTGTATAGAACTTGGAAAGCTTTAAAATACTATAAAAATGTGTATTATTAATAATGTGGCAGCTAAAGTATTAACATAGGAGTCAGGAAGGCCTGGACTAGGTCATACAATCAATCAATCAATTAGAATTATTAAACCTAACATATGCCAGAATCTACTATGTACAAAGACAAAAGCATAGCAATTGTAATCACTGGGAAAAGATAGTGTATATATATATATATATATACACATATATGTACATACATATATACACATATATTCATACAGACACACACAGACACACATATTCACATGCATGCATGCACATACACAAGTGATTTTTAAAAATTGATACAAGATAATCTGGAGTAGAATCATTAGTAGCTTGTAGGGGTGTGTGTGTGTGGTGATCAGGAAAGGCTTTCATGTGGAAAATGACATTTGAGTTGAACCTCAAAGAAAAGGAAGAATTCTAAAATACAGAAATGGGGGGGGTTACATTTAAGGCATGGATGACAGCCAGTACAATGAAATGGAAATAGATAAACTGCCATGTATGAGGAAGAGTAATAAAGCCAGTTTGGCAAGACCACAGTCTAAATGAAGGGGAGTAATGTGGAATAATACAGGAAAGATGAAGCAGGGCCAGGTCATAAAGAGCTTTAAATATGACTGGAGGATTTTACATTTGATCCTAGAGATATTATAGAGACTGGATTTTATTGAGTAGGCAATGACATAGTCCAATGTGCTTTAGGAAAACCATTTTTTAATCTCTATGGAGGATGGAGAGACTTGGAAAAGGGTGTAGTTAGAAGTCCATTGCAAAAGTCCAGACCAGAGGGCCTGGACTGTGGAGGTAGAAACCACAACATCTGGCAACTCATGAAGGTGAATGAAGGGGTGAGGACAATATGAAGTTATGAAACTTGTTGACTAGAAGGACTGTGGTACCCTAGATAGAAATAGGGTGGAGGGGAGGAAGGGTGGAGTAAATTTTGGGAGGAAAAGAGAATTCTGGATTGAAACTGTGAGCATGACATGAATGTGGAACAGACATTCAGGATGAAATGACCAATAGATAATTAGCGATATAAGACCAGAGTTCAAGAAAGAGGTTTGATGTAGATTTATAAATCTGAAAGCATAGACATTAAAATTAAACCTATGGAAAATGATGAAGCCACCAAGAAAGAGTGTATTGTTGGAAGAAGCTCCAGAATAGAGCCTCAGCTCAGAACAACCACAGGTAGGGGATACGATATGGATGAAAATCTAACCAAGGAAGCAGAAGAGAAGACAGGTAGAAGGAATCAGGTAACTATAGAGGCATCAAAGACAAAAGAAAGAGTATCCAGAGGGATGGCCAACCATGTCAAATACAGCAGATGGGTTAAGAAAGATAGGAATTGCATCCTATTTGACATCAATCGTTGGCAATATTGGAGAAAGCAATGGCAGTTGAGTGGTGAGATCAGGAGCTAGACTACAAAGCATTGAGGTGTGAGTGAATGAGAAGAAAGGAAATGAAGGCAGCAAGCATAGATAGCTTTATTTTAAGGGAATAGAGAACCACAAACGGAAAATGTGATCAGATACTTTCCTTAGATAATTTATTTCTGCAGCTGTTCCAGAACTAATTGTAGAGGAGAAAGTCATTCTCTCTGTCTTCTTTTCTTTACCCCTCTTCTAAGACTGTTTAAGCTTATGTGCCATCTTCTGACAAAGCCAACCCAGGGAAGATCCTGTGCTCCAAACTTCCCTTGACCTCCTCCCCCCAAAAAGTCCCTTTCCTATGTCCACTCCTTAGTTATGTGTTAGATGACATGTACCATAATTTCAGAGGGAAGTGTTCCTGTCTTTAAAGAAAATGGATTTGCCAATTAAAAGATCAAATCACTGGGAATTTTGAAGAGAGTATTTTGCGTTGAGTAATGAGGTCAGAAGCCAGACTGAAGAGGGTTGCAAAATGAGTATCAGGAGGGAGAAAGGTGGCAACAAATGAAGGAAAGCTTTTTGAAGCAGTTTGGCTAAGAAAGAGAAAATAGATGTAAGGTGATAACGAGGGGGTGGCTCCTAGTCCCACCACTACATTTCTGGTCGAGTCCCTTACCCAGTGAGCAAGTGCCTTAACCTTGGTGCTTCAGAAAACTCTAAGACTACAAATTGCTGAGAAGATGATAATCTATCTGCACTGGTAGAGGAAATTCTTTACCTGGAACTTCATATACTGATGAAATCACAGATCCAGCCTACAAAGTAGTATTAGGAATAGTAGTAGAGGTAATAACAATATAAGCAGTAGTAGTGGAGGTAGTGGACATGGTGGAGGTGGTAGCAGTAACAATATAAAATACTTGGAAGTCTACCTGCCAACACAAACTCAGGAAGCATATGAACACAATTGCAAAATACTTTTCACACAAATAAATTCAGATCTAAATAATTGGGAAAATATCAATTGCTCATGGGTAGGCTGAGCTAATATAATAAAAATGACATTTCTACCTAAATTAATTTACTCATTCAGGACATACCAGTCAAACTATTGTTATATACCAGTCAAAAATTATTGTATGGAGCTAGAAATAATGATAACAAAATTCATCTGGAAGAACAAAAGGTCAAGAATGTCAAGGGAATTCATGAAAAAATACAAAGGAAGGTGGCTTAGCAGTACTATATATAAAACTATATTATAATGCAGTGATCATCAAAACTATTTGTCACTGGCTAAGAAATAGAGTGGTGGATCAGTGGAATAGGTTAGGTACATAAGAAATGGTAACAAATGACTATAGTAATCTACTGTTTGATAGTAGACTCCTGCTTCTAGGATAAAGACTCGCCATTTAACAAAAATGCTGGTAAAACTGGTAAATAACAATGAAGCAGCAACAGCAATAATCACTTCTTACAGCCTACTGTATGCAAGGCAATATATATGATAAAATGTGTAAATTCTGCTTTAGATATAAAGATGAGCAAGTCTTCCAAAATCATGTCCCCATTCTGTCTTCCTCCTCATGCCACGAGAACTGAGACTCATACACCTGGAATCCTGGGCTCTATGTCCTAACCTTACCAGGAACCATGCTATCAGCCCCCACTTCTCAGCTATCACCAAAAAATACAGTCTCTACCCTATCCTTTCCTCTCCTTTCCTTCCCATAGAACTGGGTCTTCAACCTTAAAATCCTGTCCCCAGTAGCTGAGTTTTCCCTTTATCTTGACCAGGATCAGGAAACTATGCCACATCTGGCCCCAAATCACCCTCGACAAGTAGCCTCTGCCACTCTTCTGCTTTCAAACTCTTGTTCTCCTTTATGTTTTGCCTTCCCTTGTTAGAACGTACATTTCATGAGGGTAGAAACCATCTTGCCTACGGCATCTGTGTCCCCAGTGCCTGACACATAGTAAGTACTCAATAACTTCTTTTTCATTCATTCATTCTTGAACATACACACGGCATGCACTCAAGTCATGGTACCTGCCCTAATGGAGCTTATAATCTAATAGGAAAAAATAAGACAAATAAGTAAATAATGACAAAAGCCAGATTATGTTATGTAATCTCTGGAATCAGTTAAGTATGTGTGGAATGAAGAATAGATTAGAAAGGACTTCAGAAATGCAGCAATTACTCACTTGCACAAACACGTAGAGGATGAGTTATTATAACCCTTGAGTCATATCATTCATGTGTTTTGGGGGAAGATATTTACATGTATCATTCCCAAGAGTTTAGTCACAGCTATCTATCTATCTGGGACATTGATGTATAAAATAAAAATCAAATAACAACTTTTGTTCTGGTCATAGAAGTGGGGGCGCTATGTTGTCCTTTGGCCATTGGTAAAATGAACAAGAAAGTGTATCTTCACTTGAACGTTAAACTCTGAAACATCAGAAAATCTCTTTCTATTAACTGATGTATCGCATAGGAAGTAATGAAAATGAATGTCCAGTTTTCTCATCTACAAAATGAGAAGGCTGGACTAACTGATGGTAAAGATCCCTTCTAGCTCTAACACTTTATTTTTTTTTTACACTTACCTATTTTAATTTTAATGTATGGAATAAAGCAAACATTTCCAAAATATAATGTCATAAAAAGATGATTGTACGTGAAACTGTAAATCTATTATGTATACTTTGATGTTCCTTTTAAATATATAATAAAGTTATCATGTAAATTTCTTTTTTTCCTTCCCTCCCACCCTTTCTCCACTCCCACCCTAGTGATGGCTTCCATTAGACACATACTGCCATGATTATCTATGATAGCTGTTCAGAAACTTTTAAAAATATCACTCTGCATAAAGGAATGATAGCAGCAACTATAGACATGCAGGAAATAAAAAAAAGTTCTTTTACTATCACTAATGGAACCATTAAGGATAACTTCTTGTCCCATTACAATTTACTATCCACTTTCTGACAGTGTTTTCCAGCTACTGTCAGCCCACCATACATCATAGCACTTAAAAATTTTATAGTATAGGAATCTTTTTCTTCCAATCTTTTTACTCATTTCAACTTCTAAAATTCTATTTTAAAAATACACATATATACCTTAATTCCTTTAAGCAGTAAAAAAAAATACAAAAAACCCAAAAACAACCTGACCATGGAACAAGAGTCAGGAAGACCTGAGTTAAAATCTTACTTCAGACACTTACAAGCTCTGTGACCCATCATTTAACTGATTTGTTTGTTTCCTCAGCAATAAAACAGGGATAACATTACAATACCTCCCACTCAGGACTGTTGTGAGGATCAAATGAGATAATAATTGTAAAGCACTGAGCACATTACCTGCCATATAGAAGGTGCTTAATAAATGCTAGTTATTATTATACCAAGTCTGTGCTTTACTTGGATTTGGCTCAGCACCGACAGGATAGAATCAAAGGTTCTAAAGTGTACAATATTGTCCCCTGGGGGACACTGGAATGATGGGGGCGGGTAGTAGTAGTAGTAGCTTCTGGTGCAGTGAGGGGGGGAGGATTGAATAAAAGTAAGGGTGCAGTGGAAACATAAGGAAAGAAGAGAAAAGAAGAAAATTTTGAAAAATCATTCATAAGTTTCATCTGTTGTGTAAGAGTTAAAGTCATAGTGATTACATTATTTTCCAAATAAATACACAAAATGCAAGATATAACCAATCAATGGTCAAATCCACGGACAGGTCTTAACAAGCAAGTGTTGGCAGGCAAGCATGTAGCACATTGTTGGGAAGTCCAGAATGCAGCAGCAGGAAAAATGTGTATGTAATGACTTGTTTACAATATGATACTATATGGTTACATGACTCAATATTGTATCATCAAAATTTCAATAAGGGAAAAAACCACAAATTTGCAATCAATTATTATGTTTAAGACATAATTTAAAATTACATTTTTCTAAATGACACAAATTAAAAAACATTGAAGGATTAAGATTTCCAGGGGACACTGAGCAATTTTTTAAAAGGGGGTGATAAGTCATATATGTTTGGAAATCTCTAGGATAGATGTTCTCCTATAGTGTGTGTCACCTTTCTTTCCATTCCCCAATGAATCTTCTACACAGGTGCTAATACTCCAAATAATATTAATTCTGTTAATTAATATTAATTATAATGTCATTATTATCATAACAGTAATTATATTAATTAAAATTATAACATCAATTGTCTTTATATCCCCATTTATTCTATAAGGGTGATTTTTGTGATTATATTGTGATATTTAATATATAAATATAATAATATTCCTAAATAATAATAACATTCCTAAAGCCCAGTTTTAACCATATTCCCCTGCTCCAGAACCTCAGGAGCACCCTGTTGTCTCCACAATAAAATACAATCTACTCCATCAAAGCCCTTCACAATCTAGGTACAACCTACTTTTCCAAACTTATTTCATTTTACTTCCCCCTCACTCTCCCTACATTGTAGACAAACTTTCTATTTGTATAACTTGTCATTCCATCTCTCACCTCTGAAATTCTGCACAGATTATGTTCTCATGCCTGAAATAATATGGTCCACTTTCCCTCCTACCTCTTAAAATCCTTCTCTTCCTTTATCTCAGGTGCCACCTCCTTCCTATGAGAAGCTTTTCCTGTTCCCCCTACTTGTCTGAGATCGATTATCTTGCATTAACCTATCAGATTAGATTTTTATGTTCCCCATTACAATATATTCTCCTTGAGAGTAAGAACTTTTTTTAAAAAATCTTTTTAACTTTCTATCCCCAGCGCTTAGAACAAAGCAAAAATCACTTACCACTTTGAAATAAAAATAGGTAACATTTATATGGTGCTTACTAGGCACTTTGCTAAGCATGTTATAGTTATTATCTCATTGGATCCCCACAACAACCTTCAGACGTAGGTAACATCATTATCCCCACTTTGTGCATAAGGAAACTGAGGCAGGCAGAGGTTAAGGGACTTGCTCAGGGACACACAGCTAGTAAGTGTCTGAAGCCAGATTTCAATTCAGGTCTTTCTGACTCCAGGCTCAGAATTGAAATGACAAGTAACTTTCATGTTATCTTGCTAGAGGCATCTTTCAAACAGATACCCTCTTAAAAAGAGCACTGGTCATCTTAGATGAGCAATTACAGTCACAATGAAAACAAGTAGCCACTGCACTGTGGAATGACCGAAACTGTTGCAGGGTTGGGAGGTGTGAATTGTGTGCCTTCATATTACTAAGAGGCTTGGATGGTTTAATGGTCCCTGACAAAATATACAGGAAATGGGAAGATAAGGTTTGAGAGATAGCAGTAATCCAATTAAACAAGTATTCCAGCAACATAGGAAGTCCATGATGATAATAGCTGTTTTGTTGAACTAGTGATATTTCTCAAGTGGACATTGGTGAAGATACCAATATAACTTTTGATAACCTTTCACATGACAGAAAATATATTCTTGGATTGTCTACATTTGAGTTTGGGTCGTTTCAGTTTGGGCCATGGACTTAAAGATAAATGCTGGAACTAGGATAGCCATAGATGAAGAGTAAACCTAGAAGCAAGGACATAGTTCAGTTGTTTCTGGCATGAGCATTCATGGAAAGTAATCCAAAGATATGTTTGAAACCAAGAGACTGACCAAAAGGGAGAAAGGACAAACGAGTGAGTATTACCGGCCTAGGTTCAGATTTGAGACCAAGATCCGATGGGAGAGTGGCAAGTGATTAGTGGAGGATGTCAAACTCAATTATTTATAGATATTTATTATGTTAAAAGAATTGGAGATTTAAAGATAAAAATTAAAAAGTGTCTGCCCGCAAGGAGTTTGCATTCTGCTGGGGTGAAGGTGATAGGATACAACCAATTTCTAAATAAATAGGGTTATATAGACAAGCAAATATATTTTTAAAAATTGCAATGTCAAAGTACTCTGTCAGTGAATCAACAAGCATTTATTAGGCACTTATTGTGTATCAGGCACTGCACCAGGGATATAAAGATGAAATTTAAATAATTCCTTCCCTCAAGGAGTATACATGCTTTCAGAAAAAGAACACATGCATATAACCTGGAGTGAAGGTATTACATAATCATATCCAAGCCACATGAAAAGCAGTCACAGAGTAGTTTGATCAGTCAGTGTCAAGGACATCAAATACTAGAAGTTGAATGGGAATGGTTCAGGAGAAAGGAAATTCAATCTCTGGGAAGATTTTGAGCCAAGTCAGGGCCAAGACTTTGAAGAAGTGAGGTTCACATGATGGAACTAAAGTACTAGGGATGTGGAGCAGGGTATAACTAAAAGATAAGGTAGGATGCTAGTCACTCGGAAGTGGAGCACCTTCGTTAGAGGAAGATGTACTGTATGCACCCATACATGCCTGTATCCATGATCTCATCCCCTCTGTTGTTCTCCAGCAAATTTCCCTTCTATCCATACTTTCTCTGCCTCTATCTTATATTCCAATCTATCTGGTTCCTTTACTGCTGCCAAGAAACATCATCACATCTCCCCCATCTTAAAACCTAAAACAAAACAAAACAAAACCTCTTATTCCCACCATCCTTACTATCATCCTTTACTTTCCTGCCTTTCTTGTCTAGACTACTTGAGAAAGCCATGCAGTAGAAATGCCACCACTTCCTCTCCTCTCAAACACTTTTAGACCTTCTGCAATATGGCATCATTGTTCAACTGAAACTTCAATCTCTAATGTTAGCGATAATCCCTTAACTGCCAAATCTAATGGTCTTTTCTCAGTCCTCATGTTTCCTAATTGATCTGCAGCATTTCTCACTACTTTGATCATGGATCATCCTCTCCCCCTGGATATTCTTTCTTCTCTATGTTTTTATGATATTGTCTCCTGGTTCTCCTCCTACCTGCCTGACTGCTTTTAGTATTCTAACTTGTCTCTTCTCACAGGTTACTCACAACAGTGTCCCCCAAAGGTCACCTTCTCCCACTAAACTACCTCACTTAGTGACCTCTTCAGCTCTCAAGGTTTCAAGTATCATCTCTACACAGATGATTCTCAGATTTATATATCAACCCCTAATCTCTCTCATTAGCTCCAGTCCCATGTCACCAATTTCTTTTCAAACACCTCACACTGGATGAATCTTAGACGTCTCAGATTATTCATGTCCAAATCAGAATTTATCATTGCCCCAAAACCCCACACTCTTCCCAATTTTCTTACTATCTTTAATGGCACCGCCATTCTTCTGACCACCAATTCATTGCCATCTTCAGCTCTTCATTCCTACTTACTCTACATAACAAAACTTTTGTCAAGTCTTGTTGTTTATAACTTCACATCATCTCTATTTTATGCTCCATTCTCTCCATCCATACAGTCACAACTCTGGTCCATGTCCTCTTCTGGACTAGTGCAATAGTCTTCTGCTTGATCTACCTCACTTGTGTCTCCAGTACACCCACCACTCAGTCGCCAAAGTGTTCTTAAAGTACAGGTCCACCAGTGTCCCTCCTCTAGTGATTTAATTCCAGTGCTTCCCTATTACTTTCAGGATCAAATAGAAAATTCTGTTTTTCATTGACAGCCCTTCACACTGTAGCCCTTTTCACTTTTCCAGTCTTATATTTTTCTGCCTTCTGTGTACTTTAAGATCCACCTACACCGACCCTGTTTGATGTTCCTACATCATTATTCTTGCTCTCAACTCCATGCTTTCTCACCACGTGTCCCCCATGCCTGAAACGTTCTTTCATTTCCACTTTGCCTGCTGCTTTTCCATCCTCCTTCAAGACTCAGCTCAACTTTTACCTTCTGCAAGAGACCTCTCCTGCTCTCCTCCCCAAACCTATCCCCAATGCCTTCCCTTCCCCTTCCCTTTAAGATTACCTTCATATATAATTATATATACATATATATATACATATATGCACATAAATGTGTATATATACATACCTATATGCATATATACACATATGTTTGTGTGTATATGTATATATACACATATCTATATGTGTGTATACATATGTGTATATGTATACATATGTGTGTGACAGGCAGACAAACAGAAAAAGAAAGCATGCACTAGGTCTTGCAGTGGATAGAGTTCTGGACCTGGAATCAGGAAGAATCATCTTCCTGAGTTCAAATCTAGCCTCAGACAGTTACTAGCTTTGCAGAAGTCATTTAACCCTGTTGGGCTGTGTTTCCTCATCCATCAGATGATCTGGAGAAGGAAATGGCCAACTACTCCATTATCTTTGCCAATAAAATGGCAAATGAGGTCATGAATGGTGGACCCAACTGAAAACAAGTGAACAACAATACATGTACATATATATACACATATGTATTTGCATGGTTATATGTACCCACACATATGTATGTTTTGTGTTGATATATATATATGTCTGTATATTTATAGCTTATATGTACCTAATTATTTACATGTTTTCTTCCCCATAGAATATGAGATCTTTGAGGGAAGAGAGACCATGTATTTGCCTTTTTTGCAACCTTAGCAATTGGCTCAGTGCAGGCACTTGGTAAGCACTGTAGACTGACTGACTGACTACTAGCCTAGGGCTCTTTTGATTTGTTACCCGTAGGACCAAGACTGACTAGTCCCAGAGTTTGAAGTTTGATGGAATTCACAGGTGGGATGTATCCCCATTGGGACCTTTGGAAGATTCCTGGAACCAAAGTATTTCACACTCCTTAAAGGTGAACCCAATGACTTGTAAAATCAACCCAATAGCTTAAATATTATTATTAAAAATACTTAAAAGTACTTCCTATGGCATGTTATGCACATCATACAGTGAAAGTCAGGTCTCTGAAAGTAGGACATCATCCATTGAAAGCATAGCCAAGACAGGCCATTATTGGCAGCCTGATCATAGTCTAATTACAATTTGTTTTCTGCAGGTGACTCTGTAGCCCCAGGACTGAATTGTTCTCACCTCTCAGAGTCATCTGTGTGATTCATTGAATGACAGCTCCTTCCTTTGCAGCTCTTGCTCACAGAGGGCTCCAACCTTTCCAAATGACTGTCTCACTCCCATTTTCATTTTCAAATTTACCGCAAATTAACTCTGAATATTGACAAAGGCTTTCACTATTCAATGCCTCCATTTTTCTATTGACAGTCATAGCATAATTGTGTGTGTCCCTAACTGGCTTTGACACTTTCAGATGAAAGATGTTATTTAACTACAGGGCACTGGCATTAGGTTTTGAAGCTTGAAAAGTTGACTAATTTTTCTCATCATTGTGTAAGTCTTCAACTTGTGCTTACCCCAGCCAAGACTGGAAGGAAAGTCAGAACTCCTAGCTGGCTGCCCTCATGGATTTTCTGGTTTCATCAAGAACTTCAAAAATATCTTGGGAACACATCTTACATGCAATTTTTTTGGTCTGGCAGGGTTACAGCCTACCTGAAGAGAATTTGTCTGCAGAAATGAAACTTCTGTGATTCTCATATCTTACCTGAAAATTCCAAATACACACACACACACACACACACACACAAATGTTATATATATATATATATATATATATATATATATATATATATATATAATATATATATATATACATATATATAATTTCATATTGTATTTGTACTACATGGTATATGTGCATATTGTGTGTAGATGTATATGCATATGTATACATACACATGCATACACACATATACCTGCATTTATTGCTTTTTTAATTTATACTCAAAACTGATTATCTTAAAGCTGTAGGCAGATTCAGTCTTAGGCAAAAATAGGAAGAAGGCAAAGCTGGTCTTTGGTCCCTTCCATTTCCCTTTGCCTTCATTTGGCAGTGATACACTGAAGAGGATGCTGTAGCTCCTGACCTTTCTTTCCTTGAAGCTATGTCAGAACTTACTTATATTGTGACATCCTCCATGATCCTGCTCTGAATGAATTAAGCACACCATTAGCATTAAGATGACTAATAATGAATTGATATGCCCTTCTCTGAAAATATTCAAAACCTTAAATCAAAAGTGTTATGTAGGAATTTTAGGTATTTTGTAGAGCAAATAGACATCTTTTTAAATATTTTATTAATTTTTAAATATTTTGTTAAATATTTCCCAATTACATGTAAAAAATGTTTAACATTCATTTTTAAAAAGTTTGAGTTCTAACCTATCTCCTTTCCTCTCCCCTTACCCGTCCTATAAAATGCAAGCAATTTGATATCAATTACATATGTGAAGCCATGTCAAATATATTTCTGTATTAGCTGTGTTGCAAAAGAAAATACAGGCCAAAAAAAAGCAAGAAAAATGAAGAAAGTAAAAAAGGTATGTTTTAATCCGCATTAAGAGTTCATCAGTTCTCTCTCTAGAGGCATTTTTTCCCAGATAACATTTTTTCATCATGACTCCTTTGGAATTGTTTTGGATCATTATCTTGATAAGAGTAGCTAAGTCTTCTATAGTTGATCATCCTTACATTATTGGTGTTACTGTGTACAATGTTCAGACCTGGTAGTAATATAGCTAGGTCAAAGGGTATATACACAGTTTGACAGTCCTTTGGGCTTAATTCCAAATTGTTTTCCAGAATGGTTGGATTAGTTCACAACTCCACTGACAAACAGTACCTTAGTGTCCCAATTTTTTCACATCCCTTCCAGCATTTCCTTTTGGGATAGGTGTTGAGATAGTGTCTCAAAGGTGTTTTAATTTGTATTTCTCTAATCAGTAATAATTTAGGGTACTTTTTTATTGTGACTGTTGAGAACTTTGATTGCTTCTTCTGAAATCTACCTGTTCATACATATCCATTTATCAACTGAGGAACGGAACCATTAGCCTTCAAAGGGACATTCTACGTCCTTCAACATCATTCATTTATTTAAGTCATTTAGGAAACATTTGATGAGTGCCCACTATGTAGGGAAGGGAAGGAGTTCAGTATGGGAGGGTGGAGAGTGGAAAAAGGCATGGAAGACAGGAATGAATGACAGGCATTAGTAGAACAGTGAATAGATCAGCCTATCTACTGCAAGGGATTTGTGTTGAGGAGTGATGAAAGGTCAAGTTGCCAAAGTACATTGAAATCACATGATTTTAGTCCTTGATTTCAGGCAGGTCTGATTAGAAAAGTCTAATGTGTATACCTTGAAGTCAACACACTCAGTCTGAATGTGTATGGGACGGGGCGGGGCGGGGGGGGGGGGGGGAGGGCGGTGTGGTGGGTGGCGGAGCTAGAGATCCTGGGAGGTGAAGCCTCAGAATGCAGGGAGAAGAGGAGGAAGTCGTCATTTTGGACCCTCTGGTAGATTTCTACACTAATTATTTTTGATAACTAGGTACTAGGTGCTAATTATCCCAGGACCCTGAGTTGGTAGAACAGAAAGTTTTGGGGAAAATGTCCACCCACTCAACTTTTGACTATCACCAGAATCCCTGTCCAGATACAGGCTACATCCTAAGCATCTATCTCTTCTCATCTGAGTTGATGGTGAATGGGTCTCTTGTCCTAAGGCAAGAAATATCAAACAGCTAAGCCCCTCCACCAAAGCAGGAAGGCAGTGGAAGATGGGCTCATGACTAATCTGACCCAGTCTGAGCAAATGGGCATCAGTCTGGTCTAACTTCCACCATGCATCACCAGGCAAGGTGAGGCAGCAGATAGAATGCTGAGTCTGGAGTCAGGAAGATGGAAGTTCAAATCTAGTCTCAGATACATATTATGTGGCCTTAGGCAAATCACTCAATTTCCATTTACCTCAGTTTCCTCAGCACCTACCTTGTAGGGAGGGAGATTGTGAGGATCAAATGAAATAGAATTTGTAAACAGCTTAGAACAGAGACTAGCACATCATAGGAATGCTTCCTACCCTTCCCTGTGTATGGGCGGAAAGGTGGCAGAAGGGAATGTGTCATGATTAGAAGAAGAGGTTCCTATCTTTGCCTTCTCCTGCCATGGTGAAGAGGTAGGGGCAGCCTATAGTGCAGCAAGACTAACTTCATGGTGAGTGAATGGCTGGGAGCACTGATAAGGGTATGGAGAGGGAGTTACAACCATGAGCGCAGGGATGTGATACAGGGAGCCCTTTTCCTCCTGCTCTTCACTTCAGTGCCTGACAAAAGCCAGAATGGTGCCTGGCAAAGGCAGGGTTGTCCCACCCTGCTTAGAGCTATGTTACCAAGAGTCTGGACTTTACTTGGTAATCAAGGAGGAAAGATGTTTTAATAGATTTTGGGCAGGGGAACTGACAAAAGCCGTGCATTGGGAAGAGTAATCTGGAAGCTTTGTGTAGAATGGGTTGACGATATGGCTATGGGACCTAAGGGACCTTGTTTCCAGAACAGATGGGTAACACTATCCTTCTTTTCCTGGCAGTCTAAATCTGGCATCCACAAGCTGCTAGAAAACCTCTAAGACTATGGTCCTTTCACTGACAAAACCTGGCCAAGAATAAATGTATCCAATGGACAGAGCTCTGCAGAGCCTCAGCATGGGAGAAATGAGAGCCCTTTGCCTCTTCCTCTGTTTACAACAGTTTATTCTGACATAGCAGAAGGGATAATGCAGACAAATCTGATTGACTTGCCTTTGTGCACTTCCTCATATAATTTCCAATTTCCTCCACTTTATTTGAATCCTATCCATCTTTCAAGTTCCGTTGCCAGCATCCCATCCTCTGTGAAGCCAGCTCTGATTATTCCTATCCACAGTCATCTCTTCCTTCTCTAAAATTTTTAGACAGAGACACAGGAACCTCCACTTGTCCTCTAAATGTCTTTTATGTGTTAGTCTTCTCTCCCCTAGCAGACTGAGGGCAGGGCATATGCTTTAGAGTAGGGGTTCTTAACTTCTCTGTGAGGCGGGCACCTTTGGTAGTCTGGTGAAATCTGTGCACCTCTTCTCAGAACAGTATTTTTAAATTCATAAAATATAAAACATAGGAGTAAAAAGGAAAACAATTTTACTGAAATAGATGTCTACATATTTCAAAGGCCTCAGGGTAAGAACCTTGACATAGAATTTATTGTACCTCCTCTTCCCACACAGAATCTAACACAATGTCAGGCTCAAAATAGGCTCTCAGTAAGGGAAGGAAGTAAGGAAGACAGGGAGGATGGAAGGAAGGAAGGAAGGAAGGAAGGAAGGAAGGAAGGAAGGAAGGAAGGAAGGAAGGAAGGAAGGAAGGAAGGAAAAAAGAGGGAGGAAGGGAGGAAGAGAGGGAGGGAGGAAGGAAAGAAGGAAGGAAGGGAAGAAGGAAGGAAGGAAGGAGGGAATGAAAGGAGGGAGGGAGGGAGGAAGAAAGGAAGGAAGGGAGGAAGGAAGGAAGGAAGGAAGGAAGGAAGGAAGGAAGGGAGGGAGGGAGGGAGGAAGGGAGGGAAGGAGGAATCCTTTATTAAACCCCTGCTGTGCACCCAACCCTGTGCTAAGTGCTTTACAAATATTACCTTATTTCATCTTCACAGCAACCCTGGAAGGCAAAGGCTGTTATTACCCCCATTTTACAAGTAAAGAAACTGAGGCAGAAAGAGATTAAGTGATTTATCTAGGATCACAGAGTTAATAAGAGTCTTGCGTTATATATGAAGTCAGGCCTTCTGTATTCCTAATCCAAGGCTCTAGCCACTGGGCCACCCCCCTATCACTATAGGATCATAACTCTAAAGCTGAGACCTTCTAGTCCATTTCCAGGGGAAGAAACTGAAGCCCAAGGAGATAAGACAGTTGCCCAGGGTTGTAATTAGAGCCAGGTCCTCTGATTCCAGAGCCAATGCCCTTTCAACTGCTTCCAAACTCCCAAAACTCCTTATCCTTCTCTCCCACTTTTTGGTGATCATATGTAGTGCTATGAGGATGAACTGGGAAAGGAGGGAAATGTTCTAGTTCAAATAATGGAATTAGACCATCAAGGCCTGGAGCTAGGACCCGATGCCCACCTTCCTTCTTACCTGACAGCAAGTGAAGATCCAGTATTTTGGGGAGCTACAAGAGGGATTAAAATGAGCAGCCCTGAACTTGCTGACGTGAAAGATTGCTAAACCTGAAAATGAACTACTGAGGAAGTGGTGGCATTGCTTTCTCTGGAAAAACTGAAGTCCAAAAAGAGAGTGTTTTCTTGCCCAAAATTTTTTCCAGTAACTGATTCCAACCTCTGCCTCACTTTGGCAGTGAACCTGAGCCATGCTTTAGACTTCGCCCTTCTGGAGTATTCAATAACCTGATATTTGGTTTGCTTGATGAAGTTTTTTTTTATATCTGTAGCCTGAATTCAAAGTAATTAAAAGTTCATACTTTCCATTAATAACCTACACTAGATATTTAAAGCAGCCAAGACAAAAAAAAAATGAGAACTTTGGACGTTCTCTAAGTTTCCAATTCCTCTTCTAGACATCATTTTAACTGACATTTATGTAGAGTTTTAAAACTGGTAAGCATTCTATACATATTATCTTATTTCAGTTTCATGACAACCCTGTGCAGTAGGCACTACAGATATTGTTATTTCCATTCTACAGATGAGAAAACTGAGGTTCAGAGAAGTAAATGATGTATGTGGCCACACATGACGTCAGAGACAGTATTTTAACCAAGGTATTTTTTATCTCTTCTAAGTCTTATTTGCTAAGCCCACATATGATTACTCTTTAAATGAAACAATTAGTCTAGAAGATCTCCAAGATGATTCATGAGTCTGTGGTAACGACTGGAGATATTTGAAGGTTCCCACTTAGGAATAATCTAAACTGGTAACTGTCAGTTTAGGGCTGTGATGGCCCTCCTTTGACTATCTTTGGTGCTATTCTTTGCCCTAACTTTCCTCCTGCAGTTTAGGCACCAAAGCTAAATGTGAGAAGGGGTGGGTGTGGGGAAGGAGGAGAGAGAGGAAACACACCCAAAGACCAGAGGAGTAGGGTTATGCTGGAAATCTGGTGGAACTTTTAAAAGGCAGAGAAAGTCTACGTCTCTCCGTCTCTGTCTCTGTGCCCTTCGGTATCTCTGTCTCTCTCTCAATCTGTCTCTGTCTCTCTGTCTCTCCCTCTCTCTCTCTCTCTCTCTCTCTCTCTCTCTCTCTCTCTCTCTCTCTCTCTCTCTCTCTCTCTCTCTCTCTCTCTCTCTCTCCCTCCCTCCCTCCCTCTGGCATTTACTCTTTTGGTGTTTTCATTTGCAGACTCAGACATTCAGGGATACTTGCTGCAATGGAAAAAGATGCAGGTATCTTATTTTGTGGGAAGTCATTTGATATTTCCTTGAGCTATCCCTAGGGAGTAAGTACATGTGTGTAAGTGGAGAGAAAGTATTCTCTGCCTCAGGATGCCAATGTAAACATATGACAGCCTCTGCCCTTTTAAAAGTCCCACTAGACCTTGCAACCTAGCATGACCCTGAAAGCTGTTCTCTACAAAAGATTCCTCCTACCTTCCTGAAACCCTACCCCCATAGCTATTTAGTTCTACACTTCCATTTTGGCACCTGAAGATATGGACATAGTGAGCTTGGAGAGGTACAAAGAGAGGGAAACAGGTAGGTGCTTCCCAGAAGGAGAAAGTTCCAGAAAGTGTTACCTCTGCATTTTAGACATATCTAGGAGTGAAATTACATCCTTTTCAATATAGTCATTCCTAAAAGACTTGTAAAAACAAAGTCCACTGTGAAGAGCTGCCATGTTATACTGACAAGAAAAACCAAAATAGCATCACTTTATTAACATTATTAGGTCTGAAGTTTAACCTTCTATACTACATATATTTCTTAGATATAAAACTGACTCCAAGCAATGGAGAGCTATTTGCCAAAATTTTAAAAAGAGTTAGGAAAGAGTCTCAAAGATACAATTTTCCCAACCATCCTGGTCATTTTTGGAAATAAAGACTTTTACTTTTCCAAAGGACAACACAAAATGAAGGGAAATTTTTCCAACTTGTCCCTAGGAGACTGTCCCACACTGGCATGTATTTGGCCATGGTAAGGAGCAGGGCCAATGACTGATGACCTCTTGGATTAGATAGTTTTTATATCATTTTAAAATATCAAAACTTAACAGTAAGGAGAATTGACCAGCTAAATCAAACACATTTGATGGATGTGAAAAAGCATTGGGCTGCAGCAGCTTCTTCTGTCTTTCCTACAGGAAAATACCCTTTCCCTTTGTCTTCTTATTTTCTCATGTCAGGATAAAGTCATTTATTCCCATATTAACAGCTATGCCTCCAACATCTCATACACTGCGTGAGGCCAAATTCCTTGGCTTTTGAGAAGTTTTCTCCAGAGGCTGAAAAATGATTCCCAACAAGGGCTCCTCTGTGGCTTTATTCAAACAAACTTTGAACCTCCTGGCTAACGGTAATTGAAAGAAGATCTCAGTCCACGATGCTATGCGTTATAGTGGGCCCCAGAGGGGATCCTGAAAATGGATCAGTTCTTTCTCTCTGGTTGCAATTTTATTATACAAAAATTTTAGAGGTCCATCTGAGTATATTTATCATTCATACTTTTCTCTTATTTTAGTCAATTCATTTTAGTTGTTGAATTCAATTATATTGAAGGATTAGTACAAAGCTATTGATGACAGAAGCATGTGTCAGAACACAGATTTCTTTAAGCAATATATGTCAACGTTTTTAGAAATAAAGATTCATGGCAATATAATAAAGATTGCTTTCATGTTCTTAAACTGCATTCATGTTGTCCTAATTAAGGCAACAATTGGGCTATATATATATATATATATATATATATATATATATATAGAGAGAGAGAGAGAGAGAGAGAGAGAGAGAGAGATACACACACATACATATATATTTGCATACTGTATGTGTATATGTGCATGCATACATATTTTTCTTTGTATTTATATCTATGGTAATTTAGCACAGTGCCTGGAACATTAATAAGTGTTAGTTTTACATATATGTGTATATATCACATGTATACACACATCCATACTTGCATGCACACATATTTGCAGATGTCTACCCCAAGCACATGAATATTTCCCTTTAGTAGAATAGACAGATGAGGACACTTTGTTTCAATGTCCATGAAGGCAGCTGAAACAGGCTTAGAGCCTGGTCAGACATCAAAGATGAGGAGATCATCCGTTGCACCCCGGTCATTGCCAGTTGTCCTGACTTTCGTCTTGCCGTTGGACTCTAATGACTGGAACAGACACTGAGGTTGATGACTTGGTGCTCCTCTGCCTCACTTAGATCCAATTCACTTGGGAGTCAAGATATCACTTTGTAAAATCATTGGTCTTCTTCAAAAGTGGACAAACAAAACTATATATATATATATATATATATATATACATAAATATATATACACATGCATACATATATGTATATAGAGATCTACTGGATTTTGTGTTGTCTATTAGTGTGCACACATTCCATGCACCGATGGTGAGTGGAATCATCTTTGCAGATGTTTCCGTACATCTTTTTTGTGTTTTGACCACATAGTGGAATTCCCCTCCTGCCACGATAATCAGGCCAGGGTTGGGTTAGCAGGCAATGTTTAGGACACCTTTTCTAGCCCCCTTCCTCTCACTAGGAGGTGAGTAGTGTGATCCTAAAGACTCCTCAGACACCTAGGGGGCTGCTGAGTCCCACTGCTGCTTCCAGTGAGAAACGACCTTATGGCCTGGGCGTCCTGTGTGCAGGGTTGCAACTACAATCCCAGTGTATCCACACCTGCTGCTTCATCACTTGCCTATGGTCACAGGACTTTGAGGCATAATAGTGAAATGGTATGGGTGCTGTCTTTTGATTCATGCATAAATTGGATTGAAGTGAGGCAGAGTTGCACAAAATCATCAGCCCCACTCTCTCCTCCAGAGTCATCATAGTCCAGTGGCAGGACAGAGTCAAGACGACTGGCAATGGCTCAGGATGCAGTGGATGACCTTGGCATCTTTGGTGTCTAACCAAACTCTAAGAGCTCCATGTCGCCTGCTTCATCTGCCTTCATGGCCATTGGAACAAATTGTTCTCATCTGCCCATTCCACCAGATGAAGTCTTCACATGCTTGGGGTAGACATCTCCCTAACTCACCAGTGGGTTTGAGAACCCTTGGTTACCCTCAACCTAGTTTGGCCCATCTGCCAAAAGGTTTACCAGGGTGTGTCTACTGCACATGCTGCAACTTCTTGGAGCCACAGGTGAGAGTTAGGTGGATCAGGTGGACCTGAAAGAAGAACTGCTCTCGTTGCAAGAGAACTCAACAGATATCGCATCCAAATAGCAGCCCTGAGTAAAACAAGGTTAGCAAATGAGGGTCAGCTTACTGAGATTGGAGCTGGATACACCTTTTTCTGGAGTGGGCGCAGT
The DNA here is from genome assembly GCA_023548195.1 of Bettongia penicillata ogilbyi. Lineage (NCBI taxonomy): Eukaryota > Metazoa > Chordata > Mammalia > Diprotodontia > Potoroidae > Bettongia > Bettongia penicillata. Next base: position 14,490,340 of record JAJHZJ010000413.1, on the reverse strand, counting down.
GAAGGGGAGCGCTGTGAAGCTGGAGTGGGTTTTGCAATCAAAACCAATCTAATCAGCAAGCTGGCATGCCTGCCAAAAGGAGTAAATGACAGGCTCATGACAACACAATTGCTACTTGGAGGAAAACGCCATGCCACCATCATCAGTGACTATTCTCCCACCATGGCAAACCCTGATGAAGTCAAAGAAAATATAGAGATCTATAGATGTCAAAGAAAATATAGAGATCTATAGATGTGAACCAATTTACAAATAAAGAAGGTTCATGTCCCACTTTTGGTGATAAGATTTAGAGTAGGAAGAGACTTTGGAAGTTATGTAGCCTAACACTTTCATTTTGCAGACAAAGAAATTAAATTCAGAGTTTAAATGTCTTGCCTCAGATTATACAGGCACTCAAGAATTGGAATTTGAATCTGGTTTCTCAGACTACAAATCCAGGACTCTTTCCACTGTACCACTCTACCTCCCATTTTAAGGGTGTCTCTGGATCCCATATTACCATCAAAATATAGACCCTGAAAAGAATGAGATTTGACTGAATAATTATCAAAAGGCAGTACTAATAGATAATAACTTGAGGAGATAACAATGTGGAAACGGATATTAGGTAATTGGATGTGCTGTTATCTCACTAAGAAGTTCATGTTTGTATTCTTTGAGGAAGCAATGGAAAAAGTTGTTTTTGTTTTGTTTTTTTTTACTGGATTGCAGATAGATAAAATCCTGTTATTGAAACATTGTAAACCTATGACAAGAATCGTGACTTTTGGTGGAAAAAAGTACACAATAGTCTACCAGATTCTTGCCAGGATACTTTCCAAAACATTATAACAACCACCACAACAACAGTAACATACAAATTTGTAACTTAAAATGCTGTAACATTTTAAGATTTACAAAGAACTCCACATATGTTAAAAGGAAGTGAAAAGGAGTTGGGCAAAAGGCTACTTTTCCTTGCCTTAGAGAAAAATATTTCTGGTCTACTCTGGCATTTCCTTAAATTCTCTTAGGGTAGCCATCTAAGTACATGTGTTAATTAGATTATCTTAAATTTATATGGAGATCTTCCTTCCAAGAAGCACAAAGCAAAAAGAAAATTCTGATTTCCATTTTGAAATGAACTTTGCCACTGACCCTTTGCTGACATTGAGCATTTGACCTCTCTAGAGAGCTGATCTTGAAAGAGGCTTATACTGCTTGCTTAGGAGCTCACCAGGATGTTGCAATAATAAACGAGTTAATTGTTAATAAATCACTTTAAGATCCTAAGAATGGACTTTGGCAAGATAAAGCATTCTGTAAATCATTTGGCAATACTTCCCCTCTGCCATTGGGTATATAGAGCCATCTCCTTTCTTCTAATGCAATCACCCCAAGCCACAGGACTCTTGATCTATGAATAATGCAAAGTCTACTCATCAAGGGCTATTTACCAATGGCTCTCCTTTCCAGGGCTGTTAGCTTCGAGTGATTTCAGCTGGAATGATACTGAGATCTGAAACATCCCCAATTATAGACATTTTAAATGAAGAGGCTTCACTTTTATTTGGGGCTGATGAAAAGAGCTACAAAGGATAATTTTTAGTCAGAATATAAATAGCCTTGGATCACTGGAGCTATTCCATGCATATAGTTGCTAGAGTATTATTTTTTTTTAACACCTGAAAGTTTCTCAAATCACTCCTAATGAACTGGCCTAACAAGAAAAAGACATCATTATATAGCCTTTCTAGTTTCTGGAAGAACTTCAAAGCTTCCTAAAAGGTGGAGACAGTCAAATCCCACTAATCCAACCCAATCTGGAAGTATTTATTAACACCTACTATGTGCCAGGTATTGAACTAGGTGCTGGATGTGTAAAGACAAAGGATAATATATCCCTTGCTCTGAAAGATCTTCCATGAGGGTGGAAAGGGAGGGCTACCAAAGGCCTTTTAGAAGTCAGTGCTGCATAAAATGATTTTAATTCTGTTAACTGGGGTCAGGATTTGGCCCCTGTCTCTGCCAAAGACTCCCCAAGCTGGAAGAGGTTGGAAGAAAATATTTAGTTTAGCCTCCTGTCATAAAGGAGGTGACTAGCACAGCCATCCTAAAGAGATAATCATCAATACTGTTATTAAAGAACTCAAGCCAAATGACACAATCATCCTCTGATGCTCATTCCAGAGTTTTTTCCAACTGGACAACTGGAAATTCTTCCTATCTTCAACTGAAAGTTCTTTATTGGTGAAAGTTATAGAACTTGTTATCCTGTACAGTTCTGATTCTTGTCTTTCCATAAGTCTTCCATAGATGATTTACTAAATGCTTGGAAATCTTCCTTGGTCCTTCCAATATTACGTGGATGCGGATAAAACAGTTTCCATATCCCAGAATCTGATTATAGCCTGGTTCTTGCATGTCAAAGGCTTTTAAAAATTCCCAAAGTCATGCTGGCTTTTAGCATAAGGGCCTGTGTCCTAGAGTAAAAGAAACAGAGGACTATTCTTCAAGAAAGCGGAGATCTAATTCTGGCTTAACACAGTTCCTTGGTACATGTTTTTATTTAGTCATTTTTCAGTCCTCTTGGACTCTTCATGACCCCATTTGGGGCTTTCTTGGTAAAAAGGCTTGGTAAAGAGATAAAGCAAGACTTTCCTTCTCCAGCTCATTTTACAGATAAAGAAACTGAGGCAAACAGGGTTAAGTGACTTGCCAGGACCACAGAGCTAGTGTCTGGATCCAGATTTGAACTCAGGAAATGGGGTCTTACTGATTCAGGCTCAGCCCTCTAACCAGCACCACCCACCACCACCTCATCTCATTGCCCTTCCTGGTACATAGTAGGTGCTTAATAAATGCTAGTTGACTGCAGCTGACAAGTTCTGTGACCTCACTTTGTGGTCTCAGTGAGGGGATTGGAAATGTAAATACCCCTATACTTCTCACAAATGCTCATAAAGGCATTGTTGATTCAGCTTGCACAATACCCTTGAGTGATCAAGAAATTCAGTGATGTCCAATATACTCAAAAAGAAAAGTGTGCAAAATATGTAGTGAAAGATTTCCTTGAAAAATTATTGTTTAAGATGTTTTAGCTCTTAGGAGGGTTAAGCTTGACTCATGTGGGAAATGTATGTATTCTTCAAGGAAGCCAAAGAAATGAAAAGGCATTACTATAGTCAATACTATCAGGTTACTTGCAGTCCCAAGTAATTTTGTCTAAGACTATCTGAAATATTCAGTTATTGAAATATGTATGTTTGAGTAGCAATGCCTTTCTACATTACCCTTAAATAAGAAATTCATCAAAAATCACTTATTAATCATTTAAGATATGCTGAGCATGTAAGAACACAAAGAAAGACCAAAGCTGTTTCATTCCTCAAGGAGTTGAGTGATGTTCTCATAGGGGACATAAACATGTTATGGACTTTTTGTAGGAAGAGTATTGAGAGCATTTCTTGGATACAATTTTGTGTCTTTTGGTTCCAACTCTGACCAACTGGTTCCATAGTTTTGAGCAAGTCTTGATTTCTCTAGATCAAAGTCTTCTTATCTGTAAAATAAAATGGTTGAAAGCCATTTGACCCTACAACTCTGACAAGAGATTGGTTGACAAATCAATCCCCCTGCTCTTAGTGGGGTTATAGCCATATATAATTATATTATATACATTTTAAAATTATTAAAATTAATTAAAATTAAAATCTAAAATTATAATTTCATCTCAATTTTCCCATCTCTAAAATGAGAAGGTCCAACTAGACAGTCTCTAAGATCCTTCCAGTTCTTGAAGTCTTAGACTCTACAATGGATGTCTTGCCATTCTTTTTCTTCTATATTTGTGCTAAGTCTACTCTAGCTTTTATTTTTACTTTCACTTTTCTTTGTTCATCCCTACACTTGTCCTACTGAATTTCATTCTTTTTCTCAACCATTTCTTCCGTGTTTATTTGTAATTCTTCATTTTGTCTTTGACTGTCAGACAGAACCAGGGTAGTTGGGACTTTTCCCTAGTATGTTGAAATTCAGAAGAGACTGGTAGCATGTCCTGGGGTTGTATGAATGAGTTGTACAGTGTGGACAGGCATGAGCAAGTCATAATCTACATCATTAGAGAAAGTATACCCGTGTGTGAGATAACAGATCCCTGGGGCATCAGAGACAAACTGAAATGATGCGGACGTTCAGGCCCAGGGTTTGAATGTTGCTGTTGTAGTTGTTTGGTCATTTTCAGTCATATCGGACTCTTTGTGACCCCTTTTGGGGTTTTCTTGATAAAGATACTAGAGCAGTTTGTCATTTCCTTCTGTAGATCATTTTACAGATGAGGAAACTGAGATAAACAGTGCTAAATGATTTGCCCAGGATCACTCAGCTAGCAAGTGTCTAGAGCTGCATTTGAATTCCATTTTTTTCTGATTCCAAGCTGGGCACTTTATTCACTTAACCACCTCATTGCCCAGGACCAGGACAGTGGCATGCATTTACCTGATTGGAAATTTGCTAGTCTACAAATCAATATTCTACAACTTCATAGGTCCTTACCTTTTCTCATCCTTAAGTTGAACCAGAGAAAAGGAAAAGAACTGACTGAAGTGTATGTGATATTGATTTAAGTCATACATTGCTTATAAATTTTAACAAACAGCTCTCCAAAAAAGAAAATTGCTATTAACACAGTTTTAAATCTATCTGCATTATTAACATTTCTCCATCACTTTCTTGAGCCTACACAATTAACAGAACAATAAATCAAGTTTTACTGGTAGTTTGCCAATTTCTGACTTGTTAATACTCATACTGAAAAGTTTACAATCTGCCTGAAAGCTGGTTAGAGCTGGCTCCAGTATAACCCTCAATTTAGGATACTTAAAGGCAATTGCCTTCATATATTTAAAGTTGTAGATGCTTTTAATGCCATTATAACATTCATGGAAGAAATTACCTATTTCCTCTTATTATATGAAAAACACAAAGAAATGTTATCAAAAATGAAAGTTCTTAAAATTAAATAGGGAGGTATTTGTCAGTTATATTATAGCTTCCATAAGAACTAGGCTCCATACTTTTCTTTTCATTTGGTGAGGGGGTAGGGAAATAAATAATTCCTGACAATGTTCATTCTAGAGGTAGCTAAGTGGTGCAGTCGATAGCATATTCAACCTGGAGTCAGAAAGACCTCATATACTTACTAGCTATGTGACCCCAAGCAAGTCACTTAACTTCATTGTCCTCATCTATAAAAAATGGAAATAATGCTAGCACCTTCTTCATGGGGTTTTGTGAAGATAAAACGAAAGGGGTAAGGTTTTTATAAACCTGGAGGCAGCGATGACAAACAGAATAGAAATGGGGGTGAAGAAATGGGGGCACTAAACAGGAATAAGTATGTCTGCAGGCCACATATTGATCTAGAAAATTACATATTAACCTTATCTATGTTCAACTGTATTTTTATTCATTTTGTTAAACGTTTCCCAATTATATCAATCTAGCTCAGTATGCACTCAGGAGTGTCACAGTCACTTACTGTGTGCTTGATGCCTTTCCCTTAAAACACTATATAAATGTTAGCTATTATTATCTATATACTTATGACTGAATTTGATGGCAGCTGAATATAAGAGATACAATACTGCATGGAGGAAAAAAATGCTGGTATAACAGGATTTGGGTTCAAATCCCAGCATTGCTTTCTACTGTATATGTGACCTTGAGCAAGCCAAATTGTTTCTCTATGCTTGTTTCTTCACCTGTTTAAAAACACATGTGTGGAGGAGGGGGAGTTCAGACTAGATGATACTGATGAATCTACATAACACTAGTTCCTATGATTTACCCTCTACCTGTCAAAATGTTTTTGTTGCATGATGGAGCCCTGGAAGTACCACTTTTCCTGTCTGTACTTCATTAGACTGACCTTGTAAAGTGAGAATAGCCACATATCTCAATCCTTTCAGGCATCGCCTAAATTCAGTGCTGTATATTCCAAATTTTTTTTTTTATCTCTTTGTTCCTTTATTGTCACTACCAAGGCAAATGCTTATAGAGGTCCCAGCTTCTGAACAGGCGTCCATGATAAAACGTTTCTTTGCCCAAGGGCTGTCTGAGAACACTCCTGCCAGACTTGCACAGGGGTAGCCTTGAAAATAGTTTGAGAACATTTTAAGGCTGCCACAGTTTCTTTCAGCTCCTTGCCTTCCCACATAAGACACTGCCCACATGCTTCTACGACCCATTTCTGCCCACCCACCTAAGCTGAAAATCATATGTCACACTTTCAGACACTGGCTTACATTGATGCACACACCCTATTTTAGGCAAACATTATTCTTATGGTAAAAGTGACCATTATAACATAAATTCTGTGCCTAATGATATTCCCTGTGGCTCAGTAATTTTAAAGAGATGAAGATAATTATTATTTGATGTTCTGTCTCCTTGGATTCTTTTCCTTAGGCTCACGGGCAGGATTGACCAAATGACTGGCTCTGGGAGAGGCGGAAAGGTTAATTTATTTCTCTTTTTTGGTGGGTATTGGCAACAGAGTTCTTTATTTTCGCCATTGGTTCCTTGGGTGGTTAAGTACAGGAGACAGGAGCAGGGGTTCCCAGCATGGCTTGGCTTGGCAAGCAGGAAGGGGAATTTAGAATCATTCATTCTAGTACAGGATATAATGAGCAACTCATTTTCAAAGTTCTACCAAGGCAACCATATAGAACTCTATGTTGAATGCTCAAAGATTACAAAGATTATGTACCCTTCTGACTCTCAGTCCATGTTTTACTCAAAGCAGAGGACCAGGCCATGAAGAAGAAGATAACATTGACAATAAAATTTTTCTGTGCCCAACCAGAAGATTTGGGTTCCTCCAAACTTAACAGGTATTTCTTCATCAGATGCCACAAGTCATGGGTTAGCAGTGTGTGGTCTGCAATGATAAATGCAATAGACAGTAGAATTCAAAGGGAGCTACTCAACTATGCCTTTAAACCCAAATCACTCTGACTCTCACTGACTGGACAATAAGAGACCCCAGCCCAAGCTTTACTTGCTTATTGTTTTGGTTTTGATGGCTCAGAGTGAGTGAAAATAGCAATTGTTTCTGTTCTGACCGGAAACTGAGTCCTCCCCACCTTGATTGATTCTTTTGTGAAGGCAAACTAGGCTATCTTGTGCCTCAATTCTTACCTAAACTTTAACCACTGAATAGCTTCAGTTGCTTCAGATAAACTGAGACCTGAGAGCTTAAAAAGGCCAGGGTCTCCTACTGCATCCTGGGCCATCTTCAGTCGACCTGACCTATGTCTTATCACTGGACTTTAATGACTCTGGAGAAGAGAGTAGGGCTGATGACTTTGTACAGCTCTGCCTCACTTAAATTCAGTTCACTCATAAGTCAAGACATCACCCTCCTCATGTCATTGTTCCTCTTCGAGAACAAAGGATGAACGATAACCCCATCTTGATGGTATGAAAACAGTTAAGACCAGATAGAGGGAAACAATGACTGTTATGGGGGGAAGGGGGGTGTGAGAGGAACTGTACTACAAAAACTACAGTCAGGATGCCTAAGTTGGAAACTTGACTTACCTAGGTGGTACAGTAGATAGAACACTGGACTAGCTGCATGTCTCTGGGGCAAGTCACTTAACCTCTGTCTGCATCAGTTTTTCTCATTTGTAAAATGAGAATGATATCACCTGTACTGTCCATCCTACAAGGTTGTTGTAAGGAAAGTCCTTTGCAAAACTTCCAGTGCTCTATTGTGGTAATCCAAGTTATTATTAGAATCACAGCATCCACAGAATCTTGGATTTGGAACAAATCTTCAAAGTCATCTAGTCCAGTCTCTTGTCCAAAGCAGGAAATCTTGAAGAAGAATAGTTACTGGAAGGCTAGAGGTCCCAGGTCCAAAGCAAAAAGGAAAATGTATATTTTGGCATCAATTTCCTACCTGCAACAAGCCAAGGGACCTCGGGATAGATTCGTGTTGGCTTTGCTTTTCCCTGGCCACACTTTCCATCTCGATTACTGTAACTGGGTGACCCTTTAGATTTCAATTCTTTACTCCACTATAAAATTGAGTCTCTCTCACAGTCTGAAGTAGTTTTGGAACTGGCAGGCTGTTTGCTGGCAAAACAGAGCACCTTTCCTTTGGGCCTCCCTGTTGAAGATTCAGATCCCAATTAGATTTTGTCAGCTGCCCAAACCTTCCTAGAAGACATGAGCCACTTTGCAAAAAAAGCTCAGCATTGCCTGAGGGCTGCTAAGAATTATGCTTTTTCCTTCCCCCCCTTCAGAATTCAAGTTTTCTTATTAAAACTTTACTCTACAGTATTAGTCCGCAAGAGTAAGCATCCATTAAAATGTAAACTCAGTGAGAATAGGGATTGTCATAATTCTTTGTACTTCTCTGCTTGTTGACCAATCCTTAGACAAAGCAAAACGTGATGAAAGACCAAGGACCATAAGATTCACTAGTCCTAATCAACCCAGTTGACTAAACATCTCCCATTAACACTCAAATAAAATTCAATTTATTTCAACATTTTGTAAATATCTGTTTTGAGCAAGGTACCTTGCTAGGCCATTATAAGTATAACATGCATTTGACAGAGACTGACACTTCTGGGCAGAAGAAGAAGTAGCAAGTGGCTCATTAAAACCAACGGGTTTGTTGTTCTCAAGAGAATAATAGCTATTTTTCTTCAAGCCTCTTTCCCATCCCATCTCTCTTTGAGAAGTGGAACATCTTGGGGCTTGGACAAGGAGGAAGGGAGAGAGGAGAGGAGGCTGCTTCCTTCAAAACTCAACACACACTAATGAGTCTGAAGGCCTCCCCATCTACCAACTGAAGAGTTGCCCCCTCTTGAAGTCATGCTACATAAGACAAAAATAAAATTCTTCCTGCCCTTGAAGAGCTTATACTCTACTAGAATTGAGCCACACTGTGGAAGGGTGCTCTATACTCTTCATGTGACAACAGAAACACTTCCATAAGGCCTTTGATTGAATCCAAATTTTACAGAACAGCTAAAATAAGTAGTACCCTTAAGGATCTGGAGGGCCACATGGAGTCTCAAGGCCCCAGGTTCCCCACCCCTGCTCTAGGAGGATGGGGTTAGGTAAAAGACCTGTGGTTCTTGCTCCACCACTGGCAGATTAAGGGACCAAAAAGAATAACCAGACACTTGCTCCCTCATCTTAAGGCCGACATACATTTTGATATCTTCTTGTCAAAGATGAATTGGTTGATAAGAAGTGAGAAGGCAAAGTGGTCCTTTGCCCTCAAACCTCTGACATGTGACTCGAATTCTATGCAAACCTGACCACAAAAACTAAAAAAAATAAAAAATCAATCAATGAACATTTATTCACCACCTACCATGTACAAAGAGGTGGAAAACACACAAGCAAAAATGAAACTGCTCCTACCCTTCAGGAATTCATATATCACTGAGAAAACTGCTTGATTCAACTTCATATTAATTGTTTCTTTTCATGTAGAAGTGTGGGCCACTTCAGTCCTAAATGCCCTTTCCTGGAACCTAAATCTCAGACTAAGTGGCCTGGGAGCCAGGAGGCGTGATTTCCAATACAGGGTCTGTCACTTTACTAACTGTATGACCTTAGACAAGTCACTTCCTCTCTATGCCCCTCAGTTTCCTCATTGGTAAAAGGTCGATAATACCTGATGCCAGGGGACTGAACAAGATGACCTCTCGTTGTCCCTTGGAACCTCAAGATTTATGACTCATTTTAATTTCTTTTAAGAGTCAGTAACTTTCAAAAAGAACAGTAGAACCTCAGAAAACACACTTTACACTCAGGAACACACTGCATCCAAATGAAGCATAGTTTAACTGCTAGGGTATAAGGAAATTTCTTATTAATCACTGAAAAGCAAACAGGGGAAGAATGGAGGGCCTCAGCATTCTGACCAATGTCTCAGTTCAAGTATTTACATTCTTCTTTTCCAAAACCACCTTGGGCCATTTTAGCTAGCTCAGTTATTTTTGACTTGGATTCTTGAAATAATGGCCAAGCAATTCTAAGGGAGCACCGCAAGGAGTGTGCTCCAAGCCAGCCGCTGGTGGGGGAAGAGACATGAGGAATTTCCTTTCTCTTTAAGAAAAGCACTGAATGCTGTGCATTTGTGTGAAGTGGTGGGAGAAAGGACTTGAAGGAAACAGTGATCTGCTAGACACTGAAGTATGTAGCATTAGAAATGAACACAGTAACTGACTCAAAATCCCCTTTCAAGGGAAATGAATCTAGTGGAACAAGACCTGCTAAAAACACACACATGCATGTTTTCTGCATGGTCTTCATTGTGCCCCCTTCCCAGGAGGCAAATCTGCACCCACATACAACCAATACAGGCACCCTTCCATTACAAAGGATAATAGTAGAGTTTTACATGAGTCACGGGCCTGCCTTGCTGTAATTCACAGAAGCTGATGAGCCCAGCCTGTCTGGCTTCACCTTAAGTACCTGGTGTGATTGAAGGGGAGTGGGAACGTCTTTTTCCCTTCCCTCACCCCCCACAAATGCCACTTTCTTGATGCCACATGGAAAACAATCTTCACTTATGGCATTTTCTGTTAGGGAGGAACCAGTGAGAAAAATGGTGAGAAGGAACAGCAATGGTTTTGTTTACATACACACACACACACACACACACACACACACACACACACACACACACATGCATTTAGAGATCTTGATCTAGAAAAAGATCATCTAGTCTAACTCACTCACTTGCTCATTTTACAGATTAAAAAATCAAAGCCCAGCTAAGTTAAGTGAGTCCTTAAGGACACATAGGTAGCAAGCATCAGAGACAAGATTTCTGACTCCAGAGCCAATATACTCTTCTCTCTGTACAAGAACACAGATATTTTCCTAAGGTTCATGAGCATTCCAAAGACATTGGCCTGGCAACTCACAAAAGAAAAACAAACTGGATGAAGAATGCATATTGCTTCGATTATATCATGCAGATGCAGAATCAGTTCATTAAGTTAGTTTACCAGAACGCTTTCTTTAGCAGGTCCACCTTTGATAGATGGACAATGACACAGGCCCAGAATTGTATGGGCTGTGACACATTTGAAATAATATACCTCTTGTGGTATCTTTTAGAGTTCAATATTTTCTGGTGGAGCTAACAGCAATTAATCATGAAAATTCAAAATCACAGATGATCCAAAGGGCAATGACAAGACAGATAGAGAGATGGATATAGATATAGACATAATAGGAGTAAACAGACTATAGTGTATTACCAATGATGATTGGTATATGGCATAAAATAAATCAGCCAAGACATATACAATTAGAGAAGAACCAGTGAAAATGAAATATGCACTTCCGAGACAAGGTCTCTGGAACATTGGATAAATCCTCTATTAAGAATTAAAGAAAGATATGGATAGGCATCACACAGGATGGAAGTGTAAGTGGATTATGATCTATGAGTCCATGGTAGGAGTGTGCACATATGAATCTATATCCACCAAGGCAAGGACTTTAGATTTCTATGATTTCATCAGTACTCCCTCAAGCAATGTAGATCCTTTAGTTCCTTAGTAGATGAACGAATGAACAGATCAGAAAGCATTTAAATATTTATTATATGCCAGATGTCACAGAGGATAGAACACTAGACTTGCAATCAGAAAAACTCATCTTCCTGAGCTCAAATCCAGGCATCAAAAGAGGATTATAATGGAAGATAATTTAGGCATGACATGGGTTGTGTGGGCTACCCTGGGAACCTAACCACCACATATAGCATTTTTTCTATGGGGAAATATGTGTGAATTTCAAACAAGTGACTCACAAGAAACTTTGGGAACACTACCTGTTGGATTGAAGCATCCAACTGAGATAGTGCCCAACTTACATTCAATCAGCCATCAACTATTTATTGAATAGCTGCACGTTGTATGACTAAGAAATGTATAGTTGACTCTGTGAGCTTTTAATCCTTCCTAGAGAACAGTATTGAGTAAGGAAAAAGTTGTTTTATACCTCCAAGTCCCATGATCTAACCACACTTGATACTTTTACAATGCATGCTTTTAAAGAGACGCTGTTGCATAACTGTAAATCATGGACTCGAATGAATAAAAATTGATGTTCCTCTGAGTGTAATAGAGAGGTCCATGGTACGTATAAGTGGGTCTACAATGCATAATAAATGAAGACCTATGAAGGAGGATGAGAGTAAAAGGATGTCATAAAAATGGAGGATCAAAAAAGATGGACTGTTTATTAACAGGAAAACCATGGGACAGTCTATGGACTCCACTGGTATCCTCATGATGTTACAAGAAGGCCCACAGTATGTTGGAAAGAATTTATGGTGGATAAGAATTCCATAGAAAGTGCACAACTGGATGGGTTGTGATTTGCTTTGCTGGAGGGAACGTTCAAATCAATGGGATCTCAGAGCCACTGGACTATTTTGAGTTTGACATATTACCCTTCAGGGTAGTTGGCAATAGTTATTTAGCCAGACTTGTTTCTACAGAGAAGAAAAAAGTAAATCAAAATTTCATTTTCAGATTTAATGAAGCTTTGTTTTAGCACATTCATACATCTTTCCTGAAATCACATTTTTGTTTCTGATGTTTCTCTATTTATTTTTGGATAATGAATTGTATTGGGAGCCAAGAGTGTGTGTGTGTGTGTTCATCCTTCATTGCCAAAGAAGACCATGCCATCAGAGAAATGATGATGTGACTTGCACTTGACTTTGTATTAAGTGAAGGAGGGCTGTGCGGGTCACCAGCCTCACTTCTCTTCCAGAGCCATCTGAATCCAGTGACCAGATATTCATCAGGATGACTGGAGATGACCCAGGATGAGGCAATTGGGGTTAAGTGACTTGCCCAAGGTCAAACTGCTAGTGAGTGTTAAGTGTCTTAGGTGAGATTTGAACTCAGGTTCTCCCAGCTCCTGCGCTGGTGCTCTTTCCACTGTACCACCTAGCTGCCCTAAGGAGCCAGGGGTAGCACTGATGAAATAGCTATTTTGGATAATATAAAGTATATTAAAATATCCTTACCTCATTCTGAAATGGTTTTGTGAATTTCAGGTATTTTTCTACTCAAAAATGGTTAAATGATACCTTGCAATACTTAAAAGTTTAAAATTGTTTATAATTCCTTCTCTTTTCCTATTTCCACTTAGAAAAGAGAGAGATAAATCTCCTATCTAAAAGGGAACTGTCAGTCCCCAGGGTCTTTATGATTAGCTGGAAGAAAGAGAACTGAAAAGTTTCATTGCATGGTTGCCAAGAGATGGGGAAAGATATGCTCTTATCTACTAGGACCCACCTTAGTCCTTCTGTAGGGAAGTGTAGAAGGGAGTGCTAATATGCTGGTGAACTCCACTGACTTAAGAGCTCAGCAAATTGTGTTTTGGTCACAGGGATACAATAAAGGAGAATGCCAATGGAGAACAAGCCCAGACTTCTGAGATCCATCTGGGATCTGTTTCATTTCTCAGCTAGAATATCTTCTCTCAGACTATCTTTACAAGAGTTGATCCAGTAGTTTGATTTGATGCTAGAATTCTGATTATGCCACAGAATTTTGGAGCTGGAAGCCATACAGCCTCACCCATCTCTGAAGAGAAACACTTTCAAACTGCCCTCATCTAACCTCCACTTGAACATCCTCAGGGATGGAGAATCCATTATCTGCTGAGTCTCCTCCACTTTTGGATGGCTCTAATTATTGGAATTTGGGGGGATTTTGATCCCAAGGAGTCCCTTTGTAACTTCCATAATATTTCCCCTAATTCTGCTCTCTGAGACCAAAGAGAACAAATCTCTTACTTCTTTCTCCCTACATATACTTGAAAACAGCTATCCTGTCTGCCACCCCTAAGCCTTCTATTCACAAGGCTAAGCATCCCTAGTCTCTTTGACATAGTCTCTAGCCCCATTAACATCCTGGTCTCCCTTCTTGGAACACTCTTCAGATTGTCAATATCCTTTGTAAATGGTGGTGGCCAGGACTGAACACAATCACTCCAATGTTGTTTGACAGTGTCAGTCAATAAGTATTTATTCAGTGTTTACTATACGTTAGGCACTGTGCTAAGCACCAGATTTGCAAAGAAAAGAAAAACACCCGCACACACACACAAAAAATGATCCCTGATTTCAAAAAGCTTGGTGGAAACAACATGTAAATAATTATACACTTACAAGATACACACAGTGTGACTCACATCACTCAATGTAGACATTATTCCCTTCCTAAACTGCTCTAAAATCACATTCATTTTTTGGACTGTCATATCAAATAGTTGGCACACTTTACTTGCAGTCCACAAAAACCCATAAATTTTTTTCACACAATCTTTTTTCCCTATCTTATTGATCCCTATGTTCTAGCCTGCCAAGATCTTTCTGAATCCTGACTTTCATCCAGATTATTAGATATCCCCATCACCTTTGTGGCATCTGTAAATTTGATGAGCATGTTATCCAATTCATAGATGAAATGTTCAATATTATAAGACCAAGGATAGATCCTTGAGGCATTCCACAAAGGACCCCTTTAACTGCGCCATCACCCAGCCCACTTTCCCTTATCTTGTCCATAAAGGTAACGTTAGAGGTTTTGTCAAACAAATGGTTGAAAACCAGGGACAGTCATATTTCGATAGTATTATAGAAGTGAATGTTGAAAATGAAAAATGAATTTTTTTAAAAAAAAGCAGTGGCATAGTGGAGAGAGCACTAGATTTATAATCAAGAGGGACTTGTGTTCAAATTCTAGCTCTAACACTTCCTAGCTATTTGAACCTAGACAATCAATTAGCAGACATTTATAAAGTCCTATTAGGGGCCAAATGCCATTCTAGTAACTCTAAGGTTACAAGACAGACATAAAAGAGATCCTGCTCTAAAAGAGCTGACATTCCACGTGGGGAAACATAGACATAAATAAGTATTTGGAAAATAGAGACAAAATAAATACAAGGTTGATATTGGGGGAGAGGCACTAGCAGCCAGAGTGTCAGGAAAGTCCTTTGTAGAAAGTGGCAAATGAGCTGAGTCTTGAGAGAAACTAGAGGTTCTAAAAGGTAGAGAAGGAAAGGAAGAACATTCCAGACATGGGGGAATGGCTTTTGCAAAGGTTCAGAGATGGGAGATGGAGGAACTTTAAAAAAAAAAGCCAGTTTGGCTATACTGTAAGAATGAAGTCAGTCAATCTGTAGATTGAAGCTAGGTTGTGAAAGGAAAATCCCTTCACTTGCACGACCCTCCATTTCCTCATCTGTAAAGTAAGAATGATAATGCTTGGACTTCTCATCACACAGGATTATGGGCAAAGTAATATATAAAAATGTCAGTTGTAGCTACCTTTATAATATTGCTTTGTGCCTCAGTTTTTCTGTCTTTAAAGCAAGAGTAGTAGATAGGTTGTTCTTAGAGGTGGTACATTCAAAGGTAAAGATCCCAAGCTTTCTGAGTTGTTTTTGTGGTAGGTGTGATGAACCAACCACGATCAATATATTCAACCTGCCAATCACCAATCAACTGACAACCAAAATGATCTCCTGACTGAGGTCACTGAAATGGACTTTGGTTATGAAAATTATTGACTTTGGTGCTGTGTAGGAGGTGAGTGGAAAGGGCATGAGAAGAAAGGAAACAAAATCGTTGCATCATTCTCTTTTTTAAAAATAGCTTTATTTATTTATTTTTAGATTTTAACATTCATTTCCACAAAATTTTGAGTTCCAATTTTTCTGCCCATCTCTCCCCTCTCTCTCACCCTATAATACTGTGCATTCTGATTGCCGCTTCCCTCAATGTGCCCTCCTTTCTATCACTCCACACCCTTCCCTAATCTCTATCTTCTCTCTATTCTTGTAGGGCAAGATAAATATCTATACCCCATTGCCTGTATTTCTTATTTCCCAGTTATTCTGAACATTCATTTCTAATACTTTGAATTCCAACTTCTCTCCCTTCCTTCCTCCCCACCCATCCCCACTGAGAAGGCAAGCAATTCAATACCGGCTATATATGTGTACTATATATGTGTAGTTTTGCAAAAGACTTCCATAATAGTCATATTGTGTAAGACTAATTATATTGCTCTCCATCCTACCCTGTCCACCCTTTTTTCTATTCTCTCATTTGACCTTGTTCCTTCCCCAAAGTGTTTACTTTTAGTTACTCCCTTCTCCCATTTTCCCTCCCTTCTATCATCCCCCTCACCTCACTTATTCCCTTCTCCCCTACTTTCCTGTAGTGTAAGATAGATTTTCATACCAAATTTAGAGATCATGTTATTCCTTCCTTAAGCCTTATATAAAGACAGTAATCTTCACTTTTTCCCTCTCACCTCCTCCCTTTTCTCCTCCATTGAAAAAGATCTTTCTTATCTCTTTTATGAGTGATAGTCTGCCCTATTCCATTTCTCCCTTTCTCCTTCCAATATTTTCCTCTCTCACCCCTTAATTTAATTTTACTTATTTTTTTACAGATATCATCCCATCTGATTCAACTCAACCTGTACTCTCTGTCTGTGTGTGTGTGTGTAATCCCTCCACCTACCCAAATACTGAGAAAAGTCTCAAGAGTTACAAATATTATCTTTCCATGTAGGAATGTAAACAGTTCAATATTAGAAAGTCCTTTATGTTTTCTCTTTCTGTTTATCTTTTCATGCTTCTCTTGATTCTTGTGTTTGAAAGTCAAATTTTCTATTCAGTTCTGGTCTTTTCATCATGAACGCTTGAAAGTTCTCTATATCATTGAATGATCATCTATTCCCTTGAAGTATTATACTCAGTTTTGCTGGGTAGGTTATTCTTGGTTTTAATACCAGTTCCTTTGACTTCTGAAATATCCTATTCCAAGCCCTTCTATCCCTTAATGTAGAAGCTGCCAGATCCTTATTGTATTTCCACAATACTGGAATTGTTTCTTTCTAGCTGCTTGCAATATTTTCTCCTTGACCTGGGAACTCTGAAATTTGGCCACAGTCTGCCTAGGAGTTTCTCTTTTAGGATCTCTTTCAGGAGGCAATTGGTAGATTCTTTCAATATTTATTTTGCCCTCTGATTCTAGAATATCAGGACAGTTTTTCTTGATAATTTCATGAAATATAATATCTAGGCTCTTTTGTTGATCATGGCTTTCAGGTAGTCCCATAATTTTTAAATTGTCTCTCCTGGATCTATTTTTCAGGTCAGTTGTTTTTCCAATGAGATATTTCACATTATCTTCTATTTTTTCAATCTTTTGGTTTTCTTTTGTAACTTCTTGGTTTATCACATAGTCATTAGCTTCCCTGAACTCTACTCTCATTTTTAAAGAACTATTTTCTTCAGTGAGCTTTTGAACCTCCCTTTCCATTAGGCTAATTCTGCTTTCTAAAAGCCTTCTTCTCCTCATTGGCTTTTTGGACCTCTTTCTCCAACTGAGTTAGTCTATTTTTAAAGGTTTTATTTTCCTCAGCATTTTTTTTTTTTTTGGTTCTCCTTTAGCAAGCTGCTGACTCGTTTTTCAAGCTCTTCTATGGTCTGAGTCCATTTCATATTCATTTTGGAGGTACTGGAGGCAGAAGTCTTGACTTCCTCTGACAGAATGCCTTGTTCTTCCTTACCAGAAAGGATGGAAGAAGATACCTGTTTGCCAGGAAAGTAACCTTCTATGGTCTTATTTTTTTTTTCCCTTTTTTGGATATTTTCCCAGCCAGTTACTTGACTTCTGAATTCTTTGTCAAGAAGAGGATCCTAGTGCTCCTCCTCCACCCAGGATTGTGCGTAGGGCTAAGATTCATATCAGCTGCTCAATTCCCCCAGGGGCTTTGGGTGGGGGTGGGGCCACCACTCAGGGCTGAAGTTCAGAACCCCTGCTCAATTCCCCCAGAGGCTTTAAGCTGAGCTGCCTGGACAAGGGACCCAGGCTGCTTCTGCCCAGTGCTGTTGCTGTGGCCTCTGCCACCACCTGGGGCCAGTTTTGGGAAGACCCTGCTCCCCTCTTGCCCATCTGGGAAAACCCTCCCACACTAACCTTTGAAGCTTCCTTTGGCACTTGTGGGTTAAGGGATCTGGGACCCTCCCTGCTGGGGATTCTGCCGTGGAGGCCTGTTCTAGTCCTGTTCTTCCTATGCCATGCAGCCAGGGCTGGGTTCTGCTCCACTCAGCGTCCCATGGGATAGACCTGTCAGCCTTCCAGGTTACCTTTGGGTGAAATTCTCTTTCGCTCTGTTGTTCTGTGGCTTCTGCTGCTCTAGAATTTGTTGAGAGTCACTTTTTACAGGTATTTTGTGGGCTGTGGGGGAAGCGCTAGAGTATATGCATCTTTCTACTCTGCCATCTTGGCTCTGCTCCTATCATTCTCTGACCTTGGTCTCATTAACATAGTTCTCACATCTAGACCTTGGGCTAACTAGGTGATACAGTGGACAGAGCACTGAATCTGAAGTCAGGAACACCTGACTTCAAATCCAGCCTCAGACATGTACTAACTGTGTGACCCTTGGCAAGTTACTTAACTACTGTCATATTCAGCTTCCTTGTCTGTAAAATGAGGATAGTAATAGCTGAGAACCAAGGTGGCTATGAGAATAAAATGAGATATTCGTGAAAAGCTTTGGAAATCTTAAAGTGCTATGTAAAAATTTTTGTTTAGTCATGTCTGACTCTTCATTACCCTATTTGAGGTATTTTTTGGCAAAGATGCTAGAATGGTTTACCATATCTTTCTCCAGATCATTTTACAGATGAGAAAACTGAGGCAAACAGGGTGAAGTGACTTGCCCAGGGTCACACAGCTAGTAAGTGTCCAAAGCTTTAAATTTATGAAGATGAGTCTTCCTGACTCCAGACCTGGCTCTTTATCCACTGTGCCACCTAGCTAAACTATATAAATGCTGATTATTTATTATTACCCATTCAAAATGGTGGGTATGTTTAAGGTCAATAGAGTCCTGAGGAATTATAGATTTAGAGATGTAATAGGTCTTCTAATCTATTGAAACCAATTCTCTTATTTTACAGATTAGGAAACAGATAGAGAGAAGGAAAATTATTTGCCCAGAATCACACAGCTAATTATCGTCTCAGTCAAGATTTGAACTCAAACCTTCCCAATTCCAAGTATGATGTTTTAGCCTTGATCCCAGAAGTGTCAAACACACAGTGTCACACTCCCAATAAGGTTTAAACCAGATTAAAATGTAACTGAGAAATAGTTAACAAAACAAATAAAAATACAATAAAATATAGATACCCTCATATGTTAAAAGTAAGTCAATATGAGGCCTGCAAGTATCCTATGTACGCATCAGTGTAAAACCATGATGCCCTGAAAAAAGTTCTAAGCTAAATGCAAACCAACTTGTCTTCCCACTGCAGGGTGGGAATTTGCATCCAAAGGTTCAAATGAATCTGTCCTGGTCCCTCAACAAACAAAGGGCAGAGACCTAAATCCTGGCCTTCCTCCTACCATAGGACAGCAACACTACCCTTGCTATTCAGAGCTCCATAAAGTAGCTTATGTTTTGACATTTAAGGGTAATCAAGGGGAGATTTTAGGGTCTGTTACAAATATTCTGAAGACAGTAAGGTTCTGACAGGGGGGAAAGGATGCAAAGAGAAGCCACAGTGACCTAACTGCCCTACTCCTGACAAGGAACTAATTAATTCTGTACACACAGCTGCAGCAACCACAACTAATGCTACAAGTCCCAACTGCATTATTAACATAAACCTGGTACCATTAAAAGTTAATGTGTGGCTTCCCTGAAACCAGGAGGTTATTGCTAGATGACACCACAGAGCCATTCCATTGGGTGTTGGGAAAATAGAGAAAGAAAAGGCCACATTACTCCCTAGTATCAAAAGATTTTATGAGAAACTGCAAATCTATTAGAGATTGTTTTAAAAATATTGGAAAACATGGAATTTTGTTAAATACTTTGATAAAATATACTTAAGGAAGTTCATCTTCAGTGTTTCTTTTTTCTTTCCTTTCCTTTCTTTTTCTTTGTTTTCCAAAGGCATTTTGTCCAATACTTTAATTTCTATGTGGAATTAAAAAAAAAAAAAGGAAAAAAGAGAAGCAGAGGAGAGAGAGGGAAAAAAAATTCACCATAAAATGGCTTCGTAATGAACTGGGTCTAAAGGCTTGCTGAGGTATAAAAGGGAATGTAATTGTCATGAAGACTTGGAATCATGAGGAAACTGAGGGCCTGAGAGGTATAATTAGGGGATTAGACTGAATGACCTCTAAAGGCCTTTTGAGCCACTAAAATGGAACTAATTCTTTAATTAGAAATGTGTGCAATATATACTTACCTGATGTTTAAGAACTCACTTAGATATATTTGATAAAATACAGGGAGAATTAAGCAGAAATTTACTTTAAAATGTACTTATAAGGGATTTTAAGGAAGAGCCTTGGGAAGCAACATGCTATAACAACTATCATTTATATGTATTGATTATATTTATGTATTTGTAGCTTTAAGGTTTGTAAAATACTTTATAAATATTATCTCATTTCATCTTCACAACAACCCTGGGAGTTAGGTGCTGTTATCATCCCCATTTTATAAATATAGAAACTGAGGTAGACAGCACTTAAATGACTTGCCCAGAGTCATACAACCAGTATAAGCATCTGAGGCTGGATTTGAATTCTTGTCCTCTCAATTCAAAAAGCTGAGTTCAGAATCTGGAAGACCCATGTTCAAAACCCATCTTTGACATACATGGACTGATATGACCCTGGGCAAGTCACTAATCTACTTTGTCCCTCCAGGAAACTCTCTAAAGCTGTAAATTTCAGAGCAAGGGATAATTTGTATTGGAAGAGGAAAGTGCTCGCTTGGAGCTCCCTATACCATCACAGTCCCAATCAAACAAGAAAAATAAGGAAGAAACAAATAAGAAAATGCATGATACTCACATAAGAGAGCATCAAGGCTTGGTACTGTAACTCATGGGGTTGGGGGATGGATAATGGAGAAGGGCAAAGATAGGTCACAATAATTGGAATCTCTAAAGTGCACTTTAGCATGCCAAAGAGACCTACCTTCAGAAACAGGAAGGATGAATTGAGGTGAAGAGAAAAAACATTTGGGGGAATTGATCGAATGAGATCATCACTAAGGTCATTTCCAACTATAAAGTGCTGTGATTCATTTGAGAAGCCTGGAAGAACTTATATGCTGAATGAAATGAGCAGAACCAGGAGAACGTTGTATACTGTACCAACCTCAATGTGCGAGGAATTTTTCTGGTAGACTTAGCTCTTCACAGCAATGCAAAGACCTAAAACATTCCCAAAGGACTCTTGAGGCAAAATGGCATCCACATTCAGAGAAGGAACTATGGGATTGGAACATAGAATGAAGCAGATTATTTTCTCTTGTGTTATGTTTTGTTTTGGTTTGTTTTTTCTCATGGTTTCTCACGTTCATTTTAATTCTTCTATGCAACATAACTAATGTGAAAATGTGCTTAATAAGAATGTATGGATAGAAACCATATAAGATTGCATGCTGTCTCGGGGAGGGAGACGAAAGGGAGGGGAAGAAAATGTAAGACTTATGGAAGGGATGGTAGAAAACTGAAAACAAATAAATTAATGATTAAAAAAAGAAAATTTAAAAAAACTTCTATGACTCAAATATCACTGTCTTTGCAAATGCTTGATATTTCTGTACCCTAAATGGCCGTTGAAAGCATTCTCCACAGAAATGACACACAATCAGTTTGTGTATTGACATAAACCTATTGGGCCACCAAAGGCTCCAGAACTCCATTTTTTCCTGCCTTGACCATCAGGTCAGAACAGGACTCAACAGCTAAAGAAATCTAAACCCTGCCCCTCCCACACACAGAACCTCATCACTCTTGCTCAGGGATTATCTATTAAATCAACATTTCAATTCTTTCTATGAAGGGTATGACAATCTGCTGCCCTTCTGAATCATACCTTGCCTGGACTAAAGCTCCCTGCCATGGTCACCATTTTCCCAATATCTCATACCCATCCATGTCAGGCCTATCTCTCATACGTCCCTGCCCCATTTTACCCTACCTTTCCATTGTACTCTCTGAAAACCCCTTCCACAAGTTGTGTTTATATGTATACATACACATATACATATGTGTGTATGTATATATTTGTCATATATGTAAATGTATAAATATGCAAATATTTGCATTTAATTTTCTATGTACAGGCAGGAATTGTAAAGCACCTAGCATAGTGTTTTATACATAGTAAGTTCTTAATAAATGCTTGGTAAATGAAACAATTGAATTTGAAGAAAGCTACATTAAGATCTCTTTGGCAGGTTCTCCAAAGTACACACACACACACACACACACACACACACACACACAGTAGGGAAATAGTGTAACTGTAGGTCTTAGAAAGATTTTTAAAAATTCTTTCTGATTTTACACACTATTGACATTAGAGCTAGAAAGGATAATTCAACGCTTAATTTATAAACAAGGAAACTGAGGGACTATAGACACTAAATAATGTGCTTGTTATTCAGTTGTTTCAGTCATATCCAACTCTCCATGACCCCACCGGGGGTTTCTTGGCAGATACTGGAGTGGTTTGCCAATTCCTTCTTCAGCTCATTTTATAGATGAGGAAACTAAGGCAAATAGGGTAAAGTGACTTACCCAGGGTCACACAACAAGTAAGCGTCTGAGGCAGGATTTCAATGTAGATCTTCCTGACTCCAGGTCTGGTACTCTATCCGTTGCACTACGTAGCACAAGGAAAGAAACAAGCATTTTTAAATGCCTACTATGTGCCCGTTTCTGTGCGAAGTCCCTCACAAATATCTCATTTGATCCCTACAACAAACTCAGAAGTCAAGTACTATGATTATCCCCATTTTATAGTTGAGAAAATTGAGGCAGAAGTTAAATGATTTGTCCCAGATCACACACTCAGTAATTGTATGAGGCCAGATATGAACTTGGCTCTTCCTGAATACTCTACTCATTGTGCCACTTAGTTTATGGGCTCACCTAGGAAATAGAAGAGTAATGATTTGAACAGATGTCCACTGACATCAGATCCAGAACACAGTCCAACAAATTAAAGGGAACTCTTTCCTGGTGAAGAAGAAATATATTGTATTATTTCACATCCTTTTGTAACTAATCCCAAATGAGTAAAACTTATGTGCACATGAACATGCAGGCACACACACATACACATACACACACATACACACACACACACATACACCACTACCACCACCACTACAACTGCTGCCACCACCACCCCTCAAGCCCCAACTATAAATAGGAATGAGCTATTGCATGAATCTAGAGACCTACAAATTGGATTAAGAATTTTCTTAATATGTATGTTATGGACCTATCAAGGCAATTTCTATTGTTGAACCAAACTGGAATTTAAAAATGTGCTACCAGTCCATAACGGGCACCCACAAATACTGAAACATATAAAGAGAGCTTTTCTTTAAAATGTCAGGACAAATAGGGTGACTATTATTGTGACTTAACACTGATAGGTGGCAAACAACATTCTATCCAGGAATTTATTAGAAGAGAGAAATAAGATGTTTTTATTCCTCAAGAAATCCTGTTAATGCTTAATTCACTGGAAGAATAACCAGCATATTATTATTGAAAAGTATTCCTCATGTCAGGTTCTAACTAGCATTTCTACTTGGATGATTTTCCTACAAACTGGCAGATAGTGCCAACTTTCATACCCAACTTCTCATAAATCTTCATGAGTTTCTTACTGATGAGTCACTGAGATTTGTCCCTTCGTGCCCCAGGCAAATGTTTGCTCTTCTTTGTTCCTCAGTTTCTCAGTTATCTTAAGAATATAAATAAAGTTTTCTGTTGCCAGTTGAATAGATTTCATGCTTATGTAAGGGTGGAGGTCCTACCTCAACCCCAATTCATCAGAACAGACCCAGGCACTTGGATTGAATCAATCAATCAAACAGGCAAATTAGGTGTGAATAAATCCTTAATTAATTTGAGAGGATTATAGTGTTTTGGCTAAGCTAGAAGCAAGTAATGTCAGTCAGCCTACAAGCATTTATTAAGCTCTTACTATATACCAGACATTCTTTATCTCCCTAGTGCTTAGTATAGTGTCTGGTATATACATTATACCAGGTGTATACATTATATTGAGGTGGGGACCTTGTAAATATCTAGGTATATAAAAAATAGACATAGAATATTGGCAGATAATTTAAAAGTAGAAGGCATATCAGACAGACAATATCTTATGGTTGACTAAAAGAATCACCTCTGGACCTATCTATAAAAAGGGTAATTAGTTCATAAGTGACCCTGCTCATTCAGTGCACTAACCAGCAGTGAAGGACTCCAGGGATTCCGGACACTGAGAGTGAATTACTCTTTTGGGGAAAGAAAGAGAGTCTCTGTCTTTCTCCTCCCCCTTCCTACCCCATTTATTGTGTCACTGGAGAGAAGGGCTCTCCAGTAAAAGCTTCTCCCACTTATTTTTTTTTTTATTTACTCTCATTTATAAAAGAGTAAAGAGATATACCAAGAAGAAGCAGGCAGTCTTCCACTAAAGAAAAAGCTATTCTAGAAATACTTAGGACAAATGCCAACATGGACTGAGAAGATTTAGAAGATTAATCATCTGACGGATGAAGCAGCTTTGGGGAGAATGACATCAGAGGAGAATTCTCACTATGGGCTCAAGAAAAACACTTTCAATAACCAGAGTTTGGAGTTTACCCTCTGGCCACACATATTCTAGACACCTGTGACTCACTACCATCATATTCCATCTTTAAGCTCACCCTTCCCACGGACTCTGTATTTATTTGTGGGATGAGTATGCCTCAGGCTTCGTAAGAGGGATGATTGAGGTGTTTTTGCTCCAATTGCTCTCCACATGTCATTTTAGTTAAATAGCCTTTTCTAAAAGCTAATTAAAGTCTTGCTGGCTATTAAAAAGAATCACACTGGTGGGAACCTCTGAGTGACAGTACTCAAAATCTGGTGCCTCAAGGTTGCCCTAGATCATGAGACCAGGACCATAGATATGAGTCCCATAGGAGTGCTATAACTAGAACATTTGAGAATTTCTACAAGTTTAAATAAAAGATTCATAGAATATTAGTACTAGGAAAGACCTACTATGGTATATGGGAAAGAATGTTAGATCTAAAGTCAGAGTTTGTAGTTCAGTTATTTCAGTCTCTCTGTGAAGCCATTTGGGGTTCTCTTGGCAGAGATACTGGAGTTGTTTGCTATTTCCTTCTTCAGCATATTTTACACATGAAGAAACTGAGGCAAACAATATTAAAGGGACTTGCTCAGCATCACACAGCTAGTGTCTGAGACAGATTTGAGCTCAGAAAGATGAGCCTTCTTCATTCTAACCCAAGTACACTATACACTGGGCCACCTAGCTGCTGAAGCAACCTAGTACAAAGATCACAGTACAAATCATGGCTCTTCAGTTTATTATCTGTGTGACCTTGGGCAAATCACTTAAACCCACTGGACCTCAGTTTCCTCTATTCTAAAATGAGGAGATTGGATTAAATAAACTCAAAGATCCCTTCCACATCTCATCCTACAAACATGCTGTGTTATTCCTCTTGGAAACAGGACTAGAGAAAACCAGGAACTGTCACTCAGAGTCAGGGAGACAGGAAGGAATGGCTCAGTGGTCGTAGGTCAGCCTGAACAGAAAAGTTCTCTCTGAAAAATTTCAATCCTGTCCAACTCTTTGTGACCTCATTTAGGGTTTTCTTGGCAAAATTACTAGAGTGCTTTGCCATTTCCTTCTCCAACTCATTTTACAAATGACAAAACTGAGGCAAACAAGGTTTAATGACTGACCCAGGATTACACAGCTAGTAAATGTCTGAGGCCAGATTTGAACTGAGGTGTTCCTGGCTCCAGGTCTGGTGCTCTATCTACTTTGCCAACTAACTGCCTTATGATCTACTCCTCGCCCTGCCACTGTGGGAGCTTTCTGGGTGTCAGTTAGCTCATTTGTAAAATGAAAAGTGACAGGTTTTGAGCCAGAAGGGATCTTTGGAAGCCAGGAGAAAACTGAAGCCATACAGGTAAAATGACTTGCCCAGGGTCACACAGATAGCAAGTAGTAAAGGTAGGATTTGAACCCAGGTTCTCTGATTCCCAAATCCAGTCCTTTCTGCTATACCATACTGCACTAAATGATCCTTTTCCACGTTGGAAAAGGTGATTTCTATTCCAGCAATAACTGTCTGTGAAATAAGGAAGTTCTAACATAGTAACAACCATTTTAGAAGTCTCTGAGTCCTATCAGTGAGTTTGAAGCCTTTCCCAGCCCCTCCTGTTCCTGATGCTTTCCTCCTGCTAATTATTTCTTATTTATGCTTTAGGTAGCTTGTGTACATAGATTTGCTTGTGTGTGGCCTCCCCATTAGAGAGTGAGCTCCTTGAGGGCAGTGACCGTGATTTGCCTCTTTTGGTTCCCCAGCACACCTGGCAAGTACATTTAATAAGTGTTTATTGAATGAAGGACTGACTTAACCAGCTGTTTTCTCAGCTGAAAAAGTAGGGCATTCACAGGGGTGTGTCTAAGGTTAACCAGTTCTGATAAGAACCCATTATGGAATGCAAAGAGTTAAGAGAGCCATTAACAGAAAATCTGAAAACTGTTTCTAGAGTGAATGTTTTCTACTTGATAATGCATGTGCAGTGTTTGAATACAGTCTGATTACTTCCTGGTCTCTCCTGAGGTGACTTTCCCTTAGGAGTGCTTTCCTTGTGATCCAAAGGCTGTCTTGTTTGTAGATTATGCAATAACATCCTCTAAACATCTCGGAGCACGGTTTAGGGTCCACACTAATCTGTCATCTGTTTTGCACATTTTTGGCACCACTGTCCAGCAAACTGGACCTGCAAATGTGGATGAACATTGACCTGTGGCCAGAGGTTCAACAAGAAAGCCAAGTCTTTCTTTCCAATTTTGCACCAGGACAAAGTTTCCAGAAAAAAGGTTACCACCACTAGAGACAATGAAAGCCACATTGAAATCAGAAAAGAATAAAGACTGTGGGAATATTCTATTTTATTAGTGTGTCATATATTCTTACATTTGTGATAGGAGGCTTTTACAAAACTTGGAAAGACGTGACCAGGGAATCTCATAGAGAAAGAAGAAAACATTGTGTGCTGATTTTTACCCATTTTCCTTTCTGCATCTGAAAGTCTATCTTGATATTATCAATAAAGTGATTAGATAATGATAAGGGAAAAAAAAGCCTTCCTAAGAGCCACTGATTATTTCTTGCAGTAATTCTCACTGATGACATGAGAACAATGAACTGGGCTCTGTACAAAGGAAGAGAAATACATTGCGAGGGGAAATCCTTTTCTTCCTCTTCTCTTTCCATCTCACTTTCCTCTTCTTCCTCATCTTCTTCCTTCACTTTCTCCTTTTCCTCCTCCTTGATCCACCCACCTCCTCTCCCTTGTCCCCTTCTTACTTTGCATTGTTTGTATCTCATCCTGTAAAATCCTGGTGTGTTAGATGGCCACACTCTTCTCTAAGGATTGGTGAGGAAAGGGAATAAACAATTATCAAGTGCCAACTGTGTGCCAAGCACTGTGCCAAGTGCTTTTCAAATGTTATCTCATTTGACACTTACAATAGCCTGATGAGGTAGGTGCTTTTTTTGCAATTCAACAAACATTGCTTTCTTTTGATACAACAGCACAAACATTGATCTCACATTTTGGCTTACAATGTATTGCACAATTCAGAATAAGATTTTAAAAACTTCCTCTAGAAAAAAGTTGTTTCTTTATCTACTATGTTTCAACTATTTTTAATCATGCTAATCTGTTAAGGACAATTTTTAAAAATTTTCTCTTAGCTTGGCACATTAAAAAATTCTGGGTTCTAATCTGTCCACAATTTCCCAGAGATTATTTCTGTCAGTACCAGCCATTTCAAAGGTTTAGAGTACCTTCAATATTAAATATTCTTAACTCCTTGTTAATGAATTATCAAAGAAAAGATGCTCATTTGCTCACTTAGATTTCCTAATTTGCTCTTAAACTCTCTACCTACCCAGTGTCTCCAAGGGAAAACTTCACTTTCTACTTCCTGTGGCAACTCCGTCTTCCTTTCTCTTTTTGTGCTCATAACAAAAAAATGTAGAGAAAGATCCCAGCTGTGTGGGCACATCCCCAAATCTGCAGTCCTCATGCCTGTGTCTTTTCCAATAAGAAGAAAGTTCCCTTGGCAACCATTTTGCAGCATTACTAACTCCAACGAATTTGTTCTTCCCTTATTGGCCTTTGAAACCTGTTATTGTTCTCGTTTTTGTTTTTTAAGTTACCGTGCATAGAATAACAAAGATTAAAATTGAAACAATTCAGTTAAGCTAAAGCTGAATTCTTGGGAAAAATAAAAACCAAACCACATACACACAACAATGTTCCTTTTTCCTTCTCTAACCCTATTCTCCTCACATGTAGTTTTGCATGTTCAAAGTTAATGAGAGATTTCTTCCCAAGGAGAAAGGTTCCTTCATAGATGATTCTACTGCCTAGAGTTTCTAGAAAATTTTCTATGGCTTTCTTTCCACTTAGCAAATTGCTCAGGTTAGAAAAAAGTAGAGGTTTGTATTCCTGCAGAAATATTTATCTGTCTCTTCTTTGAGAGTTTTGCAAATTGAAATGATAAAGATGATGATGATGATAGCAGGAAGGTTATGAGAGCCACATTTATATAGATGTGTATGTATACATACACATATCTTACTAGTTGTATGTATACAAGTATACATACACACATACATATCTTACTAGTTCTATGACCCTGGGTAAGTCACTTAACCTTGTTTGCCTCAGTTTTATCATCTGTAAAATAAGCTGGAGAAGAAAATGGTGAATCATTCCAGTATCTCTGCTAAGAAAATTCCAAATGGGGTCATGAAAAGCCACATCCAACTGAAAAATATGTGTGTGTGTGTCTGTGTGTGTGTGTGTGTGCATGTGTGTGTGTGATTGAAAGGGCAGTAACACCTAGGAAAACCATGGAAATCCTCTAATAGGAAGTGGTAATTGAGTTGAGCCTTGATGGGAGCTGTAGGGACCCTAAGGACAGAGGTGAAGGGGGAGAAAGCATTCTAGGAATAGGGGACAGCCAGAAAAGTTATGGAAGCAAGAGATGGGATGTTGAATGGGGGGAACAAATATTAGCCCAGTTGTTAAAGAAATGTTAATGCACAATATGACACACCTTTTTCAGCCTAGAGCCAAGAAGAGAGCTTGTCAGTCAACGTCCTTCTATGTGGCTGAAACTCCCACAGCTGTGCCACCAAATACTTATAACGGAAACAAAGAGACACAGGGAAATACATGACTTGGTCCACCACAGATATTTCTGAGAAGTAAAACTCAACCAGTAAAAAGTACAACTTTTACCACAGTAAAGGAATGAACTGAGAAACAAATTCTAGCCACACCTGGTTGAAGGAAGCCAAGGAAAGAGGAATAAATTCAGTCAGTTCCTTCATATTTCCAGCAATATATCTACTTTTACCAGTAGTCCAATCGTACGAATGAGCTTCAGTCTTCGTGCCTATCTCTTATTGCCCCTTGTTTTCACTTCTTCTCCCCGTGGGACTAGGAGGGAAAAACACATCTCAGCCTCTGTTGTTGGTGTTGGTGTTAGTGCTGTTAAATCTCAGCCAAGTTTTATTCTCTTTTCTGCTGCTATGACTGCTGGGAAGGAAAAGACATCCCCTCCCTTTTCAACTCTTTAACTATTTTCCACCAGTTCTCTCCGCTCACCCAACCCTAAACCTTGCAATTTCCTTGGCCCAGGGGATGGGTAAAAATTCAAACTCCCAGAAGTTTATATGAGTCCAGCCTACTCCTCCCTCCCTTCCACGAGGTTCTTAGAGCTGTAAACTTCAAAAAGGTGGGAACTATAGCTACACTATCAATCAATCAACCAGAATTTATTAAATGCCTATTATACACTTGGCACTAGACTGGGTGTTATGGGAACAAAGACAAAAAAAGCAAATTTAGTCATTGCTTTCAAGAAGTTTACATTCTGGGGGATGAGGTGGGGAAAATAGCATGTAGAGATATACTTACATACATCTATATATTTATATACACAACAAATGTAAACTAAATCCAAATTAATTGAGGAAACTAGCAGTTTGGAGAAATAAAGTCTTCATGTAGAAGGTAGTGCTTGGAATAAGACTATAAGGAAGAACAGGATTCTAAAAGAGGAGTAAGGGCATCCCAATCTTGAGAGACAGCTAGCACAAAGTCAAAGAGACAAGTTGAGTGTGTGTATAAACAACAGAGAGAATGCCACTTTGTCTGGATCCTGGAAAGTAGGAAGGAGAATCGTGTAGAAAGGTAGAATGGAGCTGTTACTTTCAAAGGACTTTAAAGTCCAAACAGAGGCATTCGTAGGTTCTCCTGTATCATTTTATATAGAACCTATCCCCACAGGGTTTTTTGAGGATGTAGGTGTCCACCCTTTCACAGAGTCCATGTGGACTTTAGGGTTATTTGTTGCTCTAAGCTCCTCCTATGTGTGTTAATTCACATTTACCTATTTAAAAATATCTTGTTCAAATTTTGAACTTGTTGATAGTCTTTGTAAATTATCTCAATATTACAGTTTCTCTAGAGTTCAAGAAATGGTTTTTCCTACTTTTTCATTAATAAACATGAGCAGTAGGGAAGAGATCCCAAAATTCAGTCATATCTGGCTCTCTAGCCATGATAGAAGTTTATTTTCCCCACCCCCTCTAGGCTGTGGCACCAAAAGGTAAGTTAATTACAATCTTCTGGATTTCTTTTTTTTTTTTTTTTAGAGTAATTACAACTACATACCTCAGGCTTAAATTTGAATGAATAAAAGGAATGCCCTTTATTCAAAGCAGAGAAAGTATCTCATTATTCCCTGGAATGAAACCACCCCCATTATCTTTTAAACACTGCTCCTCTTGGAAGACATCCCTTAGAGTAAAAGATCTTTCCTTGCTCCAGAAAGTGCTCCAGAATTGGTCCTATGCCCTTAGTGATTTCATGCCAGCTCCATGGTGATTGTGCCCAGTGCTCTGTCCAGATCTGAAGAGTCACCAATGGAGAAGTCTGCTTTGGGTGAACATTTCCCGGTTCATTGTAGATTCAGTTCTAAAATGTATTTTAGGAATCATTTAAAAGAAAGTCTCTCATCGGTTTAGCAAGAAAACATTTAGATAGTCTTTTTTTACTTCCTTTGGTTTACTCTCCATATGAGTCTATAGTCACTGTAAACAGTAACAAAGAGACCAAAATAGGTCATATGATAGGTTCCAAAAATCTTTCTATATTAGTACCTGTGAATGAGGCCAATGCATTTATAAATGTGATGTGTTTCCAGTCACTCTATCCTATTTGGGAAAGGGACATATGTCTTATCAGAGTCAGTGGGAATGTCCATAGATTTGATCCACAGCGGAAAAAAAAAATCCTCCCTGTACTGTTCTGTACCTTCAAATATGTGGGTTCAAGGTAAGAACTAGAGTCAATAAGCCATTTGCTTATATTCTCTGTTCATAGATAAATGGGCCCACTATGTTTACGTAGCCGGAACATCAATCGGCTCTCTTTTTCCACAAAAACATGGCATAAGGCGTGTTGACCTGATGTGGCATTGACAACAGAGAAAGTGGAGTGGAGTAGACAGAGCCCTGAATTTGGAGACAGAGGATCTAAGTCCAAATTCCAATTCTCTTACTTACCCTATGAAAAGGGTCAGTTTGCTTTCTTGGCTTCCATTTAATCTAATAAAAAAATGAGAGATTTAGAAAAGCTTCCTCTGGATTTTAAATCCTATGACCCAAAAGAATAACTAGGATCATTAAATTATAGGTCTAGAGTTGAAAAATAACTCAAAAATCATCTAGTCTGATTCCATTTTCCAGATGAGAAAACTGAGTACCATGAGAGTAAAATGACTTGCTTAGGGTAATAAAGAAATTTTTCAGCTCTCCTAAATTCTTTTAACATAATATCATATGGTAATCCTGTCTATTGCTCTTAAGGAACATCCTAAACTATGGAAACATAACTCTGCCCAAGGGGGGAAACATTTTCTATTTCTTAAAGTCATCAAAACTTGATGTCTGAATATGTCACTATTACTCATCTGGATGCTTTCCCCTAGTACCTAATTTCACTTTTTTTGGTCATTATAATAACAGTTCTCATTTATATGGTGACCTTGAGATACAAGAAGCACTTTGCATACATTGTCTCAGTTGTAGTATGATAGAATGGGGAAAGCACTGGATTTTCTTAATATTAGATATTACTTACTTGATACTATTATGGAATAAGAATATCTAGGCTCACAAATGAGTTATTCTGTTTACTATCTGTATGACCATGAGCAGGTTACTAAGTCTAAGTCTTAATTTCTTCAGCTTTGGTATCTGGAGGTAGGAAAATGAGAACCGTCCCTCCCCTGCTAAGAAAAGTCAAAACTGTAAAAACAAAACAAAACAAAATGAAAAGAAATGAAAATTCTTTGTAATGATTTTGGAAGTGCCAGTAGAGGTAGCAAGTAGTGACCAGGTAGGTCAGTATTTCTCAGGTCAGGGCAATCCAAGTCCAGGGGCTAAAAATTTTTTAACATTCTGTACTGAGGGGCCAAAGAGAGAGGGCCCTGAAGATTCAGTGCTCTGAATCTCAAATCTCTGGGGGACAGGGTTAAGACTGGGGGGTGGAAGTCCCTGCAAGGACTCAGGCAACCATGATAAAATAAACCAGAACCAACCACAAAATTTAGCTGCATAGCAGACGGGCAGAGCCAGGTCCTTGCACAGAGCACCAGTTCAATAACTCAAGCTGGAAAGATGAATGAATAAATAAATACTAAGCATTGGGGGGAATGGGGGGATGGGGGAAGCACATTTAGAGATCATGCAAAAGAAAAGAGTAACTGTAAAAATTATAAGCAGACTCAAAAGGAAAAAAATGATTTTTTTTACAAAGACTACATGAATACCTAGAAGAAATAAAGCAAGGGAATTTTTTTAAAAGTTAGATAAAAGATCTTGAGGAAAAATTGAAAGACTAAATAGATCAGAAGAGAAAGTGGTAATGGAAGTCACCCATGGCCAGGAAAACAAGGGTAATCCAAACAAAATTCAGTGACTATGAGAAAGCAAAAAATAGTAAAGTAAAACCAAAATGTTGAATAATAAAATATAATGTAAGATATTTGATTTTTTTTAAGTTGACCTGGATAGGTCAAGGAGATATAATTCAAATATCTTTGGATTCCCTTAAAATCATGTGAATTTCTCCCCATTTTTTCCCACCATTTTTGAGGTGATATGCATCTACACCAGTATGTGTGTGTGTGTGTGTGTGTGTATATGTGTGTGTGTGTGTATGCATGTGTGTGTGTGTGTTGGGGGGGGTATATGAGTGTTGAATATTCCTTTGTATTTCAAAGTTCTTACTCAGTTCTGATCTTTTCATTTCATGAGAAATACAGAACTTCAATACTCTCTTACATTAAAAGTCTGTTTTGTTTTGTTTTTTTGCCCTGTAAAATTGTACTTGATTTCAGAGGGCACGTTATTTTTGGTTGTAAGGCTTTATCTTTTGGAATATTCTATCCCAAGTTCTTCTTTCATTTATATTATTAGTAACTACAGGTTTTGTGTGATCCTGACAGGAACGTGATATTTGAACTGCTTCTTTGAGGAAGTTTGCAGTACTTTTTTTTCCTTTTGATCAGGGTGGGGTTGTGGGAGGGGGAGAAATATATCTAGATTTGGGCTACAATATACCTAGTATTTTTTCTTTTGTCATTTCTTCCTGAAGGTAACCAAAGAATTCTATCTTCCCTTTGCCCTCTCATTCTAATAGATCTGTGAAAAGATGTAAAGTGAAATGAGCAGAATTAGGTAAACAATTTATTCAAAGACAGCAACGTTGTAAAGAAGAACTACCCTGAAAGACTTAAGAATTAGCATCCACCCAAAGACCAACCATGCCTCTAGAAAGCCTGTGATGAAGCATGTTATCAATCTCCTGAAACAAAGCATTAAGTGATGGACACAAAGTGCTGTAGGAGAAATACATTTGGGGGCATTGTCAGTATAGGGCTTTGATTTGGCTTGACTGTTTATTTGTTACAAGAGTGTTCTCCCCTTTTCAGTTATTATTTGGGGGATGAGATTGCAGGGATAACAGAGCTTAGTTAAGAAAACTCTGGGGAAATGAGTTCCCTAACTTCATCTTTTGACTAATCTGAAAAAAGTTTTTTAATTTTGTTTTTTTAAAAACTGTCTCACCCATCCTTCATGAAATAACAATGTGTGGGAATTGAAAAATGGTGTTATCTTTCACTGACTGCAAATCTGAAAGATTTCCTGAATGTCTATTACTATTGGAGCAGGTACTTATTAATCCAGAACTCTCTAAGTATTATAAAGCCTGCCATGTGGAAAAGAGATTACACTTCTGTTGGAGAGAAGGTGATTTCACTTCAATATAAGGAAAAGCTTCCTAATAGTCAATGCTATGTAAAATCAAAATGAGCTGTTAAGGAAGTGTTGTGTTCTTCATCAAAAAAAGGTCCTCAAAGGGAATCTGATGGCCACTTCTCAGATTAAGGAAAATCAGATGGTAGGTATGAGTTAAAATAGATCATATATATATCATCCAGCTTTGAGATTCCATCAATGCAAAACTCTATTAGACATGATGTAATCTTTCTTTGATGTTTAAAGGCACCTCAGATCACTTGCGGCCTCTAGTTCACCATTATGAATATCAATTTTTATTAAACAGTATTAAACATCTATCAAACAGTACTGTGAAAATATTCTGATTATTTGCATTTTTTATTCCTTGAGAGTATGAATAAGCAGTAATTAGCTCAAAATGTAAACAAACTAAATATAAACCTATGTATAAGATTTAGACTGTCCTGTTTTTATCATTGTCTTGAAATGCTATTTAAATCCTTCATAATTATGAAGCAGCCTCACTGAGTGAGAACAGGACTTGATTTGGAGTCAAGATCTGAGATCTGATGGGGGATCATTTCCTAAACAGCTGTGTCAGCTTGGGCAAATCATTTCCCTTTTCTGGATCTTTGTTTCTTCATCTTTAAATTAGGGCAATGAAATGGGGGCAGTTAGGTGGTGCAGTGGATAGAGCACCAGTGCGGGAGTCAGGAGGACCTGACTTCAAGTCTCATCTCAGACCCTTGACACTCACTAGCTATGCAACCTTTTGGTCAAGGCACTTAACCCCAATTGCCTCATCCTGGGTCATCTCCAGTAATCCTGGTGAATATCTGGTCCCTGGATTCTGGTGACCTGCACAGCCCTCCCTCACTCAAAACAAAGTCAAATGCAAGTTATGTCATCATTTCTCTGATGGCATGGTCTTCTTTGGCAACGAAGGATGAACACACAGGGCCATGAATTATCTTTTCTCCTCCTGAACTATCTTTAAGGCCAAGTTTGTTTCTGCAAATTAACCATATTCTTAAATTTCAGGAATGACATTTTCCTTGGTGTAACCTCCTTAGTACCTAGAATTGTATAGAGTTCATGGCTATTTTTGGTAGAAGAACAATATCAAGAAAATGTTGCAGAATAAGGTGGTCTCCCAGTCAAGAAGACCTTTGTTAAGTCCTACTTCTGACACATACCAGAAGTGTGACCTTAAGTAAGCAATCTAATCTCCAAGTGCCTCCAGAAAACTCTAAGACTGTATATTGTTAAGAAGGTGCTACATTCCACTGGTAGAAGGAACGCCTCACCAGCAAATCCCTGTACCAAGGAAATCACAAATATTATAACAATAATATGAATAATGGTAGTGATGATAATTAATAATAATTTGTACTTATGCGGTGTTTTGAGGATTGAAAACACATTAAGCACATGATCACACTTAATTAGAGATAGTTTCATGTAGTGGATAGGGTACAAGACTTGGAGTCAGGAAGGCCTGAGTTCAAATTTCACCTCAGACTCTATAATGGATGAACCTAACAAGTTACTTATGCTCTCTCTCCTTTGGTTTCCTCATCTGTAAAGTCAAGAGGTTGCGTTCAATGCCCTTTGAAGACCCATTCAGTTCTAAACCTATGATTCTGTTCTCACAGTAAGCCTGGGAAGTAGGCTTCATAGGCTTCATGGGAGCCATTGGTTTATACCAGAATAATTCTTGAGATTTCTTTTCATGCTCTTTATTTTGATCCATAACCAAGGAAGTTCTCTACCTGTGGATTACTAGTGCTCTAACTTTGTAGAGCATGCCTTTCCTGTCCTTTCATCCGATGCTTCCTCCCCCAGGCTTCTCTGGCATCGGCTCCCAGTCACTATGGTGTTTCAGCTTGGGCTCTGCCCCTGGGCGAGGAGCAGCTGCTCTGTCCCCTTTGTTGAGCTCAGTAATACTGCACACACAGACTTGGCAAAAGAGAAGAAATCAGGGCAAAGTGGGAGGGCTTGGATGGGAAAACTTACTTTCCTATTCTAAAGCTGAGACAGTACTTTTCGACACCTCACAAAGCCATGGGTTCAATACTAGACGCAGACTTAGGGTGACTGCACACTAATGGCTGAATGCCTTGAATGCAGCCATGGGCCTTACATCTCATTTGGCTAGGAAAGGGAGCATTGACTGGGCTGTTGGTGGCCGCACCTGCTCCTTTGTATACATGTTACCAAGATCTTTACCATCCACCTTGGTCCAGAAACAGGCTGCCAAAGCCATGTGATCTATAAGTCTTGGTTTAATTACAGCAGAAGGGATTTAAGTGAGACATTAGGAAGAATCATCTCATTGTTGAGGATGTGAGGTCCAGGAACTTATTCCCAAGGGAAAATTTTTTCTCTGGAACTTTTGAAGAAAGGGATAAGTAGTTAATCTGTGGGAGATTGTTTTAGTGGCTTGAATAGTGGAAAGAGGGACTGTCTTGCAGTATTTGAAGAACTCTCAGCTGAAAAACGGATTAACTTTCCTCTGCTTGGGAAAGCAGAATTAGGAGTCATGTGTAAAAGTAACAAAGAAGCTAATTTCAGCTAGGTGTAGGGAAAACTGCCTAATATTTGAGCTCTCTGAAAGTGGAATGGGCTATTTAGGAAGACTGTGAATCTCTCCTCACTGGAGGTCTTCAGACAGAGGTTCATTATCCACTAGTATAAAATTCTGTTGGTGGACTTCTAATTCAGGTGTGGGATAGAGCAATTGGTCTCTGAGGTCCAGTCTGTCATTATCTCTTCATGAACTGAGCTTCAGATGAGGCACCAGGAGTTCAATTTTAGCTCCATCTCTTCCACTAGGTAGCTATGTGACCTTGTACAAGTCATTCAGCATCTCTGCAAAAGGAAGGTGGCAAAGGAAGTAGATGACCAGGTGCCTTCCTGCCCTAATAGACAAGGGATTTGAGGGATCTGCCCTTGCATTAGTCTTTTCGCTTTCTTTGTGTACAGTTCCAAAGTAAATCAGTAATTGGAATATAATGCCAACATCACATGGTGATTGACTCCATCTTTTCCACAGCACTTGGACTGGTTGAAATGATGTAACTCCAGGCTATTTAACTTGTATCTAGCCCCATACCATGCCTATGTAAGTCACAAAGTAAATGATTTTCGATGCTAGTATGAATGTGCCAGGGCAACTAGATGATGTAGTAGATAGAGTGCCTGGAGTCAGGAACACTCATCTTCCTGAGTTCAAATCTGACCTCAGACACTTACTAGCTGTGTGACCCTGGGCAAGTCACTTAACCCTGTTTGCCTCTGTTTCATCATCTGTAAAATGAGTTGGAGAAGGAAATAGCAAAACCACTCCAGTATCTTTGCCAAGAAAACCACAAATGGGGTCACAAAGAGTCAGACACGACTGAACAACAAGTTAATTTATCAAGAACCTGACGTAACCGTGAGAAAGTTTAGTGCCAAGTAAATAGTCCTATCTTACAAATGAACAAACTAAAAGGCCATCCATCAGAAAATCATGGGAAAGATCACAAAGGCCCAATACAGTAGCTTATTTCATACTTGGAATTATATCCCGGAATAGAGGGGGTAGTACAACCAAGTACCAATCCCCTCTGAAAAGAAAAAGTCATCAAAAGAACAAAAACAGACTTAGGTGCCAAGCATAATGGTAATTTGATCATTTCAGTGTGTGATGATTTAGTGGCCCTATGGCAATATTGATATATTGACTTGTGCTCTAGCTGCATAGGAAGCTATATAGAATGTCTTTGTAGGTAACTAAATTTTGTACTGTGTATATGAACAGGCAATTGTATACTGATATACATATACTTATTGTATACATATAAAACATGTAATAATATATATAACAATATGCATAACTATATATAACACTGCATAATATGTGTGTTTTACATATATATGTTGTATATATCATCATTATATGTATATCAGTACAGAATTTGCCTATTAGTGTATACAGTACAAAATTTGGTCATATATATATATGTATCTTTATGGATGTGAGTGTGGGTATAAAATTTATCTGGAGATCACTTATCAAAGAACTTCAACTTCCTAGAATAAGAAGGAAGTAAAAAAAATTCTAACTAGAGATCACTAAATACATACTCTAAAATTCACACACCTTATTCAAAAAAAGAGGTTCTTTGGCCCCCATTAAGCATCTGCTTAACATATTTTAAACGCAATTATGACAAGCTTAGTTAACTAGTTTCTGGACCTATGAAGTCCCCTATGAGAGGGGGAAATAGGGAAAAGCCAGAAAGATTCATGGCAGCAAGAAGGAACAACTTAGACATGGTGTAGTGGGGAAAGGAGGGAGAAGTAGAAAAGAGATGGTTATAAAAATTAAAAATCAAATACAAAATCTCAGAAAGAAAAGCCCCTGAGCCCTTCTCAGCAATACAATGATCTAAGACAAGTACAAAGGACCCACAAAGGAAAAATCTGTATGTATCCAGATGAAGAACCGATAGAGTGTGAATGCAGATCGAAGCATATTTTTTTCCACTTCATTCTTTCTCATAGTTTTTTTAATCTGTATCTCCTTTCACAACTGTAACCAATATGGATTTTTTTTTACATAATAGCACATGTATAAACTATTTCAACTGCCTATCATTTTCAGAAAAGGGAAGAGGAGGGAGAGAGAAAATTTGGAACTCAAAATCTTATAAAAATGAATGCTGTAAATTTTCTCAGCATGTAAGTGGGAGGAAAAACAAAATACTGCTGAACTTAAAAAAGAAGAAGATGCCCTTGAGATTATTTATTGTGTAGTTAAATGGGACAAAGTCATCAAAAAAAGAAGTTTACATTCTGCTTAGTATACATATTTAGAGATAAGAAAATGAATGTTATATTTCAGAAAGATTTTTGCCCTTAAATACTGTTTTTTAAAGCATTTTTTTGTGTTTTTAAGGGATAAGTTTTACTCATCAGGAAAAGTTACTTCTTGACCTCCTCTCTGACACGGTGCCAGGTATTCAAAGTAGAAACTCTTAAGTCCCAAAGCTGCACAGGGTTGGGGATGGGAGGGAGTAAATGGCAGCTAAATGGTAGTAGATTCAAGACCAGAACCCATATCTGAAACCATTTAGTTTTGTGCTCCTTCCATTACACTATTTTGACTCTAGAACTACCAGTCATCTGCTATAAACAAGACCATTGGCCTCAGTTTCCTCTTTATAAAATAAGGAGGCTAGACTACATCAGGAGTTCTTAACCTTTCTGTGTATGTCATGGACCCCTATAACAGACTGTTAAAACCTATGAATTCCTTTTCAGAATAATATTTGAAATACATGAAATAAAATATATAGGATTACTTAAAAAAATTTTGAAATACAAATAAAAAAATTGTTTAAGTTCATAGATGTCTAGGTGTTCTCTGAGGACCATTCTAGTTCTGTTTCTATGATCTTAGAACCCTAAGATATGTCATAAACACATTAAAGGCTCATAAAATGTTAGGTAGGTTATGCTGAAGGAAGACATCACTGTTAGGTATTCCCTAATCAACCTGAAGAGAGAGTACAGAGGGTAGGCTCAGAGGCAACTGAAAGGCAACACCTCATACAATATGAACATGACCATACTGTTTGGATTTCAGGGCCTAAGGCTGCCTCCTCTTGACTGGAATCAGTCACCATCTCTGTGGTCTATAAAAGATAGGAGACCCATCTAGGTCACATTTTTTTTTCCACTAGAATTTTTTTTTTTTTGTCTTTAGGAGTTCTTTTTTTCCCTTTCCCCTTTTGACTCCTTCTAGAATTCAGTAAGCTAACCCAAGAACTGTAATTATACAAAGCAGAAGTATATATCAGTAACACTAAAAAGGTCATTCATGAACAATGCCTGTGAACCCCAATTCCTCTGGGGATTTCTTCATGTGATGTGTTCTTTTGAGAAAGAAAAGGCTCATCTATGTTAGTGGTGTCAAACTTAAATAGAAACCCACTAAACCACATGTACAGATCCCTTCCTTCCCCCACCCCCATATTGACTTAGAAAAACCACACACGAACATGATATATGTTCTATGACATTTTAATTTATGTCATTCAATATTTCCCTAATACATTTAATCTGGTTTGAGGACACTGGGGAATGTTGCTGCTACATTGTATCCAAGGGCCTCACGTTTGACATCTCTGACCTACATGGTCTCTACATGATGCCCTACATGGAAAGCAAAACCTGTGAGAAATTCATACAGTA
Organism: Bettongia penicillata ogilbyi; assembly: GCA_023548195.1. Taxonomy (NCBI): domain Eukaryota; kingdom Metazoa; phylum Chordata; class Mammalia; order Diprotodontia; family Potoroidae; genus Bettongia; species Bettongia penicillata. The sequence goes on along the minus strand of JAJHZJ010000413.1, from coordinate 14,449,544 downwards.
TAGGTAGGATGAGAAGTGACTTACTTTTTCAGAAACCCTCAAAGTATGTTTACCTTATTGACGAGTTTAAACTACAGTGGTATAATAACTCTTTGAAAGACTGTGTAGGATGCTATGGGGAAAGACTCACCAGAATAAGAAGGGGTCACCCCAGTAACACAAAGTTCATTTCTCTTCCAGTAAGCATTCAGGGACTCTTGTGAGTCCTAAAAATCATACACAGTTTCTATGAAGAGAAATAAAAAGCTGTTCCATACCCAACACTCATACCTCAAGTCCCGATTAAGGGAGCTGGGGATCCTGCAGTCCATGTTGGGGGAGATCTAGATGATCTATGTCTAAGCTATCTTTTGAAGATTTTCCTGGATTAATTCCATGGAATCGAAGCTAAAAACAGACACAGGCTCTCATGTCCAGACTCTCCAGGATCAAACATACATAGTTGGAGAGGGATGGGGGGGAGAAAAGGGAGGATCCTGAGTCATGGATTATATAAACTTAAACTTTTCCAGAAGTTAAAAAAAACTCATTATTAGTTTGGCATTATCTGTGACTTCTACCTTGGTCTGAAAGAGACGGTATCTAAAGATTTTCAGGAAAGGTTTTATTCCCAGTTCTAACCTTCCCTAATACATCTGGCATTCATTCATTTATTAATTCACTATTTATCAAATACTTCTTAAGTACATATGTTTTATAGTAAATTGTGCTCTAATATCAGATAAGCAGTTGCTAGTTATTTTTTATTTTAGATGAGGACATAGCATATTACATAGGTCATACTTCCGTTACATTTTGGTACTTTCTATTCTCACCATGGTAAGAAAAGCAGTAAGACTTCCCTTCCTAATGAATTGATAGAACAAAAGGCACAGGTTACATCTCTCTATTTGGTTTCTTTTAAAGCAAGGCCAAATGTTTTGTTTTGGGTTTCTTTTTTTTGTAGTATAGAACCAAATCCATTTGGGCAATCAATGAAGCCCATAATATTCATCAGTATGCTTTAAAAAAATCAACCAAACTATCTGGTTGTAGTTTTGAGAATGGTGGAGAAAAGCTTGGCTCCGTTGTGATTTGACCAGCACAGATTCATGTATTCACCCTTCTCAGCTGCTAAACCTAATAGGCATTGTTTAATGGTCTCACAGTGTCCCATAATTTGGATCACAATACGGAAAAAGCTAGTCATCTGGAGAAGAGCCTGGCCCTCCACAGATTCACTCCAAATTAATCTGCATTTTATTTTCTTTTCCTTTTTTTACTTTAAATGTCCAAGCCAAAATCAGAGAACACCAACTGCTTCTTAGCGGAAATAAGGTCAGGTTATAAACCTTCAAATGATGTAGTCCAGAGAAAAGAGAAATTATCTTTGTGGAAACCTGGGAACTACTCTCTGAGGAAGTTACAACACAGCTGTGTGTTGGGCTCTCCCCATATCTAAGCTCATCATGTCTAGAGATCTCCAGATTTTCCCTATTAAGCTAAAAGAGCCCCCCCAGAAGCGTGCTCATTGACATTGAAAGATGCAGCAGTACCAGAACAGGGTAACCAGGAGAGCAGGAAGACTGAGCATCAAGTCTGACCAAAAATCACTTGAAGGAAATGGGAATGTTGAACCTAAAAGAAAGAAAACTTAAGGGTAGCATTACAACTGTCTTGGAGTATTTGAAAGATTGTCACATGTGGGACAGATAAATAGATAAAGCAGACTAGTACGATGTTGAAAAGGTATGGAGACTGAGACTGGGCCTACTCATTATTTGACATTTTCAGGTACCGTGAAAGTTACGTACTAGTTATGCAGGTAGTGCTGCATAACTAGATATTCAGAAAATGTTAACAATAATAACAATAACTAACATTTATAGGGGGTTTATGATGTATGCAGCACATTACAATTATTATATCATTTGACCTTAACAACCCTAAGAGGAAGGTGTGATTATTATCCCTATTTTACAGATAAGGAAACTGAGGCAGAGTTTAAATGGCTTGTCCAGGATCACACAGTTAGTAAATATCTAAAGTCAAATTGAAACTTAGATTTCCTGACTCCAGGTCCAGAGCTCTAGGCACTGAAGCATCTAGTTACTGTTACAAGAACCAGAAGATGCTTTTCAGTTTCGCAAATAAATATTCTATGGAGGGGCATAAACAAGGATCACACAGAATGAGAAGGTATGGAAGGACTCTGATCTGCAATGTTGCAGAATATATTGACAGATCCATTATGGAGTCACTGAATTATCAGTTCTTCTTTAGTTTTTAGGATTCTTCCTCACTGTTATGTAGCTTATAGAATACACACATGATATATAGTTATCCTTTCCATATAGCAGGGACTAGAGGTGTGAAATCCCCATGATCTAGAAAATCTGCCTAAAATTGTTTTACCTTCCCTTCATACCAGAGAAGAAGTCTGAATTTTCCCTTTTTCTTTTATGGAGGGTTTACAGTACCTTTTTGTGAAATTTGGGTTAAGTATGTGATCATAGGTTCTGTACTGTCTGCTGGCCTTTGTGTGTTATCTGTGGCTTCTGCAGAACTATCCCCAAATTTCTATTTAATTAATTGTACCAACCCACAATATATCAAAACTGCGATGGGGAAATTTGTGATGTGGAAGGGATGACTATACTCAGTATCCCTCTCTTTGGATCTTAGATTCAAATGTTTAGAATCCTAGGTTAGATTTTATCTTTTTTCTACCACCAGTAGGTGCATTAACAGAATATTAGAAATTGTCAAATGACCTTCCCTCAATTGGACTTGAGCTTGAGCAGGTTAAAAAACATCCCTATGAACTGGAATTGCTCCCCACTGGATTCAATTGCTTCCTAACTATTAGTTTTGTCCAAAAGTGTAGTGGGCTGCTAGGGAAGTAGTGGTTTTCCCTCAGTGGAGGTCTTGAAGCAAAGACTGGATTGACTATTTACCAGGTATGTTGTGGAGGTGATTTTGGTTTAGATGGGGGTTGCCTCTGAGGTCCCTTCCAACTCTACAACTCTGCTCTTTGATTTGAATGTGTCCTGTTGGTCTCAGACTCAAGAGGCTAATTCCTGGTCTCAGGCAGATGGTCCCAAAGTTATCTCATTCCAGAAGAATTGACTATCATTTTTCAACTCATCTCCATAGAGAAGAGGAGCCAAAGGAACGAAATGAAATAAAATTTGTAAATGTGCTGCAACATGGGAGATATAAGACAAACAGCTTAGTCCTTCACAAATCTGAAATTAATCTCAAATTTAACATCAATAATAAAAGGGAAAGTCTCCTGAGGCTTGACAATAGGGACAGCCTTTATAAGAAACGTACAATATATCACATTGGAAGGCTTTTCGTTTTTTTAACTTCTTGGGAATGAAATACTACGTTGTTTTTTTTTAAATAGCTAATTGTGTAAGATCCTTTCAGACATGGTTTCCTCTGTCTATTTGTATTTTTTCTTTGGTGAACTTTATTTATCTCTCTGTCAAAGTATTAATTAATGTGGGTCTTTGCTACAGATAAATGAAAAGCATGTGTCTACCAGACACAGATGCATTCCTCTTCTTTAAAATAGCTGACTCTCCACTTCATCCAATGGGAAAGAGCCTCTATCAATTTTCAGCATCCCCCCATCATGTGTGGAAGAAACTCTAGGGAGTGAAGAACTCACTGCCCCAAGGGGTAGCATCCAGGGGACATTCAGTGGGAGGACAGAAAGCTAGAATAAAGTCATGAAAGGATATAGATATAGCTGAAAGCTCCCTTCTCTGAGCTTTCATTTCTTCATTCACAGTCGGCTTCACAGGATTTCTTCTTTTGTGAAAAGTGTTTTGCAAGCCTTAAAGAACTATGTAAATGTGGGTTATTGTTATTTGGGAGGCAGCTAGGTGGTGCAGTGGTTAGAGCATCAGGCCTGAGTTCCTGAGTTCAAATATGGCCTCAGACACTTAATAGCTCTGTGACTGTCTGCCTCAGTTTCCTCATCTATAAAAATGAGCTGGAAAAGGAAATGTCAAATCAGTATCTTTGCCAAGAAAACCCCCCCCAAGGGGTCATAAAGAGTCAGATACAACTGAAATGACTAAAGAACAATTATTGTTATTAACTTTTATTATTAAATGACCAGTTGCTTTCTTTACTTGTTAAAGTAAAGCTAAAGTACCCTCTCTAACTCCTGAACTGAATTCGTTTCTCTTTGAATTATTTGGAGCTTTTTTATACTTGCGTAGAATAGAAAGACAACTTACCAGGGCCGGCAAGCTCTAAGCCCACTCATCCCTCCTTGCTCAATACTCAGCCACTAAGTTGATTAGACTCTTCATTCTAATGCTTAATTGGGTCATTAAACCTCCATCCTATTGTCACAGGGACTACTTATTTTATGATAAAATCTAAAAGGTGATTGATTATATCTTTTATTGCAAAATTATATGAGGCCAATGTAGTTAGAAAATGAGGGGTTGATTTGAAATCAGATTTGGATTCAAAGCTTGTGTGACCATGGGCAAGTCACTTAACCTCCTTGAGCCTCAGTTTCCCCATCTGTAAAAGGAGGAGGATGGACTTGTTGATCTCTAAGGTCCCTTCCAGCCCCCAATTGCTTCATAGGATCCTATGAGTCTATGAAGTGACTTAGCCTCTTTTGTGTCTGTTACCCAGGATCACACAACTAGTGAGTGTCAGAGGCAGATTTTTTTAAGTGCTTTATTTTCATTTTCCTCCAGTAACATGTAAAAACAATTTTTAACATTCATTTTCAAAACTTTGCATTCCAAATCCTCTCCCTCCCTCACCACCTCCCTCATTGAGAAGGCAAGCAATTTCATATAGGTTATACATGGATGATCATGCAAAACATATCCATAATAGTCATGTTGCAAAAGAAAACAGACAAAAAAATAAAGTTTTTTTTTTAAAAAGTATGCTTCAATCTGTATTCAGACACCATTAATTCTTTCTCTGGGGATGGATAGCATTTTTCATAAGTCCTTCAGAGTTGTGTAGGATTGTTACATTGTTAAAAATAGCTAATTCATTCACACCTGACAATCTTACAACATTGCTGTTACTTTGTACACATTTCATTTCACTTTGCATCAGCCCATGTAAGTCTTTTCAGATTTTTCTGAGAGCTTCCTGCTCATCATTTCTTATAATAGACAGTGCTACTTTTCAGAGAAAATCTAGGACCCTCCCAAAAGGGGGGAGCAGGAAAAGAGGAAGCATATATATAGCTCATACAGTATGCAACAGTTTATTACTAGTCATAAAAAAAAATGACAGTACTCATTAACAGAACAGTTTAAATAAGACTTGGTAACTAACTTACAACTGCTGCTGTAGTAGGTTGAGGAGCTAGCCTTTTAAGTCTCATCAGAACATAAAGAAGTTTTGCAAAACTCCTAATTAGGCATGATACATTTTACTTCATTGTTCAGTCAAATTCGTTCTTAGCAGTCAATCAATAAGCACGTATTAAACACCTATTGTATACCAAACACTATGCTAAGTGCTAGAAGTACCAAGAAAGTCAAAAGACAGTCCCTGCTCCCAAGGAGCTCACAGGCTAATGGAGAAGAGAGCACAGAAACAACTATGTACAAACAAGACATAGACAGGATAAAATGGAAATAATCACCAGAGAGAAGAGATTAGCGTCAAGGGAGAGCAGGAAGGCCTTCTCATAAAAGGTGGGATGCTACCTGGGACTGGAAGGAAGCCCAGGAACCAGGTGGCAGGGATGGAGAGAGAAAATTCCCAAGCATGGGAGAGATGCAATAAAAAAAATAATAAAGTCAAGGGATGGAGTGTCACATCTGAAGGAATAATTCAGTCTCACTGGATCACAGATTACTGGCAGAGTAAGATGTAAAAAGACTAGAAAGGTAGGAGGGACCTAGGTTGGGAAGGGCTTTGAATGTCCTTCCCTGGCCTCTCTCCCCAGGACATCATACTGCCTAACATGACTCTTTCTGTATCCTTTTCTCCTTGTTATGTCTCTCCACTCTCAAAGCAGATGCTCCTCCTGCCATCAAACACTGCCACTTCAAAGGACCATGTTAGTGGACCCCTATGCCATAAACACTGCTGCAGACTTCCAGACATTTTAAAAACCACAAGGTTACCACCAGTTGGGCAGATCCACTATGGAGTACAAATTCACCCAAGATCAGCAAAGAACAAACACAAAGAGATGGACCTCCATGTGCTCATGGCTACTTACATAGAGGTCAGAGACAAAACAGTCCTTTCCCACACCACCTCTCAGAGTCAGCTCAAAGTAGTCTACATATTTCATAGCAGGTACTTTCATGTGGGAAGTTGCTCAATAAATATTGGGAAAATAAATGAATGCCTTTCTAGAATTCTTGTATCATCAGAAGCTACAATCTCTGCTACACAATGATTATGAGGAAAACCCAGCCAGAGAACTTTAAAGCAATGGAATGATCAATCCACTACATATAGCTGCCTCCCAAGGTCAGGGGCAACTGAAGCAACCAAACCAAGCCAGGTTGGTTCAGTCAGTTCAGTCAAAGGACTGAATCATATAGGAAATGGAACTATTAAGTGTAGCAGTGCCTCAGTTTCCCATGTACCAACTCTGCTCATGCCCTAAAGCAAAAGCATCCTGCCCTTTTCCATTGGTACACTTCGTCTCCAAAGACAGGTCCTTCAATAAAATGTAACCTCCTTGAGGGTAGGAACTATTTGCTCTTGTCCTTGTATCAAAGCTCAATAAATTTTGGTTCAATCGAATGAAATTCCACCATATTTTCCTTAAAATATTTCCCAGGCTTTTCTGTTCTGGGCTTTCCCCACTATTAATGAAGTTGATCTAAACCACAAATTAATGAAAATCACACTTGTGAAGGAATATCAGGCTAAATTATTTTCCCCCCTTAGAAAAACTAGAAAGAATCTAATAAGGTTATGTGATATAGTGGATAAAGCCTTGACCTTGGAGCCTGTAAGACCTTGCATTTGGATTCTTCTTCAGGCAATTGCTTATCTGTGTAAGCCTGGGCAAGTGATTTTAACCTCCAATGTTGAGTACCATATTTCATCCAACAGTCTCCACAGATTTTATGAAAATACGTTTTGTGCAAAAAAAAAGTGGGGTGTGGCCATTATGTGAAGCTTTAATGTCAGTTTAATTAAAAATCATTTATGACTAAACTGTATCTTTGGCAGACAACTAAACAGTTTAGCTGAGTTCGATTCAAGTGTCACCATAGCATACCATATCACATGACTTACTCGCCATCCTGCCCACTCCCCTTGCTCCTAAGGCTCTTCATTGGATTGATGGACAATACCGTTAGTAGTGCAGCGCTCTAAACAAACCACACAAGTCAGCTGTCAAAAATATATTAATAATGCCCATTCATTGAGAATGCTGGGCTCATAATGCACGAGAGATAGATGTATCCATATGCCACTGGTGAACACATCGTCCCTGTTTACCTTCTAAGCAACGTGAGGAACAGAATTATACCATGCGACAATTATGCGATGAAGCGTTATAAACCAATATGTGGACCGGAAAAAAAAAAGAGTGCGACAAATTATGTGGTGGCGAGGATTATGCGGTGAAATTCACGAAGAGCAGAAGAGTATGAAGACACCGAGAAATCCAGGGGTGCAGAGAGCAAACCTGCAAGTCTGAGAGCCATTGAGAGTCAAAGGGAAAGATTCTATTGCCCAAAGAGAAGAATCACTGAATTGAGCATCCTTTCATGCAGCATCCACGGCATCGCAAGCCTCTCTCCAATGTTTGGCCTGCGGGAATTTGCAGATTTACCAACACCTCTCCCAGATTAGCTGATGCAGAGGGCTGGTCCCACTGAGAGGGCAAGTTCTGCTAACCTTGCAATGAGCTCAGCGCTTCCCTGTTCTCCGCAGCCTGGGTGGCCATTGTTTCTCACTCAGCCAGGCAGACTCCGAGCCGAGAATACAATAACAGCCTCTGGGTGCATCCCGGGGGAGGGAAAAGGAAGTAGGGACGATGGTGGGAAGGAGAAGAATAGGGAAGGTGCAAGATGTTTGGCTGACCTTCTTCATCCAGATTAATCCTTTTCTTTGTGTGACTCAAACTAATTTGACAGCTATGAAAGAAAATTGTTCTCTTTTTTTACCAGACCCTGACAAATTTGTATGGTATATTTTTATCCTTAGTGTGTGCAGATGTCTAATGCGTTCCTTTTCTTCTGATTACAGATGCACACATTTAACTTTTCCTTTTTTCCCATACAAATGAAGGAGATGAAGCACCAAGCAACTCATTTAACCACAGTAAAATCATAAGTCAGTGACCTGACTGTGGTATTTAGTACTCAGTCTAGTAACCCATGTTGAGTTTGGAAGCTTTATGTCATTAACCTTTTCCCTGTAGCCAATGATAATAACAGCTAGCATTTATATAGTGCTTTAATATTTGGGAGCTCTTTGCCCAGGGGTGGGAAACCTGTGGCCTCAAGGCCACATGTGGCCTAGGTCCTTGGGTGTGGGCTTCTGACTGAGTCCAAGTTTTAGAGAAGAAATTCTTGTATTAAGGGGATTTGTTCTGGGAAGTTTGTATTCAGTCAAAGGGCCACCCTTGAGACTCTAGAGGGTCACAAGTGGGCTCGTAACTACAGATCCCCCAGCCTTGTGAGAGTCTTTGCTGGTTATTGCACTTGATCCTTACAACAACTTTGGGAGGTAGAGGTTTATCCCCATTTTACAGATGAGGACACTGAAGCAGAGATTATGGGTCACAAAGCAATTGAGTGTTGGAGGCAACATTCAAACTCAGGTCTTCCTGACTTCAAGATTTGCATTCTATGGACTTTATCCTCGAGTTATTTCTTGTTACATGTCCCAAGAATATGTCACTGAAAATGTTTTCAGAAGGAAACAATGGGCACATAATAAACCTTTCAGAAAATCTTCCAATGCCCCAAATTATACAAACCCTTTACAATGAAACTCAGTCATTTTTTTAAAAAGTAACCATTCACACTAGAAAAATAAAATGGGTGTAAAATATATGTGTATGTGTACATATGTACATATTTTGATACAAAATTAATTAAATGAACAACATATGTATACACACATAGAGAAGTGTGTATTATAACATATATGTCTATATATAGACATATATGATATATATCTCATCTTCTATTCGCTACCTGGGACCTATGAACCCCCAAAATGGGAGAGTGTTCAGGGTATCTGTGAATTTAGTCAGGAAAAAATATAACTTTATTTCAATATAATTGGTTTCCTTTGTAGTTCTATCAATTTTATTTTGTGCATTTAAAGTATTATTCTGAGAAGGGATCCACAGATTTCACCAGACTGCTAAAGGGACTCATGATACCCCAGAAAAAAAAAAAAGGTTAAAGATGTCTGCACTACATAGAACAGGGAAAATTTGGGTTTAAGCCCTGATTCTGAAATACCCTGGAATGACCCAAGGTAAATCACTTAAATTTTCAGGGCCCCAAGTATTTTACGGTATTCTGGAGCAATCCAACTATTAATTTTTGATCATGATACACTAGCAGTGCCAAACTCAAATAAAAAGGATCCCTGTGGGCTCCATATTAGCATAGAAAACCACAAATTAATATTACCTATGTAGCATTGTATTTTCATTTATTTTGTTTATTATTTCCCAATTTCATTTTAACAGAGTATTTGGGAGAATTTGGAGCTGCACCTATGGTTTATACCTCAGAAATTACTACAAAACAGGTTTAATATTTTGCTGATTGTTTAGACCTAAGAAAATGATGGAGAAAATAGCTTAGAAAGGTGAAATGATTTACTCAAAATGACCCAGCCGGTGTCAGAGGTGTAATTTGAGCCCTTGGCACCCACCTCCAAGTACGGTGGTCTCTCCACTATATCATGTGGCTGAATATTTAATTTTGCATTTGCTATTCTAACCATCTATTTCCATGACAGAATGTTCTGGAACATCACCATTCCAAAGGAAGAAATGCCAATTTTGTGGTCTATTTTGTATCTGAATCACTGAATACTCTTGCTTACTTGATGTCCAAGTCCAGTAGAAAATCCCTTTGGTTTAGACTTTTGCTCTGTGATTATGTCTGAAAAGATGACCAAAATTGCTACTGATGCGTTCCAGTTCAGACTCCTTGGTCTTGGGGTCTCCTTACACTGTTTTCTTTTGGGAGCCTTCATAATCCTCAGGAGTGGGGGCGGGGAGGGGGTAGGCCACAAAGTTTCATTTTCCCTAGCAGCTAAGTAGAATCGGGTCCCTCAACTTTGGGGGAGATAGAGGCTGTCAGAAGAAGCTCTTTCTTTATTTGTCCCTGTCCAGTCAAAAAGTACTTGCAGGTTAAATCCTGAGGGGATTTTTTTTAATCTGGCACCCTATCCTTCCTCCTACACCTTCAGAGCAATGATGAGGGCAAGACCACTGGTATTTTTCTCAAAGTACAGGATTTCTGAAGAATGGAGAGCATTTGTGGGGTTTCAGCAAAACAGGAACACCTACAACATAGTTGGAAAGATAGCTAGTTAACATAGGAAGCTCCCAACCAGCAGACTGGGGTGAGCAGCTACTACTCACGTTCACCTCACCACCCCCAAGACACAAGCTCTACCTCACCTCGGGGATTAATTCAGGCTGCTCCAGGAATCTTCTTTTCTTCAGCATGATTTGTGGTACGTGTTCCCCCCAAAAAATCCTTAATTATGGCTCTATTTACCACACATACCTTTACATGTCCATCTTATTTATCAAAATATTCCTTTATGGAAGGTGAATTTTTAAATGTAACACTTCCTCCAAGTAGGGTAGTTTGCCTCCCACTCCCAATCCCACCTCCGGTGGGTGAACTTGACTAATGGAAATCTGAAAGTCACTGAGATCTAGCAGAAGGAAAATGGAACACCTGGATTTAGAAAAACCAAGTTACCATTCTAGTTCTACTACTTACACACTTTAACCTTGGACTTCATTTCTTACTTGTACAATAGGAATGAGAATCAGAAATGCCAGCACAATCTATCCCAAAGACTTATCAAGTCTAGATCAAACAAGATTATTTATTGAAAAGAGCTTTGTAACCTTAGCACACTATACAAATGAGACTGGTTGGTGCTTGCCAACCCAAAATTCACTTATCTGTTGATTTTCACAGTAAAATATAAGTTTCTAGGGAGTCGGAGGGAAAGCACTATTCTTTCCTTCATTCTTTTCTTCCTTTAAATCTTTCTTCTTTCCTTCCCTCCTTCCTTCCTTACCTCCCTCCTTTTCTTCCCTCACTCCTTTTCTCCCTTTCTTTCTTCCTCCCTGCTTCCTTCATTCCTGCCTTCTTTTCTTTCTTTTCTTCCTTTTTCTTTTCTTCCTTCTTTCCTTTTTTTTTCTTTATCCCTTCCATCTTACACAATGTCGTTTACAAAGAAAATGCTTAATATATGCTTGCTGAAATGAATTAACATTAGGTAACCTGTCAAGATCGTAGTTTCATCAGACTATGATTAGGGCAAAGGTCACAATATTAAGCAAAAACCTAAAACCCAATCTTTTTCATTGTGATACTTGAGGGTTTTGCTTGGCCAAAGAGCAATGTGTAATGATCCAATTTTGTCGCAATATGGTGACCTCATATTATGTGGGCCACTTCTAGCACTGACTTTGATTATGTGTTCTATACAGTACTTGTGATTTTTAGGAGGTAGTGCTCATATAATAACTGACATTTTCATAGCCCTATATATATTTGCAAAGTATGCAGTATACATTATCTCATTTGAGCCTTATAACATTTGAGCCTTGGGAAAAAGAGAGCTCCCAAAAGAGAGCTATGGAGTAATCCAAAGAATTAAGATCTGAAATCAAAACATTATAACAATCAGGTATTACAGGTTCTATTGTGTCCATTTTCTGAATAAGGAAATGAGTTCAGAGAAGTGCCTAACCTATGGATACACAGAAAGTAAAGTATCAAAGAGGGGGACAGTAACTCAAGTCTTCTTGACTTCAGGTTCAACATTTTCTCGAATACACCACTTTGTGTCTCAAATGAATACAGAATAATAACAGGTTTTTATATTTTGAAGGGCACACAAGTTCAGGATCATTATAGAGGTGGGTGAGAAGAGTGCAAAGGCAACATGGGAGAGAACCTGTGATGATTTAAATGTTTTATAATACCTCTCTTTATGAAATACCACGGAGCTCTATTTATATACCCATCCAATTAGCCAAGATTTTGGCTTAATGATAATAATGGATAATAAAAATAATTTTATCAATAATGATACTGTCTAATCTGTAAGCTCTAAGTCCAATGACCTTGGTGTGAATCCAGCATACCATAATTAGAAGCAGAAACATTTATGATATCAAAAGAATCATTTGCATGTAATCAGAATGTATAATAGCATTTATGGACCTACCATAGGAGTCTGACTAGGTCAGGAAGATTAATTGAGTCCTACTGTTCCAGGGAATTTCTTTTTAATTTAACTAGAAATATCACACCAAGCACCTCTGATCTGAACGCACTGTGCACTCCAGTTCTTGCAGTGTGTAGCTGCATACTCCTCTCCCGACTCCCTACTTCCCACTTCATTTCGGTGAGTGAGAGTTGGAACTGTCCATTTTTGTCTTTGAATCTCCAGTGTGTAGCCCTAGGCCTTGCTTATCAAAGGTGTTTCATAAACATTTGTTGAATTGTTTAAATTACTTGGATTCTTTTATGCTCTGTACATTGTTGTTTAGTTGTATCTGACTCTTTGTAACCTCATCTGGGGTTTTCTTGGCAAAGATACTGGAGTGGCTTGTCATTTCCTTCTTCAGCTCATTTTACTGATAAGGGAACTGAGGTAAACAGGTGAAATGACTTGCTCAGGGTCACACAAGCTAGTAAGCGTCTGAGACCAGATTTGAACTCATGAAGATGAGTCTCCCTGACTCCAGGTCCAGCATTCTATCCCCTACACCACCTCTTTGCACATAACGGGTGCTTAATAGTGTTTATTGACTGGTTTATTCAATGACTTTTATAACACAAGTTAACCTACATGGCAAAGGCAAGGGATGCCAGTCAGCCAGGCGGTGTTCTACTGGTATCCTCAAAAAGTCAGAAGAACTTGAGGAAAGCTTTCAATACTTGTGGAACTATTGAGGCTGATTTGGGGGAGGGTACAGACTGAAGTCACACAAGATGTGAAGGCAAGCACGGATGACAATCTGCATCATGGGAGAGAACTTCCAGATCAGTGAGATCACTGATTCATTTGAGTACAGACAACTCCATGTTTTTCTTTCATTAATATATTGTTGTATTGACACCCACTCATTGGAAATCTATGAACTTAAAGGGACCCTCAAAAGAAAAATAATGGTGCATTCAAACACTTCAGGAACTCAGGTAGTGAACCAGAACTTTTCTCATTGAGAAAAAGAAAACCTCAGGTTGGTATAATTTTCTTTAATTTAAAAAAGAAGTGAAAACCAAGAACAATGAAAAAACAGAATAAAACCACTAGATAAATGGGTATGGGGCAAAATATCAAAATTATAGATTCTATTGACCTAGAACATTTTGAATGGGAGATTGCTCTGAAAGAAAAATCCCAAAATAGAGCTATGGAGTAATCTGAAGAATTAAGATCTGAAATCAAGACGTTAGTTTGAATTCTAATAGAATTTCTTTTTTTATTATTATTAATGTATTTGTTTTCAGTTTTCTACAATCACTTTCATAAGTCTTGGATTTTCTCCCCCTCTCTCCCCACTCCCTCCTTGAGATGGCATGCAATCTTATGTGGGTTCTACACATACATTCTTATTAAATACATTTTCACATTAGTCATGTTGCATAGAAGAATTAAAATGAATGGGAGAAACCAAGAGAAAAATCCAAACAAAACAATACACAAGAGAAAATGTTCTATTTTATTCTGTATTCCAATTCTATAACTTTCAAGGAGCAATTTCAAAAAATTATATATTCAAATTGAACATATAAATTAGTTTAGATAAAACTGTCATTTTTATCATGTTGGCTCTGCCTACCCATGAACAATTAATATTCCTCCAATAATTTAAATTCAATTGGGGGAGAAAAAAGGAAATGATAAAGTTACAGGATAACTTTATTATATATTTTAAAAGAAAAGCAAGTTGCACATAATAGATTTCCAGTTTCATATACAATTACTTTTTTCTATTCTACGTTAAGGAAATGCTTCTCTAGTTCAGAACAAAATAAATATTTTTAAAAAGGAAGGGGAGGCAACCTCTGCCCACATCAAATAGCAAATATACCATCAAATCAACTTGGTAACTTCTCATGTGACAATAAGAAGTAATTTAGCGAAATTCAACTGAGTTGGGAGAGTTGCTGTAACTGCTTAGAAATAGAATTTCTGTAAGTGGAGATAATTAAGTCTAATTCATGAGATAGAGAGGGCCCTCTCTCCAACTAGGAGGGGGGTGTTACACCAGGGCTGTTATTCACTCTCGTTAGCTAGAAGGATCTTAGAGAAATGGAGGAAAGAGGCTGGTTCACCTGGAAAGGAAGGACTGGTGAGGAAGAAACAAATACACCTCTGCAAATTGAGTTGTGGGACTGAGGAATGAAAGAAAATATGCTGCAGTCCCCTATTGTCACAGCCTCTGGACACTGAGCCTCCTCCTTTCCACATACCAGGCAGAGTTTGACCTCCCGCTCCTCCCCTAGCTCAACTCCACAATGCCAGACTTCAAAACCATGTTTTCACTTCTGTGTCATCCTGGAACTTTCCTTAGAGCCTGGGGCTCACCCCAGAGCATGAGTATATATTGCAGTTTGAAAGGCCTTAGGGATAGGCCTGGCCAACCCCTCTTATACCCTCTTATGCCATAGATGAATTTCTCTTTGGCCTTCCATTTTGTAGAATGGCCCAGGCGAAGCAGCTTTCATTCACCACCTGACTCTGCTTCTGGGGTACGTGTACAATCATGTACAATTTCGTGTACAATGCCACATAGTTCTATGTATATGCCCTTCTAATTATATTCACAATATCTTCAGTCAAAATGGACTACCTGCTTCTCCCTGGTTCCATATTCCATTTCTGTCCTTTGGGCATTTCCATCAGTTATCTCTCATAATTGGGAGAAGTCCTCAGTTCACCTCTTAAAATCCTTATTTTCCTTCTAGGATCAGCTTGGGGATCCACCTCTTCCCTGAAGCCTTCCCTGATCACCCTAGGCATTAGGGGTCACCCCCTCTTCTAATACCTCCTAGTATCTCCTTATTTGAGTTCATGTTATATTCCTCCAGTCCAATGTAAAGTCTTCCATCTAAGAAATGATTTCTTTATTCTCTTTGTATCAGTGGGTCCCTGCAGAGAGTCTTCACAATAATAAATGCTTATTGAGTTGAATCCAAGGTCCTTTCCAACTTTAAATCCTATGATTTTATACTATAATTAAGCAATTCCACAAGAACTTCCAAAGCCATGTGGAAATTCTATTTTTAAATTTTCCAATGGGAGTTTGATTTATTTCCCATAGAAATGTTAAAGTTTTAGAATGTAAATGTATATGTACAAATGAAGTCTTAACTATTTTTAGACACAGAGGGTGATACAATAACAGCATAGCTATTCTTTAAAATTTCAATATGTTATCTGCCAACCACACAAAAATAAATATCTCTGAGTCCATTATTTGTCACTAATTCAGGAAAAATTAAGGATGAACAAAGACTCACTGCCAAAAAAGAAATGAAAAAGGCAGAGAGAGAGAAAAGGCAACATATCTGCTAACGGCAGTGAAGTGAGAGGATTTGGAGTCAAAGGACCTAGGTTGGACTCTTGGCTGTTTTTATACAGTATCAATAGCCACCAGCTCCTTGGGCCTTGGCTGTGAAATGAGGGGATTGGGTTAGATGATCGCCAACCCTTTTCCAGCTCTCTACTTCAAAGTTTCCTGTTTCAAAGGCACAAGGCACTAGAACTGTGAGTTATAAATGAAATGTGTGCTTCTTATAAAATTAATAGCAGATAAGTCGGGCAAATTATTGTGTTACTATGTGTTCCCTCTCACTCTCAAGGCATGATTCTTTTATGCTGTAGCAAACCTGTTCCATTCTTGAACTCATCTGAGCCTAGAAATATTGTCATTAACCAAGAAAACAGACAATTCCCCAGTTTTTTGATAGCAAGTTCTCCTGCAAGGAGGCCTATGGATCATAAATAAGCCTAGACTTCCAGAAAATTGATTTGGAGTAAGAAAGAAGCTAAACAATTCCCTAGTGCTAAGAACTAAATAGTTGACTAGGTGGCACCACAGTGCACAGAGTGCCAGGCCTGGAGACAAGAAGACTCCTCTTCCTGAGTTCAAACCTGGCCTCAGACACTTACTAGTTATGTGACCCTGGGCAAGTCACTTGACCCTGCTGGTCTCAATTTCCTTATCCATAAAATGAGCTGGAGAAGGAAATGGAAAATCACTCCAGCATCTTTGCTGAGAAAATCCCAAATGGGGTCATGAAGAGTTGGACACTACTAAAAAAGATCTGAGCACAAGAAGCAAAATCCAAGCACAATCCTCTGAAAGTTTCAGTTTTCCGCTCCACTTCATCCCTGCTTAGGTATTTTGATGATCTCATTTTGGAATTTTCTTCTCACAAAAGAACAATGGGAAATGATACCCTTCACATGTTGTTCTTAAATTTTCAGTGGAAATTTTAGAAATACCCCTTCTAGGACCATTTAGCACAATTTTGACTGTCTTTTGGCACCTGGTGACCTTTAATTAGAGGGGAGAAGGCATCACTATCCCAGTCTTACAATTCCACTAACTTGGAACATGTCATTCCATTTATAATTCATTACTTCAAAAAATGTCCTGTTATTGAACCTACTGGTCTGAGCTGATTTGGGGGTTGTTTTCTCTTATTCCTTAGCCTCCAAACAAAATACTTCAAGGTTTTAAAAAAGGGCTGAATTGTAAGATAAATACCTTCCTTTCTGGCTCTCTCAGCTGTTCCTCAAACCAAGTTAGCTTGGTCTTTTCAATGTTGAGCATTAGAAACTGGTACTGGCTGTCTTAGCTTCTTTCATTCCTTCTGGAAAGGACTGGCTCTTCCTTCCGTAGGGAAAAAGGTAACCAAGTTTGCAATGGGAGGTATAAGTTGAGTCTGGTCCTATATATACAAATTCTTTGAATTACTGAGACCTTTACTTCTGAACATTTTCAGACCAAAAGGGATTTTTGGGGGAAAGAGTGTTACTGAAATAACTGAATAATATTTCACTGTAAATTCAACCCAAGTTAGCTCAATTCACTCCCAAAAATGATGACAGAGTGATATGCCCTGTTACAGTCTGTATAGAAACCAAAACTGAACTATAAGGAAAGAGTGAGAGACAGTATGGTTCAGTGGAAGGTGAATTAATCCTGCAGTGAGGAGAACTGAAGTCAAATCTTAGCTCAGACACAGGAATTGGAGGATCATGAGCTGGTCATTTAACCTTTCTTGGAGTCTCAGTTTTTCTTCTATAAAATGGAGATAATCCTATTCTCCATTTCCCAGTGTTGTTATAAAAAAAGAAATTTTATAAATATGAAAGTTTCTTTTAAACATAAATAGGTTTTAGTTTCTTAATTAGGAATCCTATGAGGGGGGGAATCATTTATAGGGAAATTAGCTATGATTTTTTTTCTTTTCTTCTGTTTTGAGATAGAGTAGCATTAGTGTGGGTTACATATAGGTAAATTGTATACCCCAGACTCTCCAGGGGAGTCTTAATTGTTTGAAAAGTTAGTATACTGTTCATACAGTTCAATGATTTTTCAGTCATTTCCTACTCTTCATGATCCCATTTGAGGTTTTCTTGGCAAAGATACTGGAGTGGTTTGCCATTTCCTTCTCCAGGTAAACAGAGGCAAGTGACTTGCCCAGGGTCACACACCTAGTAAGTGTCTGAGTCCAGACTTATACTCAGAAAGAGGAGTCTTCCTGACTGCAGACCCAGTACTCTATCCATTGCTCCACTTAATTTCCTCTGCATTGTTCAAAAGACTTTGCTAAAGGAATAGCCTTTCTGAAGACATCACTCCTAATCTTTAGTTTGGAAAACATGATCACCAGAATCATGTAGCTCAATGTCCACCAAAAAAGTCCTGAATAAACATGAGGCCAGTCTTTGCTGAGGAAGGGCATATGCAGTTCTCTCCACTGTCATGATCTCTCTGAAAAATTGATAGGTAAAAATGTCTTTTTCCCCAAATATTTACCTGTATTAAACCCTAAGGTCATTGAAAATATGGATGATATGTTGTTTCCATCTCCTTTAGGGCTCAAGGTAATATTTCACATACAAAAATATTAAATGAAGGAATGAATGGACTGCCATGCTACACTTTTAACTTTTTTCAGTTAACAAACATTTATTGAACCCTCAGGCATTGTACAAAATGCTAGAGATACAAATACAAAAGAACTGATAAATAACAGTGTATATAGAATGGTTTTACATATACCTGTATATATACATATATGTGTGCGTGCTTGTGTGTGTGTGTGCGTATATTAATTATATATGCATGTGTGTATGTATGTATGTGTATGATGATAGCCATCTTGGGGGGAGGGAAGAAAAAAGAAAGTTACATGATAACTTTATTACATATTTAATAGGAAAAGCAAGCTGTCCATAATGGATTTGCAGTTTCATGGATACTCCTTTTTTTTCTATTGTACTGTGTTATAGAGATGCTTGTTTTATTGAGCATAAAATAAAATATAAAAATAAAATGTAAGACGGTCAGCCTCAAGGATCTTACATTCTTTTGGGGAGACCATAAGCAACAGGACCGTCTGTTTCTAAGGGTCTTTGTAGACTCTCCCTACTAATTCCTGCTCACATTTCTTCTCCTATCCATGATTCTTGAGGAAGCATTCCACATAACCCAGATTCCTGAATCACGTAATTCTGGGACGCTCTTACTTATCATCTCTGGCCTTAGAAGAGGCTCACTTTGCCAGGAGGGTTTCCAACTCAAGTCAGCTCATCTTTATTTTTTCACATACTTCTTCTATGTAGCATATGAACTATAAAAAGGAATTTCCTAATGGAAGCTAGGTGCTGAGCCTTTATCTTCAGAAATAAGTCAGAGGTTTAAGAAATGTAGTCTCTTTTCTGAAAAACACATCATTGTGAGGTTGAAGTTCAATCTTTAAATGACACTAAGTTGGATGGGACCTCAGATGCTATCTCGTTCAACCAGACCAAGAATCTCCTCTGTAAGAGAAGTAGCAATTACTAACATTTATATACAACTTTCAGGTTTGCAAAGCGTTTTGTGTATATTAACTTGTTTGATCTACATAACAACCCTGCTACTGTCATCCCCATTTTACAGATGAGGAAACTGAGGCAGACAAAAAAGGCAATGACTTGGTCATGGTCACACAGGTAGTAAGTGTCTGAGGTAGGATTTGACTCCAAATCCCACATTCTATCTATTGTAACACCTTCATAAGTTTTTGCCTGAAGATCTCCAGGGAGGGGAAAGGCACTCTTTGACAATCATCTATTCCAATTCTGAACAGCTCTAATAATTAGAATTGTGGTGACTTTTGAGAGTCCCTTGAACAGCAAGGAGATCAAGTTAATCAATACTTAAAGAAAAGTAATTCAGGCTATTCACAGGAAGGTCAAATACTGAAGCTGAAGCTTAAATACTTTGACCACATAATGAGAAGACTGGACTCACTGGAAAAGTCCTTGATGTTGGGAAAGGTTGAAGGTAAAAGGAAAAAGGGATGGCAGAGGATGAGACAGATAGAGAGTGTCATGGAAACAGTGAACAGGAACTTGGCCAGACTTCAAGAGACAGTGGGGGAGAGAAGGGCCTGGTGTGGGGGTCCATGAGGTCACAAAGAGACAGGCTGAATAACAGCAAGTAGGACATGTTCCTTATGTTGAGTCTATCCATGGTTCCTTTTTGTGCCTCCTAGGGCCAACCAGAGAAAGTCTCATACCCTTCTGGGATGACAACATTTCACATACCTGAAGACAGCCATCATCTCCCAAAACGTCTTATCTATTTGGACTACACATCCCTAGATCTTTCATGCTATTCTCATGGCATGGCCTTTCACCCTTCTGGTCTTCCTCCTCCGGACACTCCAAGTTAACAATGCTCCTGAAACATGGCCCCCAGAATGATACACAACAGCCCATGAGTGATTTGACCAGGCAGAATGCAGAGAGACAATATGTGTAATAAAGTGGAAAAGACTGCTACATCTGTCCTTAGAGGGCCTGAGTTCAAATCCCAGCTCTGCCTCTTACCCCTTATATGACTTTGGGCAAGTCACACTCTACGTCCCAGTTTCCTCATTTATAAAACAATGGGCTTGGGCTACATAAGGGCTGAGGTCCCTTCTAGCTCTCAGTTTATAATCCTATGACTAGCACTTCCCCAGTGCTGGATGATAGGCCTTTTTAATATGGCTAAAGGTTAGCATGGGAGCAGCAAGATGGTGCCACAGTGCACAGAGTTCAGGCCTAGAGTCAGGAAGACTCATCTTGCATTCAAATACAGCCTCAGACACTTACTAGTTAAGTGACCCTGGGCATCTCACTTAACCCTGTTTGCCTGAGTTTCCTGATCTGTAAAATTAGAGGGTGAAGGAAATGGTAAACCACTTCAGTATTTCTGCCAAGAAAATCCCAGATGGGTCCATGAAGAGTCAGATGTGACTGAAAAATGATTGAATAACCGCAAAAAGTTAGCATGCCCTTGTACTTAGAGGCCACCAAGCTTCCCAGATTAAGACACCACCCTCCTGATGCATTGGTCCTCTTGGAGCATGAAGGGTGAGCTGCAAAAACTATCCTTCTAAACAAATTGCTTTCTAGTCCCAATTTCCCCAGAATGTCCTTGCGAAGATGATGGTATGTGTCAGTAGGCACCAATATTTTCTCTTACACTGAGTCATTACTCTGGTCTAAGTGTGGAGTTTTTTTCTAGAAAAGTCACAGAATGTCAGTGAGAAGATACTTCAAAGATCAAAAACTGGAACCACTTCTGAGCTGGAATTCCTTCTAAAGTAGCCCTTATGTGTGGTCATCTGGCCTCTCCTTGAAGACCTCCTGATGGACCTCTCCTGAGATGATTTTGGACAGCTCTAATTTTGATGAATTTTTATTTTCATTCATTGAGCCAAAACCTGCCTCTTTGCAGCATCGAGCCATCAGTTCTGAGTTCTGCCCTTCAGGGCCAAGCAAAATATACCCAATCCCTCTTCCATGACAGCCCTTCAAATACTTCAAGTCAGTTAACATGCATCTCCAAGTCTTGTCTTCTCCAAGCTAAACATCCATGTTCCTTCAACCATGCCTTGTAGGACATGTTTTTGAGTCCCTTCACCAGCCTTGTCATCATCTTCTGAAAGCACACTGACTTTTTCATTTCCTTCCTAAAAGTGCAGTGGGAATGATTCTCTAGATGTTTTCTGATCATGCCGGAATGCAGCAGAGTGGTGAACTCCTTCATCCTGTATATTGTTTTCCTGTGAATGAAACCTTAAAAAGCCATATTTGCTTATTAAACCACTGATGCACAAGCGTCAGATGCTAACCAAACCTTCTCTTTTGATCAAAATATACACTTACTCTGAATTCAAAAAGGTCAGTAAGCAAAAAACAACGGCCGGTAATGTTTGAACTGTTGGAAGGTCAAACCACTGGTCACATAACTATTTGCATTTATGTTAACCACTAGTTTTATTGGGATAATTGAGTGTAATAGGAGTGAAGGGAGCTATACAGGCCTTTACTTTCCTTCTGAGGAGACTTGTGCTCTGGCCCTTGCTAAAATTATATGAGAATGGCAATTTTTGATTGGTCCCTTGACCCATGTGATGGTGGGAGTAAGAATTGGGACTTCTGTCAAAGATGATTATCAATTGAGTTAAGAACCACCCAGTTCTGTGGCCTATTGTGTTTCATCCTTCCTTCATGAAGAGGACCGGAACATCAGGGAGATGACGACATGACTTGCAGTTGACTGATTTGAGTGAGAGAGGGCTGTGCAAAGTCACCAGCCTCACTTTCTCCTCCAGAGCCATCTGGGTCCCGTGGCCAGATGTTCATCAGGGTGACTGGAGATAGCCCCTGTGGCCTATAAAAAGCAAGGAGAGACAGCAAAGAGACCACATCTGCCCTCAAGCCTCATCAACAGTCCCAACAAGCAAATAAGCCACCTGAAAAGATGCCAGAAGCCATATCTCCTCACTCCTTATGCAACAAAAAGTGACCCGGTCTTCCTGGCTCAGCTGTCAATCACAGACATCACCCATCACCTCTACTACAAGAAAATAAGGGTAAGTGCTTCATAATTACCTTTTTAGCATGTGGCAGAACCCTCCTTTTAGGCCCTTGTAGTATTGTGCTGGGAGCTTACAGCTCGTTGGAAAGTCTAAGAGAGTTGCTAAATCAGGTAACCTCTAAGTATACGCCCACACCCCCAGTTTCCCTCTTGTGAAGATCATCTGGTAGAGCATTGTTTGGGTCTGAGTTTCTGCTTATTTATCTTGATGCAATGCCAAATAGCCATGCTTCCAAAATTCAGTCACCTTTTGTCCAAATTTGCAGTTCTCTCAGTTAACTTCAATACTATATTCAGAAGGGTAGAGAGTCTTTTCTCTCCCCTCCCTACCACCATAGTTTATTCTCCTAATAAGTCGGCCTTAACCAAGGGCACTCAGGCTTGGGAACAAGCAGAGACAGGTCTTTGACACCATGTCAAGGTTAAATCAGTCACATCTAAACCTGGCCAAGAGCCCACTCTTGGCTTTCTGGTAAGGGAGTTGGCAGGTTCTGGAATAAGTAACCATGTAGTGTATAGGTCTGTTAGATGTTAATAGGAAAAGAGAGGTTCAACAACTCTTATCAGTCCAGATCACTATATGTATGGCCACTGCTGGCACAGAAGAAGAAGACCAGGATCAAAGATGCACTAGAAATCAATTCAACAAACCTTTCTCAAGTACTCACTGTGTTCTGAGTACTGAGCTAGCACTTTGGCATTGGGGAAGCACATTAAAAAGAAAACCATCTGAGGCCCCAGAGTTAGCATTCACAGGTCAGAAGGAAACTTAGAGGCTACTGAGTCTAACCCACTCCTTTTACAAATGAGGAAACTAGGTCCAAAGAGATTAAATGACTTGTCGAAGGTCACAGAGTGAGGCACCGAAGCAAGACTTGAACTGTGGTCTTCCTGACTCCCAGGTGAGTACTCTGTTCACTCCAGAGTTTTCTTCTAGGGTGGGGGGATGGGGTACATGGTATATACAGATAAGTAAATGCAGGATAAAGAATGATTGTGAGAAAATGGGAAACATAAATTAATCAAGTTAAAAATGCTGAGAGAGAGAGAGAGAGTCCTTTGAGTTAGGAGGTGGGGGAAGTGAAGGAGAAAAGGAATTAAAGAATTCATGAAAGTAGCAACTTCTTTAAAAAGACCTTAAAGAAGATAAGGATTTTAAAAGTTGCTAATAAGGAGAACTGCTCAAGCAGCCTGGAAGGAGAGGGAGAGGAAATCATTCAACAAGCATTAATTATGCACCCACTACATGTTAGGTAGGGCAGTTAGATGGCACAGTGGATAAAGTGCCAGTCCTAGAGACAGGAAGACCTGAGTTCAAATCTGACCTCAGACACTTACTAGCTGTGTGACCTTGGACAAGTCACTTAACCCAGTTTGCTTCAGTTTCCTCATCTGTAAAAGGAGCTGGGGAAGGAAATGGCAAACCAGTCCAGTGTCTTTGCCAAGAAACCTTCAAATGGGGTAACAGAAAATTGGATGTGACTGGAATGACTTAAGAATCACAAAATGTGTCAGGAACTGTGCAGTCAAGAACACGACCATCCTCCCAGGCCCTCTACCCAGGTGTCATCTTCAACTCTTCGTTCTCTCTCACTGCCCCTTCCTCATTCCAGTATCCAATCTATTGCCAAATCCTGTGCATTTTACTTTCTAAATATCTCTCCAACATGCCCTTCTCTCCTCTGACAACGCCACCATTTTGGTGCATGTAGGGCATCATCACCTCATACCTGGACTGTTTCTAGTGCTTGCACCTCAGCTTCCCTGCCTCAAGTCTCTCCTCACTTCAGTCTATCCTCCACTTAGATGCCAAAGTTGTCCTCCTGAATCCATGGTCTGTTTGTATCACCACTACATCCATTTATAAAATCTTCCATTTGGTTTTTAAAATCCTTTATAACCTGGCCCCTTCCATCCTTTCCAGTCTTCTTACAATTTATTCCTTCCACCTATGCTATGACACTGGCCTCCTTGCTTTTCCTTCGACAAGACATTCCTTTCTGGACTTTTCACTCTCCAATTCCCCTCCCTGGTACACTGTCCCCACTGGTCTCCACTTCCGGTCTTCTTCAATTCTTTTTCTTTCTTTTCTTTTTTTGGAGGCAATTGGGGTTAAATGATTTGCCCAGGGTCATGCTAATGAACTGAGTGCAATTTGAACAGATTTATTTCACTTTATGCTTCTTGCTTTAAATTTTTTTTTTTTTTGCAAAATGGCTAATAATGTCTTGATTTCACATGTACAATGGATCACATTTCTTACCTTCTCAATGCGTGAGGGAGGAGGAGGAGGGAGAAAGAGAATTTGGAACAAGTTTTTTTTAAAATGAATGTTAAAAATAAATGAATGAATGAATAAACAAAAACAAATAGATACATGAATATATATACAAATACAAAGAGCGCGAGGAGAGCGAGCTCCTGGAGGGCAGGGACTGAGCTTGCTCTCTTTGTCTACCACAGTGACTGACACTTAAAAAGTGCGAATTAAATGTTTAATTGACTGGCTGACTACCTGGTGCTGGGTATACAGAGACAAAAACAAACCAATCCCTGCCCAGTTCAGAACATTAACATGTCTGAAACACAGAGTGTGAGGAAGAGTAATGAGAAATTAGTCTGGAAAGGTAGGCTGGAACCAGATCGTGGCAGATCTTGAATGTCAAGCTAAGAAATTTATATTATATTCTCTGGGCATCTGGAAACCACAAAAAATTTGACCAGGAAGTGGCATGGTCAGAGCTGAGGCTTAGAAAATATTGGGGCAGCTTGCGCACAATGATCTGGAGAAGGGAGACGCTGGAGAACAGGAGGCAAGTCAAAAGGCCATTCTAATGGTCCAGTGATACAAGCCTGAACTTAGATGGTGGCACTGAAAATGAGGAGAAGAGCTGGGATCAGAAAGTACTGTAAACCTTGAAGCAACAGGATGAGACTTGTTTGCTGAATTGAACTGGAATTGGCAACAAGAGCTTCACATTCTCCTTATCCCAAGCCTGAGGCTGAGTCTCAGAGCCACTGACCTTAGCTGCCCTCTGCTGTGAGGTAGCTTTGGCTATCCTGAAAGTTGCCTTTTCTTTTCTTCTCTCTGTCTTGTGAGGGAGGGAAAGACAGAAAGAAGGAGTCCAAACTTTCAAAACCATCAGGAACAAAACCAAGGATGGCGAGGCGACTCCTCACCTCCTTCTCCCACTCCGATAAGCACAAAGTTGCTGAACGCCTTATCTACCTTGATAACATACATTTTATGTTGATATTTTCCAGGTATAAAATGGGAGCCCAGTCATTACATAGATCAGGGGATTTGCCCTCTGAAGGACTTTTAAGTTCATCTATTCACAGTCTATTCAGTTTTCCAGATAAGAAAACTGAGGTTCAGGGAGATCGAGGGAGTATCACACAGAGAATGAGTTGCAGTTGAAACCCATGAGTAACTAATATACAGTTAGAAATTTAACCATGCACTAATAAATGGATTCCTTAAGAAATGAAGCAAAAGCATCTGCAAAAGCACCTGACTGACTTAAAGCCAAGGAGTGATGTAGGCATCAGAAAATAAAGCCTCAAATCATCCTCTTTAGAACATGACCTCATTTTGATGGAATTGTATTTGGATTTTCTTTTTAGTCATAGAATAAGTATCAGTTAGAGAGCCAGGGTATGGTAGATATGGCACTGGGTTTAGAATCAAGGAGGTCTGGGTTCAATGCCTGCCTCTGACATTTACTAACTGTAACCTTGGGCAAATCAAATAATCCCAGACCTGTTTCACCATCAGTAAAATGAAAGCTTTTAGATTACATGATCTCTGGGGTTCCTACTACATCACCAAAATGGGAGACTCCTCTCAGAGAGGAAAGCACAGATCCCTTTCAGATGTGTGGGTGTCTATAGATATCAATGTGTACTTATAGTCACTCCAGAATAATGAAAATATGATACCAGGTTGTAATCTAACTTTCATTTTACGTGCTGCTTATTCAGTAGAATGTAAATGCCTCAAGAGAAGGAGTTATAACTTTTTTTTCTACTCAAACATCTGGCACAGGACCTGGCACTTAGAATATTTAAGAAACATTTTCAATTGAATTGGTATTAAATTTTATTTAAAAATTATCAATCTGAATTAAAAGATGAGTTCTGTGTAGTTGATTTTAATATAAGAAAACAAAACACCCAGTTAGCTAGCATAATTAGTTAAAGCAGGAAGCTACCAGATGGGATTTGTGTTGACCTCTCCCACTCTACCCTGCCCTCATCAGCTTGTATGTCCGATAACCCCCTCAGCAATGACCTTGAGCTAATGTCCTGGAGATCTCTGTTTTGGTCCTTAACCCAACTAAGGGTTTTCTTCCATGTCTTATTACGTTTTGTGATACATATCCTAGAAAAGAAAATAAATCCTAGTTACAATTCTGACATTTTGGATTATTGCACTATAGCAGGTATTGATATGTATCAAGGCAAGTTTTTCTGAGGTCCCCTCACCCTGCTGTGATCAGGTGTTGAATAAGGAGTTGAAGATGCTGTTAAAAAGGATAAGGAGTGACTCACTTTTCAAAGGCACATTGCAGATTGATATTTGTGGCATGATTGTAAGTCATTAGGCTTTTTTCACACTTTAATAATTTCTTGTTTGCAAGGACTTTTCTCTCACTTCTACTACCTCACTAAAAAAAAGAAAGAAGAAAGACAGAGAGAGGAGGAAAGGGAGGAAGAAAGAAGGAAGGAAGGAAGGAAGGAAGGAAGGAAGGAAGGAAGGAAGGAAGGAAGGAAGGAAGGAAGGAAGGAAGGAAGGAAGGAAGGAAGAAAGGAAGGAAGGAAGGAAGGGAGGGAGGGAGGAAGGAAGGAAGGAAGGAAGGAAGGAAGGAAGGAAGGAAGGAAGGAAGGAAGGAAGGAAGGAAGGAAGGAAGGAAGGAAGGAAAATTCAAAAATCTTGCAATAAATTACGGATAATCATGTAAAGCATTTCCTTATTAGCTATACCCAAAAATATATATTCTGCATCCCTAGTCCTATAGCACTCCGTCAGGAGGTGCTTAGCATGTTTCACAACACATACTTTAGAATCACAATTGGTCATGCATCGATTAGAGTCTTAAGTGTTTCAAAGCGATCTCTTTTTTAAACATTGCTGTTACCGCATAAACTTTTATCTTAATTCTGCTAATTTCATTCTACATCAGTTCATACAAGGGTACCCAGACTTCTCTGAAATCATCCCTTGTGGCACAACAGAATTCCATCGCATTCATGTATCATAGTTTGTTTAGCCATTGTCCATTTAACGCCCCTTAGTTTCTAGTTCCTTGCCACACATCTCCAAAAAGCACTGCTATAAATATTTTTGTATATGGAGATTCTTTTCTTGTATCTCTGATTTCTTTGACGTATAGGCCTAGTGAGGATATTGCTGAGTTAAAGGACAGGCACAGTTTAGTAACTTTGGGGGCATAACTCCAAATTTCTTTGCAGAATGCCTGGGCTAGTTCACAGCTGTGCCAACATTGTGTAAATGTGTCTGTTTTCCTTCAGCTCCTCCAACATTTGTCATTGTCCATTTTTGTCAGCTTTGCCAATCTGATGGCATGAAGTGGAACTTCAGAGTTGCTTTAATTTATATTTTTATGGTTATTAGTGATTTGGAGCATTTTTACAGGATTATTAATAGCTTGAATTTCTTTCCTTGAAAACTGCCCATTCATAACTTTTTTCCATTTATCAATTAGAGAAATGACCCTTAATTCTTATGAATTAGCATCATCTCCTTGTATATCTTGGAATGAGACCTTTTTTACGGAAATTCTCTATAAAGTTTTTTTCCTTCCAGTTACTATTTCACTTTTAGCTACCTTGGTTCTGTTTGTATAAAACTTTTTAAATTTTATGCAGTCAAAATTACCCATTTTATCTTCTGGGATTCTCTCTTATCTTGTTTGCTCATGAATGATCACACACACACACATATGTATATATATATATATACGTATATATATGTATATATATATATATATCACAAGATTACAAGACTAATTTTCTTATGGAGCTTGGAAATTAGCTTAAAAAGAAACTGAGAAATAGTTCTTAGCATTTTTAGTACAATAGCAGCATTGTTGCAAAAAAAAAAAAATGTCCAGCCTCTCAGGGTGACTACTTTGAAAGAAAGATGATGCTTACTTGGTTGTCAAGGTTTCGTTATGTCCATGTATGGTTGTGAATGTTTCAGTTTTATCACTTCACATTGACCTACTCTATATCAACCCAACCAGTCTTATTAAATACCAAGTTAAAGGAGATATAGTTACCCCTTCCCCATCCTACAGAAGGTCCTGAGGGATTTTGTAAATTACAAGTTTAAAATTGGGAAAGACAAGATCTTAGAGATCACCCAGTCCAATCTCTGCTATCCTTTTCCCTTTAACTTTTCTCCAACATATAGACCTTGGAGAACAGAGCGCTGAGGTCCAGGGAAGGTATATAATGTGACTTGCTATGACCAACTTTCCCACAGAGGTAACTTGGCCAGTAAATAATGTAAAACACAAAATCACACACTCTTAGGACCTTCTAGGATTAAATGATATAATATTTATAAAATGCTTAACACAGGGCCTGGCACATAGTAGCTGCTTAAATATATCCTTATTTTCTCCTTCCCTCTCTCCCTCCTTCCTTTCTTCTTCCCTCTTTCTCTTTCTCACCTTCTTTCCTTCCTTCCTTCTTTCTTTCCTTCTTTACTTCCTTCCTTTATTCCTTCCTTCCTTATACCCTCCCTTCTACTTTGACCTGTGTGTCAAATGATATTTTGGGAATATCATTTCTTACAGCCTTTTAAAATTTTCAATGGAGGCAAGGGGAAGGAACACATTAAATGAAGTTCTTGGTTCTCTCACAGACACTTGAATTTGGGGCAGCTTATTTGACATATAGAAGCAGTCTGGTGTCTAACACACAACTAGCCTCCAAGCCTAGAAGAGTTCAAGTCCTGCCTCTGACACATGCTGGCAGTATGATCCTGGCCAAGTCAATGGGTAACTCTAAGACTACAGGTTGCAGAAAAGGTGCATTGGCAAAACCTACACTGGCAAAGCAAGTTTCCTCACCCAGGACTTCCCTATACCAATGAAATCGCTTGTTCAGTCTCTACCCTTTATTTGACAAAGAATTGGCCTGTGCTTTAGAATGGAACCAAACAAAACAACAGTGTTACTAGGGAGTTCTGTGATAATGGAATAAAACAAAAAGGGAAAGAAGCTGCCCTTCCTTTGACTTTCAGTGAAAAGGAATGTGTACAACATTATTTATGATCCTTTAATTCAGTGCTACATAAATACACTGCCTTGGGTGATTTAGTGCAACAAAAATCCTAGTAAATGAAGGGTAAATTCTCTGGAGTGTCATGATTTCCACATTATTGCCTATTTCATTGACAGTTTCTGGAAGATTATGTTGTGGAAAAGAACTTCTTTCTAATAGGGTTCCCTAACATCTCAAAATGAAAATAAGGGAGAGTCTGGACAACATCCAGTAGGAAAGTTAGTAAAAGAATGAGCTGTTACCACTATGAAACAACCAACATATGGCAAGAGTTTCCTCCCTATAGTGAAAACTGTTTCCACACACTCTCTCAAGGTCCTCCAGAAGCATAGAGCACTTCCACCCTTGTGGGACCCTCTGGGTGATAGGCAACCGCTTTCTAATATAATTGCACCCATAGGAAACTGTCCTTTATTGGTCTTGCCCACCCTTACTACACCACCAGCCACAATAACCTTTAAATTTCTTTGTTCTCCCCAGCTGATTTGGTCCCAAGTGCAGTTTCCATGAATTATGACTCAAAGTTGATCCATGAATATGGTAAAATTCTCATTTATTCTGGGGCCAAATTGACTTCTGGTAAAAAGCCCTCGAAAATGTTTCCCTTTGGGTTCTTCATCACCAAAAAGCATATGAGTTCTCCAGCTGTTATATAGTTATACTCAAATGTACACTCTAAATCTTTTATCCTATAATATTAAATATAAGTGACCTTGAGCTTTGAAATGTATGTGTGTGCTTATCCTTCATTCTTGAAGAGGACCATGATGTCAAGACGATGACATGACAAGGGTCACCAGAAGGGCAATGAAGTTTCACAGTAGTCATAAGTAGGTTGCAACTCATGATCAAGAGATAATTGCTCAAGAGAAGCAGAGTGGGGGATTCCAAACAGGAAATGTTCTAAAAAAAAAGAAGGTGGATCAGCCATGCTGCAAGAATAAAGGCTAAAAGTCCCACATGTACAAAAATATTTATAGCAGCTCTTTTTGTGGTGGCCAAGAACTGGAAATTGAGGGAATGTTCTTCAATTAGGGAATGGCTGAACAAGTTGTGGTATATGAATGTAATGGAGTTTTACTGTGCTATAAGAAACGACGAACAGGCAGACTTCAGAAATGCCTGGAAAGACTTATATGAACTGATGCTGAGCGAAATAAGCAGAACCAGGAGAACATGATACACAGTAACAGCCACGAGGTGTGAGGGCTGTTTCTGATAGACTTAGCCCTTCACAGAAATGCAAGAACCTAAAACATTCCCAGAGGACTCGATGCAAAATGCCACCCACATTCCTGTGGAATCAGAATGCAGAATGAAGCAGACTATTTTCTCTCGTGTTATGTTTTGTTTTGTTTTTTCTCATGGTTTCCCCCATTCATTTTAATTCCTCTATGCAACATGACTAATGTGAAAATGTTTAATAAAAATGTATGTGTAGAACCCATATAAGATTGCATGCCATCTTGGGGAGGGGGGGGGGAGAAAATTTAAATCTTATGGAAGTGATTGTTAAAAACTGGAAACAATTTTTTTTAAAAAAAAGAATAAAGGTTATCTAAAGGACAACCCAACTATTCAATGAACAACCGGAACATTGGAGGTGCCATATTTGGAAATGACTACGTTGTAAAAGTTAAAGTATCAATAAAACTTATTTTTGAAAAGGATGTATACAAGACAAATTTTACTAAATATCTGTTGATTTGCAGACTCAGATTTCCTGATTGACTAGCCGTATGACCTCTACTACTGTGGGTCTTCATTTCCTTCGATATAAGAAGTTTGGATAAGCTGACCTTTAAAGCCCCTTCCAGTCCCCACATTCTATGAGTTTGTGTCTAAGCAATTCCAGGGCATAATAAGATAGTCAAATATCAAAACTCCCATGAAATCCCAGAACTGCATAAAGGAGACAAGCTGCCATGGCAGAACTCCACGCCACTAAGTCCTATTCAAGTTGGAGAGTGTTAATTACACCCTCTTTCCTTTCATTCAGCCAGCAACTCTTTTGAGTCCAAGGATTTGTATAGAAATAAAACATTGCTTTGTGTTTTAAGAGACCCTGGAGAAGGGTAAGTACTCAGTGCCATTTTGTTGTCTGTATGCGCACATCCTGGCTTTCACAGCATGCAAGCCATGTCTTGTTTCCAAACGTTGCCAAATAACATCAAAAGTTCCAGTGGTGCACCTAGTAACCAAATGCAGAAACACACTGAAGTGTGAGAAGTCGATCTGCATTGCTGAGGCCAGTCCTTCCCCAAGGAAGCAGAGGAAGTTCTATTATAGCAGAGAGTAGAGGATGTGTGTGTGTGGGGGGGGATCAAATTGCCATGGCAACTAGCAGGTGCCATACTCACCAGAGCATTCCCTCCCCATCCCAGCAGGGCCCTAGCCCCTCCTGCAAGCACCAGAAAAACTCTTGGGGGCGGGGGTGTTTAGGGCAGAAAAAACAAAACAAAACAGGGGAATCAGTTTCAACCACTTCCCTAAGACAATCAGAATTCCAGTTAATTAATTATGTCTATACTTCTTACCTCTCTGGACTATTGTGTGACTCAGAAGAGATTGTGTATGTAAGCTACTTTTCAAATACTAAAGTATTGGACAATTCTAATTTATAATTTTTATGATTATCATTATTAACCATGAAAAGGTAATCTCTCTCTCCTTTCTTTCTCCCTCTCTCTTTCTCTCTCCTTTCTATCCTCTCTCCTTCTCTCTCTGTCTCTCTCTGTCTCTATCTCTCTCTTTCTCTCCCTCCATGTTATCTAGCCCTATAGAATTTAAGCTTCCTGAGCAAATGGACTATTTCATTTATGTCTTTATATCTCCAGTGCTTAATGATTAATGAATGTTTGTCAATAGATAGATGCTAGCTGAAGGCATAATAGCTTGCATTTATATATCTCTTCATTACATTAAAATCTCATTTTGTTGCTTCATTGTGACATGGAAGTGAGCCTGGATTCTCAGAGCTAACCTACTGGAGAGAAAATTTTGCCAGGCTCTACCAAGCTGGAAAGCCTTGAACCAACCTGGCTATGCAAAGAGGCTCTTATCTATTACAGAAGGATTATTTGTAGTTCTGGGGGCTGGAGCTGGGGGTGGAGAACGTATGCTGATGCAATTCTAGTTCCTTGAAGAATTAAAATCCATAGCCCTTGAAGGTTTATAAACCATTTAGTCATTTTTAATGTTCTATATTCTTGGCTAGGCAATCATAAAAGAACTAAATAGTTATGCTTGCCAAATCCCCCATATTGTGCAGTACTCTTTTCAAATCTTCTGAAAGGTCCTCACTCTTGAGCAAAGGTATATTTATTTAGGCATAGGGAGCATTGATTAGTGGAGCAAACAACTCTTGGAAGTAGAGGAGATAATATCAGTCCTCTCCTCACTTTTTTACCATCTCATCACTCACCAAGTTTCATTCATTGGGAAAATCCCTGAAATTGAATATACTCAATTGGATTGTAGGAAAACTGGTTTAAATTCACCTACTGGTCAAAGAGGAACTAGGTAAACAAATTCTCTTCTTAGTTTCAAGCTGTCATGTCCATGACATGAGAAATAGAGGAAATCCAGAGAAATTCAGAGACAAAGGAATAAGTGGAAGGAAGGAAGGAAGGAAGGAAAGAGAAAGAGAAAGAGAGAAGGAAGAGAAGAAAGGGGAGAGAGAAATATTGGGTTGGGGGTGGACAAAAGATCAAAGAAAAGCAATTGTCTGTGATCACATGATGTCGGTGAATAAATGGAAACTTGGGCACATTCAGCACGATACCAGTAGGTTTCTAAGTGATCCCAAAAAGCTGATGTACTCATGTAGTACTTAACATATTCAAAAAGAAGTTTATTCAAACAAGATTTTGGCTCAGGGTTTGTTACGACTTCTAGTAAGGAGAAGCATTGCATGGTGAATAGAAGGTCAGGTTTGGTGTCAGGGAGATCAGAGCTTGAACCTCCTCTCTGTTATTTATTATCAGTACCATCGTTCAGTTGTCTTCAAGTCTTCACAACCTCACAGACCATACTGTCCATGGGGTTTTCTTGGCAAACATACTAGAGGGGGGTGACCAATTTCTTTTCTAGTGGATTAAGGCAAACAGAGGTTAAGTGACTTGCCCAGGGTGATACAGCTAGTGAGCATCTGAAGCTGAATTTGAACTCAAGTCTTCCTGACTCCACTTCCAGTGCTCTATCCACTGTGCCACCTAGCCACCTCTGCTATCAGTGTTACCATAGGTAAATCATTTCCACTGAGTCTCAGGTTTTTTCACATGGAAAATAGGCATAATAACACCTCTAGTGCTAACAACATAGGATTGTTGTGAGATTCAAATGAGATAATGTAGGCAAAGCAAACTCTAAAGCATCTTGTAAATGTCAGCTATTATTATCAATGTCTAATTAATATGATTAATATTATTGCATGAGAGGGAAACATATAGAATTTAGAACTTTGAACCCTAGGAAATTTCTTAGGAAGGTTCATCTAGCTCAGCTGTTTAATTCAACAGATGAGGAAACTCCTGTCCAAACAGGCTGTGACTTACGGAAGGAAGGAAGGAAGGAAGGAAGGAAGGAAGGAAGGAAGGAAAGAGAAAGAGAGAGAAGGAAGAGAAGAAAGGGGAGAGAGAAATATTGGGTTTGGAGTGGACAAAAGATCAAAGGAAAGCAATTGTCTGTGATCACATGATGTCGGTGAATAAATGGAAACTGGGGCACATTCAGCATGATACCAGTAGGTTTCTAAGTGATCCGATTTTTAGGTCTGGATAATTTGGTGCCAAGCTTAGCAATGTGTCTTCTTCTCTTCTCATGGTACAAAATGGCTCAATGCCCTTCATTTTGTTCCTGCAGGAACCAGGTGGTTGAGCACAGGGAGGGAAACAACAAGCTGCCAAGTTGTTCTGCCAACTGATGTTAAAAAAAAATGCCAAAAAAAACTTGAGGCTTCTATGCTGGCTCATATATTGATAATAACTACCACCACCACCACCCCCCAAAAATTCTACCCTTTCTTCTACCATCACCAAGACTCCTTTTCCTGAATTCCAATCTGGCCTCAGACACTTACTAGCTGTATGACTTGGCAAATCACTTAACTTTGCCTCAGTCTCCTCATCTGTAAAATGAGCTGGAAAAGGAAATGGCAAACCACTCCAGTATCTTTTTCAAGAAGACCCCAAATGGAGTCACAAAGAGTCAGACATGACTGAAAAACAACTAAACAACTACAATTTTTTTTTGAATTTTACTTATTTTCTTCACATTTCATTTTATTTATTTATTTCAGTTTTCAACATTCACTTCCACAAAATTTTGAGTGGGAAATTTTCTCCCCATCTTCCCCTCCCCCCACTCCATGACTTCATGCCTTCTGATTACCCCTTCCCTCAATTTGTCCTCCCTTCTATTCCCCACCCCCCCATCTCCTTCCCCTTCTATTTTCTTGCAGGGTAAGCTAGACTTCTATTCTCTATTGCCTGTGTATCTTATTTTACAGTTGTATGTAAAAACAATTTTTAATATTTGTTTCTTAAAACTTTGAGCTTCAAATTCTTTTGCTTCCTCCCTCCTCCCCCCATTGAGAGAGCAAGCAATTTCATATAGGTCATGTATGTGTAATCATGCAAACCACTTCCATAATAGTTGTATTGCGAAAGACTAACTAAATCCCTCCATCCTATCCTGCCCCCTTTTTATTCTACTCTCTCCTTTGACCCTATCCCTCCTCAAAAGTTTTTAATTCTGATTACCTCCTCCTCTATTCTGCCTCCCTTCTATTACAACCCCCCCCCCCTTTATGCACTTCCCCCATACTTTCCTGTAGGGTAAAATAGATTTCTCTACCCAATTGAGTGTGTATGTTATTCCCTCCTTAAGCCAAATCTGATGAGTAGAGTTCACTCATTCCTTCTCATCTTCCCTTTATTCCCCTCCACTGTAAGAGCTTTTCCTTGCTTCTTTTATATGAGATAATTTACCCCATTCTATCCCTCCCTTCCTCCTTCTCCCAGTACATTCTTCTCTCACACCTTAATTTTACTTATTAGATATATATTCACATTCAATTCAACCTATGCCCTCTCTCCCTCTCTCCTTCCCTCTCTCTCTCTCTCCCTCTCCCCCGCTCTCTCTCCACACATACACACACACACACACACACACACACACACACACACACACACACACACATATACATTACTGCAAGAAATAATCAGTGACTCTTAGGAAGACTTTTTGTTTTCCTTTTTGTTATCTAATCACCTTATAGATAATGTCAAGA
Source organism: Bettongia penicillata ogilbyi (assembly GCA_023548195.1). Classification (NCBI taxonomy): domain Eukaryota; kingdom Metazoa; phylum Chordata; class Mammalia; order Diprotodontia; family Potoroidae; genus Bettongia; species Bettongia penicillata. Next base: position 14,413,581 of record JAJHZJ010000413.1, on the reverse strand, counting down.
TAGACTTTCAGATGCAGAAAGGAAAATGGGTAAAAATCAGCACACAATGTTTTCTTCTTTCTCTATGAGATTCCTGGCCATGTCTTTCCAAGTTTTGTAAAAGCCTCCTATCACAAATGTAAGAATATATGACATACTAACAAAATAGAATATTCCCACAGTCTTTATTCTTTTCTGATTTCAATGTGGCTTTCATAGTCTCTAGTGGTGGTAACCTCTTTTCTGGAAACTCTGCCCTGGTGCAAAATTGGAAGGAAAGACTTGGCTTTCTTTTTGAACTTCTGGCCACAGGTCAATGTTCATCCACATTTGCAGGTCCAGTGTGCTGGACAATGGTGCCAAAAATGTGCAAAACAGATGACAGATTAGTGTGGACCCTAAACTGTGCTCTGAGATGTTTAGAGGATGTTATTGCATAATCTACAAACAAGATAGCCTTTGGATCACAAGGAAAGCACTCCTAAGGGAAAGTCACCCCAGGAGAGACCAGGAAGTAATCAGACTGTATTCAAATACTCCATACACATTATCAAGTAGAAAACATTCACTCTGGAAGCAGTTTTCAGATTTCCTTTTAATGACTATCTTAACTCTTTGCATTCCATAATGGGTTGTTATCAGAACTGGTTAACCTTAGACACACCCCTGTGAATGCTTTACTTTTTCAGCTGAGAAAACAGCTGGTTAAGTCAGTCCTTCATTCAATAAACACTTATTAAATGTACTTGCCAGGTGTGCTGGGGAACCAAAAGAGGCAAATCACAGTCACTGCCCTCAAGGAGCTCACTCTCTAATAGGGAGGCCACACACAAGCAAATCTATGTACACAAGCTACCTAAAGCATAAATAAGAAATAATTAACAGGGGGAAAGCATCAGGAACAGGAGGGGCTGGGAAAGGCTTCAAACTCACTGATAGGACTCAGAGACTAAAATAGTTTTTAACTATGTTAGAACTTTCTTATTTCACAGGCAGTTATTGCCTTATATTCACAGGCAGTTAGAAATTGCCTCTTCCAATGGAGGATCATTTAGTGCTGTATGGTATAGCAGAAAGGAGCTGGTTTGGGAATCAGAGGACCTAGGTTCAAATTCTACCTTCACCAGTTGCTATCTATGTGACCCTGGGCATGTCACTTTACCTGCATGAGTCTCAGTTTCCTCCTGGCTTCCAAAGATCCCTTCTGGCTCTAAGCCTGTAATCTTAAATATTACAAGTGAGGAAACTGAAATACAGAAAACTCTCACAGACAATCAGTGGCAGAGCCAGGAGTAGATCATAGGGCACCGAGGTGGTAAAGAAGATAGAGCACCAATCCTAAAGACGGAAAGACCCGAGTTCAAATTGGACCTCAGACATTTATTAGCTGTGTGATCCTGGGTAAGTCATTAAACCATATTTGCCTCAGTTTCCTCATCTGTAAAATGAGCTGGAGAAGGAAGTGGCAAACCACCCCAGTATCTTTGCCAAGAAAACCCCAGCTGAGGTCACAAAAAATTGAGCATGACTGAAATAACTCAACAACAAGTTTTCCCTCTTATTCCAATGTTATTTTCAAGGATTATTCCTGATTGGTTTTATGTATAACCAAGGTTAAGTCTCATGATCCTCAAGATAGAAATCCTTTCAATCAATACATAAGCATTTATTATGTACCTACTATGTACCAGGAACTATGCTTAGCTCTAGGAATACAGAAAGAAGCAAAAGACAGTCCTTGCCTTTAAGCATTGGGGAGACAACATGTGAACAAATAGACACAAAGCTAACTATATGCAAAATAAATAGGAAATATTCAAGAGTGAAGGCACTGGTGTTTAAGACAAGCTGGGAAAGGCTTCCTGTGGAAGGTGAGATTTCATCTGAGCCTTAAAAGAAGCTGAGGGTGGAGTGGGGATAAAGGATGGAGGGGTCTTTCCAGTTGGAGCAGAGAAGGGAGAACATTCCGGGAATTAGGGACATCTAGGGATAATGTCAGGAGTATGAGATGGAGTGTCTTGTCCTTGCAACAGCCAAGGGGTCAGTGTTGCTGACTAGAAGAGTACCTGTCGGAGAGTATAGTATAAGAAGACTGGAAAACCAAGAGGCAGTTAGGTCATAAAGAGATTTGAATGTCAAACAAGCTTTTTCTATTTGATACTGGAAGTCATAGGGAGCCACTGAAGGTCCATGAGTAAGGGGGTGACATGATCAGACAGACCTGAATTTTAGGAAAATCACTTTAGTGGCTGAATTGAGGATGGGTTGAAATGGGAAGAGACTTAAAGTTTATTACTGCAATAGTCTCGGCATGAGATGATGAGCATCTGCACCAGGGAGGGGTAGCAACGTCAAAGGAGAAAAGGCTACGTATTCAAGAAATGTTGCAATGGGGAAATTGCCAGGCCTTGGATATGGAGGGTGAGAGAGAGCAAGGAATCCTGGATGACTCCTAGGGACTGAGATGATGGTGCTGCCCTTTACAGTCATAAGGAAGGCAGTAAAAACATACCTATAAGTGTTACCTCATGTAATTGGCCCTGTCAGCAGTCAGGACCATAGCGACATGCAACTACCATGGGAACCTGGAGACAATTAAGAAGAATGTGTTCTGTAAGGGGCTTTCTTTGAACACCTAGCACTCAAACTCTCTCTGTTATAGACTGGGACTAAGAATTACCCTAAAATTTTTATTGTTAATCAACTATTGGCTTGTATGGCCCCATCCACTAATCAGTCTCTAGCATATCTAAGCAGTTAACATTTACTTAGATGTTAAATTCGTAGTTACACAATTTAATTAGATTAGAAAAGTCATGATCAAGGCAAGGAGAATTAGATCCACGTATCAAAGAATGCTACATTCCAATGCTACATTCCAATCACTGTTGAACTCGACCCTCCAAGGGAAAATGTCCCTTTCTAGTCAGATTCCATTTTCTATCTTACTCCTGAGATGTGGGAGAGTCAACCCGAAAGTTCATTATCTCATCCAAAACTTCCTCATCTCCGAAAGTGGATGTGGGAGACAGGCAGTTTGCTTTACTCTGTTTCACTGTGCCACCCCTTGGAAGGACTGCAGAAGATTTCAGTGATGCCTTTGATGGACAGACAGTACCACCAAGGCCTCTGGCACTGACCATGATGTTGGGACTCCAGAATCTTGGAAGCGGAGCTGCTCATCAGTCAACCTGCTGTACCTGTGTACCCTGCAATACCGGCAGTGACAATGGGTCCTACTCAAATACTCCAAACACTAATTGGCACAGTGGATAGAGAGCCCAGCCCCAGATCAGGAAGACCTAAGTTCAAACCCCACCTCAGACACTTACTATGTGACCCTGGGCAAGTTACTTAAGCTCTGCCTGCCTCAGTTTCCCCATCTTTAAAATGAGGATGATAATAATAGCATCTGCTTCTAAAGATGGTTGTGAGACTCAAATGAGTAATTAAGGCACTTAGCAGAGTGCCTGGCACTATATAAATGTTAGCTATTACTCGCTAATATCGTTAATCCCTATGGGTAACAAATCTAATGCCAATAAGCAGCAAGGGGTAAACAGGACTGGGCTGCAGCCCAAGCTACACTCACTTTTTCATTCCTCTTCCATGTCTGACTGATCCCATATTGTGTGGATACCACTAGGAAGTCATTTTCAGGATCCTCTCCTGTTGAATGCATTCTTTGCACCAAAGCCTTCTGCAAGTTCAAAGAGAGTATTTACCTATCCACACATAGATATGGCCCCAAAAAATTTTTTGGGAGGGATAATTGTCCCTCATAATTAAGAGCCACTCCTTCTTATATTTTCTGACAGTTTCTCCAAGTCCTCGTCCTAAACTGTTCACAGCAATGTTAAAGGCTTCTCCAAAAAAGTGGGAGCTCTTCTCTGATACATATCTACAAAAAAAACAGACTGGAAAGTCAGAATCTTTTGCCTAGGAGAAGCCTCACAAACCATTCCAAGGTTTGGAAAAGAACCGTTAGCTGGGGGTAAGGACCAAAGCAGAGAGCTCGATGACACTAACTCAAGGCCAATATTGAGGGCGTTCGTTCACACACGTAGAAGTTGAGGAGAGCAGGGTAACATGGGAGTTTTCGGTAGAGCACCCAATCCATGAAATAGCTTCTCACGTAAACAAATTACGCTTGCTAACACCAAACTCCGCTGTTTCTGTTCTGTTGCAGTGATTGCAAGTTCTGTGAGGGTCCTCGAAATTTGAAATTCTGGGGCAAATCTCCAGTTTCCACAGGTTATTTACAGCTTTGGAGGTGTCTTCTTCCATTTAAAATGACTAGATAGAGCTTATTTCTTAATTCAGAATCATAGTTCTTTGTGGGAAATAAGTCAGTTTAGGCCCTATCTTACTCAAATGACTTAATATACATAAGTGCTTTGTTAACCATGAAACACCCAAATATAAGGGATTGACAAAATGACTAATATGGAAATGTTTTGCATGATTGCACATGTATAATTTATATCAGATTGCTTACTGTCTCAGGAAGAGGGAAGAGAGAGGAAAGAAGGATACAATTTGAAACTCAAAACAAAACAAAAAAATGTTAAAAATTATTTTTACATGTAATTTGGGGAAAATAAATACTATTTTAAAATGTGATGCATTGAAGTTACGAATATAAAAAATATTATAGTTAGAAGGGTAAAGTAGCAAAGCAAGGATTTAAACCCAGAACTTTTTAATGTTTTATTTGAATTTTTATTCCAAATCTAGTGCTCTTTCAATTATACTTGATTGAATCTGAGTATAATAGTACTTCAGTTCTCAATTCTATTCCATGATGCAGAGACCTGGGCTCCAGTTTAGGCTCTGCCATAGGGCAGCTAGGTGGTGCAGCACAGAGAGCTCCAGGACTGAAGTTAAAGAAGACTCATCTTCCTGAGTTCAAATCTGCCCTCAGAAACTTGGTATCTGTGTGATTCTAGGCAAGTTGCTTTGCCTCAGTTTCCTCATTTGTAAAATGAGCTGGAGAAGGAAATGGCAAAAACCGCTCTAGTGTCTTTGCCAAGAAAACCCCAAATAGGGTCACCAAGAGTTGGATACAACTGAAAAATGACTAAACAACAGCCACTGAACTAGGCTCTGCCACTCACTATTTGTGTGACCTCCAGCAAGTGCTAGTTAATCTCTCTGACCCTCAGTTTCTTCATATATATAAAGCCCTTAAGAAATACTTTTTTAATTGCATTAAACTTCCTCATCCATAAAATGTGGACTTAGAGTAAATGTCATCTAAGGTTTCTTCCAGCTCCTAAATTCAATGTTTCTGAGTAGAGAACATGGACACTCAGGGCTAGGAGGCTTCCAACCATCTAGGCTTACCTCACTTTTGCAAGACACTTGGAGCTAGGAGATGCAGCTTACTAGCACTAATGATGCTATCCCTGAATCTGGGGGGGACTTGGTAGTAAGGAGTTGAAAACATCTTAAGCAAGATAAGAATATTAAGCAAATGAATGGCTTGGTAGCCTTCTGGAGACCTTATAGTATGCCAGCGTTCCAAATTAGAGCAGGAAGTGGACAGCAGATAGGTCTGTAAAGAGGTACCTAGTGAAGGGAACAAGTACTTTAATGAGTTATGTGGTGGACAATTGTGACCCACCCCGGCCTCATCCAAAGAGACCTCATTCAGGCTTCCTGAACACCCACCACAGAGGATCCATGCAATGCTTGGGACTTTCCTTTACAACTCTTGATACAGTTTGGACACCACTGGGTCCTGGGGACTACTATACTTGGTCTTATGGAGGAGTCCTTTTAAAGAAATTATCTTGCAAACCTTAAAATGAAAATTGAACAAGATATAATATTTTCCTGGCTCTAAGGCTGTCTTTAGGTGTGCCCCATTATTAATATCTTTGAGGCTTGTGTATATCTCTCAAAAAAAAAAAGATTAAATCTGAATTTATGCAACCACATTCACGCAGACTCCAGACACAAATAGTTTGCTTTCTAATCTCTTTAAACCCCCAGGTTGAAGGTTGAATAAACAGTCAAAACTTCAAACCAGGCCTCTGCTACAATTTCACTCACCTCTTCTTTCATTTTTGGCAGCAAAAGAACCCAGGAAAAGAAGACACCAGATGAAAGTGATTTGAAATGCCACATGCCTGGACTGGTTGATTATGGAACTATTTTTCTATTATGGTGCCTGTAGAATGCCAGTAGAAGTCAGAAGTGAATTCTAGTCTCTCCCTGCAACTAAATAATTTGTAACCTTGGGCAAGGCAGTTAGATTCCCTGTTAGCTTCTCCAATCTGTCCTACATACCACTGGTTCTTGAAGTGAGATCTGAGGACTCCTGGGGGGTATATAAGAATATTTCAGGGGTCCATAAGGTCAAAAATGACAGTTTTTTTTAAAATAATATAATGTTTAATTTCAGATATGGTAAATATTTAAAGATACAACCCACACTGTCTGTTGGCACCCTTCCCCTACTTTTATTGTTTAAAACAGCAGCCTCAAAAACAGTAACAACAAAATTCCCCTTCACAGAGATCTCTCTCTTTGCTTCTCTCTCTTTACTCATCATCTTCCCAAATTCTGTCAATAACTGGAATCCTGCCTCTCTCCAGGAAATATTGCAACCTTGGCCACCTCACCAGTGCTGGGTAATTGTTCTCTATCCACCTACCCTCCCTTCCCTGCTCCTCCATAATGCAGTGGACCAGGAGGAGGAGTACGTATAATCCCTGTTACTCATCGTTGCTTCCAGACCGCTGCTTTGCCAACATCACTCAGCAACCTCTCCTCCATCTGTCTCTCTCACCTTGTCCAGGTCTCTCACATACACACTGATGCTTTCATACAGTCATTGGATACACACACCCCTGTCTCGTCCTCCCTCTCCCCTCCCCCAGTCATAACTTGTTTTGTCTGATTCCTACAGGAACATCGCAGCTCTGTCTTCTCTCTAATTTCTTCCACTGATGGGAGAACTTGAGAGTTGTCCTAGAAAAACCCATAGCCATACCCTGGCTCATCATAAAGATCTTAGAGGTTATCCACTCCAACACAAGATCAACTTTTGGATCTTTCTCTATCTGGTAAAGGAAGAAGGTATTTGTTTTACAATCTTCCCCAAAACAATGGCACCCACCTCCCAGGTTTTGTGAGTATCAAATAAGATAATATATCAAAAACATTTAGCATAGTTCCTAGCACATAATAGGTGCTTAATAAATCCTGCTTTCCTTCCTTCCTTGTATATCAAAAAGTCAACCTAATGTGACTTAGTAACTAGTAAATTAGACTTGGAGTAGGGAAAAACCTAGGTTTGAATCCCACTTATCAGATGCATCATTCTGGAAGTCACTCAACCTCTTAAAGCTTTAGTTTCTTCAGCCACAAAATGGGAATCCTAATACTTGTACTATATATCTCAGAACTGTTGCAAGAAAAGTGCCTTGTAACCTTAAAGCACCATATTAATTTCAAACACTCTTTACTCTCCCCTCCCAGCCCTGAGAGACCTGGGACTTGGCAACATTTCACCACCTTCATCCCTAAGCTAGTTCACCAAACTAGCTGGTATGACCATCCAAGGGCAGAAATCATATTGTATAGAATTTCTTTACCTTTACCTTTTTCTAAAAAAAAAAAAGAAGTCACCTTTCAGAAGAGAAAATAAGTTAGAATGTCTCTGGCTAATCCCTTAGGAATGTATCTATGGGTTTGAGACTCTTCCAGATTGTTATAGAACAGTATGGGTGGCTCATACCCTTAGGAGTCCCTGAGGGCATGAAGATGGTCCAGAAGTTTTTGTTCTGGCAAAGCCTGCTATGAAAATCATAGACTGTGTGGTTCTCCCTTCATCCTAGTCTCTGGGAGCCTATAGAACTATCTGCAGTAAAGACAAGCCTAGGGGATCTGTTTCAGGCTGGAGTTGCTGTAGAAACTGGTGGTCAGGTTATCTTGTAAGAGGTTGGTTGGTCGTGAGTTTCTTCCGCAGCCCACTGAGAAGGAAGGCCACCCCTTCCAGAAGGAACAGACTCTTGGGGAGCTCAGTTCAGTTTCCTTATCTTTTCAGTCAACCAATCAGCAACCATTTTCTAAGTGTCTACTATTGTGCCAGGAACTGTGGTAAGCACCGGAGATACAAAGACTAAAGTGCAATGTCCCCTACCCTCAAGGAGACTACATTCTAATGGGGAAAAAAACATGAACACATACACACATATATACACACGCATGCTATATATAATATGCATGCATATTATACTATGCATACATCTTATATAATATATATTATACTATATACTGTCTATAATATGTATGTATAATATATATATGCATATATAGTACACATACTATATACAATATGTATGCATAATATACATATATACACATAGACATATATATATATGTATATACATACATACATACACATTCACAAAGTAAATACAAGGCTCTTTGGGGAGAGAAGAAGTTAATAACTGAAAGAGCCAAGAGAAGTTTCATGTAAAAGTTCTTTATCTGAATCTTGAAAGAAATCAGGGATTTTGAGAGATGACTGTGATGTAGGAGTTCATGCCAGCATGAGAGAGAAAAGTAGAGAGAGGAGATGGAACTTTGTGTATTAGGTGCAGAAAGTAGTTCAGTATGGCGGACTGTAGACTATTTGGAAATGTAAGAAGACTGGAAAGGTTAGAAGCAGTCAGATTGGGAAGAGATTTGGTTCTTGAAGAAGACCAAAATGACATCACTCTACTAGAGTCAAGTTTCAGTGTGTCCAGACTGTGACGGATCAGATCAATGTGAATTTGGAATGCACTGCCACATGTCAGGCACAAATAGCCCATGTGAATATTTGGGATGGAGTCTCCAAATATGTGCATCCTTCAGTTCTGTTTTGCTCATAGAGCAAACTGAATCCTTTCTGATGTGGGCATACCATGCTGAACGGTCCTGTGCCAATGTCTTCCATGTCACATAATCAATTCCAAAGTTTTTAAGAGAGACTTTGAAAGTGTCCCTGTGTCCCTTCTTCTGACCACCATGTGAACACTTGCCCTGTGTGAATTCTCCACAAAATAGTTTTTGTGGCAAGGGTACATTTTGTATTCAAACAATGTGGACTACCTATTGGAGTTGTGTTCTCTGAAGCAGAACTTGAACGTTTGGCAGTTTGGTTTGAGAAAGGACCCGTGTCTGGAACCTTATCTTACCGGGTTATCTTCACAATCTTCCTAAGACAATTCAAATGGAAGTGATTGAGTTTCCTGGCATGTCACTGATAGCCTATCCAGGTTTCACAGGTAATGAGATAGCATAACAGACCTTCTGTAGACCTTCAATTTGGCAGTCAATCTAATACCTCTTCTCTCCCATACTTTCCTTCAGTGCCTCCCAAACACATCACATCAACCTCATTATTGATGTGTACATCCCTGGAAAGTACACTACCAAGGTAAGTGAACTTATCCATAGCATTCAAAATTTCTTAATTTTCTGTAATCAGTGGTTCCATGTATGGATGGTATGGTGCCGATGAAGCACGTATGTTTTCTTGGTGTTAATTATTAGGCCAAAATTAGCACAAGCAGCAGAGAATTGAACCATATTTTGTTGCATCTCAGCCTCAGAGACTGCATTGAGTACACAATCATCTGCAAACAGAAAATCATATAGAGGAATTTATATTTGATCCTAGATGTAATAGAGAGTTCTTGTGGCTTATTAAGGAGGAGAGTGGGGCATGAATAGACCGATGCTTTAGGAAAATCACTTTGGGAATTGAATGGAAGAGGGACTGGAGTGGAGAGAAATTTGTGACAGGGAGACCAACTCAGAAGGCTATTACAATAGGATGAGGTGATAAGGATCCAAGTTAAGGTAAGGGCTACATAGAAAGAAGGAAAGAAATGTGGAAGATGTTATGAGATATCAATAGCATGATTTGGCAACTAAATGGATATAGGTGTGAGGAGAGTGAGAGTGAGTAAGAGTGAGGTGTTAAGGATGACAGAGATATCATGAACCTGGTTAACTAGAAATTTGGCTGTGCTCCTGGTAGCAATAGGGGTGAGTTTGGGAGGAAAGATCATCCTTAGTTCTGTTTTGAACATAGTGGATTTGAGATGCCTATGGGACATTCATTTTGAAATGTCAAGTAGGCAGCTGGGGATGTGAAACCAAAGCTCAGAAGAGAGACTAGCTGTAGATCTGGGAGTTATCTGCATAGATGTGAAATCAAACTATAAGATCTAGCTGATGAGGCAATGAAGTGAGAAAATGCAGCAAAAGGAGAAAAGGGCCTCAGCTGGGTAAAGCCTTGAGGTACACTCACAGTTAAGAGGCATGGAATATCAGGGGTGGGGAATATGGGGCCTCAAGGCTATGTGTCACCCTCTAGGTCCTCAAGGGCAGCCCTTTGACCAACTTCAAACTTGAAGTTTGGATTCAGTCAAAGGGCTGCTCTTGAGGACCATATATAGCCTCAAAACCCCAGATTCCCCATCCCTGGAATAGATAATGATCTAGCAAAAGAGACTGAGAAGGAACCATCAGAGAAATAAGAGAGAATCAAAACTGAGCACTGTCATTAAAACTCAGAGGGAAGAGAGCCTTGAGTAAGAGAAGGTGGTTAACCATAAAGAAAGCTGGAGAGAACTGAAGAGAAAGGAGGACTGAGAAAGGCCATATGGCAGCCAAGTGGCACAGTGGTAAGCTGCAGTAATAATGTACAATGGATAGCTTGCTGAACCTGGAAGACCTAAGTACAAATGTAGCCTCAGAAACTTAACCTGCTGTGTGACCCTGGGCAAGTCACTCAACTGCTGTCTATCTCAGATTGCTCCAATGCAAAATAGGGATAATGATAACACTTCCCTCCCAAGGTTGATGTGAGGATACGAAATCAGATGCTATTTGTAAAGTACTTTGCAAACATGAAAGTTCTATATAAATTCTAGCTATAGTAATCTGGCAGTGAACAGATCATTGGTAGCTTTGGAAATAACTCTCAGTTGAGTGATGAGGTCAGAAGCCAGATTCTACAGGTTGGTTGTTTTCCATCCTTCATCTTTGGAGAGGACCAAAGAGATGAGTGAATTGGATTTAAGTGAGGCAGAGGTGCACAAAGTCATCCGCCTCACTTACTCTTCCAGACTCATCAAAGTCCAGCAAGACAAATGTCAAGATGACTGGTGATGGCCAGGGAGCCGTGGTGACCTCGACATCTTTGATGTCTGACCAAGCTCTAAGAGCTCCCAGTGCCTGCTTTAGCCAACTTCATGGTTCTTATTTGTCCAATCCACTGGGGAAGTCTTCTCATGCTTGGTGTAGACATCACCCTAACTCAACAACTTTGTTTTTTACCTTCAACTTGATTTAGCCCATCTGCTGAGAGGGCTTTACTGGGATGTGGCCTCTGCCCATTCTACAATTTCTTGGAGTCACAGGTGAGAGATTTAAAAGAAAGCAGAGTGTGAGAAGAAAGTAAAGGGTGACTTTTTCAAGGAATTTGTGTAAAAAGGGACAAGAGACATAGGATGATAACTAAAGGGAATGACGGGTTCTATAGTGATGGTTGTTAAGGATGGGGGAGATTTTAGCAAGTATGTCAGCTGCCTGGAAGGAACCTAACAATAAGGAGAGATTTGAAGTTTAGAAAAACAATAAGGCCTTAGTTTTTGGAGAAGTTTCAAGGGGATGGAATCTAAGGTACATATAAGGAAGTTGAATTTATGAGGAAAAGAGCCACCTTTGCATCACAGACCAAGGGAACAAATAGTAAGAGGTATCATCAAGTGAGATGAGGAGGAAAGGCAAAGAGGGAGTTCAGGGGGAATGGCCTTTATTTTCTCTGTAATGAATGTGGTGAGATCCTCAGCTGAAAAGGCAGGAGGAGGGGTGTCTCAGGAGCCTGGAGGAAAGAAGTTTGGAAAAGCCATGGTAAGTGAGTAGATAGAAAATCTTTTCAGGAGGAGGAGAAGTCTTATCTGGCCTGAAGTGAGGGCTCAGTTGAGATTAGATAACATACATATGCAGCTGACCTAAGTCACAGTTCAACTTCCGGATTCTATCAGCAGAGGAGATAGAAGGTAGGAGTAATTCTAGGTAGTAGGACTTGGCAAGGCAGTCCACAGAAAGAAGGAAGTACTTTTAATATCCACAAGTGACCCCAGTGACTCGGAAACCAATTTGAACTCTGGGAATGCAGATTGATCTCCTGCAAGAGTCCATGATATGCCACTAAGTCTCAACTCCGGTCACCTCACTCAGACCAAGGACACTATTATTGCTGCATACACCTAAGGCAATCCTTCCACCATGATGGAATTCAAGGTACATCAGGCATTACTCCCCCCATTTCCATTGGTACAAAACCTTTCACTGCCACTGAGCTCATTAGTTTTACTAGCTCCTTCGTTTTAAGAGTTCTGAAACTCATAAATGATAGGAGGAAAACCAAAGGAAAAAGATGCATGAAGGAAAGAAAGTGGAGGGAGGGTAAGGGTGGAGAAAGGATATGAAACCTGAATTTCTGCCTGAATGTGAGAAGCAGAATTTACACAAGTCCATACAGGCACCAAGAAATGTGTCAACCACACCCCCACAGAAGCAAAGGAAGGTATTCTCTATGCAATGACTGTGAAACAAAAGTGGATCGAGCAAGACTTTGTATGCACATGGTCTCCCGGTCTCCAATGTATTCTCCTTTGTTGTACCTGGCAATTTCATTCCTTCAAAATCAGCAGCCAAAATACCTCTGAAAAGGGTGTGTTTTTGAAAGGATAAAAGATTATAACGCAGGCTGAATTTGGGCAGCGATCATATTTCAAAGGAAATTCCAAGTCCCTGGTAAGAATTTCCATGACCCTCTCAGTATCTGCGGGGTTTATGTCTCTCATTCAGCCTTGCTGACCCACCCACTGATTAAAACCTAGGGAAATCAAAGACTACTCAGTCTAATCTTGAGAATGGAGCTTGCATTTAGGATGCCCACCCTGAATCGTTTGGGGCCTTTTGTTTTTGGTGGCCACAGTCAAACAGAGCTTTCCCTGTTCAGAGCTCATCTTCGCCACTGGGTGTGCCAGTCCATAAGCAGTGAGTTCTTCTCAGGGATATACCTCTGCATTCTTCAAATTCTATTTTTGGCTGTCTTAAGTATTTAAAGAAGAAATGGAGCTCATATGTACAAATAACCCTTTCCTTTCCCACTGCTTTAGGCTTCTGTCAGTTTAAGTAATGAATTCTCAGGCACTAAAACAATCTCCAGGAGCCTTAGATAAACTCTGTGCTGATCATAATTGGTCCTGCTTTAAAAAGCCCTTGGGTGTATTTCCCAGGCCTAGCAGAAAATAATATATTCCATGCAAATTTGCATTGGCCTTTCTCATTTATCACTGTCACATGTCAAGGTTTATTATATTCACCAATCCTAGATGCCCTGAGGTGCAGCAAGTACTCTCAAGACAAATGAATGAAGAGTGCCAGTCATAGCTGACTCTAAGTAGGTAGAGAGCACACGTATTTTGATTGAAAGGCCCTCGTGAGACCTTATTCACCCTGTGATGGCTCCCCTAGAGAGGACAGTACTGCGGAATGAACTCTGCGTTTAATCAGAGAACTTCCATTGCAAAGCAACCTCTGAGCTTGGGCAAATCACTTCACCTCTATGAAACTTGGTCTCCTCATCTGTTGAATACGATTGGACTAGTTCAGGGATCCTTAACCTGGACTCTTGGTTTAAAAGAGTATTTTTTTGATACTTGCATTTCTGCATCATTGGTTTCTCCTGTAACCTGAAGTATTTTATTTTATTCATTTAGCAACTTTGTCCTGAGAAAGGATGCATAGGTTTCACCAGACTGTCAAAGGTGCATAATATAAAAAAAAGCTTAAGAATTTCTATACTAGGTGATCTCTAAGTTTCTTTTCAGTTCTAAATCCTTAGTTCTAAGTGTGCCAAAAGTCACCCACTTTGAGTCATCCCCTCCATGACAGCAAAGACAATTTCAGAGAAACAGTACTAGTCTTGGGAGCAAAGACCTCGGTTCTCCCTCTAGATGTAGCCTTAATTAGATCTGTGAATCTGGGTATAACAAGTTCAGGTTGTCCATCTTTACAATGAAAAGATTGAACCTGCCAACCCCAGAGCACACTATGTTTCACATCCCATCTAGCATCTACCCTGACTCTCTTTCTGCCACCCACCCTTCTTTCACAGAGCACCCCTTTCCCTTACCACTCCTACCTTTCTTGTTTGTGTTTTGGTAACAATAATTAAATCAATACTATTATTGTTTCTGGAAAAAGTGTGAAAAGAGCCTGCCCAGATTCTACTTACCATCTCTGTGATTTCACAGATCCAAATATCATTGCCTGGCCACCAATTCCTTATCTATATCATATTGCCCTATTAAAATGTATAAGGAGAGCTAGGTGGTACAGTGGATAGACTGCCTAGAGGTAGGAAGACTCATTTTCCTGAGTTCAAATCTAGCCTCAGACACTTACTAGCTGTGTGACCCTGGGCAAGTCACTTAACCCTGTTTTCTTGGTTTCTTCATTTGTAAAATAAGCTGGAGAAGAAAATGGCAAACCACTCAAGTATCTTTGCCAAGAAAACCCCAAATGTGGTCATGAAGAGTCAGACATTATTGAAAAATGACCAAACATGTTAATATGTAAACCTTTGCTTTTACCTAGTACCTGGTACATACAGTAGCAAGAGCTGAATAAATACTTTTCCTTCATTATGAAGTTTTTACCTCTAAAGTTCTATTCTGTCTGGGGAAAGAAGGCAGATCTTTTTCTCACTTTCCCCCTCAGTACATTAACAAGGACTGCTTCTTCAGATTGGTTAATTAGCACCTCAGAAGGTACAAAGAACCTAACCATCACAATTTATAGGCATGTGAAAAAAGGTTCTACATCATTATTGACTAGAGATATGCAAATTAAAACTACCTTGAGATGTCATTTTACACCTATCAGATTGGCTAAAATGATTGAAAGGAAAAGTGACAAATGTTGGAGGGGATGTGCAAAAATTGGGGCACTGATTGTTAGTGGAATTGTGACCTGATTCAACCATTCTGTGTAAACAACCAGCTATATCACTACTAGTTCTGTTCCCAGAGATGAATAAGGAAAATGGAAAAGAACATCTATGTTCTAGAATGTTTGGAGTAGCTCTGTTTGTGGCAGAAAAGAACTGGAAATGGTGGGGATGCCTATTAATTGGGGAATGGATGAATAAGTTTGGGTATATAGTTGCGATGGAATACTACCGTGCTATAAGAAATGATGAACTCAATGATCTTAAAAAACCTGGGAAGACTTGTACAAAATAATGAGGAGAGAAATAAGCAGAATCGAGGGAACATTGTATATAGTAACAGCAGTATTGTTTTAGAAAGAACTTCAAGTGAATAAATTATTCTGACTATTATAAACACCTAAATTACCTATAAAGGATGTATGAAGAAAGACACTATCTTTATTTGAAGAAAGAACTGATAAATAGAAGTATGCACAAAATAATTTTACATATATACTGATTTGTGTCTAATGGTAACCATCTCCAGGGTGGATAGGGTAGCATAGGGAAGGAAAAAAGGAAAATAAAAAGAAATTAACATGACAATTTTGTTGTAAATTTGAAAGAAATAGCAAATTGTGCATAGTAAATTTGCAGTTTCATGTGCAATCCTCTTTTTTTATTATACTGTATTATAGAAATTCTTGCTTTATTCCATAAGTTAAAAAAAGAAATTTTTAAAAAGAAAAAAATCTGCTTATAATTAAAATTATATGTTATAATTTATAATTATTTATAGCAATTTAAAATTAAATTTAAATTAAAATTATATGTTATATAACCTGCAATGGTTTCAAAGCCCTTTGTGGCTCAGATGTCTCTGTTTTATTCAATTCACGTCTACAAATACTTGCTAAATGCCAGACTAATTTTGGATTGTTGAGAGACAAAGCAATCAATTATAGGATCACAGATATCAAACTGGAAGGGACCTTAGAGGCCATCAAATCCAATCCTCTTCATTTTACAGATGAGGAAACTGAGGCCCGGTGACAATAACCTTTCCAAGATTTCATAAATAATAGATTTGGGATTAAAACCCAGTACTCATTCCACTGTGTTCTACTGCCTGAAATTGACAGGAAATTCTTAAACCAAGCTGAAGGTATTCTACTAATGACAATGGCAGTATGAGCAAGTCTCTAAATATTTGACTAAGACATTCAATCTCCATAACAGCAAAACAACCAAAACCAGGTATTAACCTGAAAGACACTAAGAAGATGAAGACCAAAACCCACCGCCCCAAAAAAAAGGCCCTGTCCTCAAGCAGGTTTATGCAGTATAATGTAGTATTAATGTAGTATAACCTACATTATATGATTAACCAATGTTAGGCTTAAAGGGATTCCAACTCCCCAAGTCTAACCATCTCATTTGACAATACAGGGAAAATGAGATCCAACAAAAGGTTAATAGGTGACTTAGTGCCCAAGGTCATTTAGTTGGTAATAAAAGAGCCAGGAAGAGAAAGCTCTCCTAGAGTCCTTTCAACCTCATCTACATGGTTGTGTTTCATAAAATTTTTTCCCTTAAAGGGACTTAAGGATAGCAGGGTGGAGTTATCAATCCACTACTATCTGGAAGTAAGGATACTAAATGGAATCCTTTAATGATGAGGACCTATTGAATCTGTATTTCCATTCGAATGTGATCCGTGACAGGCACCCCCTACTCTTGCCCATATTCACCTTGGACCTACATAGAAGCTGCTATGAACAGGCTGGAGAGCTACAAGCCTTCCAATAAGAGCAATATGTCCTATATAGTTAACATTTGTGCTATTAATGTATTTTAGTGTCTGGCCACCATACTTCATGCTACCACAGAGTTGGAGAGAACATAAACATTATTACTTTCTCTCCTTTTCAGCTACATAACCAGGCTCAGCTCTTGTACAAGTGATGTTTATTCTGCCTAGTGATGTCTTCTCATTGTAGATGATGAGGGGAAAGGGAAGGTTTGTTTTTGTTTTCTATCTGAAGCCTCAGAAACAAAAGGAACAGAATCACCTTTCCTGGAATGGTCCATTCTGGGAGAATTTTATAAAAGTGATGGGTTTAGGCCATTGCTTTGGAGAAAGCTGCATCTGCTAGATGAGTCCTGAGCAGCAAGCTGCCTCTTTGGAAGTGCTCCTCCTGCCAAATTTAGATTCTGTCAATCCAGGACGCAGAGCTGAGGATAGAAGAGTATGAAGGACAGAGGGGGAGGGGAAGAGAGGGTGGAAAAACAAAGAGAGATACAGAGAGAGAGACAAAGAGAGAGAGAGAGAGGGAGAGAGATTTGGACAGTTCTTAGGTCTTTTGATTCCTTTTTTTCCCCTTTTGGTTCAGTTCTTTGGATGCCAGTCAATCCAAGACAGCTGGCATCTTAGGCAAGACTTAGTAGGGCAAGTTAAAATCCTGGCAACAAACACTCAGCACTTAATCTGCACCCACAAGGCATAAGGGGTTCAGTGAATGTGACCTTAAGCATCACAGCTCAGCCTGCCCTTCATTTGATACATTATCCATTTGCATCTTACAAAAAATAATTGATGAATCTGTTTTTCTCTCCCTGGAAACCCAATACAAATAGAACATCTCCCTTTGGGGTTATGGGGATGGTGGTCATTATTTCTGATTAAAGATAAATTTATTCTTATCATGGACACAATCATAGATCCATTTTTTCAGTTATTTACTATAAGACTGTCTATGGACCCAGCTGTTAGATACCAATATGTTTAATTAATAGTGTGTGCATTATGGCTGGTAGGTGTATTGCTTCAAGCTGAGAACTCATTGGCTCTCATTAGCTAAGCAGATTTTGGAAGTTGGGGTACTTGGCTGGGATGCAGTCATGGAGAGGCTAGACACAGCAGGAAATGGAATGTGCAGGATAGTAGACTGTCCATGGCTTTCCTGGTTGGTATTAAAGCAATTGTCCTTACTGCTTTTTTAAGTAACTTAGTGTTCCTGAGGAGAAATTATGTCTGGATCATGAAGCCATGAAACTAAAGGGTTTTTTGGCAATAGTATGCAGGTATATCTTTAATAACTTACCGGGGAAGGGGGATGTGCACATGACACACTTTAAGTTTAATTTGAATCGCTAACATTTTATCCATCACTTTCTTAAATTTGAAGAATCAGTCAAATTATAAATCAAGTTCTAGTTGTGACATTTGCCAATTTCCAAGGTAGAAATGCTCACATGAGAAATGTAAGGATTGTCTCACATGCTCTGTTTTGACCTGGATCTAGCACTGCCCTATTTTTTGGTGATCATCAATGATTGTTCATATAAAAAAGTTCATTTAAGTAAGCTTTATGATTTTAAGGAATTGTTTTTAATATTTAATCTTTTCAGGTAATGTCTATGCTGTCAAATATCTTTTAAATATTTGGAAGCAGTCAGGTAACTGAATTCTTCAGTTTTCATTTGAATACTTAGTTTTCTACAGATATAGTCAATACTTGTTAGATAATTCTGAATTCAGATAAATGATTTCCTAATAATTCTAAATTAATCTTATCTTTATTCTCAACTTCTCAGATGAAGAAATTGAAGAGAATATAAAAATATATTTTGTATGACTTCATATGCATGATGAGTATTGTATTTTTGTCTTCTCAATTGGTGGGAGAAGGATGGAGGAAAAGAGAAAATTTGGAACTGAAAATAAACATCAAATCAAGTAAAAAAAATAAAAAGAGACTGAAGAGAAAGGATATCATGTGATTTTTCTGTAACCATGTGACAAAGTATTTGAAACAGGAGGAAAATCCCCCAACCCCTACCTACGTGCTCTTTACTGGAGTCTCTAGGCTTTCTCCCTATTGAGGGGAAAGGGAAGAATGTGAAGCCGGCATTTACAGATGTGTTCACAGAAACACATAGGATGGACATTATTTAAGACTTTGTGGAAAACGACGGACAAAAACGAGATGAGTGTAGAAGACATGGAGATATTATCCAAGTCAGTTTAGTTCAATAAAAGTATTCTATGAGCATCTAAAATGTGCCTATCATTTTATTAAACACTGAACAATTTGAAAAATATGTCTGATACACTCAAAGGATTTGTAATTTAATTGGAAATATAAGACAGGCACATTAATTAATGATGTAGTCAATACACTAGATGATTAAACATTTTTTTAAATTAGTACAAAAAGAGGAAAGATTAACATGGGCCAAGGTAGCCCTTCATGAAGGAGGCTATACCTTGAAGGATGAAAAACGGATAGGATTGCAATAGGATAAAGAAGAAGATGATCCATCCCCTTTATAAGTGGGAGTGACACTAGTAGAGTCAGTGGGAACCTCACTGTCACAGAGATTTTGGGTCAGAGAGCAGTGAGACATCAATTTGGACAGGTAAGGTAGGTTGAAATTATGGAGGGCCTTGAAAATTAGTGTGAAGAATCTGGACTTAGTTTGATTTTGTGGGCATGAGATGTCAAGTGTGTGTGATCAGGTAAGGATGAAATGAGGATGAGAGAGAATGAAATTCAAGAGAAAAGTTACAAGGAAATAATTGACCCATAAGATAATACAAGTAGAGATGAGACTAATAACAATGGAGTGGAAAGGATAGGATGTACACAAGAAATGTTTCAAAGCTAATAGCAAAATGTGATGACTGATTACATATGATCAGAGAAGGAAAAAAAGAAATAGAAAATTACTCTAAGGTTTTAAAGCAATGGGACTGGAGAAATGACCATTGACAGAGAGAGGACAATCAGAAGGAGAAGTTTTCGGAGGGGAAAATGGAAATGAGCTCTCTTCTGAGTGGATCAAGTTTAAAATGACAGCATTATAGACATGAAACTGATCATTAATGCCAGCTAGAGACTGGTGATGAATCAAGACTGAAGGAACATAGACTTAGGAGTTGAGAATTTGACATCAACTAAGGACTGAGTTTTGTTTTGTTTCATTAAAGAATGAGATACTGAGCATTAATGAGATGAATTGCCACCAGTCTAGACAAAGAGGAAAAAGAAAAAATTATGAATGAGACCAGAAAAGGAACACAGGGCAGGGTGGGGAACCTGCAGTCTCAAAGCCACATGTGACCTTCTGGATCCTTTTGACTTAGTCCCAGTTTTACAAAACAAATTCTTTTATTAAGGAAATTTGTTCTATGAACAAATGATTCAGTAAAATTCATGATTCAGTCAAAGGGACACACTTGAGAACCTAGAAGGCCACATGTGACCTCAAGGCCACAGGTTCCCCACCCCTGACTTAGGAAATGAGGAAAAACAGAAGGGAAATAAGAGTAGAAAGTTTAAAAAAAAAAGGCTTCTCAGTAGTGCCAAATCTTCATATTGTGAAGAATGATGATTTAGAAAAGTCATTGATAAAGTCATGAAGAAAAAAATAAAGTTAATTCAGATGTCATTCAACTGGATTTTCTCTAAACCAAAATGACTAATTGTATGTGACTCAGTCATAATGTCATACTAAGTTCTGAATGAAAGAGCACTAGACTGAGAATTTAGACCTGAATTTTAATCCCAATTCTGCCACTGAGTAGTATTTTGACCTTGAGTCAGTTGCTTTACTTTTCTGTTACTCAATTTCCTCCTCTGTAAAATGAGGGAATTACAGTAATCTCAGACATATGTTCCAGTTCAAGATTGCTGTGATTCTTTTTCCTTTGGTTTTACTGGCTCCATTTCTTGCTCAAAGATCAAGCCTCAACCCAATTTACTCTGGATCTTATAGACTGGACAAGTCCCCACCCACTTAGCACAGAGTGGATTCAAATACTAAATAGTAATTGTTTCTCTTTTACCTAGAAATCCTGAGGGTGTTCTCCTCCTAGTTTTGTTTTGTTTTTTTCTAATTAAAGGGGCCATTCCTTGAGCAGCTACTTAAAGAAGCCTATTCCTTCAATGGGTATATCTCACTCAAAGTGAGAATGCTTAAAAATGCTTAAAGGTCTTAACCTGAAAGGGCCAGGGTCTCACATTGCATCCTGGGCAATCTTCAGCTATTCTAATGAATATCTGGCCACTGGAACCAGGTGGTTCTGGAGGAGAAAGTGAGGCTGGTGACCTTGCACAGCCCTCCCTCACTCAAACCAAAGTCAACTGCAAGTCATGCCATCATCTTGATGTCATGGTCCTCTTTGAGAATGAAGGGCAAACACAACAACATAGCAACCCAATAACTCTTAACAAACTAGTTTCCTTCCTGTTAAATCAACATATTTGATTTAACTTCCAAGTGCTTCCTCTTTGTCTTGGTGTGCGTCTCTGGGGATGTCAACCATAAAGAATCATAGACCTTGGGAGCTGCCAGAGATCTTAGACGTCAGGATCAGCTGTGAGGCAGTTAGTGGTTCTAACTGGGAATGGGAATGGGATGAACCAGTCCACAGAATGAAAACAGACAGCAGAATGGATTGGAAACCAGAATCCAACAATATGTTGTGTACATGAGATACACTTGGGACTAAAAAATACACACAGAATTCAAATGAAAGGCTGGAGCAGAGTCTATTATGCTTTAGCTGAAGTGAAGATTTCAAATCATAATTTCAAATAAAGTAATAGCAAAAATAGATCTAATTCAAAGAAATAATCAGAGAAACTACATTTTGCTAAAAAGTACCAATGATAATGAAGCAACAAACAGCAAAAAGAAATTACAACGAATTTCTCTAATAAAGTTCTCATTTCTCAAATATATACTGAGTATAGAACAGTCAAATTCATAAAAAAGAAAATAAGAGCCATTCCCCAATCGATGAGCGGTCAAAGGATATGAACAGGCAGTTTTCAGAAGAAAAACATTAAAGCTATTTACAGGTATCCGAAAAAGTGTTCTAAATCACTATTAGTAAGATGAAGGCAAATTAAAACAGCTCTGAGGTACATACCTTTTAGAAATGACAAATGCTGGAAGGGATGAAGGAAAATAAGTACATTAATGAATTGTTGGTAGAATAATGAACGGGACCAACTATTCTAAAAAGCAATCTGGAATTTATATAAAATTGCACATACTTTGATCCAACAATACCACTATGAGGTCTGTACTCCAGAGATCAAAGGAAAAGAATCTACATGTACAAAATTATGTATAGCAGCTCTTTTATGGAGACAACGAATTGGACATTGAAGGGAAGCTCTTGTGGCATATGATTGTGATGGAATACTATTGGCTATAAGAAATAATGAGGGAGTGGGTTCAGAAAAAAGATGGCAGGACTCATATGAACAGATGCAAAGTGAAGTGAGAAGAACCATAGGATCACAATAACAACTTGGTTTCTCCAATCAATACTATGATCCAAGACAAGTCCAAAGGACTCAAAATGAAAAAATGCTATCCACCTGCAGAGAAAGAAATGATAAAATCTGAGCGAAAATGGAGGTGTAATTTTCTCACTCTATTATTTTTGATGATATTGCTATGGTGGAAATATGTTTAGCATGATTTCACATATATTATTGATATCATATTGGAATGTGTAGATGGGGAAGCAGTGGCATAGAGGCAGAGAATCTGGAACTCAAAATTTTAAAAGAAAATAATGTTTAAAATAAATAAGTTAGAAAAAGATCACTTGTGAGAGAGCTAAGAGAAAATACATTGAGTGAACCTGGAAAAGATAAACCATCCTGTATTAAAATTAAAAAGACTAAATTTCCAGCTGTGTTGATGGAAAAAAATGCTAAGAGGGCAATCAAGCCTACTTTTGACTTTGAATGACCAGTGTTCATTTTTAAACTGGGAGCTCTACTAGTATAAAGCCTTCCTGGCACACTCAGGCCTTCCTGGATGAATGTATTACCTCCTTGCACATGTAGGCTACTGCCATTGGCATCTTCTGCACTCTGCTCTTTGCCCACTTCCCAGACAAATACTGAGGATGGAATTTCAAGGCAAGGCACAGCTTCCAATAATAATAGATGCATTGTGCTGAAATTGTTGCCTACAGTTTTTAAGATCATTTTGCAGTTTTCAATCCCTGTAGAGACCCTATCACCTAACTAGAGGATAGAGGTAGGAGTCAGGGTTATTGGAAAGGAGGAAAAAATGCAGACTAGCTACATTTTTTTTTCTTTTAGTCCCGAAGCAATCCTTTTATAACCAACATCTCTTCTTGAGCCTTGAAGTTAGAAAGAGGTATTTTTTTCCCAGAGTCATTTTCAAGCTCACCAACAGAAATTGGTCTCTGGTTTCCCTGTGGCTATGGAGGAGAGTTCTTTGTGTGGTTATGTCTCTAACTGGGTGCCTTACAACAGGAAACAACATGCTACTGCATGAGGTTGGCCTTCAGGGAAGCTGGGTACTTTCATTAATAAGCTATGTGATTGTGGCTGACTCGTCTCACCTTTCTGGGCTTCAATGTCCTTCTCTGTAAAATGAGGGGTTTTTTTTAAGTGTTTTTTAAGGATCTTTTAAGCTCAAGCCTTCCTCAGTTCTAAAAAGAACATGATCTGTAACAGTGTAAGTAAATCAGATGAATAATTCATGCTACTTTCCAAAATTCAACATCTCTGCAGGGACGACAGCACATCCATATTCTACAAAACAAATGAACAGTCATTGAATTATGGAACAATAGCTAGGAGAGACCTTAGAGACCATGTGGTTTAACTTTCTCCTTTGATAGATACAGGAAGCAGGGTTCAGTGATGTAAAATGATTTGGTGGCCATGGTCACACAAGTAGTGTATGATTGCCTTCTACTTTATCTTTTAAAGTTTACAGTTCTAAATCACACATGCCCAACAAAATTGATCTTTGGGTCCCTTGGAGATCCTTGAAAATATTCTTGCAGGAATTCTTACATCTAGGTCTTCCAATTAATCTTGGATAGTAGATCTATATTGGTACAGTAGGGAGGAGAGAGAGAAAGACAGAGATATAGATGGAGAGAGGCAGGGAGAAAGAGACAGAGAGAATTTAATTAGCTGTTATGTTCCTTTCCTTGGTATCATTGACAGACTACATCAAAAGCAGATGGACATTAAAGGGAGACATATTGATAGACACTACAAAAAATGGCATTCCTTCTTGCATGCCTAGAAAGCACTTCCTCTCTCCTTCTGCCTCTTAAAATCTCTGGCCTCCTTCAAAGTTCAAGTCATGAGACCTGTCTTGACTTTTACCTGAAATGACCTAGTATTTAACTGGCATCTACATGACATAATGGTAACTACATGATGTAGTGAATAAAGATGTAACCCCCTAATCAGAAGTTCTGAATTCAAGACTTGCTTCTGACACAAAATGTCAGCCTGATTCCAGGCAAGTCAGTGAACCTCTCAGGGTCCTAGGCAATACTTGAAAGCCATAATTAACAAAACAAATGCTGATGTATACAGGTGGAAAGAGTTTTCTTGTCAGTGGTTGCTTATACCACTGCAATTTAATCAAAAGTCTGTTCCTGGGGGGTAGGGCCAAGATAGCGATGTAGAATCAGGGACCTGCTAGAGCTCTCCCCACAAACACCTCCAAAAAGCAGTAAAAACATGATTCTAAACAAATTCTGGAACAGCAGAAGCCACAAAAGGATGGACTGAACCAAATTTCTAGCTAAAGACAATCTGGGGGGAGGAGCCAAGATAGCGGAGTAGAAAGATTCACGTATGCTAGCTCCGAACCCACAGCCCATAATTACCTGTAAAGTGGAACTCCCAACAAATTCTGGAGCAGTGCAAGCCACACAGCAACAGACTGGAGGAGATTTCTGTTCCAGAGAACCCTGAAAAACTGACACCAAAGGTCCATCGCGCACTGGACCCAGAGTGGAGCCCAGTCCTGCCTTGGCTGCACGGCACCAAAAGGAGTAGATCCAAGCAGGCTTCAGGGACAGAATCTCCAGTGGCCACGAAGGTCCCTCCACCCACAGGCACACAGGTCAGTGAGAGAGACTTCTGGGCTGGATGAGAGGGGAGGGGGTGTCTCTATAACTCAAGGCCCCTTGGGAGGCAGCAGCAGAGGAAGCAGCTCCCAAAGCAGGAAGGAGCTCGGGTCCATTACTGAAGGTCTCCACATAAACCCCCTGAGGAAACTGAGCCTGGGAGGTGGCCCTGCCCCCACCTGAGAACCTGAACTTAATCCCACTGAATAGCAGCCGCCCTGCCCCTGAAAGCCCTGAGGCTGGGGAGCAGCATTTGAATCTCAGACCCAATCAGGCCATGGAAGAGCTCAAAAAGGATTTTGAAAATCAAGTTAGACAGGTGGAGGAAAAACTGGGAAGAGAAATGAGAGAGATGCAATAAAAGTATGAAAAATGAGTCAATACCTTGCTAAAGGAGACCCAAAAAAATGCTGAAGAAAATAACACCTTGAAAAATAGGCTCACTCAATTGGCAAAAGAGGCTCAAAAAAGCCAATGAGGAGAAGAATGCTTTCAAAAGCACAATTAGCCAAATGGAAAAAGAGGTTCAAAAGCTCACTGAAGAGAATAGTTTTCTCAAAATTAGAATGAAACAGATGGAGGCTAATGACTTTCTGAGAAACCAAGAGATCACCAAAAAAAACTAAAAGAATGAAAAAATGGAAGATGATGTGAAGTATCTCATTGGAAAAACAACTGACCTGGAAAATAGATCCAGAAGAGACAATTTAAAAATTATGGGACTACCTGAAAGCCATGATCAAAAAATGAACCTAGACATCATCTTTCATGAAATTATCAAGGAAAGCTGCCCTGAGATTCTAGAACCAGAGGGTAAAATAAGTATTCAAGGAATCCATCGATCACCACCTGAAAGAGATCCAAAAAGAGAAACTCCTAGGAACATTGTGGCCAAATTCCAGAATTCCCAGGTCAAGGAGAAAATATTGCAAGCAGCTAGAAAGAAACAATTCCAGTATTGTGAAAATACAATCAGGATAACACAGGATCTAGCAGTTTCTACATTAAGGGATCGAAGGGCCTGGAATAGGATATTCCAGAAGTCAAAGGAACTAGGACTAAAACTAAGAATCACTTACCCAGCAAAACTGAGTATTATACTTCAGGGGAAAATATGGTCTATAATGAAAGAGAGGACTTTCAAGCATTCTTGATGAAAAGACCAGAGCTGAAAAGAAAATTTGACTTTCAAACACAAGAATGAGAAGAAGCATGAAAAAGTAAACAGCAAAGAGAAGCCATAAGGGACTTACCGAAGGTGAACTGTTTACATTCCTACATGGAAAGACAATATTTGTAACTCTTGAAACTTTTCAGTATCTGGGTAGTTGGTGGGATTACACACACACACACACACACACACACACACACACACACACACACATATGCATGCACACACATACACACCTGCATGCACACACAGAGACAGAGAGCACAGAGTGAATTGAATAGGATGGGATCATATCTTAAAAAAATTAAGGTAAACGGTGAGAGAGAAATACAGTGGGAGGAGAGAGGGTGAAATGGAATGGGGTAAATTATCTCTCATAGAAGAGGCAAGCAGGAGACTTTTTAGCAGAGGAAAAAAGAGGAGAGCTGAGAAAAAAAAACATGAAGTTTACTCTCATCACATTCGACTAAAGGAAGGACTAAAATGCACACGCATTTTGATATGAAAACCTATCTTACAATATAGGAAAGTGGGGGAGAAGGAGACAAGCAGAGTGGGGGGGATGATGGAAGGGAGGGCAATGGGAGAAGGGAGCAATTTGAAGTCAGTACTCGGGAAGGGACAGGATCAAAAGAGAGAATAGAAGCAATGGGGGGCAGGAAAGGATGGAGGGAAATATAGTTAGTCTTATACAACACGACTATTATCGAAGTCATTAGCAAAACTACACAGATATGGCCCATATTGAATTGCCTGCCTTCCCAAAGGGAGTGGATGGGGAGGGAGGGATGGGGAGAAGTTGGAACTCAAAGTTTTAGGAACAACTGTTGAGTATTGTTCTTGCTACTAGGAAATAAGAAATACAGGTAATGGGGAATGGAAAGTTATCTGGCCCTACAGGACAAAAGAGAAGATGGGGACAAGGGAAGGGAGGGATGATAGAAGAGAGGGCAGATTGGTGATAGGGGAAATTAGAATGCTTGGTGTATTGGAGTGGGGGAGGAGACAAATGGGGAGAAAATTTGGAACCCAAAATTTTGTGAAAACGAGTGTAAAAAGTTAAATAAATAAATTTATATTATTAAAAAAATAAAATAAAATAAAAATTTATTGAAAGAAAAAAAAATAAAGACAATCTGGAAGATTGACAGGAAGGGTCTATTACACTGGGCTGGGAGCAAATCACACTTCTGCATGGGCCACACCAAGCATGGACTGAGGTGGAGCAGGCCTTAGGGGACTGAATAGCTGTTGTCTGCTGTGGCTTCCAGACTTCTCAAACAACAAATGCAAAACACTGCTGCAAAAGTCAGTGGAAAGGGTCTCTTACATGGCTGAGGGGCATTGTGGTCTAACTCCAGACCCAGACCCAAACCCAGCCCCGGTCTCAGAGTGATAGTAGCCACTGCTGAAGCAGGGGCTGCTTCTGAAGCCCTACTCTTAATAAAGAGCTCAAAAGTCAAGTAATTGGCTGGGGAAATGAGAAAACAGGGAAAAAGAGACAGACTATAGATTCTTACTTTCTAACGAAGAGATATTTTTTTATGTCATTGACGCTGAGGAAGATGAAAACATACAACCAGAAGAAGATAAAAAGGTCAAAGTTCCTGCATCCAAAGCCTCCAAGAAAAATACAAATTGGTCTCAGGCCATCGAAGAGCTCAAAAAAGGTTTTGAAAATCAAGTAAGAGAAGTAGAAGAAAAAATGGGAAGAGAAATGAGAGTGATGCAAGAAAATCATGAAAAACAAGTAAACAACCTACTAACAAAAACCCAAAAAATGCTGAAGAAAATAATAGCTTTAAAATTAAATTAGCCCAAATGCCAAAAGAGGTCCAAAAAGCCAATGGGGAGAAGAATCCCTTAAACAGTAGAATGGGCCAAATGGAAAAAAAAAAAGATAAAATCTCATTGAATAAAATAATTCTTTAAAAATTAGAATGGAGCAAATGGAAGCTAATGACTTTATGAAAAATCAAGAAATTATAAAGCAAAACCAAAAGAATGAAAAATAGAAGACAATATGAAGTATCTTACTGGAAAAAACAACTGACCTGGAAAATAGATCCAGGAGAGATAATTTAAAAATTATGGGACTACCTGAAAGCTGTGATCAAAAAAAGAGCCTAGACATCATCTTTTAAGAAATTATCAAGGAAAACTACCCTGATATTCTAGAACTAGGGGTAAAATAGAAAAGGAAAGAATTCACCGATCAGCTCCTGAAAAAGATCTCAAAAGGTAAACTCTCAGGAATGTTGTAGCCAAATTCTAGTTTCCAGATCAAGGACAAAATATTACAAGCAACCGGAAAGAAACAATTCAAGTATTGTGGAAACACATTCAGGATAACACAAGATTTAGCAGCTTCTACACTAAGGGTTTGGAGGGCTTGGAATATGATATTTCAGAGTTCAGAGGAGATAGGATTAAAACCAAAAATCACCTGCTCAGAAAAAGTAGGTGTGGTGGGGGTGGGAATGGAACTTTACTGAAATAGAGGACTTCCAAGCATTCTTGTTGAAAAGACAAGAGCTGAACAGAAAACTTGACTTTCAAATACAAGACTCAGGAGAAGCATGAAAAGGTAAACAGGAAAGAGAAACCATGAGAGACTTATTAAAGCTGAACTGTTTACATTCCTACATGTAAAGATGATATTTGTAACTTGTGAGACTTTTCTCAGAATTAAGATAGTTGGAAGGAATGTACATATGTGGGCATATACAAATATGTATGTGTGAATGTATATGTATGGAGAGAGACAAAGACAGAGAGACAGAGGGCACAGGGTGAGATGAATATGAAGGGATGATATCTAAAAAAGAAAATTGTGTTGAGAAGAATGAACTAAGAGAAAGAGAAAGGGAGAGGGAGAATGTAGTAAGTCATCTCATATCAAAGAAGCAAGAACAAGCTCTTACAATGGAGGGAAAGAAGTGGAAAATGAGAGGGAATAACAGAGCCTTCCTTTCATAGGATTTGGCTTCAGGAGGGAATAATACATACACACACACACACACACACACAGACACGCGTGCGCACGCACACATATACACACTCAACTGGATATGAAAGTTTATCTTACCCTACAGGAAAGTAGGAGCAAAGGGATAAGAGAGGAGGGATAATAGAAGGGATGGAAGATTGGGGGAAAAGATAATTGGAAGCAAAGATTTTGGTAGAGGGAAAGGTCAAGGGAGACAATAGAATAACTGGAGGGTGGGACAGGAGAGTGAGAAATATAGTTTGTCTTTCACAACATGACTGTTATGGAAGTGTTTTGCATGACCACACATGTATAACCTATATTGAATTGCTTGCCCTCTCAATGAGGGTGGATGGGGAGGAGGGAAAGGGAGAGAATGTAGAACTCAAAGTTTTAAAAATTAATGTTTAAAATTGTTTTTGTATTCAACTAGGAAATGAAATATATAGGCAATGGGGTATAGAAATCTATCTTGCTCTACAGGAAAATAGAAGGGAAAGGGATAAGGCAGGGAGGGGCTGATAGAGGGGAGGGGAGATTGGAGGAAAGGGTAATCAAAATACATGCTGTCCTGAGGTGGGAGCAGGGGGGAGATGGGAAGAAAATTTGAAATTCAAAATGATGTGAAAGTGAATGTTGAAAACTGAAAATAAATAAATTTTTAAAAAAGAAGAAAAGTCTATTACCCTTCAAAAATATTTTGTATGTATTTATTTATACAGGCATGGGTTACTTCCCTTATCAAAACAAAAGGTCCCTGAGGGCAAACACCTGTCCATTTTTTGTCTTTGTGTTCCCAGAGCCCAACACAGTGCTTGGAGTATCCTAGGGAATTAATTAACATTTGTTGGTGGATTGCTTGCTGTGCTTCCTTGTGATCAATTGGGAACAAATGAGATAATGTAAATCTCATTTTTATAAACCTAAAGGCTCTATATAAATGCTATTTATTATTTCCAATCCAATAGAACTCAATTCAGTTCTATAAATATTATTTGACTACTATCACTGAGTATTTTGCTAAGTTTTTGAATGCAAGGGTGAAAAAAATGATACAATTTCTCTCATCATGAGCCTTATAGCCTCATAGTAGAGCATAATACCTGGGAAAAAATAAGTATAATGCAAGGGCAAATGGAAGAAGTGTATAGGAAGGATCTAGATGAAATGATATGAGCAATTTGAGACAGGAGAGATAACTTTATCCTGAAGGTTGGGCATTTTCCTCTGGGACAGTCAAAGATGAAGTGACATCTGAGCTGTCTTGCTTGTGGAAAAGAAAGAAGAATTTCAAGAGACAGCAATTCTGAGGACATTCTTTCTAGGTATGGGAGTGAAAGACGGAGTTGGGGGGTCACAAAGACTTTATAGATCTATGAGGCAGGAGGATAAGCTCAGGGAGAGGCCAGCAGTCCAATGTGGCTGGAAATTGTAAGCAATATGAAATAAGACTGCAAAGGTGGGATCAGACATTTTAGAGCTATAATAAACCTTTAAGATCATTTCCAACATGTTTATTTTACAAACAAGAAAACTGAGGCCTAGAAAGGTTAAATGAACTGCCCGGTTAAGTGTTACAACAAATTCAGTGCTCAAACTCTCTCTGCCACAGTTGCCTTTTGTAGGTTGGAACCAAATTGTGGAAGTCTTTAAAAACTAGAGTAATGTTTACATTTTCATCTTTAAGCAATGAGGAACCAATAAATGTTTCTGAACAAAGGAATGGTATGACCAGGGAAGATTATTTTATCAACTGTATGAAGGATGGCTCTTGGAAGGAAGAGATTAGGGGGAACAGAAACCATCTGAGAGGTCACAATAATAATCCAAGCAGGTGATGATGAAGGAGGACCTCAGTTAACATAATGGAAGTGTGAAAGGAATGTAAGAGAGAGATGAAATACATCCTATAAAGGTAGCACTTTGCAACAGGACTTGGCAATTGATTGGATATGATGGATTGGAGTGAGAAGAATACTATATGAGTATGAATTTGAGCTTGAGTGACTAAGAGTAATACTGTCAACAGAAATGGAGAAATTGAGAGGAGAGTCAGATTTTTTTAGGAAGATGAGTTCAGTTTTAGATACCTTGAGCGTAAGATTCTGGCAAGACGTCTATGCAGAGATGTCCAGTAGTACTCAGTTAGATTTGTGGGTATAGGGTTCAGAGGACAGCTTCAACCAGATATATAGATTCAGGAGCTATCATCATAGGGGTTAACTGAAATCATAGAAATAGATTAGAGTGTAGAAAGAGAAGGAAGGAAGGCTGAGGACAGATAAAAATATAAACATAATGTAGTAGAGATAAATGTATGTACTGACACAGGTCCAAAAAAATCAATTGTACAATTACAAGAAATGAGGAGGCTTTTTTGTGAAAGCCTTTCACAAGTGAAAGAACTTTCACTGAGGAGAGAGGGATAATGAAATGATTATTTAATATGAGCCAATAAGTAACCTGGCAAAGAAAAATGCTAAGGTGATTCTAGGCTGCATTAACAAAAGCTAAGTGTCCAAAGCAAGCAAAAGGCTAATCTCCCCGTCTCTTGACCTGGTATGATCCCATCTACAGTGTTATTCCTCACATTTTAAGAGGGAGATTTACAAACTGTAGCAAATCCAAAGATGTATGACTATAATAGTAAAGGCATAAGCAGCAATAATAGGGATGTGTGTTCTGGAGAAGATGGAACTTTGGTGAGTGACCATAGTAGAGTCCATGTATGTCAATGGCGATTTCATGGAAGAGAGGACCGGGATTGTTTACTTACGCTCTAGAAGTCAGAATAAGGAACAGTGGATGATAGCTACAGAAAAGCAGAAAAACTTTAGATTGATATAGGGAAATAATTCTAAATAAGTAGATCTGTCCATAGGTAGAAAGAACTGCTTTAGAACAGAGCAAGTTCCCTATCCATAAGGTAGTAAGCACAAAGTAAATGTAGGATGCTCAAAATGTGAGATATCCACCCCAAATATTCACACAGGCTATCTGTGCCCAACCTGTAGTAGAGCATTCTGAGCTCATATTGGTCTGATCAGTCACAGATGGATACATTGAAATTTCACTTTATCATGGTGATGTCATTTTGATCCTTTTCGAGAATGAAGGACAGCAACCACCCAACCAAGCTCCTTGAAGGTAGGGATTGCCTTTGGCCTCTTTTGTATCTCCAGCATGTAGTACAGTTCCTGGCACATAAAGGTACTTAATAAATGTTTACTGATTATTTGATTATTAAAGGAGAAACTGGATAATGATTTGTGTGTGCAGTCTTGCTTAAGTTAAATAGTATAACCCTGGAGTTACTTCAGAGAATTAGCAAGTCTATGACAATTTAATAAGAAGTCTATCAAATGGACTGATGGACAAATATGTTCAGAGAGAACATATGCTGGATTTGGCATTAGAAGATCAGAGTTCAAATCCCTACTTTACCATTTACTACTCGCAGGATCTTGGACATGTCATCCAACCTTTCAAGAACTCAGTTTATCTGCAAAATGAAGGTGCTGGACCAGATGACCTTTGAAGTCCTCTTCTAAAAATCTGTTTCTATGAACCATTCCAGTTGAGTCAAATCAACAGGAGCTGCTGTAATGAGAAAAGAAGTCCACTCAAAGATTGGGGGAAAGTATTTCCATGCAACATAAAGATCCATTTGGTGAA
The DNA here is from genome assembly GCA_023548195.1 of Bettongia penicillata ogilbyi. NCBI lineage: Eukaryota > Metazoa > Chordata > Mammalia > Diprotodontia > Potoroidae > Bettongia > Bettongia penicillata. The sequence continues at coordinate 14,380,814 of JAJHZJ010000413.1, read as the reverse complement.
AGAGTCTGTTTCATGACTTCCTCCAGTAGGGCATAATGTACAAGGACTCAAGTTTATCAAGACCATATCATCTTTCAGTATTCTTTTTCCCAAGTGGGAAATTTCTGAAGATTAATAGCATTAAGATATTAAATGTAGATGAGTTAGGAGAAAACTCACTACAAAAAAATCTTAAGACTTTTGGTGGTAGGATATATAGGGAAAGGTCAAGTTGTGAACGAAAATCCACCCAAAAATGGCCCTATGTCTGTTTATTACCCAGTAACTCTTAGAATATTCATATTATATGCATATTCCTAAGAGTCTGTGCACACATACACACAGGTGCTCACACTAACCTGGCAATATTTACATATTGTCATATCATTAGCTGTCCTTTATAATTCTCATAACACTAAGAAGCAATAATTCACCTTTAAGATAGAGAAGAAAAATAAATAATATAAAATAGAAATTTAAAAATAACTGGATTTGAATAAGAATTTATTAAGCCCCTGCTGTGTGCAAGACAGTATGCTAAGCACTGGAGATACAATGAAAAAAAAGATCCCTGCCCTAAGGAGTTGGCATTCTATAGAAGGAGAAGGGGAGTGCAATATTTACACAGATTAAGTAAATACAAAACCATCTGAGAAATTATTAAAAATAAAAAACCACTGGCAATAGGAGGAGAGATCAGAAAGCCTCCAATAAATAAAAATAGGGATAAGATATATGATTTTATTGGTATAGGTGAGGGAAGCTACTCTACCATTGTGGGTCATTAATTGATCTGTAAATTATAGACTTAGAGATTTGCCTGAGAGGCTGAGTGACTTGCTTAGGGTCACATAGTCAGTATATGTCAGAGGCAACATTTAAAGCCAGGTCTTCTAAACATTTAGATCCTTCAGCTACATCATGTTGTCTCTCCATAAATGAAAATAATTTTCAAACATTTAAAAGTTTATAAAGGAAATAAGCAACCAAAAAAGCAGAGAAACTAAAGATGGAGATAAGAGAAGTGAAGATCTAGAGAATTCTGTGATCCTGTAGAAAAAAATGCTGAATTGAGAATAAGTAGACTTAGGTTATCAGACATAGGGACAAGGAGTTATAGTGTGAAAAGTGCCTGGCTTGTGGGTGGGGGATAACTGGGTTCAATTCTTACCTCTAAGATTTGATAGATAAAGGTTCTGGGTTGTCATTAAATAATTCAAGCCACAGTTTCCTCACTTACAAAAACAATATTTGTACTACCCCAAAGAGTTACTGTGAGAGTCAAATAAAATATTGTATATGATGATTGGAAAACTCATAAAGATACATATTGCCATCTGTTGTCATTTTATTCCTGGCTCTGCCACTAACCAGTTGTAGAATCTTGTCCAGCTCACTTCATTTGTTTGGGCGCAACAGTTCTTTCTTAAGTTGAGAGGTTAAGACTTGACATCTCTCAAAACCATTTCATTTCTAATGTTGAATAATATTACATTAGAATTATTCACAAGATAAATGATAGATTAAAAAAAAGGAGTTGACTTCTCTGTGGTATGCTGCATGTCCTTAGAACCCATATTGTCATGCAAAATGAATTCTTTTCTTCTTGTAGTATTGTCAGCAGCCCCAAAGAGATCTTCTGGGAGCCATTCAAAAAATAAAAAGCTCATTTACCTCTTCCTCTTATTCTTCTCTCCCCTTGCCTGCTCACAGCTGAATTGAATTCAATTAGGAAAGAAACATCATACAAATAAATAGCCATAAAACAAGGTAGTTTGTGACGTGTCATAAAGAAAGGTATGGATTTTATACTCAGTAAACAAGACAATGGAGGAAGTGATCGTTCTCAGTTCAGGTGACCAAGGAAGGTCAGATTTCAGCAGGGACCTGATGGGTAAGTACAATACCAGGGTTAGAGAATATGGGGGGAAAATATTCCAGGTGGAAAAAAACAGAATGAGAAAAGTGTGAGTCATAGATGAGTATGGAAAACTAGTCTAGTTTTTCCAAGTTACAGGATGGGTATAGAGGTATAGTGGACAGTTCTGACAGAAAGGACTCAAAAAATATTTGATGTCCCCTTTGATTTTGTCAAAGCACCATCCATCTCTCCCTTGTGACTCTCACGTTGTCTCCCTCATAAGTCCCATAGTTAGAAATCCTTGATGAAGTCTTTGTCGTGGGGCTTTGCCCCTCAATGTGAATAATGAGAGAAGTAAATATTAATAACCTTCATAATCTTAGGGAGACCCAGAGCTCTCGCCTTCTTCCAAAGTTCTGATTTTAAAAGTTCAGTCTCTTGAAGGACACGGCTGATAATGAGACTGTTCTAGCTATTTTGTTTAAGACTCCACCCTGGTAGAAGCTATTGTGTTCTGCCCAAAGTTGTTGGTGGTCTAGTATAGAGGTAGTTTCTCTGTCCAAGGGTAACATGATGCCACTCTCAGCCCTTCATTTTACTATAGCCCATCTTCCACTGTGTTATCCAATCAGAGTTTATTGCCACTCTTCAGAAATACCTACTCTTTGAAGAGTATATGAACGATGAACATGCCACCATGATTGGTTTTGGCCAAATAATCATCCTTTTATTAATAAGTGGTTGGCCTTATTAATAAAATTTATTAATAAGTGGTTGGCCTTATTAATAAAATGATTACAAGAACATAAATAATAATAATAATATATTATGTTACATATAATATATAAAATATAATCAACATAAACATGTATGACTGGAGAGTACAAGGGAGCTGGTGAGATGATGGCAATGGAATTCTCACTGGTAGCATTTATGTTCATGCTACTCTAAAGGGAATGCAGCAGTGTATATGAAATCAGTCTTCCCAAGATATGATCCTTTGTGAGAATTTGACAAATTCTTTAGGAATTAAACAGAAATCCCAACTTTTGGGGGGGTACTTGTTCTGTATCCAATCTAAACATTCCAAAACATACCAATAGGAATTAATGAAATTCCTATTATGTGCAAGACACTGTAGAATAGGTACTAGACACACAAATATAAAACCAAACCAAACAAATTCTTGCCCTCAAAAAACTTACATTTTACTGGGGTAAGGCTATAATATGTAAACAGGAGTACATGCACATGTATGTCCATATATATGTTAACTTGTGACTAGAGAGAGCGCTACCAACTAAAGACAACAGAAAAGGCTTCCCACAGGAGATGGCACATGAGCTAAGCCTTGGAAAGGAGGCTAACTTTGGGATTTTTCCACTAAGTTCCTGGCAGTCCAGACAATTAGTTTCTCTGAATCTCCATTTGTTCCCAAAATGAAACAACACAAAAATATACACATACACACACAGTAACACTTTCTAACAGATTACTACATCATCAAAGGCATGAAGAGGGCATGTTCGTAGGGAATATGTATGACTAAAGAACACACAAGTAGAACATACACCTGTATGAAATTAAATTAAAACAAAAGATAAGCAAAGGAAAAGAGGTCATTGTATTCCATGTCTCCGGGTTATATTTTTTAAATAGTACATGAAAAGCAAATAAATAAATGAACTGACTTTTTGCTGTGTTTTCACCAAGAAATGTCACTCTCCCTAAATCCTCTCCTTAGAAAAGAATTTATAATCTGGGAAAATTACATGGACTATACTTGAATATTTTTGAATATCTTTGAATTTATATATCAGTAAGAAATATGAATGATCATATAACATAGTAAAAGGTAATGATTACAACTACACATAACCATGCAAATTATGTAACTAACCCATGGCATTCTCACCGGAATTGTGTACAATAGCTTTACTATAGGCAACAAACATAAAACATAGCACATAATAACAGTGTGCATGACAACGGGATATATAATAGACCAAAGACTCAAGTCTCATATAATGAATTCTAAGAATCATTTGTAAATTTCATATGGTAAACGCATACATTGGGCACATACAGAAGCGTACAACAGAAATGAACTATACAGCAAGAATTCCTTTAAAACATTGGTAAGTAGGAAGCTAGATGGTACAGTGAGTTAAGCTCTAGGCCTGGAGTCAGGAATACCTGAGTTCAAATCCAATGTCAACTACTTACTGGCTGTGTGTCCTTGGGAAAGTCATTTGACCAATGTTTACCTCAGTTTCCTCCTCAGTAAAAAGGATATGATAATAGTACCTACTTCCCAGGGTTGTTGTAAAAATGAAATGAGATATTTATAAGGTGTTTAGCACAGTGCCTGACACATAGTGCTATATAAATATTAGCTATTGTATATAACAAGGGCAACCAGATAGTGAAATGGATAGAGTGCTGGGCCTGGAGTTAGGAAGACTCATCTTCCTGAGTTCAAATTCAGCCTCAGACACATCCTAGCTGTGTGACCCTGGGCAAGTCACTTAACCCTGTTTGCCTCAATTTCTTCGCCTATAAAATAAGATGAAGAAGGAAAGGGCAAATCACTCCAGTATTTCTGCCAAGAAAACCCCATATGGGGTCATAAAGAGTCAGATATGATTTTGAAATGACTAAACTACAATATATACAGAAAAATATAACAGGAAGAAAAGCATATTGCACAGCAAAACTTAGGTCAAATATGATACACAGCCTATGATCTCAGAGTCCATGCAATATAAGCTCCCCAATTTGCAGATAAGGAAACTGGAAACTGAAGTCTCCTTATCCCTTTCCCAGACAACTTAGGTGATTTGCCCAGTCATACAGGTAATGAACATCAGGGAAAAGATCTGAACCTAGATCCTCTGACTCTTTCCTTAGCATCATAGTGGTTACAACAGGTCACCATTTTCTCTATTTCCCCTAAATTCTAGGGCCTAGTGCCTAATTCAGAATCTTAGTCAATGACTAAATCAACCTGGCACTTTGACAGTGACCTCCAGAACTCATAGATGACTCAAGATGACGCAAGATGACTGCAGACATCTACAAATCTACTAGCAAGCCAAGAATCTAGCCTTCTAGAAAGAGAAAGGGGAATTCCTGAGTCTGAAACTCAGCATTGCCTCTCTGGCTACCCCACATTTAAGACTTCAATGATCTGCCATCTAAAGAGAAAAGAGGGAGTTCCTAGAGAACACCAGCCTTTGGGAGAAAAGTGAATCTCAGAATCCTGCCTTCCGGTAAGAGTAGGAATTCTTGGACACTACTATCTTCTTAAGGAGAAAAGATTTTTACACTTGACCTTAGCAAAGATATGATGTCGGGGGAGGGGGAACCTGGAAATTCTCACTTACTATCATCATGATTTATTTGGGTAATACAGGTACAATGAATCTCAAGTTCTTTTCCTTCATTGGAGTTCAAGTACTTAAAGAAGTACCGTAGAGGAGGCATTGTCCTTCTGTGTAGAACAGTTGTTAGCTCATGCCACAGTCACAGCTATAACTGCCCCACAATCTCCTCACCACCACTATGTCTCTTTCCAGCAAACTGACCTTGGACAAGGCAGACCTGAAAGAGAAAAAGGTCATCATGAGAGTAGATTTTAGTGTTCCCATGTAGAACAAAGAGATTACCAACAACCAGAAAATCAAGGCTGCTCTACCTAGCATCAATCACTACTTGGATAATGGAGCCAAGTCCATTGTTCTGATGAGCCACTTAGGCCAGCCTGATGGTATCCCCATGCCTGACAAATACTTCTTGGAGCCCATGACTACAGAGCTCAAATCCTTGCTAGGCAAAGATGTTCTGTTCCTGAAGGATTATGTGGGTCCAGAAGTGGAAAAACCACCTAACTGGTTTATCATTTTGCTGGAGAATCTCTGCTTCCATGTAGAAGAAGAAGAAAAAGGCAAAGATGCTTCTGGGAATAAGATCAAAGCTGAGCCAAACAAAGTAGAAGCTTTCCAAGCATCCCTCTTCAAGCTGAGAGAAGTCTAGGTCAATGATGCTTTTGGTACTACTCATCGTGCCCACAGTTCCATGGTGGGAGTGAATATGCTCCAGAAGACAAATGGTTTCCTCATGTTTTTCAAAGGTCCTGGTAAACCCAGAGAGGCCCCTGCTAGCCATCTTGGACAGAGCGAAAGTTGCCAACAAAATCCAGTTGATCAACCATGTGTTAGACAAAGTCAACAAGATGATCACTGGTAGTGCGTTGGGTTTCACCTTCCTCAAGTGCTCAACAATGTCAAGATCAGAACTTCTTTTTGATGAAGAGGGGTCAAGATTGTCAAAGACCTGATTGCCAAGGCTGAGAAAAGAATGATGTTAAGATCACATTGCCTATTGACTTCATCACAGTGGACAAGTTTGATGAGAATGTCAAGACTGGTTGAGCCACAATGGCTTCTGGCATCCCTGCTCAATGGATGAGTTTACACTGCGCCCCTGAGAGCAGCACCAGTATGTGGAAGCTGTGGCCCAGACCAAACATTGTGAGGAATAGAACTCTTTGAGTATGTGAGTGGGAAGCCTTTGCTCAGGGAACCAAAGAGTTAATAAACAATGTAGCGGAGGCCACCAAGAGGGGCTGCATTACTATCATAGGTGGTAGGGATACTGCTACTTGCTGTTCCAAATGGAACACTAAGGACAAAGTCAGCCATGTGAGCACAGGGTGGTGCCAGTCTAGAGCTGCTGGAGGGCAAAGTCCCCTCTGGGGTGGACACCCTGAGCAATGTCTAATGGATGGCACTTTCCTGCCTGCTGGTGCCTGTGCTCAACCCTTCCAACATGACGCTGCAATGTTCCTGTCCCTTTCCTTGACTTGACACAAGTTTCTCCCTCAAGACTCAACCAGTGGCCAGAAGATGGGGCAATGAGAGCCCCAGAAGCAACTCAACTCAACTTTGTGCTTCCTGGGTGTTCATGTTGTCTGGTCTTACTGGAATTTCTTTAGTGTGTCTAAACTATTGTTGTGATCTGTACAATATATATAGCCTTTACAAAGGAAAAAACAACTGAAGTCACTGTTAGCCATACTGTCTTGAAACAGTTTATGTTCAGGTTTGTCAGCAACTGTTTTCGTCATTATCAGCACACAGTAGGAGAAAAGGAAGAAACTCCAGTTTAGTTGGAGGGTAGGGGAGTGGGGGGAGGGGTTGACCAGTTAAATAAACATTTCATAAAAGTGCCAATCAAAAGAGAAAAAGAAAAAGAAGTACCATAAGGCAAGAGGCTTCTATATGTCCCTAGAGTGAAAATGGGACTCCCCAGAATGCCAGAGGATCACCTCTGTAGCAAACCCAAATTCATTTCCCGTCTGAAGGAAGTCCAAACCACAAAGTGTTGCTATAAATAAGGGAGATTAGATCTATGGAGGGAAGGGATTAAGAAAGTAGAGGCTACTCTGAGTCCTTTCTGAATTTTCTGTAGGGAGAAATAAAAGCTATTCTGTACCTGATAGATTCACTGTTCCCTTATTTACTTGTATGGGAACTAGAGACCCTTTGACACACTTACAGCAACTCAGACATTAGTTAAATTTCAGCAATACTCCGGGTGTATGCAAAAATGAGCCAAAAAGAAGAGATTTTCAGAGCTGCACCCAACATAAATCCTTGTCCATTTCAGCCCAGAGATCCTGGTGCTGGGTTGTAGTTACTGGATCATGGGCTTTGAGGGTTACCGTTTCTGTGTAATGTGATAGAAAGAATCAAGTTTCTGAGACTTAAAACAACAAATAGCACTATGCATGGCACACAATAAGTGCTTGATAAATGTTGTTGTTGACCAACTGTATAAACAGATCAGGGCTAAAAGCAGGACAAACTCAATCATTTTAAAAAAATGATTTTAGAACTTTAAACCTTGGCCTATCCAAATATCAATATTCCTTGTACTGCCAAAAGTAGAGGAATGTTAGGCTGGCCTGGGCTCGGGCTGTCACAGTGCTAATTTGTTTATCTTCAGTCCAGTATCTAACCATTCATCGCCTGAGAAATCAAGAAACTCAGTTTGGACAATTCACAAAAGCTCTGGAATATTGAGTCCTGCTTACTGAACCTATAAAAACACTGAAGTCTTAACCAAGCAAGAAAGGCTGCACAGAATACTGAACACAGCTTTATCCACTAGCTCAGACACTAGCTTTCTGACCTCAGACAAATCTGTTAACCTTTTTTGATCTTCAGATTCCTACTCAGTAAATGGAATGCTAAACTATATTTAAGATCTTTTCCAAATTAGACAAGCAGGGAAATTGTACGTAGACTTGTTGTGGATAGACTTGTTGTGGATAGGAATTATTTCATATCCCTTTTATTTGAATTCCCCTAATACACAGCCAAGTTGTCACTGTTCTTTTTCTCCAATATTCATCCCAGCATCTAACAGATTGTGGATTCTGGTAACCCTCTTCCAGTTCATACAACCATAGAAACATCAAATTTAGCTGGCATTTTCAGAGAATAAGACTTTCTATATAATTTATTTTTCCAGATAAATGAAATCTATTCTATTTAGACAGCAAATTTTTAAAAAAAAACTGTTTTGGACAAAATTCTTTTAAACCTATGTCATGCTTTTCTCTACCTTCTTAAACAAAGTAAATATAATTCTGTTTTAATGATCCTGAATCATCATTGTGAATTGAAATTATATCATATCAACAATAATTACGTCCTTACATCTGTTGAGGTGGATAGGATTAATTTGTCCTTATACTAAAGGAGAAAAGACTGCTAAGATTGTGTGTGTAAAACTGAACTGTTACTAAAGTAGGAATTAAATAGGCTCTGAGAAAAGCCCAAAGGAGCTTTCCAATATGAAAAATACGTGAATGCAAGCACATGCACTTATTTTACTTTCTTAGAGGTAACTCACTTTCTTCTAGGTCTTCAGTTGTATTCTAGACAGGTGAGGCTGACAGATAAGTGTGATGTTACTGAACCATATTTATGTTTAAATGTGACTGAAAAGGTATTTGACCTTTGATTAATCTATGATTTTTCTGAATAAAAATTCACATACAAATGAGAGAAGAAAGTTCCTTAAGGTCCAGGCCTGTGTCATTTAAAAAAAAAAAATTTGTGTGTCCTTCCCTACCTTGTAGGGCCTTGTAATTACGGTTTTTGTGCATAATTATGCACAAATATCTATGCGCAATTATTTGTGTATAATTATGCTTTTTTGGCTTAATGAGGTTGAAAAATGTCCTCTGCCTAATGCTTCCTATTTTTGTCTGCCTTTGTGTTTCCAGTTTTGAAATGGGACTCAGATAGCAAGTGGAATGGAAACGGAATCTTTAGATGTTGTTTTCATGATCTTTCCCTCTCTAGTTCTCAGGTGCCAAAGGTTCAGATAAGTGCATGATCTCTTGGTGATCATCCAAAACTAACCCAAATATTCTATTCTCTTAGGTTCACTGATCCCTCACCAAGACGCTGGCATTGTCAATTTTATTCTTTCTGTGATGCTTAGTAGTTCTTTGGACGTTAGAAAAAAAAGAAAAATCTGAGATCATTATAAATTCTGCATTATTTGAGATTATCTCCTCTTTTTTTCAGTAGAAATTCCCATTTGTTGACATGTTGCGGAAACAACCTAGGCAATTGTGTACCTGAATATACCTATGACTTCTGCCAAGCCACAAATGATCTGCCAACTATTCTAACTATTGCACCATAGCAAGCACATCTACCTGAGCAAACATTCTCAAAAACAGCCCATGGGGCCATTACTAACCAAATGGACCCAGGGTCAATGAACATCTCTGCTTCAGAGCCATTGAAGTAGCTCCAGGAATAAGCTTCACCAAATTAATATGGTTAGAGGTAGAGAAACAACCTAGGCAAGAAAACTCTATTGGATCTGAGCTGAGAATCCAGAAAACTAGAAAGCTTATTGGCTAGCACAATAAATAGGCTGTTGGGAAATGTATGTCTTATTTCCAGATAAACTATTAGATCTCACTTGGGAAGAAAAAAGCTCTTCATGCCTTGTGAGCATCAAAATAACAGTCAAGCCAATTAGTTCAAAATTTGTAGAGTTAGAGCTGAGTTAGACTTCAGAGGTCATTCATTTTATAATTGTAAGAAAGATACCATTGGGTTTTGGGATTGGGATTACCCAGATAAGGAAACTGAGGCACCAGAAGATGAACTGGCTTGCTCTAAATCACACATAGGAAGTATCAGAGGTGAGATTGGACCCCAGAGGTCCTCTAACTCCAGAGTTCAATTTTTTCCACTATACTACAGTATACTCAGTTCCATGATGAAAGAGAAACAAAGAAATAAAAGACAGAAACCTTCCTCCAGAGAAGTTTGCCACTTGGTAGAAGAAGCAAAATCAGATGACAGTGATGACCACTACTGCATCATCATAGCTCAAATCTACATACTACTTTATACCTTACATAGCATAAAGTACTTTACTTGGATAACCTCCTTGGATCCATACAACAACCACTGCAAAGTATAATGAGATCATGGCCATAGAGGTAGAAGGGGTCTTAGAGGACATCAAATTCAATCTCCTCATTTTACATAGAGGAAACTGAGGCTCAGAAAGTCAATAACATTACAATCTAAATAGGTGGTGGAGCTATGGTTTATTTAATTCTTCAAATTCTGAGTCCAGAATTGAAAAGGACCTTAGGGATTGTCTAATTCAATCTGGACCCTCCCCCTTCAAAAAAAAAAATCCTCTGTAAAATATCCTTGGCAAGTGGTCGCTCAGTTTTGCTGGAAATTCTCTGCTGAGCTTCTTCCCATGGCAGGTAGGTGGCACAAGTGATAGAGCACTGGGCTTAAAGTTAGGAAGGTGAGTCTTCCTGAGTTCAAATCTGACCTCAGACACTTACTAGTGTGTGACCCTGAGCAAGTCACTTAACCTCTGTCTGCCTATTTCCTCATCTGTAAAAGTAGAGATAACAGTAGTGCCTCCACCCCCATACCCCCAAAGCATTGAGTATTATTCTAGAATAGCTACAGTTGTTAAGAAGCCTTTCCTTACATGATTAAACATAAATCTACTTCTCTACAGCTTTCTACACACAGTTCCTAATACCCTCCTCCATGTAACAGAGAGTCCTTCAAAGTCAAAGAGAGTGATCAAAACCTCCCTAAATCTTCTTTTCTGCTTAAGTTCCTTCATCCATTCCTAATGTGGTGTGACCTTGAGGTCACATAGCACAATTATATCCTATAATATGACTATGATCTTAGAGTCTATTGAAGTGGAAAGAGTCTGTTGCCCCTACACTAAATGGCAACAGACTGCTAACAGACTTCTGTGTCTTGAATTGTGTCTAAAATAAAAATTAATGATGTCTGAGTGAGAGCCTTAGGGAATCTCTTATATAGAAAAAAAAAAAAGAGCTTTAATATATGGTCTTTGTAGCGCCCATGTTAGCTACTTAGTGACAATTTATGTTTTCTTCCAGGTCCTCAGTTGTATTCTAGATATCTGAGGCTGATCAATAAGTTCCAGTTAAATTAAATGCCACTAAACCATGTTTAGGTTTCTGGATATGACTGAAATGATATGTTAGCTTTGGTTATAAAATAATTTTCCAGTAAGAAAACTCATATGTAAAAATGAGAGAAGTAAGTTCCATAAGAGTGAAGTCTGGATCATTTTGATTTCATCTTTACTTCCTCCAGTACTTTTTAATTATGCCAACCTGTGCATTTTTGTTCAAATGGAGTTGAAGAATGGCCTGCCAGTTATGGCTTTACCATTGCACTTTCAGTTTCTAAATGAGACTGGAATGGAAACTGTCAGCAATATCTCTAAATGTTGATTTCATGATCTTTATTTCTCAGATGCCAAAGGTTCAGATAAATGCATAACCCCTTGGTGATAATCCAAACCTAACTCAAATGTTTTGGACAGCTAGGTAGCACAGCGCATGGAGAAGATAGGAAGACTCATCTTCATGAGTTCAAATCCAACCTCAGACACTAACTAGCTATGTGACCCTGGGCAAGTCACTTCACCATGTTTGCCTCCATGTCTGCATCTGTAAAATGAGCTAGAGAAGGAAATGCAAACCACGCCAATGTCTTTGCCAAGAACATCCCATACGGGGTCATAGAGAGTTGGACATGGCTGAACAACAGCTCAAAAGTTCCACCCCCTCAGGCTCACTGATCCCTTATAGACCTTGGACTTTAGTCAGTTTTGTTCTTGCTTTTTCTGTGATTATTTGGCAGTCATTGAGTTGTTTTGTTTGTTTGTTTGTTTTTTTTTTTTTTTTTTTTGGTGGGGAGGGATGGGAGAAGAGGGTAGAAAAGAAAAACAATCCAAAATCATGAAAAATGGCTTATTCTTTGAGATTATCCTTTCTCCATCCTCATGGTCTTCTTGCTACTCTCTACCCTACCATCGTCCTTCCTAACACATGGTGACTGGAACTGAATACTATATTATAGTTGCAATCTGACCATGCCAGAGTACTGTTAGATTATCATCTCCCTAGTCTTGGACACCATGTCTCTGTTCATGAAGTTCCATATAGCATTTTCTTTTTTATCTGCCATAATGAGCTATTAATTCATATCAAGCTGGAAGTCCACAAAAATTCTCACATCTTTTTACCATGAAATACTTTCTAATCCTATGGGGAAGTATAAATTGTTCATATATGTGTAATATCTCACAAAGAAAAATTTAAGCTCCATGAGGGCAGGGACCGTGTTTTACCTCAATCTAATAGATATGTAGGGCAATTAGGTAATGCAGTGGATATTACATTAGGCCCAGAGTCAGAAGTGCTCATCTTCTTTAGTTCAAATCTAGCCTCGGACACTTACTAGCTGTGTGACCCTTGGCAGGTCACTGAACACTATTTGCCTCAATTTCCATATCTGTAAAATGAGCTGGAGAAGGACATGACAAAACCACTCCAATATCTTTACCAAGGAAACTCCAAATGGGAACACAAGGAGTCACAGAAATGAACAACAACCTTATAGCATCTCTCTAGGTCACTCAAACCCTCTTCTGTACTTAGACCTGTGGTGTATGTCTTGCTAGTTTTGTTTTTATTTTGTATTATGTTATTTTGAATATTATTTTACACCTTCGTTAGCACCTAACATTGTACCCAGAACACAGTAAGTGAATTTCATTTCACTGGATGAGATTGGATTACATGGGAAAGTGTGAGTAAGGAACCAAGGAATGGTAGAGCAGAGTATTCATCCTGAGGAGGAATAGGAAATACAGTTGGCTAACTAATACAGGATTACTCATCGCACTTTCTTGGCTGATAGACTAAGACATCTGAAGCTGATCTGATAGGTAATGATAAGTTCTTACTGGAATAAGTGACAGTTAAACCTCAGGAAGAGGATTCCAGCAAGGTTGTGCAACATGGGGTGGGGTCAAGGAAGGCATGGGAGCAGCCAAAGAAGCCAAGCTCTTTCAGTTACATGTGTATAGTGAATACTTAGATTATGTAGGTGACAGCAGTGCTGAGAAAGAAGAAAGAAACCCAAAATGATCATGAAGGAAAAATCAGCAACACTTGGAAACTGATTGGAGACAAGTGAAAGGCAGTAAGCTGACATAAATGCAAAGTCTGAAAGTTGGGAATGGGAAATATTGGTACTATCACTGAGCAAAATGGGAAAAAAGAAGAGGAACAGAGATTTTACAGGAGAAGATGGTTGATGTGCACTTAAATCTACCAAACTCTTGGCCTTTTAGATGAATTGTGATAAAAGTTTATAGGTAGATTGGCATGCACAAAGTTGCATAATGGCCAAGTTCTTGTCATTTACCAAAATGTGTTGTTTTCTCCAACTTTTTTTTTTTGCTATCCTACAAATTTTGTAATTTTAGGTTAAGGTTTTAAAATCAAAGAAAATGTAATTCCAATAAACTGATCGATCAATGAGTTAATCAGTAACCTACCACATTACAGGCATTGTGCTAGATGCTGGAGATAAAAGAACAAGGGATAAAACATTCCCTACTCACAATGAGCAGCTTCCACTCTAATAAGGGAGATGGCAAATCAAGTCAACCAACACTTAGGAAGGACCTACTATGTGCCAAGCACTAGGAATACAAAAAAAAACAAAAACAAAAAAAACCAACGTTCTTATCCTCCAGGAGTCTACATTCTAACGTGAGACATCATGCAAACAACAATGTTCATATAGGATGTACACCATATACTTTGGGGATAATCTCCAAGAGAAAGCACTGACAGTGTAGGGGAGGAGAGAACACCAAAGTGGGGAAGGAAAGGCCTCCAACAGAAGGTGAGATGGGAGCTGGAAGGAAGCAAGAAATCCAGGAGACAGAGATTAGGAGGGAGAAGATTGCAGGCAGAGAGGAGAACCAGTGAAAGATAGCCAGGAAGTGGAGGGTTGTATATAAGGAAAAATAAGAATGAGATTATTAATGAACTGTGGAATATTTGGAGAGGAGTAAAGACCGGAAAGGGAGCAGGCGGTCATATTGTGAAGGGCTTTAAATGTCATATGGAAAATTTTATAGTCCCTTCTGAAGGTAATAGGAAGTCATAGAAGTTTATTAAGGAGGGTTGGGGGAGCTAGGTGGTGCAGTAAGAGCGGAAGAGGAAGGCGGGGGAGAAGGCAGAAGCGGGGGAGAAGGAGGAGGAGGGTGACATGGTCAAACCTGCTTTTTGGAAGATCATTTTGGCAGTTGAGTAGAAGATCGACTGAAGCAGGGAGAGACTAGAGGCATGACTAAGATGAGAACTGAACTGAGGTCTAGCCACAGACCTAACTCTGATGCTTGATTTAATTTGCATAAAATTAGGAAGGACCATTTTCATCTTTAGTGACAGAATCAGCATCCAAAAAGACTTCAACAGGTTAGAAAAGTGGACTCAGTCTAACAAAATGGAACTTACTATGGATAAGTTTAAAGTTCTAATGGTTAGTTTTTAAAATTGCAGAAATACAGGCTAGGGAAGGCGTGCCTCAGCAAGAACTTAAGTGAGAAAAGACAAAAGATGCTTTGCTGACGGACAGAAAGCTCTATGTGAGTCAATGGTGTGATTTGGAAGTCGAAGCAATTCAAAGAATCTTCAGGGTTTCATCATCGGAAGCGAAGTAGCCAGAATAAGGGGATAGTACTGTTCCTGGACATTGCCATGGGGGGACCACATCTAGAGCTTGTGTTCAGAAATGAATGCTCCAGTTTAGAAAAGACAATGACAAGCTGGGAAGCCTTCAGGAGGGGCTGAGCAGGATGGTGAGAAAACTGAATGCCATGCTATCTGAGGGGTATCTTTTGAATGAACTGGGGAAATTTAACCTAGAGAAGAGAAAGCCTAAGGAGATATGATACCCTACCTCGAATTATTTGAAGGACTATAACACAGAAGAAGAAATCACTTTTTTTCTTAGCTCTAAAGGGCATAAATATTAGCAATGTTTGGAAGTTGCAGAAAGGAAGATTTCTGTTAGATATAAATGGAAACAAAATTCCCATTAGAGCTAGGCAAAAGTGAAATGGGCAGCCAGACACTACAGTAGATAGAGTAGAGGACTTGGAATCAGAAATACCTGAGCTGTGGGAGTTTGAGAAAGTCACAACTTTGCAGTGCCTCAGTTTTCTCATCTGTTTAAAAAAAAACAAATCATAAGATCCACCTTTCAGGGCTGTCATGAGAATAAAATGAGTTAACATATGTAAAGCATTTGGCAAGTTTTGCTAGCTATAATTATTAGTTTCCTTTCACTAAGAGAGCTTCAAGAAGCTGGAGGCTTTCCACATCCAGAGAAAGAACTGTGGAATTTGATCACAGAATGAAGCAGATCGTTTCCTTTTGTATTATGTTTTGTTTTGTTTTATGATTTCTCCCATTCATTTTAATTCTTCTATGTAACATGACTAAGTGAAAATGTATTTAATAAGAATGTAGGTGTAGAACCTGTATAAAATTGTATGCCGTCTCAGGGAGGGAGTGGAGAAGGAGAGGGGAAGGAGAGGGATGGAGGGGGAAAAAATCTAAGATATATGGAAGTGATTGTAGAACATTGAAAACAAGAAAAATAATTTAAAAGAAAAAGAAAGCAAAAAGAAGCTGGAGGCTTATTTCTCTGGGAAGTTGTATAGGTTTAGGCTGATAGCATCCAAAATCCTTCCCAACTCTCAAGATCCAAGAATTCTGAAGATTTTAGTAATACGAGAGTAGACCAGGCTTCTTCCATTTTAACGTTACAATTCATAATTCAAACATGAACTTTGACTGTCAGATGTTCATATTAATTTAGTGGCTAACCACAAGTTTATTTGTTTGTCAGTCATACCCAATTTAAACAGTTTCTGTCACCGTGTGGAAAGATGACCACATCATCCCAGCAGCACAAGGGCACTAACCTCCAAAGGTCCCCATCTTACAGAGTTTTACTATTTATTTCCTGTGTTTCTAAGTCAATAGGGGAGTTTTCTATTCACTTATTCCTCTTTAAAATTGCAATTGAATTAAATTAAAAGAAAATGAAGTTATATTATATTGCTTTTTAAATTCCAAAATCTTCCAGTTACTAGATTTTTAAAAGAAAGAAAACCATAAAGAAAACTAAATTCCATGATGCTGCTTTTTCATTTCCAAAATCTTTCAGAGTTACTAACTAGGGTTTTATTAAAAAGAAACCATACATTTCTCCCAACATTTTTAAAGAGTGACAGTATAGCATAAAAAGCAGTGGACTGGGAATGATGGATCTTCTTCCTTTTACTAAGAATTCATGAACAACTCCCCCACATTCAATCTCAGTTTCTTTACCAACAAGAAAGTATTAAATATTTACGACATACAAGATACTGTGCTAGACAGTGGGGATACAAAAATAAGAGAAAAATCATTCACCCTTCTTAAAGAGTTTATTGTCTCACTGAGGGATTCAAAATATTTGTTTGTGTAACAGTATCATTTAAGGAATGAGAAAGGACTAAGGACTGGTAGACTCAGGAAGGCTTTCTGTTGGAGAGGGCACCTGAAGGCATTCTTGAAACAAGTTCAAAAGATGAAAAAAGAGGGCATTTCAGACTGGGGAAGGCAGTCTGTGCAAAGGTACAGAAATGGAAAGTGGAATGTTGAGCTCACTGAGTTCAGTGCAAGTGAACCTGGTTGGCTCGAACTCAGAGTACATGAAGGGAAATAACTTGAAACCAGATTGGACTAGAGAACTGGAGCCAGACAGGAAAGGGCTTTAAGTGACAAGGTGGGGAGCTGGGGGGCGGTGTTACTATTTTATTCTAGGGTCAACGGTGAGCCGTTGAAATCTTCCTGAGCAAAGAAGTGGCATGTGCAGACCAGTGCTTTAGGAAAATTATCTTGGAGGATGGTTTGGAGAAGGGACAGATTGGACCAGTCAGGAGATTGTTGCAATGGTTCCCAAGGCTATTGATAAATTGAATTAGGGGAAAGCTCATGTACATGAAGAGAAGGGGGTATATGCAAGCCTCTGTGAGCTAGAAAATGAGGTTTGAAGGAGAGAAAAGATTGTTAAGTGGAAATAATAGTCTTGGATATCTACCTTGTGGTATTGTTAAGAGGAAAGGTCTTTATTTTATTCTGAGCTTTCTCAAAGCACTATAGAAATGTGAGTCATCTGTAAAATGAGTGGGCTTTAGCTAACGGATCTCTGCATTGTCTTCCACCTCTAATATTTTATGGTTCTATTTTTTAAGAGCTATTGTATAGTTTAAAGAGGCCATTATATGGATATTTGCATTACCTTGAGACCTGCATTCATAGAACTTCTCGAAATCAGCTATTGTCAAAGCCTAGTTTGTGGAAACTATTTTTTTTTTGAGAGGGCTCATCTTCAAGGTCCTTGAGTTCAGCCTCCCTGAGTGTCAATTCAATAGATAGATTTATAAAGTGCCAATTGAGTTCAGCCAAGGGAAATTTAGTTAGAAACTATTCTTAGAACCATGTTCTTTGCCACTATTCATAGTGAATGCCTGTTGAAATAGACCTTGGAGGTAAAAAAAATTAATTCCCTGGGATGTTAGAGAGAAAGATATAAAAAATAGCAGTCTGGTATCATGGAAATAATATTGACCCTCCTTGGAATCAGAGGACCTGAGTTCCAGTTCAACTGCTTGACCTGGACCTGGGCTACAGCTTCATCAACTACAAAATTGGAGGGCAGAAGGAGTAGAAAAGAAAGAGAAATTGACCTCTTATAATGTTGGGAAGGTACCATAGATTGGCTGTACATGCTGCGTCCTTGGGCAGCAAGATGGTACAATAGATAGAATATCAGACCTGGAGTCAGAAAGACCTGAGTTCAAGTCCAACCTCAGACCCTTACTAGCTATGTGACTCTGGGAAGGTCACTGAACACTATTTGCCTCAGTTTCTTCATCTGTAAAATGGTCTGGAGAAGGAAATGGCAAACTACTCCCGTATCTTTGGTGAGAAAACCCTGTATGGGGTCATTAAGAGTAAGACTCAAGTAAAGAACATGG
The DNA here is from genome assembly GCA_023548195.1 of Bettongia penicillata ogilbyi. NCBI lineage: Eukaryota > Metazoa > Chordata > Mammalia > Diprotodontia > Potoroidae > Bettongia > Bettongia penicillata. The sequence continues at coordinate 14,362,465 of JAJHZJ010000413.1, read as the reverse complement.
GAAGAAGAAATTAAAGAATTTGATTCAGAATTAAAATTTGCAAAAAGAGTAAGGAGCTTTACAAATTGCAATCTTCAAGAGAACCCTTTGAGGGGCTGCTAGGTGGCACAGTAAATAGAACACCAGGCCTGGAGTCAGAAGGATCTGAGTTCAAATCCTGCTTCAGACACTTACTAGCTGTGTGACCTAGTCAGCTCAAAAAAAAAAGGAGAGCCCTGTGAGATATGAAGGTGGTGGTGCTGGTGGTGCTGGTGGTGGTGCTGGTGTAACCAGACCTGGGATTACTTTGGTGTAGGGAGTTCACAGCTGGGAACTTCTCAGCACCTTCTGTGCAATTTAAGCATCTTAGCATAAGGTCTTAGAGACACTGAGAGTTGAAGTGATTTGTCCTGAGTGACACAGTCAATATAATAGTCAAAACTCAAACCCAGATTTTTCTCCTTCCAACACTAGCTATGCCTCTAGCACAGGTATTATAATTACATTTTACAGATGAGACAATTGAGACTTAGATGTTTAAATTGACTTACCTCAACTTGGGCAATTGGCAAATACCAGAGCTGAGACTTAGCCCAAGTTGTCTGAAATCGGTCCCAGTATTCAAAGTTTGCTGTCCAAACTGCAAGTACAAAGTACAACAGACCTCTAAGAGAAGGTGTCAGGCATGGGGTCAGGCAAACACATCAGACTGGGCAATGTACCTAGTGCTATGTTTTTTTAAGTATCTGTTGACCTTCCAATCCAGGTCTGCTTAGATGGCACCATTTCAGAGGGTAAACCATGATTCCTTGGTGAGGCAAACAGTATGAGCTAAGACACAGAGGCAGGAACAAGCACGGTTTTATAGGAAAGAAAAAGAGAAGAGCTGTCTGAATGTATTAAAAGATCTCCTTTGGGGAGGGTAGAAGAATAAAGCTGCATTGGGAGAGTGGAACTAGGTAGAAAAGATTCTTGGAAGTCATTATTAGAGGGGGAGCTAGGTGGCAAAGTGAGTAGAGCATCAGCCCTGGAGTCAGGAGAACCTGAGTTCAAATCTGACTTCAGACACTGGACACCTACTAGCTGTGTGACCTTGGGCAAGTCACAACCCCAATTGCCCTGCCTCCCTGATGAAAAACAAGTCATTATAGAGGAGCCAATGCAGGTCCTTAAGCAGGGCAAGCAAAATGATGAAAGTCATGTCAGACAGTGAGTTTGACATCAGAAAACATGCCAGACTGGAGGAAAGAGTCCCTGGAAAGTGGAAACTAATTAGAAAGCTCTTACCTTCACGCAAATGTGAAATGAAGAACAGCCAGTTTAGGGTGACAGCAGAGGAAATTAAATTGGTGAGATATCCACCAAGAGGCTCAACCCTAAGGAAATGTCCATGCTCTGCTTACCCTCCTCTTTTGGATCCCTTTTCCCTTTGTTTCCTGGGCACAGGGTGTTTTGGTACTGTGCTAGGTCTTTCAGATGCCTTGGCTAAAAACCAGGAGACCTGGGTTTGAATTTTATCTCTGATACAGGGAAGATGACTTCACCACTTTCATCTTTAGTTTCTACATTTGTAGAATACAGATAATAACACTTAGAGTATATGACCTCACAGAATCACTGGGAGGAAAGCGCTTTGTAAACTTTAAGCCCACTAGGAGGTTCAGTGGCTAGAAGGACGCAAGTTCAAATCTGACCTCAGGGACTTATGAACTGTGTGACCCCAGGCAAGTCATTAACCTCTGTTGGCCTCAGTTTCCCAATTTTAAAAATGGAAAATAACAGCACCAACCTTGCAGTGTTGTTGAGTGGATCAAATGAGATAATATTTGTAAAGCACTTAGCATAGTACCTGGCACATAGGAGGCTCTATAGAAATGCTTATTTCCTCCCTCGTTATATATATGTACGCTTTTACTGTAATTAAATTCACTGTCCCTCTACGATCAATCTTGTGAGCTTAAAATGCTTCCTGCAGGCGAAACCTGCCTTAGGAGAAACTTGCAAAGGTCATTGCTGGGACCACTGGGGAGCCTTGGATAGGCACACCTGGAATTCCACTACTGGAGAGGGAGCTATGGGGATTAATTAAGCTTTGGCCACTCTCTTTTAAAACATAATTCCCTCGGAAGGGAAAACAAGAACACGGTCATTGTAAGTTCCTTTATCGCTTTTTCTTTCCTCTGCGACAAGACACAGGGCAGTATGGGAATGCTGACCTGTTTTCTCTATGTAGGGCCCCTTTCCTCTGTAAATGCAACCCATGCTTCCATTCTGCCCTGCTCCATGAAGCTTTTCTAGCTTACTCTAGCCTGTGTTGATTTCTACAGACTCTGGGTTTCTATAATTAATTATATTTTATTTTTTATTATTCTACATTTTGTTCTACGTTAGACCTTTATCAGTTCCTTCCTAGACTATCATGCTAACTTAATCAACAGGTATCCCTGGCTTCTATCTTTTCTCCATGTACTCCAACCTACCCTAAGGATTAGCACCACCTTATAGTAGCTTCCCAAAATGTCCTTTTGATTACATCACTCAGTCTTCTATTCAAAAATCTTCAGACTCCCCATGGGATGAAGTTGTCATTGTTCAGTCATTTTCTTTTGTGTCTGACTCTCCATGACTGCATTTGGGGTTTTCATGGCAGACATACTGAAGTGGTTTGCCAATTTCTTCTCCAAATTATTTTACAGACTAAGAAACTGAGGTAAACAGAGTTAAGGGACTTGCCCAGGGTCACATAGCTAGTAAGTATACAAACTTCTTTACCTTGCATTCGAGATCCTTTGTGATATAGCCCCAAACGTTATAACCATATTCCCCACTCCTTCTCTATGGTAACTCTCTCTAGCCAGAGTTGTATGACAACTAAATCTGAACCACATTTTGGTAGATCCCATTCTTCTGACCGACAGTGCCCTCTCTAACTATTCTTTGCCTTTCTTAATCCTATCCACCTCCTTTGAGAAAGTTTCTCTAACCATCCAGTTCACAGTGATTATGACACTTCCCTCCTCAACTTCCAAACAAATCACTTGGGACATAACATCTTTTAAAAGAAAACTACTATTCAAGGAAGAATTTGGATCTTTTGATGAAGAAGAGGATGAAGAAGAAGGAGGAGGAGGAGGAGGTGGAGGGGAAGAAGAAGAAAAAGAATATTAAGATTCCAAGAGAAGATCTTTCCTTCCACAGACTACCTCTTCCCACTTGGAGCAGACCCAATCCTCCGGAGATGCTTTCCCCTCCGCATTCCTTCCCCCAGGGAATTAATCCATTAATTCAAATTTTAAGATTGACCTTGAGGCAGAGCTTTCCTAAACTGGAGAGTGGGTGCTGTAAAGTTTCATCCAATCAAGCCATCCAGTTGAATATCTGGGTTTACCTGGAATCTTGTTATCTGCTCAGCCAGTTTTCCTCCCCACCCCCACCTTCTCCACCCACTTTTTGCCTCTAGCTCTGGAAACAATAATTAATTCAACACTATCCTTGCTGCTGGATAAGGCGTCACTGCCCTATATCTTTACTCAAAATCCCTGCAACTTCCTAGAACAAGACTTCCTCCTTGGCTTCTGCTCGCAGATATGTTTGTATCTCCATAGATAATAAGTAATGAATAATCATGGGCTTGACTGACCAATTGAACTTGGAGAAAGAAAATAGATGCAACTATTCAGCACCCATGACATGAGCCTTGATGCCAAACTATATGATTGATACTGAATTTCTTACTTTATGATCAAAGTGTTTAGGAATGCTCATTGTGCCTTGTTCTCTTCTATACAGATAAAAATCATATAAAATGTGTAGGATTTATCAATGCTAATAAAAGCTCTCTGGAGTCTCTTCTAAGAGAATGTTTTAAAGTATTTTTCTCCTTAAACTAAATAGCCATTAATAAGAGAAAAAAATAACAAAATGAGAAATAAAATAACTAAAACTAGAAACTTCAATTTATTTCATTTGTCAAAAATTAAAAAGCGTTATATGAACTTGAACAAAATAATATCCATGATATTATCTGTGCCTCTGTCCCCGTCCAATATATTTTTATTGTATGTAGTTGGAATTTTTTGCTGAACCAGAGTCAGGGTTCATGTGGATGTTGTTTCCTTGCAGTAGGTTTTCAGGGGAGGTTTCTATCTGAGAGGACTTCTTATCAATCCAGTGGAAAGCACAATTCCATTTCATATGTAATTATTAAGTGTTTACTGTATACTGGCAAATGTATTAATGTGTAATAGCAAATGGGATCATGGCACAGTGCCTGGAACAAAGTAGGTGCTTAAAAAATGATTGTCTCCTTTCCTTCTTTCCCATTAGGCTGGGCTGAATCCTGGGGAATCTCAAGATGAGCCATAAAGCAATTCTTGATCCCAAAGATCTTCTAATCTTGGGGGATAGCAGTATGTGAATGAGAAGGACAAAGAAAACATCCAAAATGCTCTAGAAAAACTTGAAGGGAGTCCAGAAAGAGCAAGAAATATGGTTCTCTTGGTTTGTAGACCTATTTTCATTCACTTAAAAATTCCTTGTTCCTTAAAAGAATTGCAGGAATTAGGAATTCAGAAGCAGGAAAGACTTAAGGTTTTTCAAATCCTACCCCTAATAGTTATTAGTTTAAAGACCATAGACTTGGAGAAAGAAAATAGATGCAACATATAACATTTTTGAGCCTCAATTTTGTCTGTCAAATCTACCTCAGGGGGTATTGTCAGGATAACAAGTGATATTTACACAGTGTCCCAAAAGTTTTAGTGTACTTTTAAGCTTTAATGGCTTAATAAATTTTGGCTATATAATTTGCTATTATTCCTCACACTAATCCAGAGTATGGTATAATGAACCAAGGGCCAGACTTGGGATCAGGAAGATCTAGGTTCAGTCCCTGACACTGACATCTACTGGACTCAGAAACATGGAAAGGTTATTTCATTTCTCAATGCTCCAGACAACTGTTTTCATTTGGAAAGTTATAGAGGAGTTACCCATCTGTACTGTTGGAGGGAGTTTCCGCATGATAGAGACAGATAGAGACAATCCTAAATCACTACCACCACCCAAAAACAGCAAACTTAAAAAAGCATGCATTTAAAAGCCTTCCCTTATCCCATCAACAGCTAATACCCTCTCTCTCTCAAATGACCTTAAATTTCTTTGTATTTATTCTCTTTATATTTGTTCTGTACTGACTGAGATATGCCCTAGTCTCTTCCATTAAAATGTAAGCAGCTTGCAGGTAGGGATGGTTCTAGCCGTTGTCTTTGTACCCTCAGTGTCTCACCTAGTGCCTGGCATACAGCAGGCACGAAGTAAATACCTGTTGATTAGTTGTAACAAGACTTAAAGGACAGAAATGTAAGAATCACAGAGAGTTATTCATACCCTCTCCATAATCCAAACGAATCACTTTGGAACCAAACTGGTTGATGGCTACTTAGTCATATGGGCAACAGGTCAAAGATCTTTGGTCTCCTCTTGGATGTCCACTTACTGTCACATCATGCAGGTCTCTCCTCTGGCACTGGCCTTGACTTAATGCACCTTCATGTTCCATTGAACCCAAAGCTTTTCACACTTACTTTTCAAAATACTCATTTCTTGGCCATTAAAAACAAAAATCTGACAAATGGAAAAAGCAGACCGGCCCAGCCATGGCTGTTTCAAATGTGTCAGATTTTCCATTATAAAACCAATTTTGGATAAGCTCACCACTTACTGTAGCTGTTTCGTTAAAGATGGGAATTTATAGATGGGATTTCAAGGATTCTTGAGCCAAGCACAGGTTTGTTTGTTACACAATTTACTTTCAATCAGTAGGGCCCTTCCTTAATTAGGGACTTAAAATTATCCTTTCTTCTTCAGTCTCCACAAGCACTTTTCCTTTCAAAATTGTCACCCCAACAGTCAGGAATGCCAGATTCGGCTGTTTGTTTGTCTCATTTACACCCAAAATGAAAGGGACCTTTCAGATTTTAATCATTTCAAAATGAGTTGAGTCAACTTTGGAAGGTTGCCAACTAATTAAAAACAAGGTGGTGATTTCTCTCTTTCCCCCATTCACGAAACATGCCTCTCACACGTTTCGCTCTGCACTTGGTGCCACACCAAAGACACCCACACCAACACTTACACATAAACGAACCTTTCATTTAGTCTGTGGTTTTGTTTGTACAATCAAACGTGTGTCTCCATCCACTTGCAAGGTGCGACTGTAAAGAAAGATGAATTGCCACAATGTGACAAATTGAAGGGAATTTCACATGTTTCAACCTCCCTTGACAGATCGTTGTCTGGCCTCTTCTTGAATATTTTAAGAGATAGAAAGGGCAGAGTCTTTATATTCCTTCAAGACTCACCTCAAATCCCATCTTCTACAGAAAACCTTTCTAAGTCCTCCCTGGTTGAAAGAGTCTTCCTCTGCATCATTACCTTTCATCTACTCTGTATCTTGTATGTATTTAATTATTTCCATGTTATTTCTCCCATTGGAATGAGATATCCTTGAGGACACCGATTAGTTTTGCCTTTCTCTGCATTCGCACTGTCCAGTATAGAGCCTGGCACATAGTAAGCACTTAATAAATGCTCGCTGATTTGAGAGTTTTAGTGATTCTGAGTGCGGTGCCTTTAACCTATCAATTATTTGATAGCTTTGGTCAAGTCCAGTCAATACACATTTATGAGTTGAATTTAATTTATTTAATTGAAAAATTCTCCCTCTTTACTGACAATAGTACCTCATCTTATGACAACTGTGGAGGCAACTTCTAGAAAATCCATTCTAAGCAGTAACTCCAAATAGCTGTCTTTGGCATATACATTGAAATGAAATCTGCCAGGGTGATTCATGAAATCTATTTATTACTTCATAGTCATATATCGAATATCTCTATATATTAGGTATATGATAAAGGTAAACAACGTCATGTGAAGTGAATGGAAGCTGCAAAGAGGCAGATTATGGTTTGATATAAGAGAAAACTTCCTAAAATGAAACAATAGAATAAGTATGCTTTGGAAGGTAATGAGTTCCCCATTACTTCAAGTGGTGTCCAAGTGGTAAGTGGAAAATGATTTCTCTGAAAGTCAAAGAGGACATTGCAGTTCTGGTCCAAGTTGACTCCTCAGGTTTCTTAAGGAAGGAATCCTAAGATTCTGTTATTGTGTGATCAGTGTTGCCCATTGGCTCGGTCTACATAAGGTCCAACAGCTTCTAACTGATGATTTCAATGGTCTGACTAGGTCATTGAGCACAGAGTAAACTCAAGCTTTGGACATCCTCTGGTGGCTGGCATGGTAGAGAGGGCAATGTCTCTGCGGTCTTAATGTAACCATAACTATATCTGGATGGCATTGAGGCTTATTTGTGGAAGTTGTTAATGTTAATATGAGCAGTCTATATGCACAAAATCATCCACATCCCATATAAAAAGAGTGTCATTCCTAAGGACCAGATATGATGATATCTGCGGTGTACTTAATGCACAATGCATGAAACAAATGCACCACATCACCCCACTTATACAGACTTCATTTTGCATATCCTAACTGGGATTCTTAATTCTGTTACTTTGAGATCTATGACTTATGCAAATTTCATTTTTTTTTAAACATTTCAATAAAAGACAGCACAGGGACAAAATGAAAATGGGAACATTGGCTATACCAATGGTTGAAAGATACTTTTAATTTTTTTTCACAAACAAAAATTTACTCTTTATAGTATAATAAGAAACATTAGAATACTGTCTCCTATAGCACTGACACTTTTTTCTTCTTTTTTTAATTCTATTTTATTTTCAGTTCCAAATTATCTCCCTTTACTTCCCTTTTCTCCATCCACTGAGAAGACAAGAAAAATTAAATCTATTACAATCATGTATAGTCATGCAAAAGAAATCCCTGTTAGTCACATTCAAGAAAGAAATATAAAGAGAAGAAAATGCATTTCTATTTGCAATCTGAGTTCAAAGAACTCTTTATCTGAATAGAAATAGCATGTTTCATAGTGAATTTTTTGGAATTACAGTTGGTCGTTGTATTAATCAGAGTTATTAACTCTTTAGATCTTAAATAATTTATATACAATAATAAATTGTTCTTCTGAATCTACTCACTTCACTTTGCATCAGTTCATACAAATCTTCTCATGTTTTTCTGAAACCATTCCACTATATTCAAAGGAATCTTATATACCACTGATAGAGGATTCTTGGCACAGCAGCCAGTAGATTGCTATATGATCTTGAACAAGTCATTTACCTGGCCTCTTTGGGGAGAGGAAATGGAAAGAATATAATGGGTATAATGGAAATATTATATTATACATAATGGAAATATTATATATAATGGGAATATACATATATATATATATATATATATATATATAATGCTATAATGGAAAGAGTACCAGATTTGGAATTAGAAAACACGGGTTTGAGTTATAAGATCATGGGATCATATATCTAAAGCTGGAAAGAGCTTTAGAGATCATCTTGTTCTAAGCACCTTATTTTACACCTGGGAAACTGAGAAACTGAGAGGTCACAAAGACAGTGGGGCTGAGATTTAAATTCAGGTCTCCTAACTCCAAACTCAAAACACTTTCCCCTAAAGGTATAATTTAAGACTTGCATGACCTTGAAAAAAATCACCTAACTTCCTTGGTCTTTAGTCTCCTCATCTGTGAAATTGGAGGATAAAAAAGATTACCTCTAAGGTGCTATCCAACTCTAGGACCTATGGCCCTGATACCCTCTAAAGTCTCTTCCAGCTCTCACATTCTATAATTCACTTTCTCAACCCATGTAAAGATGATTAAGCATCTGATGAGATATTGGTGAAGATTTTAAAAGTTCATTAATACCATTTGGAAAATTATCTAATTATAAGTATAATAAAGACCTACAATGCATCTTTAGATATCAAGTTCTTTGTGATTTTTCTTGATTAATGAAGGATGACCCATATAAATCATCAGCATTTCTGTATATTACCAACAGATCCCATTAGGAAGAAATAGAAAGATAAATTGCATTTAAAATAACTGCAGACATTATAAAATACTTGGGCATCTACTTGCCAACGCACGCCCAGGGACTATACGAGTACAATTATACAATGCTTTTCACATAAATGAAGACAAATCTAAATGACTGGAGAAATATTCATTGCTCATGGGTTGGCTGAGCCAATATAATAAAAATGACAATTCTACATTAATTAATTTACTTATTCAATACTCTACCAATCAAACTATAAAAATCTAGAAAAAATAATAACAAAATTCATCTGAAAGAACAAAAAGTCAAGAATATGAAGGGAATCGATTTTTTAAAGTAAAGGAATGTGACTTAGCAGCACTAGATTTCACTATAGTGCAAAGTAGTAATCATCAAAACAGTTTGGTACTGGCTAAGAAATAGTGGTAAATCAGTGGAACAGATTAAGCACAAAATACATAGAGTAACTGATCATAGTAATCTGGTATTTGATAAACCAAGGATACAAACTTGTGGTGCAAGAACTCTCTGTTTGACAAAAGTTTCTGGGAAAATTAGAAAATAATTTGGCAGAAACTGGGCATAGACCAGGAGCCGTTTTATGGTACAATGGATAGAGTACCCAGGCCTGGGGTCAGAAAGACCTGAATTCAAATCCATTATCAGATACTAGCTGTGTGACCCTGGGTAAATCACTTAACCCTGTTTGCCTCAGTTGCTTCATCTGTAAAATAAGCTAGAGAAGAAAATGGCAAACGATTCCAGTATCTTTTGCCAAGAAAACCCCCAAATGGAGTCATGGAGAGTGAGACATAACTGAAAACAACTAAGCAGCAACAACAGACCTAAACTAATGTCTCACACTGTATGCCAGAAAAAGGTCAAAATGGGTAAATGACTTAGACATAAAGGGTGATATCATTACTAAATTAGAAGAGCATAGAAAAATTTACCTGTCAGACACATAGATTAAAAGCAGAGTTTATGTTCAAAGAAGAGAAGATCACGGGAAATAAAGTAGAAAATTCTGATTACATAAAATTTAAAAGTATTTGCACAAACTAAACCAATGAAGTCAAAATTAGAAGGAAAGCAGAAAACTGGGGACTGGGGGTGATAGTGAGCAGAATTTATAGTAAGTTTCTCTGATAAAGTCTTCACCTCTCAAGTATATAGGGAACTGAACCAAATTTATATATAACAAAATAAGAACCATTGCCTAATTGATAAATGGTCAAAGGATATTAACAAACAGATTTTAGAAGAAATCAATCAACAGTCACAAGAAAAAAATTATCTAAGTCATTATTGATTAAAAACATGCAAATTATACCTATGAGATTGGCTAATGACAGAAAAGGAAAATGTTAATTCTAGAGGGGGTGTGAAAAATAGGGACACTAATGCATTGTTGGTGGAATTGCAAACTAGTCAAACCATTATGGAGAACAATTTGGAACTATATCCAAAGGGCTATATAAAACTGTACATATCCTTTGACTGCTATACCACTGCTAGCTAGATCTATATCCCAAAGAGATCAAAGAAAAAGGGAAAGGACTTATATATCCAAAAATATTAATAGCAACTCTTTTTGTGGTAGCAAAGAGTTGGAAATGGAGGGAATGCCTATCAATTAGAGAATCACCAAACAAGTTGTGGTATATGATATGATAGAATACTGTTGTGCCATAAGAAAGGAAGAGTATCCTGGTTTCAGAAAAACCTAGGAAGGTATATGTATTGATGCAAAGTGAAATTAGCAGAAACAAGAGAATATTGTACACAGTAAGAGCAATATTGTAATGATGGTGAACTGTGAAAGTCTTAGCTACTCTAATCAATACAATGATACAAGACAGTTCCAAAGGATCTATGATGAAAAGTGCTGTCTACCTCTAGAGAAATAACTGATGAATTCTGAGTGCATATTGAATCATACTTTTTTCACTTTCTTTGTGTTTCTTGCTTTTTTGGGTTTTTTTCCAACATGGTTAATATGGAAATATGTTTTGCATGATTTCAAATGTACAGTTGATATCATATTACTTACTTTCTCAGTGGCTGTGGGGTGGGCAGGAGTGAGCAATATAATTTGGATTTTTTTTAAATTAAGGTTAAAAATAAATATTATTATTTTAATTTTAAAAGGAGAATGGAGATAAGAGTTCAAGAAATTTGGCTTCTCCTTTCTCTCACTAACTGGTCATGTGAATTTAAATAATTCATATTCCTTTTATGGACTATCATTTCCTGATCTATAAAATAGGGTGGGTCAGAATTGAATGAAGTAATATTGAAAGTTTCTTTCAGCACTAAAATTTTTTGACACTCATCTAAATTTTTCAAAACTATGAGTATATTCCTCTCTGAAATATAGCACTGAGGAAATTCTTTCTTTATCATTGAGCTACTTTGGAATTATCTATCAACTAAAAATAAAATGTTAGCTTTAAAAAAAATCACAAAAGAACCTGTTGGTTTCATTCACTTTGAAATATGAGTCCATTTTGCTTCATTTTGAAAAGCATGTAACTTCTGAATGTGGAGTAAAAAAAGGTGAAATTATAGCTTCTCAAAGACAATTCTATAGAGAGAGTAGCAAAGGAAGGCTAAGTGGAAATTTTCTATAAATATTATAATGTGAAATTGAATTGATTTGAAGTTTATACTCAGACAAGTAGTGAAAGGGGAACAATATAAATAATGAGCAATGAGATGCTTTGTAGCAAGATGACATTTTAATGAACCTTTTATTACCAAGATGAATTATGCCTCTCTCCGATTTTGCAACTTAAGAAAACTCATTGTACCTACGGTAAGTTTACTGAACGTTGGTATATGGAATGACTGATGCAAAAATTCCAGCAGGTCATTCCAGCCACTGAATATTCTGAGTATGTTCTAATTCCTATCTTGGCAGGAGGCTAAGATTTCTCCAAACTGTGTTGAATAGAAAATGGCTCCAATAGCTCCTTCTCTATTACCCCGGCAGTCTGTGAAATTGCAACAAAGCACTTAAATGGTCTGAACTATAAGACCAGACATTAGCATGGCATTCAGTTTGAGATTTCTTATTAAAAGCAAGTTGCTGCCTGTCTCTTATGAAAGTATTTAGCAAGTAAGGCAAGTGTGCCTCTTCTGGGGATTAATTAAATTAGCAAGAATCCTGTTGTTGGGCAAAAGAAGAGGAATTGAAAAAGAAATCCTAGGTTTTTGTGAGTATTGTTTGAAGACAAAGTATGAAATTTTTAAAATATAAATATTTTAAATTTTAAAATATTTTAAAATATAAAATTTACTTATATTCTTTTTATCTATTTTGTTTATTCCTTTTACTTAAAAAAATCACAGTAATTTCTAGATATATTCCTTCCTGTTACCATCACTTCCCAGCAAGCTTTTCTTCTAACAAAGAAAAGCAGGTAAGCAAAACTGACCAATAACAGGGGCTACTTCTGAAAGTATGTGCAACATTTGACATCATGTATATCCCCAGTATCATCACCACCACCATTCAAACAGAAGAGAGGGAGGTGTATTTTCTGATCTTTTCAACCTGACAGCCTTTTGTTGTTGTCATAGTTGCTGATGTTTAATTCCACAAGATGCCAAACAATTTGGCTGATTTTTTTTTAATGAATTTACCTGAATGGGCTAGTTTTGCTGTCAAGTGGATTCAACGTAGCACCTGGTCTGGTCCCATCACTTCCTGGCAAATAGAAGAAGAAGAAATGGAAGCAGTGTCATTTTCTATTCTTGGGCTCAACGATCACTGCAGATAGTGACTGCAACCATGAAATTAAAAGATGCTTGCCCCTTGGAAGAAAGCTATGACAAATCTGGATAGCATACTAAAAAGCAGAGACATCACCTTGCCAACAAAGTCCCATACAGTCAAAACTGTGGTTTTTCCAGTTAAACAATGTATGAGCAGGATTGTAAGGAAAGCTGAGAGTAGCAGAATTGAAGCTTCCAATTTGTGATGCTGGAGAAGACTTTTGAAAGTCCATTGGACAGCAAGGAGATCAAATAAATTAACTCTTTGACTATTCACTGGGAGTTTAAAGATGGGACTCATTGAGGGGGAAAAGTAATGCTGGAAAAGACTGAAGGCAAGAAAAGGGGACAAGAGAGGATAGACAGCATTATGGAAGCAATTAAAATGAGTTTGGATGAGTCTGCAACTGAATAACTAGATTCAACATGCCTTCAGGTTGCATTCTGGGCTTCCCCTACTGTGCCTAGGTTTTTCATCCTGAGGTCTCACCCCATCCCCAGAATGCACACAGATACTACTCATGAGCATGTCGCTCTTATTGAATGGCTCCTCCAAGAAATTCCATTTGAGGAGAGCACCCAGTACATTCCCTCTCAACTTCTTTAAGCTTCCTCTCAAAAACTATTTTTTCCCATTACTACTTAAACTACTTTGGACAGGAAACATTATTTCTGCTAATATCTGTATTCCCAATGTTTAGAACCAAACTGGGCACATAATAAAGCTAAATAAACACTTGTTCTTTATTGATTGAGTCATTTAGCTCTTGATCTAGGGGAAGGGTTGAAAGATTCAATTGTCCAATGTAAGTGCTATTGTTAAAAGAAACAAAGAATACTCCAGTCGGTGTCAGTAAACTAGGGCTAAACTACAATATCTGAAACTTACTAGCTCTTTGAGCCAAGTCAAGTTTCTTAACCTCTCTTTACTTCTTCACTTCAAGGTTCTACAATTGTTTAGTGTGAATTCTTCTCATCAACATATCAACCCCTCTGCAACTTAGTAGATGGTCTTTAAATGTTACTGTGGCCACCCTGGCACCACCCAAGGGGACAAGTCTTTCCAAACTGTCTTGGAGAGTCTCAGAAGAAAAAAGATGGAGGCTGAATCCTTAAGTTTTGGGGAACTACGAATTTCCGAGGGATGTGTGGGCAGCAGCATCTTTAGCTAATTTTGCCATGGTCATGGAGTGGAACCATGAATCATATCACTATTGAGTGTGAGTTTTAAAGGGGACTTTGGCAATCTATTTGATATATTTATTTATAATCTATTTCCTGCTGAGGAACAGCTATCATAACATGGAAGCAAGTTTCTTGAAGCCTTCTATTCCCAATGCCTTGTATATTTTGTCAAGGGTAGAGGTGTAGGAAACCAAATCTTTGATTTTATTGGCATAAAGAATTCCTTGTTGGGAAATCCCTTCTACTGTGTCTATCAATGCAAACTGGCAACTATTCTGCAACTTAACAGTCAAAGGTAATTGAATGATATACTAGAGAAATGACTTGTCCAGGGGTCATATAACCAGTATATGTCAAAGGCAGAAGCTGGGTCATACGTCCTGACTCATATGTCAACATCATGGCGTCATGGTGCTATGCTCCATAGCCTACATATTAACAGGCTAGGAGTCCATGAAATCACACCATCTGCTTTAAGAAATAACAGGCTATCTGAGGAATCCAAGGGGTGAGTGTTCAAGAGCAGGTATGAGCTTCAGGTCCAAGAAAGAGGGCATGTGCAAGTAATTAAGGAAATACTCAAATGAAAAGAAGAGTGTCATCATCCCCAAGGGCCAAAGAAGTGGGTTTTAAGAGTAGGGATAACTGAATAAAGCCAGGCAAATGAATTACTGGAGTGTCTGCTGAGCCAAAAATCCATGTGAATGAAATGAGGTGGACTAGGGACTGATGAAACAATTCAGAGCTGAATGAATCTGTAGGAGAATGAGGAAGTAATTGTAAAAGAAATGCTTGAGAGTCTACAGTTTATCCAACTCTAGTAGGTGACTAGAGAGGATGAGTACAGTGAGGTTAAGAAAAAGATAACACTGGATTTGGGAGCTGAGGCCAAAGTTCAATGTCCAGGCCTTTCACTTATTACCTATGTGACCTTGGGCAAGCCACTTAACCTTTGTTCCTTCATCTATTCAAGGGTTAGATTAAATGGCATTTAAGGGTTTTTCAAACTGACTCGCCAGTCCTACAAATTTTATTGCCCAAAGTTTCAGTCATTTTGTGCGTGTGTGTGTTGTATTGCATGCCCTATTCCCAGCTGGCATAGATGGGCCCATATGATCAAGGGCAGGGTCCAACACTACTTCTGACTCAACCACTGCTGCCCTATTACACCTGAAATATACGGACGGAGAATAATTCACAGGCAAAAATCAATTAGGAATTTCGAGAGCATCTTTATTAGCCAGGCTGGCAGCTGCCTCATGGAGAGACCCAGAAAAGACAGCCCTGAACTGAGGTGGGTGTGTTCATTTTAAGCATTTCGGTGCTACTCGGTACAGCCTTTCGGTTTTCACAACAGAGTTCTGACAGAGCAGGGGTGGGGCCTGTTGTTAGGCAAGAACCCCCAAACAGAAGGGGTTGTCAGGGTACTATTAGGCAAAGGACCCCAAAAGAGGAGAGGTGCCAGGAGAGGGACCCAATCAAAGACTGGTTGTCATTCAACAAAAATTGGCAGGAGGGGGTGGTGCTCAGCAAAGGGTAGTTGCCTAGCAAAGGGGTCTAACATTAGGGGGGGCACAGGTTGTTACCATGCAAAGGAACTAAACAGAAAATGGCTGTTAACAATTCATCAGATATTTCACAACCCAAAGGGGGAATAACGTTTTGACAGGGGCCCAACAAAAAGCCTTTTACTAGGCAGGTTATCCAACCCTGCCCAGCAACCTAACAGATGTCTCTCAATCTAGAGGCCCAGGGCGGAATAATGTCCACTTCAACACCAGATGAAATAACTTAGAAAAATAATTCATAAATACAAAAGAAGGAAAGGAAGAACTCAGTCCAAGATGAGAATACCAAAATCCATCATGATAATAGTTGACATTTATGTAGTATGAATTGCAAAGAGTATTTGTATACATTCTTTCATTTAACCTTATATTAACATTATAAAATAGATATTACAGATATTATTATATTCATTTTTGGTTAAGAAAATAAAAGTTCAGATCAACTAATTATAAACGCATTATCATAGAGTTAGTAAGTACTAAAGGAGAGTTGACTCTAAGTTCAGAATTCTTTCTACTACATCATGCGCTCTTTCTATGGGAGCATCATTCATTCATATAAGATACCAACATAACCTCCTGAAAAATTCCCAAGTACCCAACCAACAGCATATCCTGCTGTCTCCATGAAACCACCCTACAATAATGAAGTGGGACCAATTCTTATTCTTATCCAAAACCTCAGTGAAGGATCTCTGATCATACCAAAAGTAAAAATTTCTATAGAAACATATACAAGAATGGGTTAAAAAAAAATAAGCCCCATAAAGAAGGGCCCAGCGTCATTGACTCTATCCAATGTGTTTGGTGACAAACAATAAAAAAATAGTGTTTGGGATTCGTAGCATCTTGGTACAAATTCCACCTCTGCTACTTACAAAGTGAGTAACTTTGGGCAGGTAACTGCACTGGGCTTCACTTTTGTCATTTATTTTTAAAAAAGAGAGTATTATACAGAACAAACTTTAAGGTCTCTTCCAGCTTTCATCTTTGACATGAATTTGGTCATTGATCTGTTGGGATCATCTTGGAGAGGCAATGTAGTATAAGAGAATGAAAGTTTGCCTTAAAGTCAATAGACTCTTGTGTTCCATTACCAACTCTAATTCTTACTTGTTTAAACTGAATCTCAGTTTAATCATCTGTAAACTAGGATAATGATTACTTCAGCGTATACCTTAGTGTGTTATTTTGAGTATCAAAAAAAGTTAAAATATGGAAAATATTATATGTCATAAAGTATAATATGGACATAGAAAAAGACAAGGAATCTATCAAAATGTAACCAATTAAGCATTATGGCATCCTTAAAGTGCATAAAGTTTTGGTAGTGTATTAGGATGTTGACTATAAAACAAGGCACTTTCCAATAAAGGATGCTCTGTTTCCAGTGTCACCTTTACCATTAGTAGTTCCCTGTCAATCAAAGTACTATTTCCTCCAAGGTGATAACTAACTTAATCAACCAGATACTTGAAGGTGGATTATTGCCTGCATTCCTCTCAGAGTTCCACTCTCTGCCATTCCAGAAAAGCCCTCTCAACCTGAAAGTTCACTCTACCCCTGAATTCTTCACATGGGAAGTACACTGCACCCTGGGCCCCTTCTTCTGGTTGGCTGGTTCCTCAAGAACCTCCATTTTAATGAAAACACCTTGGAAGGTCAGCCATGTCTTATTCCTCTCCAGACTCGGAGCTATCTCTGCTCAGACCTTCTCCCTTCCATCTCACCTTTTCAATTTCCTTTTAAATATTATCTTCTTTGCTTAGAATGTAAGTCTCTTGAGATCAAGGACTGTCTTTTGGCTCATATTTGTATTCTCAGCACTTAGCTAAGTTCCTGGTTATATTCTGTTATTGCTCTGTTATTTCAAATGCTTTGTGACCCTGTGGACCACATTGCACCAACAGCATCCATGGAGTTTTCTTGGTAAAGATATTAGAGTGATTTGCCATTTTCTTCTCCAGTGGTTTAAGGCAAACAAAGGTGAAGTGACTTACCTAGGGTTTCACAGCAAGTATATATCTAAGGCTCGATTTGAACTCAGGTCTTCCCAACTTCAGGCCCAGCTCTCCATCCACTTGAAACCCCTAGCTGCCTCCATCCTGGTATATAGTAAGCACTTAGTAAGTGGTTTGTGATTTGAAAAGAGATAATACAAAGTCAACTGTGATTAAGTGAAAACAAACCCCATCTTGCTTGTTTTATAAATAAGAGGAGATGAATGTTTAAATAGTGTCAAGGCAATACAAGAAAGAAAGTCCACTTTGAACACTGAAAGGCCATTTCCTACAGCTGAGTCCATAAGGAACAGATTCTTCCTCCTTTATTTCAAGATATGAATAGGAGGTGTTGCCAGTGTCATCAGAAGGAATTAGCAATTAGAACTGACAGGAAAAAAAAAATCTACCAGTGTACAGTGATGGTCCCAAGGAACTGCTGCTAGAGTAGGCACACATTGTCAGGTTGTACATAGTTGTGGATGACCACAAGTCTACTAACTTGGGTGAACTCATGATTGCCCTGGGGCCTAAGACAAATACCAGAAAAGAAAGATAAGATTTGTGATGGAATTGGCAGTTCTTCACTTTGTAGTAAAGGGTCATTGAATGGTGTGTTCTGTCAGAGAATATCCTGGGAGAATATCAGAATGTTGTCCAAATGACAACAACATTCTTATCTAATAAATCTGTCAGGACCTTGTTCATGAAATACTGGAGTGTTGCGTGAGCTATGGCCAGGCCAAAAGGTATGGACTGATAAGTGTAATGTGCAGAAAACAGAAGATAGTCACCCACTTATTCCCCTTTCAGATACACGCCTGCCTATATGGCCTCTGCAAGTCAAGTCTGATACAAATTTTAGCACAAGATGTTTTTCATGAGGGGAAGTTTCCAATTATATCCAATCCAGCCCACCATAGTCTATGAGGGGCTTCAAGTCCCCCTCCTTTTGTAGCAATGTCCTATGTTGGCTTAGCTGAAGGACTACCTCCTACCCAAGCCTTTCTTAGCTACCCCTAGCTGTTAAAGTACTCTCCCCTCACCCCCCCAATAACTCTGCTTTTACTTCTGTGTACTTTATATTTATTTGTCTGTGTACATATTGAATCTCTCAATAGAATAGAGGCTTCCTGAAATCACAGAATGTTTAACTTTAGATTTTATATTCCTAATAGTTACAGTGCCTGTAAAAATAGTAGGTGTTTGAATGAATAAATGAATGAATGAAAAATCATTCTTTAAATTTTTTCCCCAAATTTATTTGCTTTCAGTTTTCAAAAATCACTTCATAAATTTCAAATTTTCTCCCCCTTTCTTTCCCAAGATGACATGCAATGCAATTTTACATGGGTTCTACACATACATGCCTATTGAACACATTTTCACATCCATCATGTTGCATAGAAGAATTAAAATGAACAGGAGAAACCATGAGAAAAATAAAACAAAACATAACAAAGGAGAAAATAGTTGCTTTGCTATGCATTCAGACTCCATAGTTCTTTCTCTGGATATGGATAGCCATGAGACCTTTGGAAATGTTTTAGGTCCTTACATTACTGTGACGAGCTAGTCTAGCAAAAGCAATGCTCACACACTATGGCTGTTACTGTGTATAATGTTCTCCTGGCTCTGTTCACTTCACTTAGCATTGATTCATATAAATTTTTATAGGTTTGAAAAATCATTTATTAAGCACTCGTTATATAAGAATCCAAATACAAAAGCAAAGATGGTCTCTGCTTTCCTGGAATTTATGTTCTAATAGAGGAGAAAGTAGGAGAGTGGTGACCTAGAAGTGTTTTTTCTTCTAGGAAGTCGCAGTAATGGTGAGTGGGACATAGGGGATTAGACTGACACAACCCTTCCAGGAACTGTGGCAGAGGTGATTTGATCACAGTTCATCTTTCCAGAGTTGGGAGGAGGGGAAAAAGGAAGGGAAAATAGGACCAAAGAAACAGTAGGCTGGAAGAGGCAGGGGAGTGAGAATTTTGGGCAAAAGTTCTATAGCTCTGGTGTAGATAGCAAAGTTATTTAGCCTAAAGAGTAAGTGCTCAGAGAAAATGATGTGACGCATGGTAGCTGTGGCTATCCTGACATAGTGGTCTAGAGCAGGCAATCACTAATCAGAGGAGTAGGATCTCAATCCAGTCCAATAAGCCTTTAGTAAGTACCTATTATGGCACAGTACTAAGTGTGAGGATACAGTAGCTGTTAGTGTTTTTTCTCCTTCATTCTTGAAGAAGACAACCATGACATCAGGAAGGGGATGCCATGACTTGCAAGTGAATGGGATTTAAGTGAGAGGGAGCTGTTCGATATCACCAGCCTCGATTTCTCCTCCACAGCCATCTGAATATAGTGGCAAGATATAACTCAGGACCAGTAGAGATGACCCCTCAAGGATCTAGGATGATAAGGGCTTAACTTTTTGATTGCCATGGACCTCTTTGGTGATCTGGTAAAAATTAGAAACTCTTCTGAGAATGCTTTGAAATGCATAAAATAAAATACATAGGATTAAAAAGGAAATCAATTACAGTGAAATATATTTATAATATATATTTATGCTATATTACTTTATATACATATATACAGATACTTATATGTGTATGTGTATACATATGTATGTGTGTAAACATATAGATATAAATGTAGATATAGAATAGAAATAGATATTTCTATGGACAGCTAGATGGCTCAGTGGATAGAGCACTGGGCTTGCAGTCAAGGAGACCTGAATTCAAATCCAGTCTCAGATATTTGTTAGCTGTGTGACCTTGGGCAAGTTACTTAACTTCAGTTTGTCTAGGGGGCAGCTAGGTGACTCAGTGGATACATAAGACACTGGGCTTAGAGTCAGAAAAATTTGAGTTCAAATATAACTTCCAACACTTACCAGCTGTGTGATCCTGGGCAAGTCACTTAATTTCTGTCTCTCTTAAATCACTGGATAAGGAGATGGACTGTACAGACAGTATGTTTCATGAGATCATAAAGAGTTGGACATGACTGAACAGCAAACTATACTTCTATGCCTTGCAGTCAGAACATCATTCAGGATGTTCTAGGTTACTGTTATCTACCTGTGCTTCTCAGTGAAATAGATAATTTTTTAAAAAGCAGGTTCAGGAATATCTCTTTGTATATGTATATATACATAATATGTGTATAACATATATAAGTATACATGAATATACATGTATATCTATGTTTGCATGTCTATGTAATATGAACTGTCTATCTACAAAGCTATAGATAGACATGCCATATATTCTATACAAGTTTTCTGAACCCCAGTTTAAGACCCCTGCTCTCAGGGAAGGTATCTGGTGTCCTCTTCAAAGGAGTTATCAAGGCTGAAGAGGATGTGATCGGAAAACAGAAAGCGCAATGCTAGTTGAGTATAACCAAATCTGGGCAGTTGCCTTCCACTAAAAGTTGAAAAGATCAAATTCTTTCCAAAATAGTCAAAATGAGGTGAAACGAGGGACTCTTCAGTTTAGCAATGACAGCATTTTCTGATGCTCTTGAATCCACCCTTCTAAAATTGTCTCCTTGAACAGGAAGCTCTGGTAGATAACAGTGACCTAGAATATCCTGAGTGAGTATGTAACTTCGGGGCATACAAATAGATGATGAATAGTTCCAAGTGATGTATACATGCAAATAGGTTTATTACACTGTGAGTCAACGTGCTAGGAAGGAAATGGCACATAGTAAGTTCCTAACACTCTTTTCTTCGAGGCATGTAGATTTAATTCAGAAAGGGTTTGAATCACATGAAGTCTTACCAGAGGGGCTCTAGGGAGCCCTCTTTTGCTACAACTGCTTTATAGTTTGAAACTGGAATGTAATAATAAATTAAGAGCCTAAAAATGGAGAAGAATTTATCTTATTTAAAATATTTCTATCATGAGTTTGCTTGTATGAGTAGAAAAATATCTTAATCTGAGGATGCTGGTGGTGGCAAAGTCCATGAGCTGCTGCTTATTTGGAATGAGTTTAGAATTTGTGAAACATGACTTCAATAATAGGGCTCAAGCCCCGGCACAAAGTTGGTCTAACGTCCTGCTTTGCTTATTTGATTCCTTCAAAAATTTTAAAAAAAGTTTCCAGAAAATGAACACAATGAGGAGCAAACAGAAGATGGCAGTAAAGAGGGACTAAGAAGGGACAAAGTGGGCAAAGCCTGCTTGAAATTTCAGTGACCTGTCTGAGGAGAAAATAAATGAGTGTTTTTTATGAAAACTGATGACAGTCATAGGGTATGCTGTAGGCAAGACCCAAATGAAACAGGCAGGGTTTAAAACGTTAGGAGTGCAAATGAAAGTGACATTTTACCAGATTGCTTGACCATTCCTTTATATAGTAAATGTTTAGTAACTTCAACCTCCAGAAATTAACTTAATGCCCGGCACATAACAAAAGCTTAATAAATGTTCTATCTGACTACCTACCTACCTACCTACCTATCTATTTATCTATGTGTTTCCTTTGGGGAAACCTCTGTACTAGGTGCCTACCCCTTGCCTAGGGAGATGTGCCAAGCTCAGGATTTCAATAATTATTTTTCTTTTACAAAACACATAATAATGTCACTAATAAACCTTATTTTCAAAAGACTATGGGTTTTTTAAAGCACTTTCAAATCGATTTTCTCAACTGATTGTCAAACTTTCTCTCTTATTTCCTTGTCTCAGTAAAGGCAGCCTTGAGCAATAGCTATAATGAGATCAAAAGATTTGGAACTGGAAAAGACCATTTATCTAGTCCTACCCTCTTGTTTTATAGATTAGAAAAATGAAGCCAGAAGCCATTTGGGCTCAAATCCTAATTTGTTCCTTATGAGCTGTGTGACCACTCAGCCTCAGTTTCCTCACCTGTAAAATGGGGATGGGGATGATGTTAATGAGTACCATGCCTACCTCATAGATACAGTCTAAAGCTCAAGTGACATAATATATACAAGATACTTTGAAAATTTTAAAGTAAATTTTTTTGCTCTTGGCCCAGATCTGCCTTTTTCATTGGCGTAGGGAACTTCTGCTATAGAAACTCCCTTTACCAATGAAGATTTTCATATCTGAAATGTGGAATCTTTAGGGTTTGCCAAGGTCATTGAGAGATTAGCTAACATACTCATGGTCAGATAGCTAGTATGTGTAAGGGAGAACGAGATAATGTAACTACTGGGTACATTTCCAAAGATGATTGGGGGAAAAGGAAAAGAATCTGTAGGTTCTAAAACTTTTGTAATAGCTCTCTTTGTAGTGGCAAAGAACTCCAAATTAGGGGAATGGCTGAACAAGTTGTGGTATGTGAGTATGATGGAATACGACTGTGCTATAAAAAATGATGACCTCACTGATTTAAAAAAAAAAAGCATGGATAGGCTGGCACAAAATAAGGAAGAGAGAATTGAGCAAACCAAAAGAACGTTGTATATGGTAACAGTAATATTGTTTTAAGAATAATTTTGAGTAAATAAGTCATTTTGATTATTTTAAATACCCCCAAATAACTACAATGGACATTTTAAGGAAGATGCTATCTGCATCTAGAGAAAGAATTGATAAATAGGAATATGTATCAAATGATTTTACATATATTGCCATTTGACATTCATTCTCAAAGAGGATTGTGACAGCAGAAAGGCGATGTCATGACTTGCAAATGAATTGCATTTAAGTGAAGGAGAGTTCCTGTGGAACCATTTGGGTCCAGTGGCAAGATATAGATCACAACAAGTGGAAATGGCCTACACACACACACACACACACACACACACATATTTAATGGTGGCCATCTCTAGAGTGAGAGGGGGAGAGAAAAATAAGGGAAAAAAGAAATTTACAAGATGACTTTATTATATATTTATACTTCATCACATATTCAACATTTAATTATATATTTATATATAATATATTAATATATTTATTACATATTTAATAGCAAATTATATTATATATAATTATTGTTATATATTATATATTTAATATTATATTATATATTTAATAGTAAATTGTACATAATAGATTTTTAGTTTCATGTGCAATCATCTTTTTTATTATGCTATGTTACAGAAATATTTCCTTTATTTCATAATTTTTTTTTAAAAGACAATTAGAACTGCTGTCTTCCTGACTCTAAGGCCAGAATCTATCCCTTACAACGTATTGCTTCTCAAAATACTATGTAAATATCAATCATTTTTATTACTCCTACCAAAACATTGTACCTAGATAGTTTAGTACATCAGCTCTCATGAAATGCCTGCATTAGACCAGAAGGCTATCTTTAGTCTATAATTCAGACTTTGTCCACATGGCTGAAAACTGAAAGCAATCAATCAACTCAATAGATTCTTTGTTTTATAGCTGTTTCATCACTGATTTGATTGATTTTCTCGAAAGTGGCTGAAAGAGTCAAATGAATTTAGTGTTTTGGTATCATTCCATAGATACCTTAGTGATGGAGTTAGGATTATAAATTGGCAGTTCTATTTTAGTCCCACCTCGCAGACTGACTTGGCCTTCCTTCTACATGAGACAATTGAACTAAATGGCTTTTTAGGAACAAATTCTAGAATACCAGGGCTTTTGATCTGCAATCATCTAGCAATACTTGTTTTCTAGACGTTAAGCTGCCTATCTTTCTTTTCCCTCTCAGCTTTTTCTTCATGGGGAAGAACAAACATAAATCTAGAGCTGGGATGGACCATCCAATTCAACCCTCTCAGATGGTACAGTGGACAGAGGGCCTGGAGTCAGTAGGGCCTGAGTGCAAATCTACTCTCAGATACTTACTTACTATGTGAGCCTGGGTCAGTCATTTTGCCCTCTTTGCCTCAGTTTCCTCATCTGTAAAATGAGCCGGAGAAGGAAATAGCAAACCACTCTAGTATATTTGCCCCCAAACTGGGTCATTTTTTTTTAGATAAGAAAACCAAGGCCCAGAGAACTTAAGGGACTTGTCCACTGTCATAAAGATTGTTAAGTATCAGAACCAGGATTGTAGCTCAAGTGTTCTGATTCCAAATCTGGTGTCCTTTTCCCTGAACCACAAGGCTGCTTCACTGAGTTTCCAACCTTATGATGAACATACCACAATAGTTTTGAAATAAGGTCTCTTCTAGCTCTGCATCTGGGCTTTTCTAATCCTAGTACTGAAGAGACACTTGTTTTCTACTTCTGCAAGAAAAGCATTCAGGGCAACCTCCCTCACCTCCCCCCAAATCCCCTCCCTCCCACCTCCTTAGAGCCTAGGATCAGTCTGTTGAAGTGTTGGCTCTGCATTTGGTGAACAACCACTTGAGTCCCTGCGGAACTTACATGCTAGTTTGTTAAACATACGTAGCATAGTCTCTATTAACATGTCCATCTGCTTGCCCTGGGTGACTATTGATTTCTGATGCCAGCTGTTATTTTGACATTCATTGCTCCGTATCATTCTCTTTGTGCAGCTGCTACACCCAGCAAATAGCAGTTCTTTTGAAGGCTGAGAACAATGCGATACTCAAAGTTCCAAATTGGAATTTTTCAGCAACAGTTTGAAGTGAAGTTGGTGCTGGTGAAAAGCACTGAATAGAAGGCTTTAGCCTGTCAATCAAGTCTCCGGGAAAGGTACTGTGCCAACAGGAACCATTTACCCTTTTTTTCCTTCTTTTAATTTTTAATGCCTTAATGCTAAGACTTCTATACGGTCATTCACTCTAATTGAAAGATAACCTTAATGGGCTACATTCAACCCCCTGCCTGCTTCTCTTCAAATTCATTTCTACATATTTTAGAGCATTACTTTTACCTACCTGAGTTCTTAGACTATCCCCCAGGAAGTGAGAGAGAAGCAGAAATAGCCTGCAGGGTTCATGAATGCTGAGAATATAAAAATCACTTTAAGAAGCTGAATGCATATTCTTTCTTTTCTTTAAAATAATAGAGCCTTTTAGTAACCCAACCTCCCTGAGTTCCAAAGGTGGGGGGAAAAAAACTACATGGTCTCCATGGGTAAATGAGGCCACCAACTCAGTAACGGTAACCGGGCAGCCAGGGACTCTTAGGAAGTGGCAAAATTGAATTTTACATCTATTAGATAATTAATCTATCGCACAGAGCAATTTACCTGCAGAAAAAGCGCTGAGAACTGTGATGCTGCTTCTGTCACTAGTTAACTATGTCCCCACAGGCAAATCATTTAGTCTTTCTATTTCTGTCCTTTTACAATGGGGTGACAAAGTCTTAGGGATTGCTGTTAAGAATAACCGGTTAAAATAGATGTGTTCAAAAATGCCACTTTAAAATAATAAAAGCATGCAAATATTAATGGCAGCATTTTCCAAGCTAACCTATAGGAACAGCTTATTCCCTAGTACCTACATTAACTAAGTGGAACATTAGGTTAAGTCACTTTGCTACTCTAGGGTGTAGTTTCTTAATATGAAAAATTGGGGAGGTGAATTATATGGTCTGCAGAGCAGGTTTGTGTTCTTCCATGAATCTATGTCCCAAAGTAGCAAGTAAAAGCTTTTTTCTACACCTTTGCACTTAAAACAAGTACTGTATTTTTTCTATTCTTTTGCAATAGAAATCTCTTTCACTTTGGGCTTGTCTACATCTAATGACCATTTGAACTCAAAAGATCTTTACTCTGGTAATCCCATTTGATTTGCTAATCAAAGCAAATGGTCATTTCTGGTTAGGACTCTGAAGCAGTTATCTCTTTTCTAGGCTTGTTTCCTTTCTTTTCCTCAGAGCAACCTTTTTATCTCTACATATATGTTATATACACATGGAAGTCCTCCACAGATCAAATTGTTAAGCGTTCCCTTTATCAGTAATTCTTTGTTGACAATATAAATTTCTTACTAGCTTCGGAACTAAACACAACCTTTGAGACCTGGGCTGAAGACATAATTAGAGCAATAAAACTGTGTTACAGCATAAAAGGAGTATAATTCTTCCAAACCTGCATTTAAAATTGGGCACAGCATAGGGAAGTGTCTGCAGATCACTTGTTGACATCCATAAGCAGTGGCATCAGAATCGACTTGGTTATGAAAACAGACGATGACATCCAGCCTTTGGCAGACATTCTGAATTTAAGGACTGAGTACAACACACCCAAGTTTCTCTCTGGTCTTGGCTCTCCCAGGTATCATTTGATGTAGATGACTTAGAAGTACTTCCTAGCCCTGGGATTCTATGGTTTTAACCTCTAGGTGAAAAGATGCAAAGATATATGCAAAGAAGCCTGTGCCGTACTAGAAAAATAATCCATAACCCACCCCAGACTCGAACGGAACTCAAGAAAATATGAGATTCTCTCAAGAGAACTGTTTGGTATGATTTTGGTTAGATGATTTTGCTAATTAAATTGGGTCTTGTTACTCTCCTTTCCCTCTCCTCTTTGACAGAATATTCTCTCACTAGAATGTAGTTTCTACAATACAAGCTCTGAGAGGCCAGGAATCAAGCCTGTTCATTTGTCTTTGTACATGTCATGGTCACCACATAGGTAGGTTTAAAACATGCAGACTTCCTCTCGTGAGTTCTGCTTTTCCCTACCTCCCCCCCACCAGAGTAAAAGGCAAACTCTTTATGGGCAAAGACCATATCACTTTTTCCCCTTTGAATCTTCCACACTTTGTCCAGTACCTGCTTGTAGGTGCTTAATAAAAATTCTTGTTGGATTGAATTAAATTGAGAATTTAGGACGAGGCATTCTGAGGGCTCAGGGTCTCAGTGACAAGGCAGCAGGTATTGCTCCTGACCTGCTCTAATAGTAACTTTGAGTTAAATGATCATCTCTCTTGTCACCTAAAAACCATAGATTCTTTGTCCCCTCACCTATCCTGTGTATATACACACCAGCTGTTTGGTTGAAATCAATCAGTCACTGTTTAGAAGTGCCTGGATTTCCTCTCTCGTCTATACCTGCTCTTCTGCCTCTTTGGACACCTCTATTTCTTTCTCCTGTCCTTTAAATGCAACAGTCCAAACACTCAGTCTTTAGTCTTCTGCTTTTCTCTCTCACAGAGATCTCACCTGCTCTTGTAACTTCAATGGTCTGCCATCTCTCCAAGGATGAAAGGACATTCGATTCTACTATGTGTAAGGCATTTTCCTAGGTGCCAGAGACACAAAGAAAAAATTCAAAATAAATAAAAATAACTTATATGGGTTCTACACATATATTCTTACTAAATACATTTTCTCCTTAGTCACGATCCATGGAAGAATTAAAATGAATGGGAGAAATGATGAGAAAAACCAAACCAAACCAAAACAAAACACAAGAGAAAATGGTCTGCTTCATTCTGCAATCCATTTCCATAGGTCTTCTTTCTCTGGATGTGGATGGCATTTTGCCTCAAGAGTGGGGAGGAAAGGGAGAAAAAAATCTAAGATTTGTGGAAGTGATTGCAGAAAACTGAAAACAAATTAATAAAAATAAAAAATTAAATTAAATTAATATATCTCTTGTTAAGGAGCTTTCCATTCTACTGGGTTTCTCAGTTTGGATATGAGCCAGCCACAGAGTATAAATGCTTCACACATTTAAAACAGGGCTCTTCCTCTTTAACCCAAATATTAACTTCCTCCTCAGATGTCACAGTTTCTGGTTAATGGTAAAATTTTTTGGAGACACTTAAATTTATCATTTTCCTGTATATTACTGTATGAAATATCAATGTACAGAAATTCAGGGTTGAGATTTAAGATTCTAACCAATAAGTCAGCAAGTATTTATGAAGAGTCTACTATGTGCCTGGTACTAATGCTATGCACTGTCAATACAAAGAAAGTTGAAACAGTCTCTGCCTTCAAGAAGGATATGTTCTATCAGGAAAGATAAGGTGGGTATGAATGTATATAACATATAAATATATGATAAAATTTTAAAGGACACTAGAACCCAGGTGGATCAGAAAAGAATCCATTTTTAAGGAAGTGGGGAATTCTGAGGGGTGAGTGCATTCATTGAGGATAATAGCCAATAAAAAGAAAGTATCAAGATAGGATATATGGATTATTATGTGCAATGGACAGTAAAAATAAGCCAGTCTGGCTGGATTGTAAATTTGAAGAGGGAATTGATTTATAATAAGGTTGGAATTATAGATTGGGACCAGAGAGTGAAGGACTTTTAAAGCCAAACAAAAGATTTTATATTTGATCCTACAAGCAATCAGGAGTCACTGGAGTTTAATGAATAAAGAGAATGACGTGATTGGACCTGCACTTTAGGAAAATCACTTTGGCAGTGGTATGGAGGATAGATTGTAGAGGAAAGAGACTAGAGTAAGGGAGACCAATTAATCTATCCAATAATCTCAAAAAAAGGTAAGAAAGGTCTGAATTAGGCTAATGGACCTGTGAACATAGAGACATGTTGTAGAGGTAGAAACAAGATTTGGCAACTGATTGTATATATGGAGTGAGGGAGGATGAGGATTCAAGGGATATGGCATGGATGGACACCTAGGTGACTACCCTGGATAGAAACAGGAAAATTCCAAAGAAATTTGAACCTGTTGTGTTTAAGATGCCTATGAAATATCCACTTTGAAATGTAAGTGGCTAGTTATACTATCATTAGATCCTACTGACTCATTGTATCCACTAGGATACCATAAGAGACTTTAACAAATACCTTCCTAAAATGCAGATATGCTCTTTCTATAGTATTGCCCTCATTTGCCCACCTAATAACCCATTCAGAAAGGAAATGAGACTAGCTTGGTAAAACTTGTTCTTATGATCCAATACTGATATTTACTAGGTACTATCTTTTTTCTCAGTGCCCTTAAACAGACTTTCTTGGAAACTAGATTATTTAACCCTTCCCTACCAGAAATTCAAGATCATCTTTCTTGAAAATTTCAACTAAATCAGCAAACCAAATGGACTTCAAGTAATAAACCCCCATTGGGAACTATCCGCAGACTGGTTTCACTTCAGTCTCAGGACTAAGGGAAAGTACAGGAAATCAACCCCTGTTTGGGGGATGAAACCTAAAGCAGAGGGAAGCTACATATCTTCCAGACTCCAGAATGATCATCAGAAAGAAATTCCACTCTCAACTTGGGGCATTTTCATTGCAGCAGCCTTGACAGACAATGAGGAATCAGGAACCACGATTATTTAGGGATATCAGGCCTCAAAAATTAGACACATTAAGAAGCAAAGGAAAAAAAAAAGAAAAGAAAAGCAATTCCTCAGTTGCAAGTCAAGCCTGTGAAATTTGAGGCCATAAATGTAGTATGAGCCCATGGAGAGAACACTGAACAAGACAGATCCAGTTCTGGCTTTGTCACTAATTAGCAACGACTTCAGGAAAATCATTCTACCTGGGCCAGTTTTCTCACATGAAATGGGAGGGGATTGGATTAGAAGATCCCTAAGATCCTGGAAAAGTCCAACTTCAGTTGAATAAGGACTTCTATCCCATTACCCCTCCTCCTTCAACTTTCTTTGTATTGGCAGTGTATAGCATAGCACCTGGCACAGAGTAGGCCCTTCATAAATATTTGCTGACCTATTGGTTGGAATCTCAAATCTTAACTCTGAATTTCTGTATATTGATATTTCATATGGTCATATGTAGAAAAGCAATGAATTTAACTATCTTCAAGACATTTTACCATTAACCAAAAGCTGTGATATCTGAGGAGGAAGTTAATACTTGAGTTAAAGAGGAAGAACCTTGTTTTAAATGTGTGTACCATTTACACACTGTGACTGGCTCACATCCAAGTTGAGAAACCTAGCAGAATGGAAAGCTCCTTAACAAGAGATATGTTTATTTATTTTGAACTTTTTTTCTTTGTGTCTCTGGCACCTAGCAAAATGCTTTACATACAGTAGGCTCTTAATTGTGTTCATCTTTCATTGCCAAAGAAGACCATGCCATCAGAGAAATAATGATGTGACTTTCACTTGACTTTGTTCTGAGTGAGGGAGGCCTGTTCAGGTCACCAGTATCACTTCTTCTCCAGAGCCATCTGAATTCAGTGACCAGATATTCATCAAGATGACTGGAAATGACCCAGGATGCACTGGGAGACCTTGGTCCCTTTAGACTATGGTCTTTGAAGGTCTCTAGGCTTAGGGTGAGGCAATGCCCATTCATTAAATAGGACTGTTTAAGAAGTAGGCAGGGTATGACCTCTTTAATGAGGCCAAGAAATAAAGGTTTGCTAAATGAATAAAGTTAAAGTTGTAGCACTCTGACTCAGGACCAGATAGCTTCTCCATTCTTTGGAATATCTAAGTCTTTTAAAATTCATCCTTGATCCCAATTCCTATGACTCACCTATTGAGAAAGGCATATCCCTATTTCAGATTCCTTTCCAATGTAAAAGCGAGTCAAGATAAAAGGTATGAAAAATCAGAATGCATGGAGGAAAAGGGGCTTTCCTCTTTTTGCTTCTGCAGCAAAAGAACCCTATCCCATAGAACTTTGAAAGTAAGTAGATGGTATATACCTAGGCACCAGATTACCTTGACAGGAAACACAAGTATGGAGAATGTGCAAGATCATTCCAGTACATCTTTCACAGCAATACTTATTCTCTCTCAGAGACTACTTCTTTATCTTTTCTAATTCCTTTAAATTTTCATCTTTAAAAAAGTCGAAGCTATGATTTCTCTGCATTCTATTTTTGGCCTAGCCTCTTATTCCCAGGTAAAAACTCCAAAACAACCAAGCCAAAAACATTTCATCAGTGAAGATGGTGATGTCATTGATCATACAATGATAAAGATGATAAGGTATAATTCCTCAGATCTGATTTATACATTCAGTTCTACCACTAACTTAACCTTAAAAGTCATGATACCATGATATCATTCTTGACGTCAGTTTTCTCATAAACAAAATAAAATAAAATAATTACACAGAATGATCCCTCATCTATGGACTTTTTCAAAAGTGACATTTTATGACTCCATAATTATAAGTGAAAAGCAACATAGTATAGTCGGTAAAAACTAGGCTAGAAGTCTGAAAGACCTAGCTTCAGGTACCATCTCTGACATGCACTGACTGTGCTCTAGCCAACTATCTAAAATCACAATGACAAACCAGGTGTCATAGGTGAGGGAATTTCCTCCACAACAGTTCCCTATACCAATGAAATCACAAGTATGGGTAAAAATGCTTGCAAATAGGTGTGTATTTAGCATGCCATCCATATTCATCAAAATGTCTCTTTGCAAAAAGGCATGTCTATATCATGTAAATGGCACAGCCTATATTCCTTGTGGTGGCTAGGAAAGGGATTAGGATTATCCTACTTGATCTCAGAGGGCAGAATTAGGAGGAATGAGTAGAATTATAAATTGTAAGGAGGCAAACTTAATCCAGATTTCAAGAACAACTTCCTGGCAATCAGTGCTATCTCAGTGTGGAATGAGCTGCCTCAGGAGATGATGAGTTCAGCCTCATTGCCCTATTCAACTAAAGGCTATATAAGCACTTGGGGCAGTCAGGAGGACCTGAGTTCATATCTCTCCTCATACACTTGACACCCAATAGCTGTGTGATCTTGGGCAAGTCACTTAACCCTAACTGCCTCATCCTGGGTCATCTCCAGTCATCCTGATGAATATCTGATCACTGGATTCAGATGGCTCTGGAGGAGAAGTGAGGCTGGTGATCTGCACAGGCCTCCCTCACTAAAACAAAGTCAAATGCAAATTATGTCATTATTTCTCTGATGGCATAATCTTCTTCAGCAACGGACAAACACACATAATAACCACTTATTAGATATCTTGGAACAGAGCATCTTAACCAGCTATGGATTGAATTAGATGGCAATTGATCTCTCTTCTAGTTCTGAAATATAGTGTTTCCAATAACTAGTATTTATTTAGCATTCTAAATGTGTAAGGCAGTTTTTAGATACCATCCCATTTGAACAATGACTATGAAATAAAGTATTGCATATGCTATCTCCATATTACAGGTGAGCAAAGTGATTGAGCAAAGAAAGGTTAAGTGACTTCCCCATGGTTATACAGTGTTTCCTTGACTTAAAGGTCTATATACTAGCCACAATGCTACATCACAACCCTAGTCAGTCCCCCAAAATGTATGTAATTATTTGGACTCTGCAATGATAAGCATGTGTTTTTCATCCTCAGGAGTCATTTATTCAAAAGCAAATGTGAGCTGGAAGTGAGGGGAAGATAGGGTTATCTATTACAAGGGTGAGTCACAGGGGTTGAATTGCTTGAGACAAAAAGAGAATGAAGGGTAAGAAATCTCAGTCCTGGGGTGTATAGCTCTAAGAGTCATTAAAACTCCTAGCTTCTGTCGAGTTTCAACTCTTGGACATTTTCTTACTGCAAACCTTTCCCGATCCCCTTAGCTGTGGGTGCTCATTCCTTCCTTATCCAGTTATCAAGTATGTACACAGTATCCCAAAAGTCTTAGTGCAATCTTAAACTATTAAAGACTTTTGAAGCTCTTGTTAAGACATTTAAGACATGTCCAACTCCTCATGACCACATTCGGGGTTTTCTTGGCAGAGACACTGGAGTGGCTTGCCATTTCCTTCTCCATCTCATTTTACAGATGAGGAACTGAGGTAAACAAGGGTGAATGTGAAGAACTACAGGTAGTTAAGTGTCTGAGGCCAGAATTTTTGAACAAAGATGAGTTTTCCTGACTTCCTGGCTCTGGGCCAGAAGCTCTATCCACTGCTCCATCTTGGAACACTCAAGTTTCAGCTATTTACATATTGTGACCCTTACAGAATTTCAGCTGCTGAAGGTCACCAGCTGACTTTTTGTGACTGTTTTGTCTTGGGCGGGGCTCAGTGACCAGTCCAGCACCTTGCATGTAGTAGGCACTCAATAAATATTGGTTGGGTTGGATTCTATAACTTCGGCGAAAATTGATTTTTTTTTTCTAGGCAAGATTCAACATAATTTTTTTACTCAACATTCTGGGGAAGTATTTTGGAGTATTGAGCAAGCCTTGAAAAGTTAAGATCACATTGAACTGCTTCACCAACCTTAAGCTAATGCAGATGGCTATGGCAAGACCTGATTGTTTTTATGAGAATTATTTCTTGCATGGAAGTGCGTCAGAACAATCATAAATTACATGTTCCTTTGTGATACCATCTTAATACCCTACAGTGTCTTTAATACAAGGAGAGTGCAGTTCCCCACAAAGAAACAACACAAGACTGCAATGTGCATAATTACAAACTCCCCAGCCCGGCATTTAAGGCCCTGTACATTCTATCTGCCTTTCCCATCTTATCTCACCTTATTAGCATTCACACACTTTGGGCTATCAGCAGTTTCCTGATCTAGACCATCCTGCACTCTGACCTCAGTGCATTGACTCAGGCATTTACTCACATCTAGAGCACACCCCTTTCTCCTTATTCCTTCCCTTCCTTTTGGTTTCATCTTAGGTACCACCTTTGCCATAAAATCTTCCCTCATTCCCCTCTAGTTGATAGAGATTCCTCAACTCTGTCTAGAGCCCTTAGCACAAAGAGCTGGAATCTGAAAAGTCTGAAGCCAGATACCATGCTAAGGACAAGTCAAATCCCTTCTTTGGTTTTCTGATCCCTATCTCTAGAAAGTGAAGGAATTAAACAAAATCCTCTCTAAAGTTTCTTCCAGATCAAAGCAAACAACCCCAAGCCAGATCTTAGTAAGCAAAGTGTGGCAAGACTTTGTGCAAACTGAATATCTTGGGGAGAGATTGCTGGATTTGGACATGGATGTAGTCTGAGTAACCTCAGGCTAACCATATAACCTCTCCAGGCCTCAGTTTCCTCATGTGTAAAATGAAGGATTTGGACTAGATAGCCTCAGACATCTTTTCTATGTTCTTATGATCCAATGTAGGTAATTTCAACAAATTCATGTCAACATTTTTTAAAGCTTCTGTGCTCAAGGCATTGATTGTATGTGCTATGGACACCAATATCCTCATATGCTACTGGGGGAATACAATGTGTGCATAAGGAAAAGAGAGGGTAATTTGATGGAAAGGGAAGGACCAGGAAAGACTTCAAGGGGCAGGTACCATTTAAGTTGAACCTCAAAGTTTAGTCTTCTGCAATGAGAAGGCATTATAGTCATGGTATATGATTTATTCGAATGTATGGGAATCAAAGAGAGAATATTAAGTCAGGCAATGACTAGTCATCCAATCTGGCCAGAAGAAAGTAGGTGAAAGGAAATACTGTGAAAGAAGGTTGAAAAGGTAGGTGAGAAGTAGATTGAAGAAAATCTTAAATGTCATTTTTTAAGAGGCAGTAGGGAGTCAGAAAAGGTTTTTGAATAAGGGAATGGTCAGACTTCTACCTTAGGAAAAAGGAATGTGATCAAAAAAAAGAAAAGGGAATGTGGTGGAAGGGAAGATGTATGGGCTTTGGAGTCAAAGAACATGGTTCAAATGTCACAAATCTATGTGACATTGAGTAAATTACTTAACCAGACTTTCCTCATGTGTGAAATAAGGGAATTTGACTAGATTGTGTCTAAGGTTACTTCCAGCATTAATTCTCCTTTTCCCCCATTAATTCTTTAATTATATTCACAGTTGTATGGAGGATAACTTGGAGAGGAAAGAGATGGCAGGGAAAACAATTAGGGGGCTATTGCTATAGTCTAGGTGAGAAGTGTTGGTGGCCTAGAATAGAGTGGTGACCTTTTCTGTGAAGAAAGGATATAGATGTGGGAGGGAATCTGATTTTTTTTAATACCACCATCTCAAAAATCAATTGTAATTAGACAGCTAAGGGCTGTTTATCCCTTTTATAATTAGTTTCATATTAACTTTATAGAAGCAATCTTACTATTAAATAATCTTACTAGTAAATAGTTGATCAATTAGCCTTTAATCAAGTTTCCCCCACCCTACCCCAGGACTCTGCCATTCACCAGTCTCTTTCTAAGGGTGAAATTTTAAAAAGGGGAAATAACTATCATTCATAGTTAGTGCACTACTGTAGTCTACTTCCTGAGCTATAGGACTAATTGCAGGTTCTATGCACTTTGCCATCATGGGTGCAAACAAATGATTAAGGTTGCTGAAAGCCAAACACAACCCTGTGGTGGGGGGCGTGGGGGGTGGGAGGGTGGAGGAATGGGGCATCAGTGGGTTTTGGGGAGAGGTTTACAAATGCCCAGGTCTTGGAGAACACAGAAATAAAAGGCACTGTTTTTTGCTACTGAGTAGTTTTTGTTTTATACCTTCTTTGTCTCCTAATTTTGAACTTGCAAAATCTGTTTTACTGGGATGGTAGTAGCTAATACACACTTGGGAACTATTTGTGAACTTTGAAGGATGGGGGAAGATGGAGGAAGCTTGGTAAAATTTTCATGGTAAACTGAGGCAAAAGGGCTACATGACATTAATTCTTTAGCAGATAATAAATCAGTGTATAAAAGGCAAAAGAGGGGAATCACTCCAGAACACTTTAATCTTCTTTCCATAGTGATATCCGGAAGGATTCCTATTTCCTTAACAAAATAATTTGTGATTTTCCACTTTTATACACATACATCCATCCACACACAGATATATAATGAGAATATGGAGGAAGAATGCGTGTATGTAAATAATTGACTAATGGTCACTAGAGAACAACCCGCAGTCTCCTTATCTATCTTTTTTTTTTGTTTAATGTTTTTCCCCCCTTACTGTGTTTTCCCAAAATCACATCGTTAGCTTCAGACATTTTCTAACATTCAGCTTTTTAAAACGCAGGGTCTTCTTACTTCTGACTTGGAATTTAAAATTGGGCTACCCTTCCACTAGTATTCGCCATTTGATTTCCACCTAAACATTAGACTTTTAAGCTCTGGGGTCGTCTAGCAAAGATTTCCTAGCCTGCACACCCTAAAAGGGAGAGGAGGGAAATGTGATGAGAAATATTAGGAACTGAGCAAGTTTTGTTTTGTTTTTTCAAAAGTCAATGGGTCTGGGGGAACGTTTGCCTCATGAAGTGAACCTCTCCCTCACCTCCACCCTCGAGGGTGAAGAAAGGCTATAGGAAAAAGAAAAGCAGCTCTGTCCTTTCTCTCCTTTGTGGGAGATGCCCACAGAGAGCAGAGTACACCGTTACCTGGCCAAACTTCGAAAAACTCTGAATCACACACTTAGACAAGGTCTGAGTCCAGCCTTCTCTTGGGCGGACAGCACTCGCAAATTCTGGTTTTGCGCTGACCACCCTTCTGCCCTCCTGCCCAGTTCACTGTCACCCTGAAATCCTCCCACTGTCCCCTTCTTGGCTCTATCCCTCTCCACCCTACTAAGAGGGGTGGCCTCCTCCCGGTCCCTGTGACGTAGCTCAGTTTGATCGGTGATTCTCTAGGGAGAAAGTCGCGAAGTTGGGGGAAAGTTTTTTTCTTTTGTTTTGCATGTTTTGTTTTTTTTCTGAGAACTTGGAAGGGAAAGGAAGTAGAGGAGAGAGTGCAAGAATCATCTGTGGGTCGGAACAACTCTCAGCCTAGGTCAGGGTTGAGGAAACACCCTCAGCGCTTCTTTTCTCCGCCTCTCCCCCACCTCTCTCCCAAAGGAGAAAGGGAAAAAAACCGAGCCCACACTCACAAGCGTGCGCTGAAGGACTGGGAGTTGACAGCCTGTGTAGACCCCTAGCCCACCTCTGGTGCCCAGCGCGCGCACACGCACACACACGGGCACACACACATATAGGCACACACGCACACACACACACACGCACACACACACACGCACACACACGGAGGCAGGCTAAGGGGCAGCGGCCGCACCGCCTCTTTCTCCTCCTCCCTCTCCTCCCCCCTCTCCACCTCCCCTCCGGGCGCTGCGGCGGCAGCAGTAGAAGCAGAGCGCCTTCCCGGCATGGTCTGCTAAGCCAGCCTTGTCGGGCAGCCCGAGTCCGGGGCAGGGGAGGCTCAAGGGAAGCTTTCCGACGCCGAAGGAGGAAAAGCAAGAAGCAAACGCCCCGGCCTCCTTGGGATCGATTCCGCACTTGGCAGAAATCTACCCTCAGCGACATTCCGCCTGCCCTGGGCGCCCGGGCGGCGAAAAGGGCTTGTTGGCTCGGGAGATCGCTTTTGGGACCATCGTACTGGGACCGGCGTCGATCCGGTGAGGCGATGGGGCTCTACCGGGCTGCTGGAGCCGCTGTCCTGGTGCTGCTTGCCGGACACTTTTCCCTGGGCTCGGCGCTGGAGGAAAAGAAAGGTAAAGGTGTTACCCTCGCCGTCTCCCCTGCCTGGCCTTCGCCCTCACCTGGTCTCCCTGCCGCCAGTTTGCCCGTCCTCTTTCCACACCCCGCCCCAGCCTCAGCCCTCGCTAGCCCGGCTCGCTCGTCCCAGTCGGCCGGCGATCTCCTCCCCTCCCCCGTTTCCTGCGAGATCAGCTGTGAGCTCTGGCCAGGACCCTGGTCGGGGCTGAGCCTGGAGGGCTGTCCTGACAATCCTGTCTGGCCCAGAGAGGAGGGGGTACTGGGGATCTCTGGCCGGGGAACTGAGCTCGCGAATGGAAACCTGGTGTCCAGAGTCACTAGTTCCCGGGCGCGCCCTCAATCCGGCTGCGCTAGCTCCATCTGCGTTTGCACAGGAAACTTTCTCAGCCGGCTTTCGTCTCCTTGGCCCGCGCCGTAGACTAGCCGGGAAGGGGTGGGGGGCGGCGGGAGGCGCGGAGCGAGGTAGTAGAGTTCTGTGGGTGAGGGCGCCTTGGCATTGGCCGCACTCTGGGGGTGACACTGTGCAGCGGGGATAATGGGACAAGATTCCATGTGCCCTCCACCACCCCCACCCCCGCACAGCCCTCATACTTCCCAGGACAGGTAAACAAGAGGGCATGAGATGCCAGGCTAGGGATAGGTCCCACCGGTTAAGTGCTGCTAAGGGTGTCTGTCACCTGTCCAGTCCTCTGGACCGGCTCCCTCCTTCACATTTCTTTACTCTCTTTCTGTAGCCTGGATTGTTACCAGCCCGGGGTGGGATTTGTGGGTGCTGGGAGTAGACCGAACCCTCCTCCAAACAGCCCTCAGCCCCATTCCCATTCCTTACTCTCAGGTTCTCCGCCTTCTGTCACCCTCATAACACTGCAGGATTTGGACTTGCTTCTCCTTTTTAACTGTAGCTCTGTGCGTCCGTTTGTCTGCGTCTCTCTCCCTCCTTTCCCTCTCTCCCTCTCCCTCTCCCTCTCCCACTCCAGTACTGTCGGTCTGTGCTTGATCCTTCCCTGCTCTGCAAGGTGCGCAGGTCTGTGCAGGATTCAACTGTGCAGCCGGGACGCTCCCTACACTCACCTTTGGTTTCCTCCCTCCCTTGCTTATTCCCCACTCCTGAGTCGCTTCACGTTCTTTCTAGGCTTCTTAAAATACTTTGTCAAACTTCTAGGGGGCAATTCTGGAATCGTGAATGGTTTCTCTAGGGTTTCTTTGGAGAATGAGATATCAGATAGATTATAGAATTCCCAAAACCATCTCATGACAGTAATCCCTTATAAAGACTCTAGTGCAAATCATTTGGGGAGTAACTTTCCAAATGAAGACTCCGTACTCTTTCTCCTCTCGGGAATGGGGTGGGGAGTAGATAATCAAACCACACACCGGCTGAAACTGCTAAAGGTCCACCATTCTCTCTGAACCAAGCATGAGAGAATCTGATTTCGTGACTACTGACAATAAGCTCCCTTGGAACAAGAAACATGCCTCAGAAGATTCAAATTGCACAATCTTAAAATTAAAGAACTCGTGTTCCAAGAGTCAGGTTCCGACCTGTTGTTGATGTCATTGGCACAGGGTGTTGGGGTGTGTGTGTGTGTGTGTGTGTGTGTGTGTGTGTGTGTGTGTCTGTCTGTCTGTCTGTGTGTCTGTGTTGGGGGTTTGTTGTAGTTTTGTTTTTTTTTTTGTGGGGGAATTTATAAACTTCTTGACTATGTTTGCCCTTCTACAGATAAAGATGTTTTGAGACAGTTTATTTTATTAAACCTACAAAATGTAGGTGAGAGGGTGAATATTCTTGTCCTATACTGGGGAGTGAGTGGTCAGTGTTGAAATATCAGAGCTGTTGTTTTTTCATTTAGTGAGTAGCCCTGAGATTCATCATCACAGATTTGGATATTTTGACAAATGTGAAATGTCTTCCCCACCTCCTCTTATTTTCAGAATTAATGCTAATCCACTTTCCCTAATATTTAAGATTCATAGAGACAGAAAAAAAATTCTTTTTTTCTCTCAGGTACCAGAATAATACCTTGTACCTTTCTAGGACCAATTGTAATTTTACTATTCTTTGACTTGAAGGCATCATCTTTCTGATAAAATATTTTTCACAATACTTTAATGGTTGACTTTTGAATATTTACGTCTGAAAACTTTCTAGTATTCTATACTTTAAAATGCTTAAGCTGTTTCTGAGAAAATATAATTTGTTCTCTTTTTTGTTCATTTAAAGTAGAATGCCTTTTCATGTGGGGATAAAAAGGACCAAACTATAAGAAAATGAATGTGCATATAGGATAGTAAAAGGGAATGGTTAATTTCTCAGTACAAATTCTTTAGGTTTGGGTGAGCCTATTTTAGGAAGAGTATTAGTTATGATCAGGTGCACTTAAATTCATCTATGCCTTTAATCAACAAAGTCTAATCAATGCCAATGAGAATATTTAAAAGAAATTTGTTTAGATCTTGAAAGCAGAAATATTTGTGCATTTAAAAGAACAATGACAGGTGTGTGTGACTTCAACCTGTCGACCTTGCTCAGATAACACAAGACTAGAAAGGGAAATGAGCTGAAGCAGATGAGCACCCCCTTTCGAAAGTCAAAGCAAACCTTTACTTGTCACAAGTCCTAGATTTCTCCCCCAAGTTCTTTCCATTCTTTCTCTTCCCACCCTCTTCTATCCAAAATGGTCTCCTTTCAAGGAGGCAGCTCAGGGACTAAATTAGAGGATGAATATTGATTTGTGTTATTGCACAAAGCAAACCCTTTCACATCTTGTTGCCTCTATTGCAGAACTGAGGAGGAAACCACTGACTTGGGTCCTAGGGTAGGGTGGCTGCTGGGAGTAACTAATAAAATGTCTGTAAACTTTTGCAAATCCCCAGACTCCTAAATATTGCTATAATAGCAGATGAATATTTACCACCACCACCAAAAACCCTACCTACCACTTTGGACCAAAGTACTTGAGTAATGGTTCCACAGAAACACTTCGAATGGGGTACCATGGCTAGTTGAGTCTTTTGAGTGACATAAAAGGGTAAAGGAGCCCCGCTTCTAAATACATCACGTAGCAGTTACTCTGTCTCAGACTTGGAGTGAACAAATTCCAGTCTGCTGTAAATCTCACACGGGGATCTGAAAAAGCTGACAAGGAAGCATGCTAGTGACCTACATTGCTCCTTTCCTTGGATCATCAACAAATGCAGAGCCCTGTGAATCATGTTATTTCTTGCTCACAAAGTTTTATCATATAATATATTTACATTTGCCTTGGAGGTGAGACCACCTTACTCCACTGTGTTCTTTTGTCCCACAAGTAATTAAGCTTCCTTGGATGTGGTCCAAGGTAGCATAATAATGAGTAAAGTTCTGTCTTTTACAAATGACATTAGTGTTGGTATGTACTGCATGCAGAATATGGTCAGTAAAGTGAATTTGGAGTTATTTTCCAGTATTATTGATATTACATTTGTATCTATCCACACTTTCTTGCTCAGACTACTACCCCCTATGGTACACTTTTGCAAGATTACAGATGAAGTGAAAGGTACTATCCAGTGTGCTTGAACAAAACCTATGACCTTGACCTCTAGCATTATGCTCTGTTACCAAACTGAACTAAGCAGATATACTCAGAATAACATTTATGGTGCTCATCCAGATTATCAATTCGATTCCTGACTTGCCTAGGAGTTGCTCAGTGGACAAAACTGATCACTGCGTTGTTTCTCCAGGTACATATGCAAATTGGGCATCCCAACACATGTTTATAATGAGCCATGAGACCTCCAATGAGAACTTATCTAATTCATGTTGGTCAAGAACAGACTGCTCTGTTTTATAAATGAGTGAGTGAGAATGTTTCACAAACATGGCACACTAGAACAGCTAATAACATAGAGGGGCCTCATCTCTAACAAAGCACTTTACAACCTTAAAGCACAACAAAAATACAAGGTTTTGTTTTCATTCTCTTGTTGTTCTTGTTATAAATTTTGGCAGCTTTTCCCCTGTTCTAGTGTGACTTTTTAAATTAGGAGAAAAATAATAATGATAATAAATATAACATTTACATAGTATTTTAAGGTTTGCAAAGTACTTTACCTATTATCTCTCATCTGAACTTATAAAAACCCTGTGGGAAGAGACTATTATCCCTATTTTAAAGATTAGGAAACTGAGGCAGAAAGTGGTTAAATGACCAGCCCAGGGTCATAGAGCTAATATGTGTCTGAGTCAAGATTTGAACTTGGGTCTTACGGAATATCAAGTTCCACCCTTTACCCACTATGCCACAAAAGAACTATGTGAAGTTCCTTTTATTATAACCTTTCACACTTGCTGCCTTTTTTTTGTATCAAATCTAATATGTCATTTTCTAGATGCTTTCATATAAATGTCTTCTGTGCAATATATTTATAGGGTCATAAATTGACAGCTGCAGAAGACCATTGAGGTCATATTGTCCAGTTCTCTCATGTGAGTAGCTTAAGTTTTACAATTAACTGGATTTTTTTTTATGGAGGATTGCTGGGTGGCCACCCAGGTGACCTTCATGAAACTGACCAAGTCAAAGGTACAGTTGATTTTAGATTGCAGTTGACTAAGATCAGGTGGTTTAGGTAAGTGAAACTGACAAAGAACTCCATCAACAATGCTTGCTGAATGTCCACTGGGTGTAGAGAATTAAGCTAGACTTTGGACAAATCTCCAGAGAGTCAATATTTTTAACCTATTGATCCAATCAGTTGATTTCTTGAAACCATTAAGAAGTGGCCAAATGGCTAGTATCAAATCCCTTCTTCCTGTTGTCCCTTGGTGGTCCTAGTGAATGAATAAATCCCCCCAATATAGGAAACTGGCAGTGGAAAAGGAGGACATGCCTTATGTGATACTAGGCACAGAATCAGTGTGAACTATTTGACTTGAATTAAACTCAGATAACAGGTTTATTGTCTACTATATACATGAACTGAGAAAAAGCAAATTTTCTCCTAACTTAAAAATGATAGATTTGCTCTCCCTCCCTTTTCTCCTTTCCTCCTCCCCCAAACATCTCTCACACACATACACTCACACACATACACACACACACGCACATGCACATACACACACATCCATACATCCATACATGTACACACAGAGTCCTGAAACAGTAAGCAATCGTATGGTAGGCAAACGCTAATATTTAGGATTGGTGTTTATCCTGGTGCTTAAAATGTAGTAAAGGACATAAGAATGGAGGGGAATTGTGAGCAAATTAGGGGGATATATGAAAATGCACTTGTTTTTAAGTAGTTATACATGAACGTTGGTGCTTTTCAAAAATGCTTTTTCTTTGGGTCTTTAAATTGGCGAGGAGATGCTATTATTTCATCACAAAAGACATCTTTTGAAAAAAATGCCCATTATAACCACAGAATTTAATCCCTTTTACTTTTTCTAGTATCTTTCTTGCTTTTCTCTTTTTGCATGTTAACTCTTTGACATGTCTAGTTGACACTTCCTGTGGGAAACACTAGGCATTCTTTACTTTTTTGAGTTTATGGGTCATTCTTCTCTCACTCTGAGAAAGGAGGCTACTTGGCTATTTTGGGGCACGCATCAGAACTATAAACCAAGAGGGGGAAGAACTGCTAAATGGTTGAAGGCATCCTTTTCATGCAGTCTGGCAAATTAAGTTTATTGTGAATATGATGAGTATTTTAGTTATGGAATGGCCTAAACATCATTACACTTGTATTTTCCTTATTAATGATTTTGAATGGTATTTCTGGTTTCCTTCTTCCTAATGTTAGTATCAGCAGAGATTGAATAATAAAAAAATATGGAGTTTGTTCAAATGACTTAACTATTATACAATGCATTATAATATTATTTCCTGATAAGCTATAAAACATTATAAAGAATATGAATAACCTTTATTTGTCAAAATAAACAAAGCAGATATATTTTGCTATTTACTTACTCTACCTTTAATCTTATGATTACTATTACTTTCCAATGAGGCTTCTTAGCATTAGAATATATACTTGAGATCTTAAGGAGTCCAAGAGATATT
Organism: Bettongia penicillata ogilbyi; assembly: GCA_023548195.1. NCBI lineage: Eukaryota > Metazoa > Chordata > Mammalia > Diprotodontia > Potoroidae > Bettongia > Bettongia penicillata. Next base: position 14,318,674 of record JAJHZJ010000413.1, on the reverse strand, counting down.
TATACAAGGTGATTATTGACTCAGTAAATTAATTTTTAGGAGCATTTACAAAAAAGATCTCTTTCAGAATTGTCTCCTACATTAATGTGCCACAAGCAGGATAGCAAATGAACTCCTCTTTTCAAAATTGATTTCTTCATCCCTGCCACCATTCTCCTAGAACCTCAGCAGGTATGGTGCATAGATCTTATTTATGAAAACATCACTGAGGATTATGTATCACTCAAAAGTCCATTACATTGTATTTTGTAATCTAGCTTTTGCAAGGAAAGAGAATGATTTGGAAATAATAAACCTATGACAGACTAAACACAATATTGACTACCTTCACTTTAAAAAATCATTATCCTAACTTAAGTGAACACTCATTTATTTGTAGATTCACTCATATCTGTGGTACCCATTTTGAAAGCTGGTGCTTTTTTTCCTCAGCAAAGGTCTTTTCTCTATTTTGACTAAGAAACTGCTGTCCTGATTATCTGATTTTAACTGCAGACCCTCTACTTGGGAAAACAGGCTAGAATCTCTTTTGATAGTTTTCCCTTCTGTAAAATGAAGGAAGGAGTTGTGCTGTCTAATATTTTTGAAAATCCCTTCAACTCTGGATTCTTGAGTCTATGAAATTAAAGGCAAATCAAAATGTAGCATTCAGGAGTCCTATTTAAAGAACAATAACTGAGGCCCTTACAGCCATAATCATATGGGCCTTGTAGGTTTCCCACCTTATCCATTTCTAAATTTGGATACTTTCTTCTATTTCTTCCACTTATGCTTGTGAACTAAAGGAGAGCCAGTGAATCAAAAGTATTCTCTATGTTTTCTATACATACTGCTACTTCTGCCACTACTGAGACCATCACTACTACTACCACTAAGACCCCACAGTCACCCCCCTCCCACCACTAATAATAATGACAAATGATAATGATTTGGGGTTTTTTGACATATGTGAACTTTAAGATTTACAAAGTATTTTATATATTAGTTCATTTTATCCTCCCCAAAGTCCTGTGATATAGGTATTGTTATCCCTATTTTACAGATGAAGAAACAGAGAGATTAAATAGCTAATCCAAGTACTACAGGTAGTAAGTGCATCGGTAGTAGGGTTCGAATTCAAGTTTTCCTTACTCCAAGGCTGGTACTCTAGCCACTAAGCCATTTATTCTTACATTTCAAATTAGAAGTATATTCCTCCCTTCCCATCCACCATCCCTTTTTCTTCCCTTTCCTCTGTATCCAGTGCCTCAGTTTCCCCACCTCCCCTGTTATCCCTTCTCCCCAGGGGTTTCTGTGGAAATTGCTGAAAAAGTGTGTTATACTCTCTGATTACATAATGTGCTGGGCACTGGATCTGGGGGCTGTGAACTCATTTATTTTGGATGGTGAACATAAAGGTTCTTTTAAAATTTGCCACGAGCACTTGAAATTTCCCTGAGATCTATGAATATATAAAGAAAACTGAGGTAAGTGGAGAAAGTAGCTTGTTGGGGTTTTTGTGCGCAGTTTTTTTTTTTTTAAGCTGTTTGGTCAGTCAGCAAGCAAAGCCTCTGGCAAATTCTGATTGCTTCCGTATACACATCAGTAGCCAGCAGTTTCTTTGATTTAAACAAAAGCACACATTTTAAACTTATTTGAATAAGTAAACAGATATTACTTAAAGGGACTGTCTTTTTTTAAAATTATTTTATTTGTTTTCAGTTTTCTACAATTGCTTCCATATATCTTAGATTTTTTTCCCCCTCCTTATCCCATCTCTCCCCACTCCCTCCCCAAGTTGGGGTGCAATCTTATACAGGTTCTACACATACATTCTTATTAAATACATTTTCATCTTAAAGGGACAATCTTAACAAAGAGTTATGGTACTTAGCTATCTCTCTTTCTGTTTTTAATGTAAGCTATTAACCAACCTAGGCTTCTTTTGGAAACTTTTTCTGACTATATATTGTTAAAGTAACTATGGAGGAAATATTCTTTTCCTCCTCCCTCCTTCCCTCCATTCCTTATCCAAGACATAAAGACAGAGACTACCCCCAAGTAGTATTTATGTCAGTGGGGAAAACATTAAAAAGGAAACAGTGATCAAGGACTTTCTCCCCTGTTCTAACCTTCTTCTCATTCCCTTTTTCCTTGCAAATTTGATCCAATATGTAATTAACCGCCAATAAAATGAGTCACTGATCACTAATAACTAAAACCTCTGGCATCCTTAGCAAAGATTTTATTAAATGGATTTTGTTTGGTTGGTTTTTAGAGAGACAAACAGTTCTTCAAACCTTGATAAATTAGCTCTCTCCGCAGCTGGGCAGCTGCAATGATCTCTACTTTTTTTCCAGAGATCAGTCCCCAATCTTGCTTAAGTTGCTTAGACAGTAGTTGCTAGGTCATTTCGCTTTTAATCAATAGCCAAGGCAAAACAGAAAATTGAGCAATTTGATGAAGTAGGTTGATATTAACTATTTAATTAGGTAATTTTTCAGCCCTTTGCCTCATTTCAATTGAGCAAACCTTGTCCTCAGAATTCTCATTGTAGGAATGCAAACTTGGTGTTATTTTTGTAAAGAACTGATTGAAAAAAAAACACCAGGTAGATGTTAGATTTGGGGTAATTATCTGAATCTTTTTTCACTATGTTGTATTATATTCAGAATCTTTAATAAACTAGACCTTTGGAAAAGCTGAGTAATAGTTACTATACATTCACAAAGTTGCCCAGTTACAAAATACTAAACATTTAAAAATAACAATGAAAATCAGCAATGTCCTAAGAATCCAAAACTCAGAGAATATAGGGTAGGGGAAAGGGGCAGTGGTCCTTCCTCAGGAGAATCCAATATCTAATCCAAACTAAAGCACGTCTGAGTCTAAAGGATGTTAAATATAAGAACATTTCACCTGTTCAGAATACAACTCTCAGATAACTGCAGCTGTCCAAAATAAAGCTTAAAAAGAGGGGAGAGGGAAACTCTAGGTCAATAGACAGCTAATTACACCTATAGAATAATGTTTATAAAGCATTTTACAATGAGGTGATATAGGAGAAGACTACTATACTGTCTAAATGAATGTCATAAGATTTCTGCATGTTACTCATAATTTCTGAGTAAGGACCTGAGGGAATTTTCTATTTATTTTCATTTTACACCCACTTCTAATATACTGGATTGGCTGACTTCTGAGCTTGCAACATATTAGACGCAACAATTCAGAACTGAGGGAGGTGGGGTAAGCTGACAAAAGAAGAAACAGCCAATAGTAAGAAGACCCAAAATGTTCTTAACTGTGTTACCCTTCACCTCTGCCTGCCTCAGTTTCCTTATCTGCAAAACAGGGATAAGAATGGTATCTTCCTCCCAGGGCTGTTATAAGGATAAAATGAGGGAGAACCTACTGACTCCCAAGGCTGTCTAACCCACTTTGGATATACCTAATTACTAGGATGCTTTTCCTGACATCAGACCTAAATATGTCTTTTGACCACTTCCACCCATTGCCCCTACTTCTGCCCCTTGGAGTCAAGGAAAACAAGTCTAATGTCTCTTGAGCTATTTGAAGACCACTATCATGGCTCACCTGTGCCCTAAAGGCTTCAACAGATCTTCCTATAACCTGGACCTTTGCAAGACAGCCTTAAAAGCAAGTCAAACAGCCACTTTATAATTAATGATGTCCTTGTGAACCTCACGTGTCCCATTTTTTAAAAATGCGATAACTAGTACTGGAATTATCACAAACCACAAACGAATACAATCTAGGTGAAGGAGTAGTGTCTATGTGTCAGATAACATTTAATTGGCACCAGGTGATCTTCAAGTGAGACACCAAAGGTGCCAGCTTTGTACAGTCATCCTAAGAGATGGAGCAAGAACTATTAGCTCATTACATATATCTTTTTATCCGGGTGAACCAGTTCAAGTCCATGACCAGGGGTTGTAAGGGATGGCCAGAAAAAATAAGCCAAATTCTGAAAATTAATTCCTCCTTCATAGGAAATTGGGGTAATCAAGATGCTTTCTCTAAGTATCATTTCACCTGTTCATGTTTTTCCCGCACTGAGCCTTTCAAAACTCTGTCCCTGAAAGAAATCTGGAAAGATTCTGATTGGTTCAAGCACTTTGGTGGGAATATAAATCCATGACAAAAATAACCGAGATCTGATTACAGCTGGGCAAACTTGAGCATGCACCTTTGACTCCTGAGATATGTGAATGTAGTGTTTTCATAGCTGTGGAAGCTGGCTATTACATCTTATTATGGTTTCGCGAGTGGACTTCACAGTTGTTATTTTTGCAGCACAGGTCCCCAGTTATTTATACCCATAGTATTACTCACCTCTGTAGTCTAGGGTAGTGTGTCTTTGGCTACCGCAATGACCACCCAATACTTTCCTGGCTAGAATTCTGGTAGGATACATGCATTGATTGCCAAGAATGGGGAGAGAAGGGCAGCTACGGGTTGCAGCGAATAGAGAGAGCACTGACCCTGGATTCAGGAGGAGCTGAGTTCAAATTTGACCTCAGAAACTTACTAACTGTGTGACCCTGGGCAAGTCTCTTAACCCTGACTGCCTCCAAAAGAAAGAAAGAAAGAATGGGGAGAGGATTCAGGTGCATGGTAGGACCTAGACTGTGGAAGATTTCATCTAGTTCCATCATTCTCTGCCCTTTCAATTTCCCCCATTGACCACTGAAGTCAATTAACAGTGAAATGGCTCAGACTATGAATGAAGCACACACCCCAGAATACTGGTATTCCCAACAGAACTACTCATTTTTCTATGACCCATCATTGCATGTCTACTATTTCTCTTCCCCTAAGTCTAGGTTCACATCCTGCTTCAGATACTTATTAAACTGGACAAGTCACTTTTCACTCAAAACCTCAGTTTCCTCAGCTATAAAATGGGGATAATAATACTAATAGTATGTAAAGCACTCTGCAAACCTTAAAGCGCTATATTATTTTTGTTTTCATAATTATTATATCTAATAAACTTCTCCATCAAATAATCCCACTTCCTCCTCTCCTACTCCCTTTCTTCTAGAAGGGCACACCTCTAGGAACAAGCCTTATCCTGTTACTATCTCTCCTTTACCTTATGCCTATTCACCCCAAGGTTCAAATATTCAGCCCAAGATTCCCTCCAGTCTCTATCCTACCCTGTTCTGTTTTTCCACGGCACCCTTAAAAATCCTTGTTTTATCGTAGGTGATTACTGCAGTTATTTTTAAGACCTGTGATTTCATTGATTTGTTTTGTTTTTTTAAAAAACAAATCCCCATCTCTTCCTCTTACATAAATTTAAAGCAACTGTACCCCAGTGACTATATTTCTCAGGAAACTCTGTCTAATGCCCCACCTTCCATTTCTGTCTCACTAAGCCTAGGATGAAATTGGCATACTCACTGTTAATCTAAGACCTTCACCCTGCTGTTATCAATCAATGACTTCTCACACTCTGTCACTGTACCATCTTCTCCCCTTCCTTACTTCTATTAGGAGCAATCTCTTAGACACTTTCCTCACTACATCTGATTTCTTTTCTATTGTTTCACCTGACATCGTCTTCAGTAACTTCAGTCTCCATACTAATAACCTTGTGACACCCTGTCTCCCAATTTATAGATTCCTTTGGATCCTTCACCTTCATTTATTTCTGTTGTATTTTAGCCACACACCAGGGTGAGTAAAACATTTAGCTTCATCATTCTTCAAAACGGTTTCACTTCAGAAATTGCCCTCTTTGATTCCAATCTCCTTCCATTTTTCCCTTCATTCCTGCCATGTCTACTCTTGGACCTCCTCATGACCTTATAGTCCCTTGATTCCTCTCTATTATTTCTTCCATAACCTTTTTTTCGGACTTTACTTACTACCTACTAAAGTCTGATTAAGTAGTCTGGCATTTTAATGGCATAATCTCACCACTCTCACATCCTCTGTCCCCTTTGACCTTCTACCAATCTCAACTTGCTAACCTTGGTTAACTCCTGTCCTCTCCACCCCTATCCAATCCTGTTCCCCCATTTTTTTCAGATGGCATAACACTGTAATAAAAGCAGTTTCTCATAATCCCAGAGTTACTTTGGATCATGGAACAAAAATAAAGAAAAATAAATAAAGGAAAGCAAAACACATATAATTTCTTTTGCCATCCACACCTCAAACCTGCCTTACGGGCATTTTAAAATCTGGATAAAATCTTAGAACAGATATTTTCTGTGATCCAAGATATTTCTGTCCTGATTATTACCTTCTCCATTCGTCCTGTTTCTTCTTCCCAGCCCAGCCCAGTCAAGGAAGGGGTGACTGCAGTGGAGAAAGCAGCAGCAGCAACAGCAGTCTGATAGATTCCCTTTGTTTTCTCAGGATAGCTTGAAGTTACAGTTTGAAATCCCATCCCTGACCATTTGAGAGTCTTTTTCTTTGAGGATTAGTTTTAAAACACAACTGAACATTTTCAGTATATGTTAAGACATATTCAATACAATAACTCTAGAAGGTAAACAGTAAGACCCTCATTTTACAAAGAAGAAACCTAGGAAAAGATAAAAGATACTTGTCCAGGGTCATGCAGCTAATAATTGTCAGAGCTAGGTCTCAAACCTAGCTTTTTCAGTTTTAAGGCCAACACTATTTCTGATGTAACCAGGGGACTGGGCTCTCCCCAGCCAACCCTGCCGTTACACTATGCTGCCATGTGCCTTTGGTTTGGAGGTGTAAATTCATAAAAGCAAGCTCACTGAAATGACATAGGATCATAGATCTAGAACTAGGACACCTACTCCAGTGACTTCATTTTATTTTAGTAATTTTTTCTCTTTCATTATTGCTTCATGGTCATTTCACTGTATCCCCAATGCTACACTCTTTCCTCCTTCCCACTCCATAATAGGTATTTTTAGTCATGCTTTCCAGTGGAAGAGACCTCAAGTCACCCAATTTCCTCATTTTACAGATAAGGAACCTGAAGCCAGGGATGTTAAGTGTTTTGTCTAAGGTTCCGCAAGTGTTAGAAATGACTTTTGAATGCAGGTCCTTTTGATTCCGGAGCTGATACTGTTTTTCCCCCACTGCCTTTTAGAGAAGAAAAACAAGTTGTTTTGTATGAATGGCAGATGAAACACAGGCTTCCCAATGAAAGGGGGAGGGCATGATTCATGCTATAATAATAACTTAGATTTATGTTTGCAGTTTATAAGGTGTATTCCTCAAAACAACATTGGGAGATATATCTGTCCTCACTGTTCTAGGATGCCTGTTTCACAGAGCAGAGAACTGAGGCTCAGGGAGATTAAATTAAGTCACTTTTCCAAGGTCCCAAAATGAGAAAGTAAGGCGATGGTCACTGGATGTCACCAGGTCTTCTAGCTCCAACTCCGAGGCTCACATTTATGAGATTCTGCTGCTTCCCTGTAGTTAAATGAAGATCCTGCTTCTCTTTGTGAGTTATCCTTTACTCCAGTTATTTTTTTAACACTAGGAAACGATTTCATCCACTTGGGCAAGTTGCTACAATTCCTCCTCCATGCACTTGTTAGAAATAGCCGAGATCACTTCAAATGGTGGTGGGACACATTTATACTGCATTTGTCCACTTGAAGGGTAGCTTCTGGGTGAAGGTTTACTCCCCTCTAGATTAGAAAATGAAGGTACCACATCACCAGATGCTTGGAGGTAACTCAGTCTTATTAGACTGCCAGCCATTGTTTACCAACCCAACATTTCTCGTGCCTGCCCAGTTTCCCGTTCTATACCCCATTGTCTGTCAGTCAACAAGCATTTATTAAGCACCTCTTATGTGACAATGAATTGGTGAAACAAAGCCTTCCCCTGCTTCCCTACACCCAGTCTCTGCTCTCAGGGAGCTTGAAGTGGAATGAAGGAGACAGTGTAAAAGACTCTGTACCAACAAGATCCAGACAGCAAAAATTCATGGTAGTTTCAAAGGGAAGGAGCTACAATTAAGAACTGGGAAAGATTTCTTGCAGAAGACAGCATGTTAGCTGAGACCTGAAAGGATCCAGGGAATCTGGGAGGTGGGGATGAGGAGGGGGAGAGTGTTCCAGGCATGGGGCAAACAGCCAATGAAAATGTTCCAGATTTGGGAGATGGAGTGCCTTACATTATGAGGCATGTGGGGAACAGTAAAGAAGGTACTGGAACCCAAAGAACATGGAAGAGAATAAAGTGTGAGGACACTGGAAAGGTAGGAGGAAGCCAGATTATGAAAGATTTTTGAAGCCAAGCAGAGGATATTATATTTGATCCCTAAGTTATATGGATACAGAGCTTTTAAAGAGAAAGAATATACGAATCTGAAAGTTAACTCTTTAAAAACTAAACATGAGGAAATCCTAGCATATTACAGTCCGTTAAGTTAGACTTCTAGAAGCAGTGTGAGTTAGGAACATATAGAGAAAATGTGAATCTGGGCAAACCATTTAATTTCACCCGGTCTCAGTTTCCCTTATCTGTCAAATAAGAAGGTAGCACCCAGTGACCTTTATTGTCTCTTTTAGCTCTGAATTTATAAGTCTCTGATTTTCCTAGAGAGAAGAGATGAAAAATATTACTAAGACCCTGTCAGACCACATGACCTAGGTACTAAGTGATGATTTTTCTCTCAGGTATAATTAAAATGGATTAATGCCCCCTGGAGCAAATGCCAATCTTCATTTGACTGCTCTTAGGAGCATGAGTTCCTGGTAGGTATCCATACTAGGCATTTGCTATTGACTTTTCCTGGAATAATGACACAGGATGGCGAAGGGTCAGAAGTCTCAGTCAGCTAAAGGTTTTATTTTATTACTATTTTTTAATGAGCTTCAAAAGAAAGTTTTACCAAGGTTCTCACAGGACCCTAGAGGCTTATGGATATTAAGTGTCTGAGTTTACAACCCCTCCCCTTGGGCTTTAGGGTTATTCTGGCAGCTAGTTGAGTGCTGACTCAGTGGGTGAGGGAATTACTGCAGCCCTGAAGGGATGGGTAGAAATGAAGAAGGGGCCCCTGAGAGGCAAATTCAGTGCAAAGGAGGAGATGTTAAGGTCACCTTCTAGCTCTTTTAAAGCTGAACCAAATATGACCCTCTGATTTTAGAGATAAGGAAACTGAGACTCATGGAGATGAAGTAATTTACCCAATTTTTTATAGGTAATACATTTTTATACCCATTTTTATGTAGGTAATACATACCAGAAGATTTGTGCCCAAGTTCCATTGAACATAAGACTGGTGTTCATTTCCACGTTCCCATGTCGCCTCCCAAGAATGTGTTCCATGAAAATATATTTGAGAATAAGAACATATCAAAAATTTAAAAAAAAATCCTTGAAAGTTACTATTCCAACTTTTTCCCAAGAAGTTTCAAAAATTTACATACATCTTCCGTAAACCTCCACTGTACTCCATCCACCATGCCTAATAGATCTTCCTACTCGTAGTCACTCCCTCTCTAATTCATCTTCCACTAACCAAATTAATGTAATAATGTAACAGTTAGCATTAGTAAAGAGCACTTCATGCTATCTCAAGCCTGGCAGGTAAATGCTGTTACTACCCTCATTTTACAGATGAGGAAACTGAGTCTGATAGAGGTTCAGTGACTTGCTCAAGGTCACACAGCCAGTGAGTACCTGAGTCAGGATTCTATCTAACTCAGCTCTTTCTGAGTCTCCAGACCACACTCCACCCTCTTTACTACCTGGCTCACCCTTAATATTCCCCAAACACTTCTACCCAAGTTTGTCCTGTTCAAAAATTGACAATGTCTTTCTGTTCCCTGTAGAATAAAATGAGAACTCTTCAGTCTAGTATTTATAGGTTTACACAATCTGTCTTCCACAAAGCTTTGCAGACTTAATTCATATCCTTATCACACTCCAGTTTGCTATTAAACTCTTGCCTCTGCACAGGTTGGCTCCTCCACACTACCTCCCCACCCCCTCCACACCCACACCCCTAAACCATGGCTCTCACATCCACTTTCAAGAATACAAGGGTTCCTTCAAGGTTCAGCTCAGCTCCTACCTCCTACAAGATTCATTTCCTGAATCTTCTAGTTGTCAAAGCTTTCCTCTTCTACAAATTGTGTTATGCTCAAATGCCTAGGCTCATCTTGGGTCCTACTAATAGGTTTTAAGTTAATTCAGTGACTATATTTTAGGGCATAGCACAGTGACTTATGTATGGCAAGTATTTAACAAATGTTTCTTGAATTGAATTGAAGGTAGATCCTAGAATTAGAGCTGCAAGGTGCCTTAAAGGCCATCCGGTCCAAATCCTTCATATTACCAATGAAAAAACTGACACAGAGATGTTAACTGGCTCATCCAAGGTCACTCAGTTAGCATTCAAACTCAGCTCCTCCAACTCTAAATCCAGTGTTTGTACAACTGAACAATGGTAGGTAGGGACTTCACCAAATTCAGCCTCAAACATTTTTATAAGCTGTCTAATCCTAAGCAAGTGCTTCAATGGGGGTAATAACACCTACTTCCAAGGATTGTTGGAGGATCAAATGACATATTATCTGTAAAGCATTTTATAACCCTTAAAGCACTATGGAAACACCAGTTAATATTATTGATTGGGTGAAATCTTTCCTGAGCCTGCCAAACCCTTCACCAGAAGATATCTGAGTTTTAATTTCCCTACCTACATTTACTAGCTGTATGACCACAGACAAGTGACCTAAGCTCTGTGTGACTCAGTTTCCTCATCTGTAAAGTAGTAGTAGAAACTTTAATATCTAGAATACAGGATTATTGTGAGAATTAAGTGATATGGAGGATAAAGTATTTGAAAACATAGTAGCCCTAGGGAACTATCAGGTATTATTATACAGATAACACAACTAAAGCTTCTGGGAATCTGTAGAAGGGCCAGAAACCAAATTCATGTCTCTATTTACCACTCCCAGCGTGAGTGACTTAGAATTCACTTACAGATCCCAGGGGCGTCTAGCACAACCTTCTGTTGTCACCCTTCAGTGCCATATCCCTCAAGCCAAATCACCTGCCACTAGCACCTGTCACCTCTTCTAGTTCCTTTAATTACTGGGGGCCCAAGACAAGATGAAGTGGTATCAACTGGCTGGAATATCAATATATTGACCCCCACCCCCAAACCTAGGAAGACAAGGAGAGTAACTTGAGTTATAAATTTTAGCATATGGGAAACAGATACATGGAGTAGACCAATGTGTCTCTGTACGTTTAGAAATGAGGGAACTGAGTACAAAGAATTGAAGTGATTTGCTAAAGTAACACAAGTACCAGGGACTGGACTAGAAACCCCTTTCTAGTTCCCAGTTCCAGCTTCTTTTCACTGTACAGTGCTGCCTTCTATCTGTAAGTCTCTGTAGCATGTGGCACATGGGTTTGGAGACAGATGGGTGGCAGTGGAATTGGCAACAGGGTGCCCAGAAGTTAGTTTCAACATCACTGGAATGAATAGATTCCCTACTTGCAGAAGAAAGGAAACTTTGGCTCCTCATCTGGCACTGTATTTCTTAGTCCAGCAGTACAGAGAGGGCCACAAGTGGTATGAAATTGTAGGAGGTCCATTAACATAACTGCACTTTTCTTTTCAGATTCCTTACATATGTTTATGTAAACTGTACAATTTATTCTTGGGTCAATTTCAAGTGAAAATGCTATTATGGCTACTGTGAAGTTTATATACTCTCCTGATTTTTCTTTTGTCTATTTCTTAAGGGCATTGACTGTATCCTTTGAGTGAAACACAGAGAGTTGGGGAATTGAATGACCGTGGTGATAACAGATATTCAGAATTCTTCATTGGCAGAAGCTTAGATGTGTTAATGTTACACACACAGACACACATACACACCCTCCTTTTGTAAGAAAGAAAACAGGAGAGATAGAAAACTTAAGCATTTAAATATGAGTTAAGGGAGAAAGGATGGAAAAGGAGGATTTCAATAAACAGATATTTATCAGTCAGCTTAACATATGCCCATCACAGTGCTAGGGGCTGTTAATATAAAGATGAAAGTGAAATAGTCCCTAACCTCAAGAAGCTTATATTCTGTCAAAAGAAAATTAATGTATATGTGGAACTACATATGAAGTACATAAAAAATAAATCCCCAATAACTTGTAGGTGCTAACATCTTGAGGGTTCAGGAAAGGCTTTATGAAGGTAGTAGCACTTAAAGAAAGGGAAGGAAGATGGAAGGAAGAATTTTACCTGCTTATTACTAATTTTTTGGCAGTCAGGGTTAAGTGACTTGCTCAGGGTCACACAGCTAGTGTCTGAGGCCATATTTGAACCCGATTCCAGGGTTCTATCCATTGTGCCACCTCGCTGCTCCCTTATTACTATTTTTAGATAATCAATTGTGCTTTGGGGAGAAGGGCTGTAGATAATACATGTATAATGTCTTTTAGGTTTGAAAGAATGAATGAATAAATAAATGAAAATGCATGTATTAAGAGCTTATTGTGTGTATAGGGAATAAAAATTCAAAAGCAAACCAGTCTTTGGAGTTCTCACTATATTAGACAGGAAGTGTCAGCAGCAAATAAAATAGTAAAGCCCAGTGGTCCTTGAGCTCAACAGCAGAGTGGATGATAATGAATTTCCTCTAACTTCATTCTCATATTAAAACCATATCAGTTTCCCAGGTTGTAGCATGCAAAAAAAGACTTGTAAACTTTCCTTTAACATACTCAGGTGAATTATCTTTAACTTTCCTGTTCTCTTCTCCCAACTGACAAATTTGAGGGCATAGGGACCCTTTTCTGTTTGGTAACTCAGCGTCAACAAAAAACATCATTCAGTGTTAGTAGTGCCAAAAAAACTCCCAGAATAATACAGCTTTTAGACAAATCCTTTCCAATTTATGTCAGGAAACTGCACATACTGCTAAAAAATATAGTGGCTTTTTTCCTATTAAATTTCCAGGACTTGGGCTGGTGGATGAATCAAAATTGTGCTGGAGATTGGCTGATTCTCATTGGCAGCATATTAAAGTTATTTTTTGAAGTAGTTTTAAATTTCAAGAAAAAATGCTTTTGTTTCAAGAAACACTCAAAATAGAAGAGCTCTGAGACTTAAGATGATAATTCTTGTCTAAGACATTACAAATGGCATGAACAGGGAAAGGTTATATTTAGTATTCAGTTTACAAACAGATTGAGGTAACCTCAAATCTTCCGGGGTTGCTTTAACCAGCTATGGATTCCCTGAGATTATTAAAAGTTCAGTTATGTTTTGATCATAAGTTCAATAGTGACAACCTTACTTTTCCAGGAATCCCAGAAAATGGAAGTAGCTCTTCCCCACCAAAATATTCCATTATTTGAATGGAATAAGAGATTCTAAGAACTGAGGTGAAGAGGGAGAAATTGTTTACTTTCAACCAAATAAGTAAACACTGCTGTTTGAATTGAATAGATGGGAACTCTTATTTTAAGATGCTTTGCTCATAGAGCTGACCTCAGTCTCTTAGTACAGCAGGCTTCCAATTCTTACTGAGCCATGTTACGAAATCTTGGCCTTTGCAGTCGATAACCAGTTACTTGAGTTGTTTTTTTAAACTAAATCTTGGTCCTTTTGAAACTTATTGATAAGGTCCACACAATAAAGACCAGTAAAGGAAAAAATGTGATGACACCATAAACAGACTTTTTTGAGATTTTCCTGGGATTATTTGTAGGTGCTGCATTTTTATTCTTGTCAGCAGTTTGTACATTAAGTTGTGCATATAAATGTACACATAAACTTTTATGCCAAATTCATTCTGGGGAAAAATACTTTAGGACCTGTGTATATTTTTTCATCTATGTTTGCTAGGTGATAACTGCCTTTTAGCTACTTCCCGCTGACCTATGGTATCTTAGACCCGGATAAGATAGGAGATTCTTGGGAAAAAATCACAGCCTTTTTTCTGAGCTCTAGGATTTCTAACACGCACGTGCACACACACCACACACACACACACACAAAATAGCAAGAGACAGTGAGAAATCACACTGTAGCTCAAAGCAAATAACTTCAATATACCAAAGTCAGGCGGAAATAGTTTTCGAGACTTTCAAAGCATTGTACAGGTATGAACTATTGCCACTGTGCCTCCCACGTGACATTCTGCATAAATGCTAGCTACATGTTACAGCCTTTCACCTCAGAGGCCAATCCCTTTATTTTACAAACTGAGGCACACGAAGGTTAAAAATCCTAAAAATGGTAAGAGTCAGCATCAACTGATATTTCAAAACTTTAAGTAAGTTTAATTTACCAATGTAGATAATCAGTGCCATGCACATACAAGTGTGACTTTCTCTGGCATTAATCAGTTTGGGAAATTTAATTGTAAATAGAAAGGGCCATTTCCAGGGACCCTTTTCCCAGCCTCCCATCTTCTCCCAAAGTCTGACTCTTGCTGCAGAGGTAGCCTCAATACCCAGAGCCAAAGGGGGAAGTTCAGGAGAGAAATGTCCTTGCCCTTTCAGGAAAGCTCTCTAGTTCCAACTCCACCCAAATCTGCACTAATGGTAGCTCCCAACTCCCCGCCCTCCAGGTACTTTGAGCTCTGGAATGTGTGCCTATGGTGCGTCTCCACAGTCTACTCTGGGAGTAATTTAACCAGAAGTGACTTTTGATATTCTTTTGAGAAGGTTCTACATGCCTAGTTTCCTTTAAATACTTTTAAGGGCCAAAGCTCTTTCTTTTGGCTCAGTTTTGTTTATTTACATATAGGACCATGTGCACATAGGTGATTAATAATGAGTAACTCCTTTATTGTACTGTATTTTCTCCATATGTCCTTGTGAGGTCACCGACTGTCAAAAAGGAAACAAACCCTGCATTCTGATCTTTGCAAGTCTGGGGAAAAGGACTGGATTCTTAGGTCCAGTGAAAAATGACTTGGAAGGAGAACCACCTGATAAGGTTCGCCTTTCTCTGGTACCGTTCTGTTTACCACCCTCATTCCTTGTTTTTGTTTTTTGGGGGAGTGGTTTTTTGGTTTTTAGACCAGAATTGTGATATCATTCCAACAGGGAACTCTCAGCGAAGAAAATCCCCCTGTCAATTAAGATGTAAACCTTCTCAGAAACTCTGATCTGTCTTAGAGAGTTGCCTGGGGCACCATTAAGGTCACATAGCCAGTATGTATCAGATGGTTCCTGGTGTGGTAAATAGAGACTTCCCTAGGAATCAGGAAGACTGGGTGCTAGCCTACCTTCAGCTGCCTCTTTAATCTCTGCCAAATGGCTGCTCTCTTTTAGACTGATCAGCAATTCTATCATAGGTTAGGCATCATCTTGTTCAGAGAGTCTTTTACACAGCCACTGGAAAGCCATGCAAAACTCCAGCTTTAGCCAAATGCTATTAAAAATAAATGAATATCATTAAAAATCCCATTGCCACAGAGATAGAGCCCAGTATTTGCTGTGCTGATGAAACACTGCCAGAAGGGTTTTCTTGGTTTGACATTTCCTTCCTCAGCTCATTTTACAAAAGAAGAAACTTAACTAAGTGACTTGTCCAGAGTCAGGCAAGCTAGTAAGTATCTGAAGCAAGATTTGAACCCAGGAAGATGAAACTTTCCGATTCCTGGTCCAGCACTCTATCTGCTGGGACACTTAGCTGCTTTTTTGTACCCCTATAAATTGATTGGTTGTCCTTCATCTTCGAAGAGGACCTAAATGGCATCACCATGATAAAGTGAAATTTCAGTGTGTCCATCTGTGTTTAATCAGACCAATATGAGCTTGGAATAGAAAGAGCTAAAGGGAAAGCTAAGATAATAATCAGGCAAAAATCTGAATAATAGTCTCAATCCCTTGTTTGGCTTAAGTGAAGGTGGTACCAAGTGTTGGTAAGTACAAAAAGGATGCATTATTAGGATTTTTAAAGCCTTCATTCCAGAATTGATCGAAATATTAGCATTTAAAAGCTCCTTTTTTTCTCTGAAGTTCATGATTGAGTTTATAGATAACTGGAGTTGAATTCTGCTTGTTTTCATTTTGCAGACGAATGATTTTTTTTTATATTGGCTTTTGTGTGTTTTTTAAAATTATTTCATGGCCACTATTCTAATCTTTATTTTTTATGATAGGAGTTTGTTTTTTGAAAAGTCTCAGGTTAGCATTAAGTAGACAGTGGATGTTTTTCTGATTCCTTTTATAGTAGTATGTGAAACCGAGTGAAGAGTGGCGTATGCCTTATTCTGCTAAGTAAGAGATCTTAGAAGTTGTAAGTTTACATTTGTAATGTTCCGAAATTTAAAAATTTCTTTGGCTAAAGCACACTGAATGAGAGTCAGAGGTGTGATGGAAAGAGCTGAGGATCTGCAATCATATGATGTCAGTCCAGATTCTGTCACTACCTGTGAGATATTGGGCAAATTATTTTAACTCCTTAGGCCTCGATTTCCTCATCTGTAAAAGAAAGAGGTTGGATAGATGGCCTCTAAAATTATGATCCTATGTTATACATGCCACAGATTAAAAAAAAATACTCATCCAAGAAAACACAGCTCCATGAAAACATCCAAACTGAATAAAAGTCATTAACTCATAGATCAACTCATTGGTTTTGTGGATTCCTGATTCTATCTTTAGCAGCACTACTTCATCGTTTCTGTGACATTCCCTCTAAAGACTCAGATCACAGGCCCTATGTAACCCTATGATACTTTCTAAAGGTCACTGTGGTTGAAAAAGGCCAACCTTGTGGTGAGCCTCTCTGTTCTAACCACAGAGAAGGCAGACTAGCTTTCCTTCACATGCACAGAGATATTCTGATACTTCGTTGGATTTGTGGTCTCCTCAGCAAGAGTACACCCTCCACTTGTGAATATTTGCCACCCCTCCAAGTGTGGTCAGCCTATGTGTACCTTGGGCATGTCCATCCCTGAGTCCTCTGGAGACAATACACCCAACATGCTGGTAACATGCTTTGAAGTGACTTCTAAGCTGTTATGTTGTGGGTACTCAGTGAAACACCTGTTCTCTCTCAATTCACTTCATGACTGACTCTTCCTTTGAAACATGTCCCCAGCTTTGGCTTTATACCACTTTCATGCAAGTCCCTGCTGGTGATATACTTCAATTTGCTAACTTCTCCTACTCCATGTCTTTCTACCGTACTTTGAGTCATCTGTAATTTTAATTCTTCTGAGACTGTGGCATTCCTTGACTTGTCTCCGTACGTAATCTTCTGATTAATAAGGTGTATGTTGGATGCATATCCATGAAATACAAAATATACACAATACAAAATTTATATAATAAATGTTCTCATGACTACTGATGTTTTAAGAATTTCTTCATTTTGAGTTTCCATCAATAGACCTGGGAAATCAATTGTCGTACAAAGCAAAATAGGAGCTTAGGGATTTTTTTAATGTTCTTTTTTATTCTTTGAATCAGGGACAAACAAATTGGTGGAGTTTGCAAAATTTTTTGTTTTCAGCATTTCTTTGAGAAAACTACCATGTTACTTGTTTTGGTAACTAACAATAGGCCCTGGTGTTTATAAAAAGGCATCTTCACAAAACTGATACTGACATTCTTATCAACCATAGGGCAGCCTTCAATTTTGGTAAAATAAACATTGGATCTTTTTATATTGATGTGCCTCAAAGCTGCCTTTAGAATCCTTTGGGTAAACTTAACCCGGAGCTTTTGACTGTGGATTAAGGGAAACTATACTTACAGGTTACAGCTGACTCTTTCCAGATAGCAGGTGTTATGCTGTAAGTTGGCGGATTGCTTTTTTTTGCCTTTCAACAAGTCAGGATATTAATTTCATACTAGTTCTCCTGCCAATGAGAATAAGATCACAGAGAGGCCGCATTTCAGAAACTGCCTAAAAATAACAAGTATGATTTTTTTTATTATCTGCATAATAAATTGTTTTGAAATTTTTAGCAACAAAAAGCTGAGAAAATAATTGGAGGAAGGGGAATTTCACTTAGTTAATGTTCAGACAAACTTATCTTTGGGTGTGAGGTACAGCTTCCTTGTTCTAGACCCTTGGATATGCCTTAATCACTCTATGTACCAATTACAACCTTCTTCTCAAGACAAGGCTATAATTGGGAAAATAGGCTGTATCTGTTGCCTCATTTCTCAACTTGTAAGATTATGTAACTTTCATGGAGAGAATTAGAAATCCTTCTCAAGAGCAGGCCTGAGGATAAGCTATTGTATTAGAAACAATTTTTCCTATTATACTTTATTAAAAAGGTTCTGTAGTTTAATGGAAAGTCAAGAATGGGTCTAGTCTTGGTCTATCCACTAACAAGTCGTGTGATTTGGGTAAGTCATAGAATTACACAGTCAGAAGGGAACTTAAAGGTCAACAACTCAACCCCCTCATTTGACAGATGAGAAAACAGAGTCTCAGAGAGGTTTAGTTTTTCGCCTGGACTGAGGGAATGATGTATATGTGCTAATGTCGCTTCCTACTATCATATTCTAAGCAAACTCTTTCAGATTGGATGGACAATAACTCTCACCAGATCTTTGAAGTTGATATATGCACTAAACAACATTTATTCAGTTGCCATTTTGGGGGTGTGTGCTGATGGTATGTTGTTTCCACAGGGGTGCAGTGGTACTTAATCCATGTGGTCCAACCCAATGATGTCAGACTCCAATAGAACCACATATTGACTCAGAAGACCACAAATTAACATTATCTATGTTGTCTGGTATTTTTATATGTCTTGCTAAACATTTTCCAATTAAATTTTAATCTGGTCCTGGTGGATTGCCCCACGTTTGATACCTGGTCCAAACTACAGGTAACCAATTTGAATTTTACATTGTTTTCTTCCAGTGCAATTCCTCAAAAGAATACATTTTTAAAACAGCTGAACAAAGATTAAAATCTTACGGAGGACACTCCCTATGAGACGAATTGGAAAACAAAGGACTCAGGCATAACTTGGTGCCCTTTTTTTTTTTTTACCAAGTATCAACAATTTTCCATCATATTTTACCATCTGATATTACTAGACTCATTCATTTCTGAGTTCAATTCACATATTCCTAGATTTGATAAAGTAAAAAAAATACTCAAACTGATGTTATTAGACCTCTACCAGGAACCAGGCACTAATATGGTGTGTCTTTCAAGAAGTCCGTTGAGTTCACTTTTCACCTCAGTTTTCCTATTTGTAAAAATGGGGTAACTAGCTTATAGGGTTGTGGTGAGAAAAGTGCTTTACTAACCTTAAAGCACCATAGAAGTGGGAGCTGCTGTAATCGGTTCTGTAGGAATTGAAATCTCAGTGCTCAGAGAAATGTAACCACATGGATAGGATAAAGGGACCACAGTCATCCTGATTGGAGCATAAGGATCTTCTGGTATGGGCTAAGTGTTATGGCAGTATTGGATTATAACGATTTAACGACATTATACTGAATCAGTATAGAGGAAGCATTATGTATTTATGTGTATGAGGATGCCATCTTTTAGTGAAAGTTAGCTCTTCAGGACCAATGACTGAATGCAATGATGAGTACAATCTAAATACTACTTGGGCATCTCATGTTTTGTATTTTGAGCAGATTTTGAATGGACAGGGATTGCATAGGTGGCAAATAGCTGCATGTAGGAGAGGTGAGGGGCAAGTGGTATAGTGGGCAGAGCACTGGGCTTGAAATTAGGAAGACTCATCTTCACAAGTTCATATCTGACACTTATTAGCTGTACGTGACCCTTGGCAAATGACTTAACCCTATTGGCCTCAGTTTCCTCATCTGTAAAATGAGCTGGAAAAGAAATAGAAAACTACTCCAGTATCTTTGCCAAGAAAACCCCAAATAGAGTCACAAAGAGTCAGCTATGACTGAAAAACAACTGAATAACAGAACATCTTCCAGGAAAGAGGAGAGGAGATAAAGTCCTATCCTATTTAAACATGTATTCAGTGCTTAATTGAATATATTTCTTCAATATCATTGTTTTTACTTTACTATTTCTATATTATACAGAATGGTTCAGTCTTTTTGGGGGTGGGGACATGGAATATACAGAAATGACTGATAGATAAACAATAAACATTAATTGAGCATTTTCCCCTTAGCAGACCCTCTTGAAACTGACTTGAATTTTGCCAATACGGAAAGAAGGCCCTGGAGGTGGTGATCTCTAAAGGCACTTCCACTTCTAACAGTTATTCATTCTAGAAGGTTGAAATCTTTAATCTAATATGACTATACTACTTGAAAGGGTGATTAAGGGCAGAAAAGTCAGATGCTAGATAAAATAAAAATGGCATTCTGACTTTATCGTCATGAGCCGATGGCTAGAGATGAAAAAGATGGTTTTGTATACTCCCAGTTTAGAAGCAACAATATTTTGAAAAAAAAATTTTCCAACCAGCAGAAATTAAAATTAAAATGCACTTTACCATATAGAAATCTTGTGTGGATCAGTCAGTAATAGAAGCATTAAAAAAAAAATAACAAGGTACTTTAATGGTGTCAAGTATTGTAATGATGAAATAGCACGCCTGAAAATTTAAAGCCATATCCTGCTATTAGCATATCTTCCTACGTTATTCATCGTAAATGAAGCTCAAACTCTGCAAAACTGAAAACCCTCACTGCATATGTGGGTAAGTCAAATATTGATGTTAAATCTCATTTCAGATCCACTACAGAGCTTGTTATTGAAAGGATATCTCAATGATTTATCTACTCAAAGGCTGGGTTTTCATAACTTGGGTTTTCTTAAAAAGAAAACTGCCCTTATTTTTAAGCAATTCTTTGTTCCAAAGACACTGCTCATCCACTCCTACTGTAAAATTGTATCCTGTGATTTTTTTCAAGACGTGGGGAAGCAACTATTCTGCCGAAATACTCCCTTAATGGAGTAATTTCCAGCACCTACTTACCCCATGCTGTACTTTGACCAGTTTCCAAATGGAAACATTGTGTTAATTTGATTACCTTGTTTAAAGGAAAATCATTCTGGAATGACTAAAACCAAAGAATTCTAAAATGACTTTCATTCCAGGTTTCAGAATTTAAACAAAATTTGTAAATGGCTATGGAAAATGAACCAGGTTACAATTGTTGACTTTCCTCCTGAACAGCCAATAGAGATGAAAGAGTATGAACTTAGAGTGAAAACCTTAGTTCATATCCTAACTCTGTTTCTTATACACATGTAATCATAAATAAGTTACTTCCTTGTCTGGCACCTCAGTTTCCTCAGCTGTTAAGTGAGGGAATTGGATTAGAAGAGCAGTTCTTCCAGTTCTAAATCTACTGGAATTCTCAAAGGATCTCTACCATAATTACAGAAGGGAAAACCAATACCTAGAAGGAAGGAGCAGTAACTTGCCCACGGTCATCTGGCTAGAATACTGCCCAAATTAGACAGGCATTTAGTTTATCTTATTCTGTGGTTGGGACTCTCTTTAGGGCACTGAACCATTTTCTCTGGTTAGCCCAAATCACCACTGAGGGCAAAGACCATTTTGGTCTCCGTGACCCCAGTGCCTTGCGTGCAAGAGTTGTCTAATAAATGCTTGCTGAGTTAGACTAAAATACAGATAATAGCTATCTGATTTCAGCATCACCAAATGTCAGTATTAACTACCTACATGTGAATAGTGCATAGCGCAAGGTAGACTGTCCCGAGCACTGGGATTTAAAATATATGCTAGGATCATGGTAGCCTTGGCAACAAATGAAGAAAGAATTCAACTATAGGTTGGTCTAGCCCCAGATATCTTGCAGTGGTTTTCACTGATTTTCCCTATGGCTGTGGCTGTTCAAGTCACTCCCACCCCCACCATCCATTTTATGAAATGTCATATCAAAACGTGTCAAAACATGTCAAGGATCTGTGATTTCCTAAGGATGGAAATCCTTTTTATAAACCCACACCAAAAACCCTGGGGCACCAGTTCTGTCTGGGGTCCGTGAACTTGGTTTTAAAAGGCATTTTCATAACTATATGTACCCTCTATATATTTTATGCATTTAAAAACATTCTGAGAAGGGGTCCTTAGGCTTCATTTAGCAGCCTGCCAAAGCTGGTCCATGACCCCCCTACTCTAGAGGCTGCTTAAGTCTCAATAAGATTATGTGAGATTACAAGATATAATGGTTTATTCACTTATCAGTCACTAAGTTCAAAGGCAAATTTGAACCCAGGACTTCCTGACTCCATTTCTGACCCTATCCAACTATCCAAACTGCCCCCATGGACTCATGCATACACACACGCGCACACAGACACACACACCCTTTTTTTTTTTTTTTTTTTTTTTTTTGAGGTAAAGAGGCAAGACGTGCATTTGCCCCAGAGTAGCCTGGGAAGGGCTGGGCCGGGTTGGGCTGGGCCTGGCCTGGCTCCTAGCAAGGTTTCTTTCCAGCCGCCAGCATTCCAGCCAGCTGTACCTGCAGGAGCTTGTTGAACCTGAAAGCTCACCAAGAAAAGGCAAGGACCATTTGAAGAATCCCTAATTATACCCACCCATCAAAGCCTTATGTAAAAATGAATTTGTGAGGCATCAGAGTTAGAAAGCTGGCTCCTTCACAGTTGTAGAAACATCATAAATTTAACATAAAACACTTCTCTCCCCCTTACCCCAACCCCTCCTTTTTGGCAAAGCAAGAACTCCATTAAGTGCAGAGAACTTTAGGCACTACCATTCCCTTGGTACCTGCTTATGGGACAATTGCACCTTCTAGCCAACTCCAAGGCTGAGAAGACCCTCTGCATACCACTTTACCGGACAGCAGCCCCCCAAAACTCAGAACAAAAGTGGGATGTCAGGCAGGAAAGTGGCTTTGTAGCTTGCTTAACAGTTCTGATTAAGTGAAAGAAAAGGGTGTGTATGTGTGTGCATCTGCTTATGGAAATCTGAAGTGAATTTTTACCAAAATAATGTGCTCACTTTCAGCTGGTTACAGAAGAAAGAGTCTCAGAATAAGAATGGATACAGCCTCCAGAGAGGGCTGCTGCTGTGGATCAGAGCCCCTGCCTGCCAATGGAGGGTGTGTGCGTGCCTGTGTGCATGGGCTTTGAGGTGGAGTAGATGACGCACTCTCTGATTCCCCCCCGGCTCCTGCAGGGACCCAGGGGATGAGGTTGGATTTTTGTGTGTGTATGGTTTTTTTTTTCTTTTCCTTAAGATACTCTTAGCAGTGATCTAGAGTTTAGATCTGATTTCTATTAGCAATGTGGCTTGTACGAAGAGAAGTTAAATTCAGAATTCTATTTTTGGTTCAATCCATGACTTTGTTATGTGCTTGAGATAAATCAACTGACCTCTCTTTGTGTCCCCTCCCTTTTTATACACAGTACTTATTGATCCAGCTCAGGAAAAACACTGTGGTTATTAAAGAACAGTTTTCCTGAGGGCGATGGATGAGAAATTGTTAGATAAATGCAACAGGCAGGTAGGTGAGCATAATGTTTGCGTGTGTGTGTGTGTGTGTGTGTGTGTGTGTGTGTGTGTGTGTGTGTGTGTGTGTGTGTAGAGAGAGAGTTCTGTGCTGGTAAAAGGGTTTAAAGCTTAGTGGATTTATTACCCTAACCATTAATGGCAATTACTAATAAGGCTTTACATTTATGAAGTACTTAATGTTTACAAAGTACTTTTACTGACCCTATTTCACTTAATCCTACAATAACCCTGTGGGGTGGGTGGCACAGATCTCATTATCTCCATTGTACAGAGGAAGAAGAGTCCGGAGAAATTCGGTGATGTGCTTCAAATCATAAAGCCAGTAACTGACATGTCTCGAGTCTTTCCCTTTCCAAGTTCCCTGGATGTCCTACTCCACCACATCAAGTCACTCAAGGAATACGCAAACAGGAAACTCTACCAGCCCTTAGGATTTCAGGAGACAAGATGGGTCTTTGGAAGAGCAGTCTGCGTTTCAGGAAAGATCTTTGGAATTGAAACCTGCGCTGTATTGGAAACATCACTGAGTTTACAGTCAGGACTCATATATTCAAACCCTATCTTTCACATGTGACCCTGATCAAGTCACCTAATCTCACTTAGCCACAGTGTCTTCATCCCTAAAAGAGGGGTCATATGATACTTTCTTGGCAGAAGTCATTGTGCACTAAAACCTTGCAAACACTAACGTGTTATTAATATGAGCAAACATTCCCTTAATCACAATGGAAATCTTGAGGTTTTGCTTTTACTTTCATTGCCCTTGACCCTTGACCCTGAATGATCTCATTTTTTCTTTCTTCTAAGAATAGTGAGAGGCAGCTACGTGGCACAGTGAATGGAGCGCCAGGCTTGGAGTCAGGACAACTCATTTTTCTGAGTTCAAATCCAGCTTTAGACATTTACTGACTTGTGTGACCTTGGACAAGTCACTTAACCCTGTTTGCCTTAGTTTCCTCATCTAGAAAATGTGCTGGAGAAGGAAATAGCAAATCACTGCAGTATCTTTGCCAAGAAAAACTCCGAAACAGGCTCATGAAGAGTCAGTTACTATTGTAAATCAAACAATATATATGTAAATGAATGTATTTATATATATATTCATTAATCTTAATATATCATTATATCTTTTGTGAATAAGCCTCTTCTTCCACACCCTCAAGGACTAAAGATAGTTCATCGTATAAAACTTCATGTTACAGACCAGTTTGGCCTAAGAAACTCCCTTCCTTCCCAGCTCATGAAAATAAGAGAAACAACTTAAAATATCCCACCACCTTCCAACTCCCTAATTAATAGCTGCTCTGCAATTGGAAATGGTTTAAAAAAATAAGAAGGAACAATTATATTATTCTTTAATCTCTCCTCCCCACCTACAGGTGCTTTGCCTTTCTGATATTAATGAATTTGAAAGAATATTATTGCCTACTTATCATTACCCTGGCAACTGACTTTATTATAACTATGTACTTCAGAGCATTTGCTTGATTTTTTTAAAAATTTGTTTCCTAGCCTACCTGCTTTTCTATACCTTCCAGCATATCATTCTTTTTAGGAGAAAAAAAAAATCTTATTTGAACAAATAAGTAGTTCACTAAGTACAAGCAAGAATTCACATAGTACTTCTGTGGAATTTTGTTTAGAGATTTATTTGACTTGCAGTTAGATAAATGAATCTTATGTAGAAGTAAGTATGGTATGATGGAGTGGATGCTTGATTGGGTGTCAGAGAGCCTCAGTTTGTATCCTGGCTCCATCATGATCTGTTTAAACATCTGGCTCATCTGTAAAATACGACAGTTGGATCAGATGGATTGAGAGGTTCCTTTTTGCTTATTACCTGTGTGACTTGGAGCAAGAAACTTGGGCTTCATTTTCCTCCTCTGTAAAATAAAAGCACTGTTCTAAAATGATCTCTAGTTTTCCTCCCCACTAGAATTCTACCTTCCTTCCAACTTTAAATCTGCAAATCATGATAGACTATAGGAACTGGAGGGGAATATAGAACATACTAACAGACATTTATTTAATACTTAGGGTTTGCTTTATATATGTTATCTCATTTAATTCTCATAATACACCTGGGAAGTAAAAGCTACACATAATATTCTCTCCATTTTACAAATGAGGAAACTGAGGCACAGAGAAGTTAAGTGACTTGCTCAAGGTTATACAGCTACTAAGTATCCAAAGCTGGATTTAAACCCTCATTTTCCTAAAATCCAGCATCCTATCTAACATACTATACTTATTCAGAATTGTTGAAGATGGAAGGAACCTTCGAAGATAGACTGTTGGAGTCAGAAGGGATATTAGAGATCATACACTCAGTCCTCTTCATTTTACGAAGCAGAGAACTAAAGACTAGTGAGGAATTGATCTTGTATTTAACTTGCTTTACATAGTTATTTACATGTTGCCTCCACCATCTGACTGTGAACTCCTTGAGCACGGACTGTCTTTGACTTTTCTTTGTGTTTTGCATGGTACCTGGCACATAGTAGATGAACTATGTCGCTGGATTGCGGAGGATGTGCAGGGAAGTAAGGTATGAGAAGCCCAGAAAGGTAGGAAGGGGCCAGGGCTTTAAGTGTCAAACTGAGAATTTTATATTTGATTCCTGGATCAAAGGATCTAGGAAGTCGCTAACAGAAAGCCAACAGAGTGTACTGAAGGGGTATGACATGGTCAGACCTGAGCTTTGTGGAAGATCGTTTTGGAAGCTGAGTAGAGGACAGATGGGAACGGGGCAAGACTAAAGGCGAGACCAACACGAAGGTGATTGCTATCGTCCAGATAGCAGGGAAGGGAAAGCTTGCATCAGAGGTAGTGGCAGTACCAGGAGACAGAACAATATGTACATGAGAGATGTATATGGTATATTTGCATGCCACCCTGGTTCTACACAATGATTTTACTTGAATTTTTGAACAAGGATGTTTATGTGCATATCTGTGTTCACTTATGTATACACATATATGTATGTACATATGGTGTGTATGTGTATATATACACAATACACGTGTGTGTGTGTGTATTCCATACAGAGGTAAACGCTGGCTAATAGTACTAGAGAAGAATAACTATAAAGTTCATTGATCTTCTCCATTTGCACTTTAAACCAGGTAATTATTTTCTTTCACATATGCAATGCATATTACTAAATGAGAGTGCATTTACATTTCATGAATATCTTTGCATATCATGAGCTTTACAGCTACTACTTGAGAATGTCATCAATATTTTCATATGGAAATTCCTTTAATAAAAGCCAGACTTAAACTAACATTTAGCTTTTGTATAAGCAGAACAATTAACTGTCGAATTATTAGAAAGGCTATTAGACTAGAGTATGATAAATATGTATACATTTTGAGATGACCACATTATCAATATGAAAATATGTATAGATGATATATATGTAAATAAACAGATCGTAATATGTATAGATATATATCCTTTCAGTTAAACTGTCTCCTTGAGGAAAAAATTATCTTACGTGTCTTTATATTCCCAGCCCTAATACATGCAATAAGCATTCAACAAATGTTTTATAGTTAATGATGCCATGTTTGACCTGGGTGATGATATTGTCATTTCAGTTCTGGTGATTTAATATGGAAATTACAAATGAATACAATTAAAAATATCCTGATGCAATTTTCTTTTGGGGAAAATGGATTGACTATTTAAAGGATGGAACAGAAGGATGCCATTTCATGGTGTTAGCAAAATAAAAGTGGTGCCAATATGGTTAATGTTTTTAAACAGAAATTAGAAACCTTCACCCATAGCAATATTACAAATGCATGGGCCATTTTCCCAGCATTCAATGGAGGATGTTCGACCTTTTAGAATGCTGCCAGAGATTTGAAGAGTGGAGGACAAAGGGGCTGAGTCCTCATAGATTGCTTTTGGAGGCAGCCTTAGAAAACACTGTCCCATCTGTGCCATTGAAGACAGGCATGTCCTTCCTTTTGTAATGCCATAAGACCTTAGGTGAATCTTTTAAATTCAGTTTCTTAAATACATGTCACATTACCTTTAATGACATTCATGGGTAGAATGCTGTATTTGAAACAGCATAAAAAGCCAGATGAAGTAAATTGAACCAACTGACCTAGAAAAGCTTTTTTTTTCTTTTCAGTAGCAAAAAGTGTGTTGTGGTGTTTTATTTTCTTCTTTTTGAATGGCTCTGCAAGAAAGGCAGCACACTGTGGACTTGAAATGAGAGGTCCTCAGTTTGCGGTCCAGCTCTAACTCTTACTTAGGCATGTGGTCCCAGGCTCGTCACTTGCCTTCTTTTAGCCTTAGTTTGCTCATCTGTAAAATGGTACTATAAATATTTCACCTCTTCCCTAGTAGGGATCAAGGGTATTTAATGAAAGTACTTTGCAAATTATAAAGTTCCATATAAATAGGAGCTATTATTATCACCTTGGCCAGGAGAGTAAATAGTTTGGGGAAGTTTGTTCTACCTAAAAATACTCAAAAAGTAGGAGCTGCAAAGCCAGAGATGGTTCTCAGTTAAGAAGTCCACCTATTACCATGAGTGCTGAGAGCGTGTAACTCACACATACCAAGCCAAGTCTCTGCAAGACTTTTTTTCTCTAGTTAATAAACACTTCCAGGATTTTCTATTTTGCTGTACTAAACACCCTTGCTATTCTGTTCTGATTTATGGGATTTGAATGAGGGGCGGGATAAGGGGGTGGAATTCTTAGGTTCTGACATACAAATCTTTGAAATCTGGGGGTACCTTGAGTTAAAATGATTTCTTGTACAAATTCATGATTATTGCATTGTAAATCTTGAATTTCTCCCTGTCCCAAGATTTACCTCTCCCCACCCCGGGAAAATGGGTAGTTAGGTGGCACAGTGGATACAGCACCAAGCCTGGAATCAGGAAGACTTCTCTTTCTGAGTTCAAATCCATCCTCAAGCACATACTAGCTGTGTGATCCTGGGCAAATCACTTAATCCTATTTGCCTCAGGTTCCTCATCTGTAAAATGAGCTGGAAAAGGAAATTTGGCAAAACACTCCAGAATATTTGCCAAAAAAACCCCAAAAGGGGTCACAGAGTCAGACACAACTGAAATGATTAAGCAAGAATAACATGTAGCAAAGAAGCAAAACCCCATGAAAAATTTGGTCTGGTTCGGTTAGCCTGTACCTTGAAGCCGTTAAAATTTAAGTTGAATCACTCACACCCATTTGTGTTAATTCTCTTTTCTGGTGCTATGGGTTGATTCAGTGCTTGAACCTCTATCCAAGACTCAGTTGGACAGAAATCACCTATTTTTTTTATAAGTTCTTATTTGCCCGGTCAAGTTTATACTTGACATTTTTGGTTTTGGTGGGAAATGCAATCCACATTTCTGATTTTTTTTCAAGCTTATTAAAAATGGCTTATAAATTCTGTTGGTGTCTAAGATTTCATCCCTTTTCTTCCTCTACTTTTTTTTATTTTTTAGAAAGGGGAGAGCTAATTAGGTTGGGTTTAAGTGTTCTTGAGGTCAAATGACCATAACACTTGGTAGGGCACATTTTTCTCAAGGGCAGCCTCAGAGGAATAATAAAACCAGAGCTGTGCTTGGAAACTAGAGGCCAGGGCTAGAAGTGGGAGAAGTAGATGTCCAATAAGTGGATTCCAATAAGAGAGGAAATGCAGCAAAGAGGATGGAAAAGGGCGCTTTGAAAAGGAACCGAAGAACTGGAACAATGATGGTAGAAGGATAGGATAGGCAGTGGATATCAAAATATTGGGAAACAGGGGGCCGAGGTCCCCTCAAACTATCCGCCCCCACCCCAGCAAAGTACAGGAACTCTTCTAAGAAATGCAAAAGGCTATTCATCTTGATTTTTTTCCCTGTGGATCTGAGGGAAGTAGAGAATGGGGAAGAGAGGAAAAAAAGGTATGGTAAAGTCATTAAAAAAGGCCCTTGGCATCACTCCATAGCCTTCAATTATTCCATAAATCTATAAGCTTTCAAGTGCCTAATACCATGCTAGAGGATACAAAGATGGAAGATGATGGTGTAGCCTTAGGAAGTCAGATGAGAGGAAGAGGAGTAAGACATGAGCAGAGATAATTACATTTCAAATCGTCAATCACAACAAAAGGAGAAGTTCATTTAACAAAAACAAAAAGAAAATAACATAAAATTTGGAGAAATTGAAGGAGGGAAAGATATCATTTCCAGGTAGGTGATCATGGAAGTCTTCCTGGTTTGTTTTTTTTCAGTGAAAGAAAAGAGCTTGACAAGGAAAAATGGGCAGTGGGAGAAGTCTATTCAGGGCACAGGTACAGGCAACGATATGTGCAGAGGTATGAAAGCAAAGTACAAGGTAAAAATGGGAAATGGTGAGTGGGCCATTTTGACTGCAACTGAATGTGTAAGTATAACATTGGAAAGGAACATGTGAAAAATAGCCAACAGTCAGATTATTTAAAGTGCCTTGAGTGTGAGCTAAGTAAGGAACATGTGCTTTATTTTTTGCACTTTGAGTCTGAGAGTTAAATGATATTAAAAGTCTATTAGAACGTGGAAGCTGCCGGTGGTGTTAAGGATAGATTGGAGCAGGCAAATGACGAGAGGAGTTTGACAGATGCTACAGAGGTTCACGTGAACTAGTTTTATGGTTAAAATGGTACAGAAGAGAGGGGAAGAGAGAAGGATTGCAGGAAAAGAATGCAAAGGACTTGTTGACTTGTTGGAAGTGGGGATTGGGGATGAGGGAGAGGGATACAATAAAAGATGACCCTGGAGCGTCAAGTTGGGGTATCTGAGGAGATGGTAATACCATTTGCAGAATGATTGGAGGAAGAATTTCAATCTCTGTAAACATGGGTCAAATTGTTCAATAAGTAAAATTCTGGCTACTGAGTGTGGCAGGTGAGAGAAGAAAACCACCTGCATACTGCTAACATTGAACATTTATTCTTTGACCAAATCTTTACTGAGCATGTACCTACTGTATGAACATCTTGGTTCTGGGAAGGCAAAAGTTCTTACTCTTAAATGACAATGAGTATCACATTTCAGGGCAGCCCCCCTTGACCTCCTGTTCCACTGAATATCTCTCTGTGCATACGTTTTGTTTTATCCTTCAAGGACATTACTCTAAGCGGATCCATTCCAAAATCAGTGCAAAAACACTGTTGTCTCAGACTGTTTGTGTTACAGTGGAACTTAGGGAGTGACCACACAGTTTGAGAGAGCAGACTAAATTCTTTCCACCACAGAAGCCTCAGAAAGATCATACAGATCAGATACAGATCATGGGCACAACGAGGAAGTAAAATGCAGACGACAGTAGAGAAATATTCCTGGCATTTTGTATTCTGCGGCTTAGGTCGTCTGGCTCTGTGTCAAGTATTGGGGGGAAATGGAAACCTCCAGACAACCAGGGAGTAAAATCCAAAGGGAAAGAGTCCTGGAGCCCAAGGAGACAAGTGAAAGTAAAACATGGAGCCTTATGTAAAGAGGAAGTAATGGAATGAAAGTAGCATGACCTCACGGGATATGTGGGAAAGAGAGAGACAAAGAAGAATTCTCACCTGCCTCACATATGCCATGTGGACACACACAGAAGGACTTCTGGTGGAAAAAATTCTGCCTTTTGCAATTTATCAGGGCTTTGAGCTAAGTTTCTTTTTTTCTTTTAAAACTTGATTACATAAAACAAACATTGAGACCTTCTTATCACTGGAGGTCTATAAACCAAGGCTGCATAACCATTTGGTGGGGGTTGTTGTGGAGAAGGAAGGGTCTTGTTCAGGTCTGATGACCAGTGACCCCAAAGGTTTGCATTTCTGTCATTCTAAAATATCACTGGTAATCTTTCACACAAATTGCTTATGTGCTCTTGGCTGAAAAAGTGAATGCCCATTCCCTAAGGGTAAAATGATGTTTCCAACATCCAATATTTTCTTCCAGAATCTTGTATATGGGGACTAAAAATAAATCTGCTTCCTAAGGGCAGCAGGCTTGCTAAAAGACATTGTTTTAGCTTTCCAAGCTCTGTTAGAAGACACTTTGATTCTTAGACCAGGGAGGAGAAGAAAAACACCGCATATCCCATTCAACATTCCTCAGGTTTCTGGGCAGTCTTTTTAATTATTACCAGTCTAATGTGTGTTTTGCTTTTTCAAGGAAAATCCCTGTGGTTCCTTTAACATACCATAGGGTCATAGCATCTTATTTCAGAAAATATGACTAAATAGGTCTCACGCCTAGGGGAACACATCCTGTTCAACCTCAGTGCGGGGTGAAGATGCCTTTTCTGAAAGAGTTAACACAACAGAAAAGGATCTTTTAAAACTACTACTTCTTTGTGGCTGGTAGGAACAGGTGAATTGTTTTCACATTTGTACCCCAAAACTTAGCAGACTGGCTTTCCAAAGGAACCTTTGGTTGAGTAAAGTAAAAGCTACTGGATTTTCGCCTGCCAGAAATATTTGGTTAAGAAGAGTAAGATTTCTTTTCTCTTTGTGAGGTTATGGGATCTTTTGGAGGCATCCTTTAGGTTCAAGTTAAATCATCCAGACCTGATTGTCATTGGATCCTACTTTCTGCGTGTGTTTTCTGCTCCCGGGGAGCT
Source organism: Bettongia penicillata ogilbyi (assembly GCA_023548195.1). Lineage (NCBI taxonomy): Eukaryota > Metazoa > Chordata > Mammalia > Diprotodontia > Potoroidae > Bettongia > Bettongia penicillata. Next base: position 14,286,651 of record JAJHZJ010000413.1, on the reverse strand, counting down.
TAACAAAGTGATTACAGTACAATTGCCATTTCATTAGAGAGGCTCAATTTACACTGCTTCCAATTTAGGACTTAACACAATAAAGCTCAAGCTGGCAAAGAGGAGCGGGGAGAGAAAAGTGGTTTAAAAGCAGGCCTTTGCTGAGCCTGGAAAAGAATCCTCCTGCTCTTTGGCAGACTCTTCATTGACATTCTGGGCCATTTCACTCACTATCCTGTATCTACTTTCTCCATCGGGTGGGCAAGAGAAATCTCCATGATTTCTCCTCTTGTTAACTTGTTCTGAGCAAAGTGAGGGAGTTGGCTTTAGAATCATCCTGTGGGTTATTGGCACATTTCAGTTATCCATTGGCCTCTTCAATCCCCTAGCCCTTTGTTCCAGATAATGGAGGGCCTTTTGTGAAATCCAGACTGGAGGGGGATGAAATATCCTTTGGGGTCAGGTGTGTATGTGTGTGTGTGTGTGTGTGTTTCCTAGTGAGAAGGCCTCCAGGTGACTCATGAAGTTCACTCACACTCTCTGGGCTCAGAAAAGTATCTTTTGCTGAACAATGGAAAATTTTCATTTGAGGTAATAGAGAATCAGAGCAGCTCAACCTCTGCATCAAAAAAGGGTTCTTTTTCCTGTCCTTGGAGGGAGGAGGGGGCTGACAGTTTTCTCTCCTAACACTAGAATATCGAAATGAATTCATCTCTATATTGTAAGAGCAATGCTGATTTTCTGTCAACAAATCAAGAAGAGACTACTGTCCTCCTTCCTCCCTTGCCACCCCCCGCAAAAGAACATCTGAGATTGTATCCCTTTGTTTTTCCCTGGCCATCCTCCGTACTCCCTCAGCCCTTTCCCTTCGTGTATTCACTTTAAACATACCTTATTCATGCCTTACTCCCTCAGACCACAACTTCTCACATGTCCCCAGGGCCAAATTCTCTTTCCAGATGAGTGCCCTCTGCCCTCTAAGTACCCGGATACAAGGCAACAACCTGGCTCATGAAGTTCTGATGTGGTTCCACCTCTCAATGCTGTCTGATCTTGAGTAAGGAACTTGGCCTTGGGAACCCCAAGTCCTCACTTGGGTGTGTGAAGTGGCCCCAGGGAGTTAATGATGCTCACAAATGGGCACTTGATGATTGAAAATTACTTACTTTTAAGACAGCAGGAAAAAGCTATGTTTGTACAGACAGGAGTGGCATGCAGCTGGATAGAGTGTGGCTCCTATTTAGAACTGTGTAAGTATTTTTTTTTTAAAGACCTGGCTTTTTCCTGGCTCCCATGAAGGGAGTGAGGCTCTTTCAGGGGCAGAGAGAGAGAGGGGAGGAAAGTTCCGCAGGACAAGAGCAGCTCCTGCTGTGTGAAAACATTTCTGCTGACCAGGGTGGGATTGAAAGAAGTGGCCCTGGTCATACATGTGATGAAGACCCACTGTTTCTATCGAATCAGACAACCATGTGTTAAATGTTTCCTCTATGCCAGGCATTTTGCTAGTGGCTATACAAACAAAAATGAAAGCAATCTGTATCCTCAAGGAGACAGGGGACATAGCACAACCATGGATGATAAGTAAATGTGAATTGAGACTAAGCACAGGGAAAAAGGGGCCTCAGGAAAGACTTTATGAAGATGCACTTGAGCAGATCCTCAGATCTTCCTGACTCCAAGCCAGGCACTATCCACTGCACCATGGAGCTGCCCCAAAGTCCTGCATGATCGCCACTATTGTTATTGGAATAATTAATAATAATACTATTACTACTCCATCAAGACACAAATGAATACACTGGTCATGTTGCTAAGGGTGAAAGTTCAGAGATACAAGTAGTTCTTCTTTTTTCTCAACAAGTCTAGTTTTTCTCTCCTCTCTTTCCCCATCCCCATCTCTGATTCTGGATCTATCCTCTGTCAAGTTCAATAAGTATATGGAAAAGACTGAATGTCACTCTCTGAACTCATTCTGTCATTAACCCACCTTGGAATATATAATTGAGCCTAGAGGTCTGGCAAGGAGGGGGAATCTCATCCAGTCTCTTTCATTTTGTGCTTTATAGAGCGATACTCACCTTAGGCCAGATGCCCATCAAGTTATGGTTGTATGAAGGGAATATAAATCACTCAGTTTTGATTGATTTCCTAGTTCTCATCTCCCTGGAAGTCTTAGTGGTACATACTGAAGCTGGGAAGCTTGCCCCTCAGAACCTTACAGGTAAAATGTCACTGCTGGATTCTGTCTTTTGTCTTTCTGTTTACATGATACATGAGATCATCCACAGATCTGGAGGTTTTGGTTAGAGAACCAATTATCTTTAAAAATAAAAGAAGAAAGAAAGACAAATAAACAAGGCACATCAGAGAGAGAGAAAGGACTAAATTTCATCTTCATTAATGGTTTCATTAATCCTTAACAATGCTGAATAGATTCTTTTTTTTTTTGAAAAATAATTTTTTTTTTGTTTTTAGTTTTTAACATTCATTTCCACAAGATTTTGAGTTCCAAATTTTCTCCCCATCTCTCCCCCAAACACCATGCATTCTGATTACCCCTTCCCCCAATCTACTCTTCCTTCTATCACACCCCTTCCTTCCGTTATCCCCATCTTCTCTCTTTTCTTGTAGGGCAAGATAGATTTCTATAACCCATTACCTGTATTTCTTATTTCCCAGTTACATGCAAAAACAATTCTCAACATTTGTTCCTAAAACTTTAAGTTCCAACTTCTCTCCCTTCCTCCCTCCCCTCTGAGAGTAGAATAATTGGGGAGGCAGGACAGGATGGAGGGAAATATAGTTAGTATTAGATTCTTTTTTTTTAAGTTAAAATGTTTTATTTCAAAATTGTTTCCACTATACACTATTTTATTCCCTCAAAGCAACATTTTCCAGGTGAAATTACCTAAGAGAATTCCATTTAAAACAAATTTAATTAAAGCAAAAGTCACAAACCTTTTCGTCCATTGTAGATCTCTGCATACTTTCAGTAACAGCCTGAAGTCAGTCCTGTGCTTGGTAATTGGCTTGTGGTTCAATCAAAATGGGACTCTCCATATATCATTTCTGTTTCACCAGGAGATATTTTCTTCAAAGCAGACACCAAAAGCCATGGTTCTCAACCCTTCTTCGTGTTATGGATCCCTCAATCAATCCAGAAAACCCTGTGGACTCCTGAGAATAATGTTTTTAAATAAATGAAGGAAACACTAAATTTCAATTAAAGTTTAGTGAATATAAAGATGTACTTTTCCCCTTACGTAAGTTGAGGTTCTCCTGTTTTAGGAGCTGTGTAGGAGATTTTTGTTTGCTTGCTTGTTTTTAAGGCCTAGATCTTTGTAGACCTCAGTTTAACAGATCCTGCTGTAGAGTAACAAAAGCTCCCAGGATAGCAGAGCTTATACTTTATATTTAAAATACTAGACAGAATATGGGCCATAGGATTTTTTTTTTGCAACATCCAAGACATGCTAATAATGGCATAATTTGGGTAGTAGATAGGTGGTGCAATAGCAAGAGTGCTGGGCAGTAAGGAAGATCTGAGTGCAAATCTTGCCTCAGACATTTACAAGCAGTGTATCCTAAACAAATAATTTCTCCCTCTTAGACTCAACTTTTCTCATCTGTAAAAGAGGGAATTAGCTGAAATAACTAAGCAATAACAAAAAAGAACTTTAAATTTTGTAAAATACCTTTAGCCCTTTTATCCTATCACTCTAAGATTGATGCTGTCTTTGTCCCCATTTTACAGATGAGGAAACTGAGGTGGATATAGGCTAAGTCACTCACCTGGGGTCACACAATTAATTAGTATCAGAGGCTGGATTTGAAGTCAGGTCTTTCTGTCTCTGGAAGCAACATTTAACCGTTGTACTAACTTCCAACAGTAGGGATAGAGACTGGACGTATAATTTCTTGGAGAAGAGGGAATTCCTGCTACCGATGCAGTTTAGTACCTTCTCTCTGCAGCTGATAGGGTTAGAGAATTGTTAGAGCCAGGGAGAGACTCAGTGACTTCTCCAGAAGAACACAGCTAGTTTGTGTCAGAAATGAGTCTTGAACTCAGATCCTCTTGGTTTTCAGTCCAGTTCTCTATCCATTATCCCATGCTGTTGCTCCATAATCTTTGAGACATCTAGCCTTTGATGTTTTTGCAAAGTAATTCACATATGTTATTTTATTTAAACATCATAAAACCCTTGGAGTGTACAGATAGTGTTACCCCCACTTTGCAGATGCAGAAAATGAGGTATAGAGTGGTCAGGTGACCTGCTTGCCCATCATGATATCATCATTAGAGGCAGGAATCAAATCCAGGTCTTTATTACTTAAGGTTCAGCCCTCTAAACACTACACTAAGCTGCCTCTCATGTTATTCAATATTATTCCTTTTTATTTATAACGTATTTATAAATCCAGGCACAGTACTGAGCATTAAGAATACAAATACAAAAAAGAAAGATATTTCCTACCCACAAGGAGCTTACCATCTACTGCGGGCAGAGGAGAACTCATGATCTCGAGTTCTAGAATCTTAAGTGACTGAAGCTCCAGGACGTTTTTCTTTTCTTTAGTGATGTTGTAAAGCATCTGTGTTTTCTTATTAATGCTAAACATGACCAGTGGTATGATTTGAGACATAGAGAAAGAAAGCTTCTCCAAGTCCCCAAATTTCTTTCTCATCTTCTGTTGCTCATCAACAGGTTTCTAGTATTAAAGCTTCATTCTTGCATTACACATATTTGCATTGTTTAATTATACAGTGTATTCCCCTGTTACAGTAGTTAAGAGGCAGTATTTTTTTAAAAATCTCTAAATCTCCCAGTGCCATATATGAAATCAGCACTTAATAAATGTCTTTGGAATGTAAAGATTTAAGGATTAGTCCTAATCTGTTAAATGGAAATAAGAAATACCCTTGGGCAAGGGGACATTTGACCTATTGCAAGTCATTTGAACTTTAATAATGAATGAATGAGTTAATCAGACCCTTTCTTAGCAGCAGTTAGCTGAAGGCAGATTTAGCAGGAGCCTGGTGACCAGAACAGGAGGAAGTCAAAGTGCTGAAGCTCAGCTTTCTCTACCTTCACTCTTTTTGCCTAGGGCAAGCCCTGTAGACCGACCCTTCCCCTTTCTTCTAGGGGAGGATTTCCTTAGGTTGTTTACATTTGGACGTCCCATGGTGGCTCCCTCTGCCTTGATCCCAGGCCTGATTGGTTGAGATATTCACTTCGAGAAGTCTGTTCTAAGTGTGTTTTTAGGGCAGATTAGTGGCTTGATTAAATGATTGCTTTGAACCCTGCCCATCAAGATAGCTTGGAGATGAAATGAAACTGACAACTTCAATGTCTGCTCAACAGAAACGTTTACAGGTAGAATATAATTTAATCTCAGGTTCCCTGTCCTCCAAAAAGGAGACACACTCTACCAGAGAAACAATGGCCTTCAAAATATGTATTGTCTCATTCCTGCTGCAAGGTTTAACCTTCCACATTTAATTCTTACCTGGCCAATTCACTAGTGGCTTTATACACATTGTGATGGTTTCAGATGAATCAGCTAAACCAAGGTGCCCATATAAGCCCCCTTCTATAGGCTAACTTTATTTTAGAGACAGATCCTCACAGAACATAAAAACACACAGAGGAAATCATCCTTGGGGACCAGCAGTCAATGCTTCCACACCACAAAGGCTCCACTGGACTTTTTCATGTACCTTTTATTCTCTATTGTTTTGTGTGCATAGTATCATAGAGCTAGATAATTTCACTACTATTAATTGTTCTTGCACTCCTTAAATATACAAGTTATATGTGCAGCTTCAGTATGAGCAGAAATGCCATTGTATCCTCTTGGCACAGCAGCCACACTACTCTCTTCCCACCATCATTCCTCAGCTGCACTGTCTTCCCTGTAGTGCTAACATCTAGTAGCCAAAACTCATCCCCCTCCTATCCAGATGACAAATTATTTTTAGTAGCTAGACCAGTTTTAATAACTCTCAAAAAACACTTGGTTGTAATCATATTTCAAGGCCTGAGATTTCCTACAGTCTTGCCATCTGTCTACCCTTCTTCTGTTGACTACCCTAAGTAAGATAGCAAGAGATAATGATGACTATAATTAGTTAGAAGTTGAAATCCATGCAAGAAAAGGGAGGAAAGCCCAGATTACTTGTAGCTAGCTCTAATAAAGCAGTTTGACTAAATGCAACCTCATACAATTTTTGTTGATTAAAACCCACCACTGAGTACCATATGTACTCCTTTACTCCTTGCCAAACTAGTAGCTGCCATTGTGTAAATAACCAAGAATGACAAAGGCACATTCAATGTGCTGTAGTCTTAAATCATTTTCAGCACTTTTAGAGATTGCCTGGTATGTAGTTTGCTATTCCCAAAAATAATTTCCAGCTTTGCTGTATACTCAGGATTAATTCATTTAACCAATCAGTCAATCACTGATTGTTTCTGAAGGCCTTGTTGTGTACTGAGCACTGTGGTAGGTCATGGGGGAGATATGTTGTAACATTCAAATTAGACATGGTCTTTGCCTCAGGCCTTGCTTATATTCAGGGAGGAAAGGAGAGCTGGGGATAGAGAGAAGGGGGAATAAAACACAAATGCATATAGCAACAATATATAATATTACATGACACATGCATCAGTGACTTTCAGATTAAAGTGGGACCCAAGAGCAAAACCCATTGACATAGGAATAAAAGAATAAACTTCATGGAGTAGGTGGCACTTAAATTAGACTTGAAAAGATAGAGAGGAATTCAGTAGGTCCAGAGGGCATGGAAAGAGAAAAGAAATTTTTAAAAATCAGTCCTATTTTGCCTGTCATAGTATCTATGATCAAAAAAACAAAATTAATTACTACCTGATGGAATGAGTGTACATACCAAACCAAAAATTAATATAGACTGGAAAGCCTCTCAGCCACTCACTCTAAAGCACTCAGTTTCTTTAAAAATATTTCTTAACCCTTCATTCTCAACTTCATAATTTTCTTGGGGGTTGGGAGTGATGATAGACATTATTGAAATTATTTCCATTAGGTGCCTTTCTTTCCAGTAAGCTCCCAAACCCCTTCATCCTATAGAAACAACCATGATGTGGATAAAAGATAGCTGGAAAATCAAAAGGTCAAAGATCTAGACCTGCAAGGGACCTCCAAATCCATCTAATCCGACCTCCTCATTTTATAGACGAGGAACCTGGGCTTTTGGGGGGAGGGTCCATATTGATCAGACTGGTCCATCAAAGCAAAGGAATATTAAGGACTCCCCCCCTCCTTTGCCCTCATTAAATGGACCTAGCTAGTTTTTATGTTTTAGCCATATTATCCAGCACATTGCCCAATGGCCTAGAAATTATTGCTCATTCATGGCCACTTAGTTATTTTGAGATGAATCAATTCAATTTGATATGATGGGCTAATGTAATAGTCTCTTGTGCTCCCAGACATCTCTCATATCTGTGTAAGTGGGCTTGAACAGTTCACTCAGATGATCATTTTCCTGTTGTGGAGTTGCAAATAAGACAGTTTATGGCAAGATAAATATTCTGCTGTTTGTCCATTCTTTCTTTTTCTTTTTGATAAAATCTTCTGTCCAGAAATCTGCTCCAAGGAAACTCTATACTTTTTCGACCCCCTTATCTGTTCATGTACTTTTCTGAAGAAAGTCTTCATGAGTCATATAATTCTTGAATTTTAAGATGATCAGATCCCAAAATTAATTTTGAAATGTCTTTGCTGATTCATTCACACAGAGTTAATTTCATTTATTGATTGTTCTCAAATTTTGGGGTGAACTTCATGTTACAGTGGGTAGAAAGCTAGAAAGTGAGTCAGAAAGACCTAAGTTCAAGTCCAGACTCAGAAACTTATTAGCTGTGTCACCCTGAGAAAGTGACCTCTCTGCTTCAGTTTCCTCACCCATAAAGTAAAGGGGTTGGATGTAATAAACTCCATAGCTCATCTTGATAGGTCATTCTCTACAAGGATGATAGGAAAAATCCAGATTATTAACATAACATTTTAAAGTTTACAAAATGATGTATCCATACCCTCCCCCCCATTTTATAAGGAAGGGCATACAATTTTTGTTATCTCCATTTACAGATAAGAAAACTGAGGTTTACCAGGAGCAAGATTAAAAGTGGGTGTAGATAGTACACAAAGTGTTTAATCTACTTATGGATGCCTTTCTAATGCTTCAGTCAGTCTATTTTACTAATTCTAGAAGAATTTAAATTGTTTCATTTATATCACCTTCTCTTTCCTATACTGATACCTTCCACAACAACCTTCAGATACCTTACTTGAGAAGAAATGCCTACTGACTGTATTTCAGAATTTCTCTGTATCACAGAATTTCAGAGTTGGAAGGGACTTCCATGGTCACCTCCCCAAAGGAATAATTCTTTATCCAACTCAATAAGTGGTCACCTAGTCTTTCTTTGAAGACCTCCATTAAGAGGAAACTCCTTTTCTCCTGGAGCATCCTACTCCTCTTGACTAGGGTTCTAATTATTAAGAAGTTGTGCTTTTTTTTCCTCACTCCCAACACTCCATCAAGGCTAAATCTGCCCCTTTGCACCTTCACCCACTGATTCTACTTAGTTCTGCCTCCAAGGACCAAACTGTGTGATCCTTCAGGAAGGGACTTAAGAATTCCTGACTATAGTGTTCATATACAGTGAAATACATAACAGTTCAGTGGCTCAGTGGTAAGCATTAACAAATCCTTTCATTTGAGTTTCTTTCTGCTATCACATATGAGCATTTCTAGGTTTCTGTCTATGTTGGAGGAAAATCTAACTAACCTACTGCATTGCTGACATTTTTATTGCAGCAAATGGGTTGCTGTCTTTTCCTTTATTTCATTCTGTAAGCAAGATAAGATGTGGTTTAAAAAAAATCTCTCCACATTTCCCTCTTCCCTAGACCCCCTAAGTCATAACCAAATTATGAAGTAATACTCATCAAAACAACAGATTCCTGAAGGAAATGTTTATGACTCAAAAGCCCCACACAGAGGTTTCAGAAAATACCTTTGAACTATTTTGCAAAATAGTCAAATCTACAATGTAATTTAAGCATTTCTCTTTGAAAGTCTCATAGAGAGACCAGGAACTTGGGAGCAAGAATTCATGGATGATTTCATAGACTAAACATATATACAGGAACCACTGTGGCATCTAATGTTTGCTTTCTGGAAATATTAGCTTTGTGGATCTGAACTTCACATGGGATGAAGCTACCAACAGCATCCCTACCAGAGGGAGGACATCAACTGTAAACTGTAGACTTGAGTTTGCAAATAACAATCTACAAAGTTGAAGAGGTAGGTCACTCCTAGATCTGGGCCACAACACTAAATAAGAATTGGGTGAGTTCAGGAAGTCATATTGGAGGATTGTGAGTTAGAATGGACAAGACTGAACTTAATTACCATAGGATTGTAGATTTAGAGATGCAAGGAAACTTCAGTTATCTAGTTCAACACTCAGTTGATGGAACTGAGGCACAGAAAAATTAAATGACTTACCCAGGGTCACAAAGGTCATGTGAGAGTGCCGGCAGTTAAACCCATAGATAGAATAAAGGAACTGCTCACATAGTATGACTTCAGAGATGCAACATCAGCTCATTGCTTGTAAAGGGTCTTCTCCTGACTGATAGCTAATGCCTGAAATTGACATCTTCATTCATAAAATAACAAGACCATAGGTTTAGAACTAAAGACTTAGAAGTCATCCAGTCCTACCTGTTCATTTCGCAGTTAAGAAAACTGAGATTCATACAAAGGTAGGTCTTAAGTAGCACAATAGAATTTGATCTCCAGTGGTGTTTTTTTTCTGTTTGTTTATTTTTGGTGAGGCAATCAGGGTTAAGTGATCTGCCCAGAGTCACACAGCTAGTAAGTATTAACCTGATTTGAACTCAGGCCCTCTAGGCCCTGGCTGTACAACCTAGTACCCCTGACCTCCAATGTCCTTAGAGTAATGACTGGAGTCAGAGGATGTGGAATTATACTATGCCTCAGATACTTATTAGTATATGATTAATATATGATAATGAGCAGGAAACCTTTAATTCCAAATTTATTTTCACCACAGTCGGAACAATTCATAGATCCACTAGTAGTATGTTATTCCACATCTTATCCAAAGCTGAAATTTTCCTTTTTTTAGTCATCTTTGGCAGTGAATTGTTTTTAATTTAGTAGGACACTACTGATTTTCACAGGTCTCTTTGACCTCTATAAGGTGGACATTTTTGATGCAAAAAGTCTGAATCTGGCTTCTTGCCAATCAAAATATAAATGATTCTAAAATAGTTCAGGAAATTGCAACCTAATAAATATCTTATCACTTACAGGCATTTCATTATCATAGCCACTATTTCATGAAAATTTGCTCTTTGCCCTTAGCCTTCACAGACCACACACAGGATGACAGGAAGAAGATTGATTATATGAGAGAAATAACTCCAGGGGAAGTATTCTTTGCTACAGACATCATATCTTATATCGAAACATTTCAAATTAGATCCTATTGCAGTTTCCCAAGCATCTATAGAGTTAAGAGAATCAAGTCTAATCTGTATCTGTTTCAGGGGAATTAATGTCTCAACATCTCATTGAAAAGGGCCAACTGTATCATGTTTTCTGATGTCTCTTGCTCTGTGAGCTTCTCTGTAGCAGTGGGAACATTTGCCATTTTGCTGTTCAGTCATGTCTGACTCTGGGACCCCATTTAGGGTGTTCTTAGCAGAGATACTGGAGTGGTTTGCCATTTCCTTCTCCAACTCATTTTACAGATGAGGAAACTGAGGAAACCATGGTTAAGTGACTTGCCCAGGGTCACACAGCTAGTAAGTGTCTGAGGCCGGATTTGAACTCAGATCATCCTGGCTGTAGGTCTGCTGCTCCTCTGCCCAGTTTTGCCAAAAATGAGCTCTTATTGTTGTTCAAAGAAGGTGCTAACATAACCGTATAGCCCTGATGAATTCTACCCTTGCTGACAAGATAAATGTCAGCAATTTTATATTGAGCAAAGGTGACGCCTCACTGTAAATCACTTAAGGCAAAATCAATAAGGTTTGCCCACTTTAAATGGGCCAGTCAGTGACATTTCCTTAAATCTATATTCTGCCTTTCATTTGAGGAATATGTTGGAAAGGTCATCGGGCCATGGTGAACCTGGCCACCCACACTAACATAAGAAATTATCCAAATATGGACAGTTTTTCCCTTTTTTGGTCACAGCTGCTTGTAATTAACCCTAGCACATGTAACCCCAGTTTATGTCTCCATCAACTCAATTCTCCCATGTCAATAGAAGTTTTACCCACAGAGGGAAGGGAGACAATGATCTGTATATTTTTATAACAAACTCTTCTCTTTGTTTCAGCTAAATAATACGACACTGTGTAATGTAATCCATGTGCTAGATCTTTCACACGGGAGTGAAATTCTTAGTGTAATCAAAAGAGCTTCATAAGTAAGCTTGGCTATGAATCTGAAGTGTAATCTATAGTGGGTAGATTCTAAAAACTCATATAAACATACAGCATCAAGAGACGTGAATTCACGCAAGAAACTAACCTTTTTAACACATATATATTAATGAAATTGGAATTTAGCCATGAGAGAAAATAAAGAAAACCAGTCAAAGCATTTACTAAGCCCCTCCTAGGGGCCAGACACTGTACTAAGTATTGGAGATTCAAAGAAGGGAAAAAGACCATCCCTACTCTCAGAGGTCCCTCTCTAATGGCGGAGACAGTAAGGAAATTGAGTATGAAAAAACTATATAGAGGATAATCAGAAATATTCAACAGAGAGAAGGCACTAGAATTAAGAGGGAAAGGCTTTTTTTTGTGAAAGGTGAGATTTGAAGTAGGCCAGGGAGACCAGGAGGCAGAGGAGAGGAAATGATGCACAGGGGACAGCCTGTGAAAATGCCCCGGAGCTGGCAAAAGGGTAAGCCAACCCTCATTCGTTCTGGTCAACGCCATGCGACCTATTGAATTATCTCCATGCAGTGTGAGAAACAAATGGAGCTGGTGTCAGGGAACTTGCTATGGAATAATAGCTGTATCTCACTGTCTTTGTGACATTGGGAAATCACTTGTCTCCCTGAACTTGACCTTTCAACTGTAAAATATGAGTTGTATTAGATGTTCCTTATGGTCCCTTCCAGCCCTGTGATCCTAAGTCCCATATCAATTACCCCCCAAAAGGTGATCTCTCGGACATCTTCAAGGAAAAAAATCTGAACTGGTCTGGTTATTTGAAGCGATTAAACTTATTGACCGATCATCAAACGACTGTTTAGAATTCAACTCATTTGAAAAAGCAATAACTAGTTCAGAGGATAGGTGATTTAGTGGTGTCATCTTGATATAAATAAATTATATATAAATATATCATATCATATAAATATGTCATAAATATTATATCATGGATGATATGAAAAGATCAATTTACTCTTTATCACACTTAGGGTATTCAATGTATTACCACTTCTTTATAAAAATTTTAATCAACATTGGCTGAGTTCAAGTGATAGAGCTTCAGATTATAAACTTGATTTTGTTTCCTGTTCCAGAAGCCTGAAATGAACTACTTGATCAATAGGTAAGGACAATTTTCTTTCAGACACAATCCTTTATCATTAGTCTCCTGGGTCCTAATGGATGGCTATCAGTGTTTGAGAAGGAAGACTAAATAGTGAAGTGGATAGAGTACTGAAATTGAAGTCAGGAAGAGTCATCAGCCTGACCCTTACCAACTGTGTGATCTTGGGCAAATCATTTAACAATGTTTGCCTCAGTTTCCTCATCTGTAAAATGAACTGGAGAAGAAAATGACAAATCATTCTAGTATCTTTGCCAAGAAAATCCCAAATGGAGTCACAAAAAGACACAAACAACTGAATTATAACAACTGCCATCTAATTTAGAAGATTGTTTTAGTCGAGCTACTTAAATTCTTTGAGAACTCATGATTGCATAGGTACAGGTCCTTTTCTGAAAGGAATAGTGGGGCAATGGATAAAGTTAACTTTGAAGTCAGATAGATGTGGCTTCTAGTCTTGTCTCTTCGGTTCTTGGCAAATCATTTAACCTCTTAAGTGATCCCAACCAACACACTTAGTTGCCAATCTGAGCCAATACAAGCTCAATCCAAAAAACAACTTTCTGCAACATGATAATCTCAAAAAGTATCCATAGGAAAAAAAAAATTCATCCTGCTAGCAACCTTCAAAATGGAGCTGAACTGATCTGTAGGCACTGGGTATGCAGTTTAACACCCAGGGCCCCACTCAGAGTCTTTCCTAATTGGTCAGATCTAACAGTTCACTACAGTAGATTGTAAGAGCCCAGAATCACTTGTATGGAAGAATGAGGTCCTGGAGTAGTGCAGTCCTTTAAATTCTACCAATATGATTTACTTAAGTTCTAGATTATCATTTTCCTCTTCTCCCTATTGACAATAATTACTCCCTGAAGAATAGATCTTCCATGGAAACAAGTCCTTCTTTCACACTCTTTTCAGAAGCCTCTGTTTTATTACAATCTCCCACCCCCCAAATAGAGATATTTGTTTGAATAAGGGTGGTGCATCTCTTTACTATAATAAAACCAAGAGTCTATAATAAATTGAACTTTCCAACATTTAAGATCATAAAAATTAGCACAGGAAGGAATAACGGAGGCCAATGTCTTGTTTGAGGATGACTTGTGCAAGGTCCTAAGGGTAGCCTCGGAAATGAAATTTGAATTTGGGTCCTGCCTAGCACAGTAATCTTGCACCTAGTAAATTCTTTAAAAGGTTTGTTGGATTAGGTTGAATTGGACCTCAAAAAATTTTATAGTGAATGACCTGTCAAGTGATGAATATCTTTTTAGGGATGTTTCTTTGATTGCATGACCCTGGAATTCAGAGATTATAGGTAAAGTGGACACTGAAGCATGCAATGAAATTGAACAGGAATGTGAGCAGCCCGCCTCCTAACTTTGCCCTCAGCATGTGTTGTATATTTTAAAGGGAAGAGAAGCAGGCAACTGCCCCTTCTATGAGCCTCTGTATCTTTGTAGCTTGCTTGCCATGTTTGTATTGCCTCTTGTAATACTGTATTTCTGGTGTGTACTTTTTTTGGTTCATTTGGGCTTTTTTGCTTGTTTTTTTGGTCAGGTATGGAAAATGTAATTCACTTTCTTTTGGGGAGAAAGGGAGGAGAGGAGTGGTGGTGAAGGATGATATTTATCCAGGATACAAACAATGTTTAGAGCATCCTGTGAGGTTAATTAAGCAGAGTGTATCTAGCTCCCTGCAAAGCTCACTCCTGAAAGGGGCCTAATGCTAAATGAAAAAAAAAATGAGATCAGAATACAGTACATATAAATGGCTGGCATTCTACTCTCACAGATCTGGAATATCATATTCTGAAATGTACACTTAAAACTTTGTACTTTTGTTAAGCACTTATGAGTGCTTGCATCCTAATAAAAAGTGTGTGTGTGTGTGTGTGTGTGTGTGTGTGTACGCGTGTGTGTGTGCATGAGAGAGACAGAGATAGAAAGAGAGACAGAGATACAGAGACAGAAAAAGAGAAATTTAAACTCTTCAGTTTTCTTTGTAACCTGAAATCATAAGATATGGTATTGTTGGTAAGATGACAGAAATGTATGGAATTGAAATGTATGGAATTTTCCCAGAGTTCCATTAAAGAAGCCCCACTATGTCCATCTGGCTCCCACCTACTTAGCCATCATTCTACTCCCTTTGCTATATTTTCATGTGTAGTTGAACTGGCCTGCCCTATGTTCCTGGGAGATGATTCTCCATCTCTTGCACTCATGCATTTGCTGAGGTTGTCCACAGTATGTACCATGGACGCCCTCCTCACACTCACCACATAGAACCCTAACTTTTTTTCAAAAGTGCAGTACAAATCAGGCATTTCCTGATCCCCAACTTTCCTTAAGACTTTCACCCTCTGAAAATTGATGTGTATTACTTTTTACTTATTTTGTATTTATTTACATGTCATGCTGTATTATACTAATAGAACATAAGCTCCCCAGTGCCAAGGAATGTTTGCATTCCCAACTTTTCACTGCCTCACACACGGTTGATTTTTAACGTTTCATCAGTTGATTTGAATTGGCCAGTGGCTTGTGGAAGCTACTCACATTTCTTTATTCAAATATCAGTATTGGAAATATTTTACCATTTGTATCTTTTGTCATTTATGCCATGTGATAAGGATATATCTTTGGCATTATTCATTTGTAGAGTGATATGGGCGCACGCTCTTTTATGCTCTTTTATAGTATTCATCATCCTTCATATGAAAGCAATTTTGCTATTTTACAAACCTCAAACTCTTCCTTCAAAAACTAAGGAAAAAGTACCACATAGGCTTGGTTATTATTTATTTACTTCTCTATTTGGGTTTTTATTTCACCATCCCTTGTCTCCTCTTCTTTCCCAATCTCTGGAAACAGCTGGAGCTTGTCTTATGACATCTTGGAAAGAGGCTTAAAATTAAGTAGAGTGATTTCTTTCCCTCCAACTCACAGAAGTGCTTTTACCTCTTTTATATCCACAACTAACCTGAGGCATAGTATATTCATGTAGAGGTCAAATTGAAAGAACAGATGGGATCAAGTTACTCACTAACACACACACACACACACACACACACACACACACACACACTATGTACACACATACACCCTCACAATCAAGAAATATATCTACAGGAAGCAACTACCGTTGTCCTCATCACTTTGGCTGCCTTTGGCTTCTCTCATTTCCGTCTTTCCATCCCCCTTAGCTCCTCCTTGACTTTGATATGTCTTCTGTTTAAGTCATCAAGGCCTACATTTTTTATTCTTTATTTATAGTTATAGACAAAACCACATGAGCTAATGTGACTGAAATAAGATGGCATTCCCTGGACAACTGTGGGAGTGGTTTCTTTTAAACTTAAAGATAAAATTGCCAGGTGCGGGGGAGGAAATATGATAGATGAAGAATATTATAAAAAGTTAATTTTAAGCCCACACTTAGGGAGAGCATTTCCTTCCCAAGGGATCTTCTTAAAGCACTTAACCAAGAGTACACCTAGATCTTACTCCCCCACACCTGAAATGTAGCCATTTTGGAATCAACCTAGTTTCATGCAGGACTAGCCATGTTGTACAACTACATCACTGGAGCAAAAGCCATAGTTCGTTATTGCTCAATCGAGCCTTTGAAAGTATAGACTAGTGGCAGATGTTGAAAGGTGAAACCCATTCAACATCAAAACAGTCGATCGTGGATATCCAATAAATCTGAATGCAAGTATTTCTACAGATGATTTTCACCTTTGTCTTGGATTTGTGAATTACAGCAACTCTTACTCACTTGGAAAACAAGGATAGGGTGCACTAATTTTTGAGATTCTGACAAGTTTTTATTCCTTTCTTCATTCCCCCCCCCCCCCCCCACGTCTAGAGGGCCCTCCATTAGCCAAAAACAAAAGGGAAATGGAAATAACAGGTCTGAATACATTCTCTTTATTTGAATGCCAGAGAGAAGGAGCTTCATTATTAAACTAGTTCCCACCAAAGTTACTATGATGAATGGTTTTAACTGTTGATGTCAAAGCCCTGAAACCTTTCACACCCTTTCTCAGTATGTGAGATATTCATAGAGGGAAAGGGAGTTGTGTTAAATCAGATGCTGGTATTATAGCTTACCATACCCAAACTTATCTGGAGATAATTGTTCCATGGACAGGACAATTCACATCATGATGTCATAGGTTAATGTTTCTTCTACTTTTCATTTAGTACTTTTTCCTTTTTTTACTGTTTATTTATTTTTAATTTTCAACATTCACTTCCATAAGTTTTAAATTTTCTCCCTCTCCTTCCCTTCTCCCCTGCCCAAGATGGCATGCCACTTGATATAGGCTATTAAACATATTTTCACATTAGTCATGTTGTATAGAAGAATTAGAATGAATGGGAGGGGAGCCATGAGAAAGAAAAAAAATAAAACTTTTTTTTTTCTAAAGAGTTCATTGTACATTCTTACCTATTTGTAAAGAATGAAAGCTTTAAATGATAGATTTGAAACAAGAATACAAAGACAGTAAGTATCAAAGAGAAGCCCAGTGATCCTTCCACTATACCATATTACTATGATGGGCTTTCTTGGTTGCCCTTGGAATAAAAACTAATTTGATTCAAGGCTCTTCCCCTCTCTGAAACTCAGTTTCCCTTTCAGTAAAATGGTTGGATTAGATAATGTCTAAGTTTTCTTCTAGCTCTACATCCATAATATCATGATCCTATAAACTACTTCCCCTGTCTAGGACTCAGGGGGCTGGACCATATTCCATTCCAGGGCTAAATCTATGATCTTATGAATTCCATCACTTTAGTCTTCAATTATGAGCAAATTTCAGGATGAGGACTTCCCTTCAACCAAAACAAACCAATTTAATGTTCTCACTAAAATTACACTCATTACAAATTGCATATTTTCGGCCTTCCAGACAGCATGGCTTTCGTAGTTAGTACATGTTGGTAGCAACATACTTTCAATTTTAGTAACAGTTTGCTTATCTGGAATTTACTTGACTTCTATGTACTAATCTAGAGCATTTTAAAAAAAAGGCAAAAAAATCGTCTGAGCAGCCCAGATAAAGGTTACAAAGCTCTTGTACTCTAGCAAACTGTGTTATAAACTATAAACACATCTGCATCCAAAATGATAAAAATTGTAGAGATTTTGAGACTTCAATGGTAGGTTTTAGTTAGCCAAAGCATATACTGGTCTGAAACACCTCCTTTCCCAACATGGTCAAATTATCAGGAATTTGATACTGAAATTTTCTTGGCTTACCATGAATTCTTGCTGGATTTTTCCTTTTTAATCTGTAATCAGTCAGATCCTGTCTGTGGGTAATGTCAACTTTTATGACAGCCTATGCTTCATATAAAGAATGTATGTAGGAATAAGGTACCTATTTGTATATAAAAGAGATAGAAATACCCCTTTTAAAAATGTTTTGCATATGAGTGGGACTAGATAGTCACTTAAGTCTCTTCCTAGTCAGATATTCTGTGATTTGGGGATATTTTTCCAGGCCAGTTCACTTACTGAAGGTGTCTGGGTGCGTACTAACTTATTTGCATCATTAAATAGATATTTTGAGCTTCAGATGGCCAGATAACTACCAAGGTAGAGGCCCATAAAAGAGGAGTGAATGTGATGTTTATTTTATATTCATTAAAATGCTCTGTTGCAAGAGCAACCAAAAATTTGCTTGAGTTCTTCGTCCAGTGAATCATGTTCAAAACATTTGGGTTGTTGTTGGTAGGCCTATTAATAAAATAAAGAGAAAGAAATCATTACCTCATCTACATCAGAATGTTGTTCAGTGGAGTTTAGGGCCCTCAGTCAACTAGGTTTAATCCATTTCCCCTCATCACCCCGCCAAATGAAAGAGATTATAGGTATACAGGTTTTTACTTTTCCTGTGTCTCCTCCCAACAAAATACCTTTGATATAAATGGCGGTAGTGATGGAAATCATTGGCCAGTGCTTCTACAGTACATAAACATCCGTTGAGGTTGGGTGGAGTCACAGCTGTCATTCCTAGGTTCCAGAAAAGGGCTTTGCCTTCTGACTTCCTTCAAAGTCCTGAGTAGGACGGAAGTTGTGAAAACTGAATGAACTTCAGACTTGAGAAGGAAGGACGAACCACTCAAAACAAAGTAGCCTCGATTTTCCCTAACCTCACCTCTTCCTACTAATTATTCAGCATTCATGTAGAGTTGACATTTTTTTTTTAGCTTGCTAAAACAAGCCATTACAAGGCTATCATTGAATACCAAGGATCTACTCTATAGCTATCCCTTTTTTTGTAAATAGAATGCCGGATTTTGAGTTAGGAAGAAAGAGTCTCAAATCCTGTCTTGACACTTAGCTGTGTGATTCCAGAAAAATCACCTAATATCTCTCAGATTTAGTGTTCTCAACTGAAAAATAAAGGTATTAGACTCAGTGACCTCTAAGGTCCCTTCTAGTTCATAGTCTAGGATACAGTGATACTCTTCCTTCATGTGGATATTTATTTCTTTTTATTCTTTGGGTGACATTTTGAATTTCAGAAAGTGTTGGGGGTTGGTTTAAGATGCCCACATTGGGGCAGGGGGTGGACAGTAACACTCAGGAGTTGCAATGACACTGTGAATAATAGCCAATATTCATGTAATGCTCCATATACATTATATCACTTAAGTCTCAAAACAACCCAAGGAAGTAAGTGCTAAAGTTTTATTGTACTGTGGCTCAGAGAGGTTGTGATCTGCCCAAGGTCACAGTGCTAATAATTAACACCTAAATCTAGCATTGGCCCAAATCTAGCATTGTATCAACTGTACTCAAATGCCAGAGGTTCTGATTTTTTATTGTATTTTTTTACCTATGTACCAAATTCCTTATAGTAGCTCTGACTTTATACTATATCTCTTTGAAAGAAAATGTACTATAATTTGGAGGATTTAAGGCAAGGCTTGTCCCGAAAGAGGTTGTTTTTGTTTTTTTTTTTCAAAATTTTGAAGCACTTTCAATTATTGGAAAGTGTATCAAGGACATATGACAATATCTGTCTTCTAAAAAATAAGTATCTGTCCTGTTTCCAGTTCCAAATCCTTTAGAAAATAATAGAACAGGGGCCAATACTCTGCTAATTCTAAAGATGTCCCTGAAAATAGGAAACTAAAACATGATATCCTTCATTTATTGCCCCAAACTATACAAGGATCAAAATCATTTGTGGTTACCAGTAAAGTGTTTATTATTTAGAGGTACAAAAGAATCATAGAATTTCAGGATTGAGACTTCTTGGTCATCCTGGCCAACCCACATCTGAAAAAGTATCCCTCCTACAGCTCACCCAACAAATAATGACCAAGCCTTTGCTTGAAGACCTCCAGTTGTAAAAAATCTACTAATTCCCAAGGATGTCCATTCCACTTTTGGAAGTGTCTCCTTACATCAAACCTAAATATGCAGCTAGTCAGCTTCTACTCTTGTTTAAATCTAGTCCACAAACTTCCATAGTGCAGCCCTTCCATTGGATAGTCTTTTAGGGTACTTTAGTAACTCCTCCCTGAATCTTCTCTTTTCTGGCTAAACATTCCCAGTTCTTTCAACTATTCTTCATATGACTTGTTTTTCCCCAGTCTTCTTACCATACTTTCTAGTCACTTCAGTTTTTCAATATCTTTTATAAACCGTGGTGCCCATAACTGGACACAATACCCTTGCCAGAACAAAACACTTTCCTACTGTGAAAGAGATTCGATTAAGGCCAATGTCATTTCAGAACTAGAGGATCCCTCACCAATGCATCTCAAATTGAGTAAATCTGAAAGAATAAAAAAAGATATTATAGCCCAGCATCCTTGGGAGATGAACCAGAAAAACCCACCTCTAAGACAAAGTATTTCCCTTGAGGGGATTTATTTTGAGTAATTTCATCTATAAGGAGAGGAATTGCCTCGATGGGGAAAGACTCCATCTAAGCAAAGTATATGCCCAAATAAACAAGGTTTCAAAATCTTAAAAAGATAAATTCTATCATGTTATGTACCTAAAGGCAGAGCCCTCATTGAATAAAAATGTAGGTATATTTTCCAAAAGTGTTGCTGTTGTTTTGGGGGGTGGTCTAAGGCTATATCTGCTAATTGTTGTCACTGCCAAGGTAAAATCAAAGCATTTTACTGATAAGAGTTTTTCCACTAAAACTGAGACCCCAGAGGAAAAAAAAATTGAACTTGGTCTAAGACACTGTTATCATCAATGAGTTGCTCTTGGTCACCTGGATACTTGCTTTCGTAGTCCAAAATCCAGCTGTTATATTCTTTCCCTTACCTGGATACTAGCTAGCTCAGTGGTCTGGAGTCAGGAAGATTTAAGTTCAAATCTAACCTCAGATACTTACTGACCATGTGACCTTAGGCAAGTCACTTCACCTCTGTTTCCTCAAGTATAACATGGGGATAGTAATAGCACTTAATTCCCCAGAATTACTGTGAAGATAAAATGAGCTAATGTTTGTAAAGTATTTTGCAAACCTTAAAATGCTAGCTTTCATTATTGCTAATGCTGATTGATCAGCTTGGGATACATTGAAGATTTCTAAGCTGTGTTCTTGGGATCAGAAGAGATAATATTTGTAAAGTGCTTAGCACCTATCTGACACTATATAAATGCTAGCTATCATTATCATCATTATCAATTACCATCTAACTACAGTAAAACTGTCAGATTCACAAATTGAATCTCCAGCTACGTGGTCTGAATTGTCAGCTGTGATCAGGATGGATTTTCAGGGTTAGGAGATCCAGTCTAAAATATCCTGGCAGATCCCCCATTTGAGAGATTACTTTAATTGTAATAAAATATTTCATCTATTTTGATAACAACTGAGAAAAGAGGAGAATTTCATCTACCTAGCTAGAGTCTTAAATTCAGATCTGGAAGGGGTCATAGAAACCATCTCATTTTATAGATGAGGACAGAAGGCATAAAGAGGTTAAGTGACCTGTCGGAGGTCACATAGGGAGTGCATGACAAAGGAAGATCTGAACTGAGCTCCCAAGGGCTCCAAACCAGTGCTTTTCTTTAGTACCAAATTATCTTATTCCGGTTAGGTTGGACTAGGTATAGTGGAGAAGATACAGGTTGGAAGAGGACAGTGTTATTAAATTTCTCATGTTTCAGGGGGTGAGCCGGGGAGGTGTTTATATAGTGCAGGATTCTTGGCTTGGTGACTAGTTTTCCAAGGGATCTTGGGTAAGTCCATCAACTTCTTTGTCATAGTTTACATAAGGAAAACCCAGAAAGCGCAAGACTTCATCCTGAGTTAAAGACAGGACAAACTGGAGTCAAGCAAGTCTTGTTCCAACATTCCAGAACCCATTTAGGAACCCAAGTGAAAAAGAAGTGTGAGCACATGATTTTGCTTTATTCAAATGCACCAATTACCTACCAAAAGATAGAAAGGCAAGAGAACTCTTGTCACTGAAGTTGCTGCATATGTGGGTGTGTTTAGCTGGGGGCAGAAATACTTACAGCCTTTTCAGATTAAATCACATTGTCTGGCAAGATAGAAAACATTTACCTTACATGTAGTAACATATATCATTCTTCAAAGCAAGTGTATGTAAAAATATTCAGGAATTCCCTCTCCCCTACCGCCATATACTCTAACTCCCCACAAAAAAAAAAAAAAGCTTTCAATTGATTTAGTAATGAGAAGTACAGGTAGTGGGTAGTGTGCAGCCCTTCTCTACAATACAATTTTTCTTCTCACAACTAAATTTGCATATTCCTTAAGAGTTGCATCAAGGACAAGTTTTTCAAGTAATGAAAGTTGCTGATTTCTTTTTTTCATTCTATGTGTGTAATTCTCTTCTTTATTAAGATTAAAGCTTTGTGTTAAAAGTTGGATTTCTTGTCAGACAGGTTCATATTTCATTCCTTTTCTGACTTAAGTGACTTAGGGTTAAGTGACTTAAGTGCTCTAGATAGTCATCAGAATATATACTCATTCCCCGTCCTTCCCCACCTATATCTCTTAGAGACCTAAACTATGGAGATTCTCCAAAATGAACTCTATCTTTAAAATATGAGACCTGCAGCAAGATAAGTTAGAGCAAATATTATCTTTGCAATCAGAAGGTATAGGTTCAACTCCTGCCTTTGACACTTGTCACCTTTTTTTTATCTGTTTGTTTTCCCATTTATTAATATATTTATTTTTAATCTTAAGCATTCACTTTCATAAGTTTTAAATTCTCCCCCCTTCTTCCCCAAGATGGCATGCAATCTGATATGGGCTCTACACAGGCTCATTTTTTCCTCAACATTTTGCCCAACGTTTTCACATTAGTCATGTTGCAAAGAAGAATTTTAACAAAAGGGAGAGACCATGAAAAAGAAAACAAAATAAAACAAAAAGAAAATAGTCTACTTTGCTCTACTTTTCAACTTCATAGCTCTTTCTCTGGATGTGGATGTCATTTTCCATCATGAGTCCTTTGGAATTGCTTTAGGATCTTGCATTGCTGAGAAGAGCTACATCCATCAAAATCAGTCATCACACATTGTGGCTGTTACTGTGTGCAGTGTTCTCCTGGTTCTGCTCACTTCACTCAGCATCAGTTCATATAAGTCTTTTCAGGTTTTTCAAAGTTTGCCTGCTCATTTCTTATAGCAGAATAGTATTTCATTACATTCATATATCACAACTTGTTCAGCCATCCTCCAATGGATGGGCACCCCCTTGATTTCCAGTTCTTGGCTCCCACAAAAAGAGCTGCTATATTTCTGTACATATGGGTCCATTTCCCATTTTTATGATCTCTTTGGGATACAACCCTAGAAACAGTATTGCTGGACTGAAGGGTATGCATGTTTTTATAGCTCTTTGGGCATAGTTCCAAATTGCTTAGTTTCCCCCTCCTTAAAATGAGGAGGATAAATGACACAGCCTCCAAGGTCCAATCCTAAGCATCTTAAGCCATCCCAGGGCCGATCTAGTGCCATTTTCTCACTTTCTAGGAATCTGAGGCATGCAGAGATGAACATTTTAAAACGATATTCCTCTAAATCCTCAAACCGACCACCATGAAAATTTACATGTGCAATAAAATTTTAGAGAACAATAATAATTTTAGTAACAAAGGCAAAGCAAATATTTCCAATAAAGGAAAGAAAACTTTTATATATAACATTCTAAGATCACTAGTTTGTTGTTTGGTTGTTTTATTTCAGCGTGTGACCTACAAAATGAGCATGCCAATCAATGCCCTTCCAGGTTTACTGTCAGATGGTAGTAAGGGAAGACATCATAGGTTAGTGGTAGAGCTTGGAGTCAGAAGGCCTGGGTTCAAGGTAAACATCCATCCTTTGCTCTCTGTGTGGCTTCGGACTGCTTCAATTCGATTGGATTTTATGCAAGAGGCATTCAAGTATCTATGGTACAAGACCATCTCCTAGGTGCTAGGGTTACAAGGAAAAAAATGAAGACAGTCCCTGTCCTTTGGGGTTCTCCTCCAAGCTCTGTCTTGCCCTCAATAGGAACTGTGATACAGTGGAAAATATTTTGGGTTCAAAGTTAGAGGACTGTGGTTCAAATTTGGATAAGTCCCCAAACCTCTCTTGGCCTCAGTTTTTCATCCATAAAATGAAGGATTTGGATTAGATGGCCTCTTGAAAGACCCTTCCAGTTCTCAATCTATGATCATCTTCCTAAATGTCATGCATTTGTTATTGTAATGTTTGTGTTTTCCATGTAGCTTGTAAGTATAAGCTTACATTATCATTATTATTTTAACATTCACCTTTTTGAGCTTCAGTTTCCCCATCTGTAAAGCAAAGGGTTATATAACCCCTCTACCTTCAGTGCCATGAATCCAATATATTATAGTGAAAGCTAAATATTTATAAAAGCATTAAAAAAATCATTACTAGTTTTCTGCCCTGTTTTCTCTCTTCTGGTCATCTTTCTTTTTCACCAAGTTAGGATTTGACTTCAATAAGATAGAATACATAGCTGACTTTGAAATCTTCAGGTAAGAATTTACCATTGCCTCTATACATAGATGACTAGCATAAATATTTTACCAAATGAGCAGCTGCTGCATTTCCGTTTTCATCCCTTGTGATGTTCTTGAAGATGGAAAAGACGTGGAGAAAAGGACTAAAGGGAGTGGGGGTGGGGAGGAAACACCAAACTGACACATTCCAAGAGATTCTTATTTAATCACAGAAACATACAAAGTTTTGGTCTATTCCATGGCAACCTAGTTATACACATTAAGCCAGCAGCTTAAGCAGTGTAGGGAAGGTAGGACTCCAGCCAAATAATGAGGACAAATGAGGAAATGTCAATGCTCACACTGGAATTCACTGCTGTAGCAGTCCTCAGGGTCCGTATTTTAGGATAAACTTGTAGTGGTCCTTGCCTTATGAAGAGAAACTCTTGGTGCTCTTGGATGGTCTCCAAGATGGACCTGCCTTAGACCAAATTCCCATCTGTAGAAGTATTTAAATAGAATCCAGCCATAGTTAAGAAGGAAGAAGGCAGAGGATTTGTGGATCTGTTTGTTGAATCATAGGAAGCCTAGCTATGAGGGGGCAGGCATGAACTTGTGTTTGGTCTCACACAGGTTCTCAATTCCATTCATTATACAAAACATGGAAGAACTCTGAACATTATGAGCCCACCTTCATTTTCAAAATTGAGATTGCATTTTAAAAGATCTACTGGTAAGCCAAGAGAACCATTTGCGTGACCTATGCCTCTGTTTCCCAATTTTTAGCTTACCTCTTGTAGAATCTGTTTAGATAAGTGGGTCTGTGCCTGTTAATCCTGGATTTTCTAACTGATCTCCTTTATAGACTTTTGAAGTAATAACCAAGAGATTTCACGGATTGGTATCATTTTTCAAAATTAGGATTCAAAACTGTCCGCACAGAAAGGATTCTAAATATTCAACTAAAAGGAGCCTCCTCATGGGGCTCTAATATCAATTCCAGTACATCAAAGTATCTCTCAGGTATTTCACTCCATCATCATTCTTCATAATCCTCTTGCTAGTACAATTTAACAAAATCCATCATCTACACACTCCACCCAAAAGCCTTTTCCACCCTGGCAGATTAGTGACAAATGGTGTGTTTCATTCATTTCCCTAGGTGTTGGGGTTTTTTTCAGAATAGGAATATATAGTATATTAAAACATAAACTATTTCCTCCCTTTCTAAACAGAATTTAACAAACAACATGATGATACCAAATAAATTATAACTAATACTTCAAAATGAGGGGAAAAGCCACTTACTTAATTTTATAAAATTAGCCTTTACTATATCCAGAGCAGATATATAAGGAAAATGATAGTCCAGTACGGGTTTTTCTTTTTTAATCTCCCTCAGGACCATTAACCATTACAATTCCCTTAGTTAAGAGAGCCAAAATATTTGGTAACTTAGCAATATAAAATAAAATGGAGTCAATATCCTGACATTTTTTCACTCTGAGATAAAATTTGGCCACGCTCCAGAAATGTAAAGCCCAGGAAGAAAACGACCTGGTTCCTCCTCCAAAATCATTCTGGTAGACATTTTTCAGCTGACAGATCTTTCTTTGATGATGTAGATTCTTTGATGGATGTGTGATCTGGGTACTATCTCCAGTGGTAGAGATTGGGATCCATCCAGAGTTTCTCACCCTGTGCAGTTTTATACAGGTTCCTCCCATAAATGTTACATGGAACATCTACTCAGTTCACTAAATGCCTTCCTCTGTTTTTGTTTTGTTTTATTTTGTTTTAAAAAAATATTCCATAGCCCTGAGGTGGTTCACTTATCATCCCTTAATCTCACTACAGTATCATCTCAGGTCCTAGTTTGTTAACTCTAATTAACTCAAACTCACTACAAAACTCGCCCTAACCTCATCCAACATATTCTGAAAGTTATGGCAGCATCTCAATAACTCAAATCTGGAGGATGAGGAAACTTATTCATTATGTACTGCACATGAAAAAGATGTACAGGGATACATGATAGAGCATTTATGTGCTTGTCAGTGTGCTAAGAGCTGGGGATGCAAATGGAAAAAAGAGATAGCACATTATAATCATCCTGGAAAGTTGGAGGAAAGAGAAGGAGGAAAGCAACAGGAGAGAGGGAAGAAAAGAAGTAGAGTCTAGAGAGAGAGTAAAATGAGAGTAAAGTGAAACACGATTGGAGTCCATCTAAAAATAGTGGGCTTAAGGAGAGAATCACCAGCAAGCAGAAAAGGGTCCATAAGGGTGTAGACTTTCCAGGATGGCAATGCAGAAGGCCAACAGAAGGACATGGAGTCTGGTGAGAGTCTAGATAAGAATGAAGTATGAATCTTGGTTCAATTTTGAATTCACAAATTATAATTGATTACAAAGTAAAAATGCTGTTATCATGGCATTTAAATTTTTTTAAGACATTTTAGTAATTTTTTGTATAACTTTGCACTGATTTGACATACAAAACACTCAAGTCATTTATGTAGCATGATATTTGTATGTTTAGCGGTATTCTCCTTCATTGATGAAATATTTATTTGGAGGGAAATGCATGTTTGTTTCATGTCCTTTACAATTTTTATTCAGTCCAACACACTTTCATTAAATGGCTATTATGTGGAGAACACTGATAGGCTAGGATAAACACGACCAAGTTTAGATTGGATGCAAATAGGTCCTCAAGGAACTTATAGTCTAGTAGGAAGAGAGATGCCAACATATCATTTCTAAACAATGGCAGAGATCCTGGGAGGAGGAAGGAGCGAGATTTAAATATTGATGACTTTTGAACTCTGTTGTGCTGAAGCAGAATGATCTGGAATGGAATCTAGATGAAGGTCCCAATTGATACAGGTGAGAAGTCTTCGCAATCCATCTAGAACAGTGACTTTTCAGTCTTTCAGAAGACTAAGAGTATTGTTTTCTTTTTCTGTGTGCTGACCAGTCTGGTTTTCAAATATTTCAGTCTCCTGAGATCTCCATCACTCCCCTTGGGAGATGACTCCACATTTCAGTCCATTTTGCTGTCTGGAGATTTTCCTGATATTCAGACTCAGTGTTCCCATCTTTAACTTCATCTTATTACTTCAGAATAAGAAAAGTCTTGGATTTATGCTACAAATGTTTCTCTGTCTTAGTAGCCCAACCTTCTCAGGCTCAGGTCTTTTTTTTTTTTTTCCTTTCTCATCTCCATTTCTGTGTGTGTTTGTGTGTGTGTGTGTGTGTGTGTGTGTGTGTGTGTGTGTGTGTGTGTGTATGTTCTTCACAGAGTTCCTGTAATTCATATTGAACACCCTCAGGTGTGTTGTTGGCTTAAGAGACTGAGGAACCTTAATTTCCTGGAAAACCCAAAGTCTAGGTTTTTACCTCTTGAACACAAAAATGACTTCTCTTCCAGGGATAGTTCTAATTGTGACCTGCCACAATCATGTACATATCTCCAACTAGCTACACAGTGCTTCCCTAGCACACACCAAGTGCTTCATAAACACTTACTGCCTGTATCTCCTTACAAAATCTCTCCCTTTGCTGTTGCAGATACTCTCTTTCTGGCAGGGGCAGGGTTTAAGCAGTTTGTTAACAGTGACTTATTTTTTTCAAGTTTGCAAAAGTAATGTTTTCTCCAACTTTACTCGGTAGTTAACGAAGCCACTCAGTCACATTATAGCAAGTATCAGTGTCTGTGGTTCACAATAAAGCAGTTGAGGAATCAATCTGAAATTGTTTTTTACCACTTAGTTATCATTTCAAGAAGAGAAACTTTGCTCCTAGTGTAAATACTGCCACTAACTTACTGAATGACTTAATGAGTAATAATATTAGTTTCTTTTCCTGTGCCTCAGTTTTCCCAACTATTGAATAAAAATATTGAAATAGATGATCTACTTCCAAGGCCAAATACTATAAATGTTCGAGCTTTCCTGTTCAAAATCCTATGACTCTAATTTGACTTATATTCACTTTTCCCATAAGATTCAAAGATTTATTACTCTCATTTGTTACTTTGGCTCAATAAAACTCAAAGACGAGAGAGGATTTCTATTTTTTTAAAAAGGATTATCTCTTTTTTTAACTTCATTCTGTCCAGAAGGTAGGGAAGGTATGGGATGACTCAAGTCTGACTCAACTAGGTTGGAGAAAGATGACTTCCTGGTTTCTGGAGAGCACATTTCCACAAGAATATTTCTATTCATTGTGGTTAGGCCATATAGGACTAAGGATTTCAAGGAAACTGTGGGCTAGAGAGGCATTAGTATCACAGGCAAAGAGACTAGACTAGTGATTTCATTGGTATAGTGAATTCCTGGATGAAGAAATTCCCACTGTGATTACAGATGACTACCTTCGGACATTCTCCTAGAGCACTGAGAGTTTAAGTGACTTGCCTTTGATGACACAAGCTGTATGTGTCAATCAGGATTTGAACTCCAACAACTACCCTAACCGCTACACATACTCTTTTCTGTTAATATCATTATAGATTTAAAAGGCTTTGAGGAGCTGAATGTAGGATATTGCCTCCATAGGACAACATTACTTCCATCGGAAAATACTTCTCAAGTTCCAACATCCAGCTTGAAGATGAATGTCTTAGACAGGGACTATTTGTAAACTGAGGGAGAAAAAGGGATGTCTGTGCCATAAAAATGCTTGGATTGAGTTTTCTGGTTACTGGTAGAACTAAGGTAATGGAAAAGCAAGAAAGATGTGTTATACAGTGGAAATATCATGAGACTGGGACTCTTGAGGGCTTTATTTGTGGACTCTGATATATATTAGCTATGTCACCATAGCCTATGTCACTTGAACTGAGCTGTCTTATTTGTAAAGTCAGAATAACAGTACTTGCACTATGTAGTGATTCATTTTTGGTTTTGAATTTCCAAAGCTTAGCATGGTGCCTAGCACACAGAAAGCGCTTAATAAATGCTTGTGGATGGATGGATTGATTGATATGTATGTTATAGAGTAATAGAGAGAAAATGCTTTGTAAAACTTAAAAGCTCTATCACACTTATATTGTTGATATTACAGATTTAGGAGATTACTACTTTACACAGAGGGAAGTACATTTATGGATCGTGTTAACCATTGCCATCACTAGCCCCCTACTCCATCCCAAGGTACACAAATTGAAATTCTAATTTTTTCAAGAAAGGTTTAATAGTCATGGATAAGTAAAGAACTTCTATAAGAAATGAGGATAGAATTTAGACCTGAAAAGTAAGACAATCGAGCTCCTTCCCTATCCCCATTTTATAAATGAGATAACTGAAGCCCAGAGAAGCAAAGTTATAGTGCTAGCCAGTGGCCCAATCAATACTAGTCCTCCTGACAAAATTAAAGCTAGCCTAAACTAGACGTCTAGTTGGAAGTGTGGGTAAAAAGGGCTGGTTATGGCAGCAGTCAAAGCAGCTCAATGTGTGGACCTTCTGTTCAGAGATGACCTATATTACCTGTTAACTTCATTAATCATGCATTTTAAATCTTTGGGGGGCACATTAAGATCCCTTCTTTGTTAAGAGTCAATCTAAACCTTTTACTTATTTTTTTAAATGTAGTTGATTGAACTAACATTAAAAATGTTCAAGCAATATATAGTTTAACAACGAACCTCATTCCAGATTCATTGAGGAACTCTAAAAAGTGTTAGATCTGGTTAACAGGTCCCATTTTAATCCATTTTCTTCAATGATCAATTTCACTTGGATTTAACAACCTTAGGCCCATAGGCTATATTGGAAGGGTCCTTAGAGATCGTCTTTGTTTTGTAAGATTTGAATTTGAGCTACCTCAGATTTATGCATTGATCCCTAGGAAGTTACCAGGGTAGGGCATAACTTCCAGATGTTTGCTTTGTGAATGTAAATCAGAAAGAGAAAGGGCAAGCAGTTGATATCACATTCCCTCACCTAGCAGGGAAAGTCCATAAACTCCGTAGACACTTACTTTGGTGGATCTAGTGTTTGTCTCATTAGCTTGAAGAACAACTTGTTATCCATTCTTAATAGTTTGCTCTGAATCTTTACTCATTTTAACTTAGAAATAATACTCCATAGTCTATTTGGGGCACACATGCACACACTTACTTACAATTAACTACTAGTGCAAAGCTTCTACATGGAAACCAAAGGTAATACTTAGGAGATTAGGTGGCACATCCAAGAAAAGTCTTCCTTAATGTTGGATAATAATGATTGGATTATTTAATCATTCCAGATCCCAGATATAGAGTTATGTCTGGCAGGGATTTTCAAGGATATTGTATTCCCTGAGTTTGAGCCTTGCAATAACAGTACAGTGGTCTGGAAATCTTTAAGCAGCCAGATATAGCTCTTTATTGAAATAGTCATAACTAATCCAGCTTAGAATGGAAATGTCTCAAGAGAACATTTTATAGGATCATAACTCTACAACTGGAAAAACCTCAAAGGCCACTGACTTCAACCCCATCATTTTACAAATGATAACCTATACAGGTCACCCAAGTAGGAAGCTTCAGAGGAAGGATTTGAATTCATGTCCTCTGAATCCAGGATGAATGTGCTCTCTGCTATAGTATGCTGCATCCCAACATTTCCCCATCCTAGGAAAATCACAACATGCATTTCACTTATTATCAGAAATTGAATCCACTATGGATTTTTATATTTTATTTTTACATTTCCATGCTGGAAATAAAAAGACAAACAAATGATCTTTGCCTTCTAGGAGAGCACACTCTATCAGGAGAGAATGCATATGCAAATATGATTGGCAAATTACTTTTTAAAGAATGAAAATTTAAAAATTTCACTACTTGGTAAAATAATTTTCTAGTGGCAGGACTTGGGTTCATATTCTGTCTCTTATTTTTGCTATCTGTGTGACCTTGGGCAAGTCATTTAATATCTTTAGGTTTCATTTTCCTCATTTATAAAAGGAAGGGCTTTGACTAAATGATCTTTTCCAGTACTAGAGGTATGTATGATCATCTCTTTTTAAACCTTGATAACAGTAATAACTGTCATGTTTTCAGAGTGTCTTCCAACTATTTTCTAGTTTGTCTCTTGTAGCAACCCAAAGGACATTATTCTCTCCATTTTATAGATGGAGAAATTGAGGCTCAGAAAGTGACTTGTTTGGAGTCATATAGCTAATAAGTTTCAGGAATAGCATGTTCTTTCCATTACCATGCTATTTGGGGGGTTTGGGGGTGGGGTGGGACAATAGCCAATGTAGATAAAATTCCTGTGAGTTGGATTTCAGTTGCTCTCATCTTGCTATATTACGTTCCAGGGAGCTTGCTTTGAACAAAGGTTGCCATTATTTTGTATACGTAATCTGAAATATACAAAAAACTATCTGGGGAAAAAAAGTGAGTATATGCAAATACACCCTGAGAGAAAGAGCCCTGACTCATAAGTATGTTAAAAGATTACAATAAAATATTGACCTTAAAATAGTAAAAATATTTTCCTTCTTACGGTTTTAGGAATGTGACACTTACTTCATATCTGTTAATGGTTTTGGTAGGTCATAGTTCTGCAGTGTTGAGTTTGCTATCCTGTTTTGACGCCTTAAGAAGAAAGTAATCTAAATATTAAAACAATGAAGTTTTCTTTGATGAACAGAAACCTCCTCTGCCATCTGTGATACCTGGGAAACATGTTTTGTAGAACCAACATTTGAATGAAATGTTTCACAAGGAGGAGGAGATCTGGCCCCCTTGTTGAGAAAAATGGCCAGGCCTGTATGGAATGCTTTGTTCCTTTCCCCAAATGAAAGTTTCTCGTTACGTAGGCGATGGGTCTGTGATTTGGCATAAAGGCCTGGGACAGAGGCACCTTGGAATTTCTCCACTGAAATTTTAAATCATGTGCTAAAAGCACACTATAAACAGGGGAGAAAGAAAGGTGGGGAGGAAGGAAGGAAGGAAGGAAGGAAGGAAGGAAGGAAGGAAGGAAGGAAGGAAGGAAGGAAGGAAGGAAGGGAGGAAGGGAGGAAGGAAGGAAGGAAGGAAGGAAGGAAGGAAGGAAGGAAGGAAGGAAGGAAGGGAGGAAGGGAGGGAGGGAGGGAGGGAGGGAGGGAGGAAGGAAGGAAGGAAGGAAGGAAGGAAGGGAGGGAGGGAGGGAGGGAGGGAGGGAGGAAGGAA
Organism: Bettongia penicillata ogilbyi; assembly: GCA_023548195.1. Taxonomy (NCBI): domain Eukaryota; kingdom Metazoa; phylum Chordata; class Mammalia; order Diprotodontia; family Potoroidae; genus Bettongia; species Bettongia penicillata. Next base: position 14,253,866 of record JAJHZJ010000413.1, on the reverse strand, counting down.
GGAAGGAAGGGAGGGAGGGAGGGAGGGAGGGAGGGAAGGAGGGAAGGAAGGAAGGAAGGGAGGAAGGGAGGAAGGGAGGAAGGAAGGAAGGAAGGGAGGAAGGGAGGGAGGGAGGGAGGGAGGGAGGGAGGGAGGGAGGGAGGAAGGAAGGAAGGAAGGAAGGGAGGAAGGGAGGAAGGAAGGAAGGAGGGAGGGAAGGAGGGAGGGAAGGAAGGAAGGGAGGAAGGAAGGAAGGAAGGAAGGAAGGAAGGAAGGAAGGAAGGAGGGAGGGAAGGAGGGAGGGAAGGAAGGAAGGGAGGAAGGAAGGAAGGAAGGAAGGAGGGAGGGAGGGAGGGAGGGAGGGAGGGAGGAAGGAAGGAAGGAAGGAAGGGAGGAAGGGAGGAAGGAAGGAGGGAGGGAGGGAAGGAGGGAGGGAAGGAAGGAAGGGAGGAAGGAAGGAAGGGAGGAAGGGAGGAAGGGAGGAAGGGAGGAAGGAAGGAAGGAAGGAAGGAAGGAAGGAAGGAAGGAAGGAAGGAAGGAAGGAAGGAAGGAAGGAAGGAAGGAAGGAAGGGAGGGAGGGAGGGAGGGAGGGAAAGGAAGATTTATGAAACTGCATCTCGCTTCTGAGGTCCTGTCCTACTCCAAATCCATGATCCCAACTCACTTCTAACGTTTCCTTTCTAGAGCGTCTGTGCTTATTCCACACGTTTCTTAACACTTGTAAGGCTTTACATCAGCAATAACCATTCTGCATTGTGGCCTCCCATTTAATGGATGGCCTTCAGCTACACAAGTGTAGACACTGTGAAATGGATTTGTGGTTTCCCTCAGTGCTGATGGTCACGCAAACTGTTTCTATCTGGTGTCAGATTACACGTGTGGGTCAATGGTCTTCCTTCAAGATATAGCTCAAGTTTTACGTGTAGTCTTTTCAGATCCCCCAACTACCAGTACCGTCCTTCCCAAGTTATCATGTGCATGTATGTCTGTATATGTACATGTGTGTTCATATGTGTGTATAGACATGATATATCTCTGTGTGTGCATGTACACATATGTTGCCTCTCAGGACTTTTTGAGAGTAGGCCTATTTTACTTTTGTCTTATATGGTTAGTATCTAGTATCTAATGGGTACTTAATAGCGTGATTAAAGGGAGTTTCCAGGGAGGGATGTGTGTGTGTGTGCGCGTGTGCGTGCGTGCGTGTGTGTATGTGTATGTGTGTGTTACTAACAATGCAAACAATTGAGGTTGGAGGACATGGGTTTGGATACTGGTTTTGCCACTTGTTAGGATGGGCCAGTCACAAGTAAGGCCATAACTGGCCATAACTCTTCTATGCTTGCTTATCAATTATGCTGCCCTGTCTCTGGTTTATGAGCTACATATATGTGGATAATATATTTCATAGATTCATTTTATTTAAATGAATGCAGGTACATACATATGCATATATATCTATATATACATATATGTATATATACACACACATACAGAGTCAAGGACAATGTCACAAGAAAAAGATAAACATTCAAGGCTGTTTGCAAGGTGAGAGAGAATCTGGTTTGACAAGAGCTCAGGATGTGTGAGAGGCAGAAATAGGAAAAAAACTGTGATGGTATGCTGGGTTAAGCTGTAACTGAAACATCTTTGGCTTTGAAAATCAAAAACCTGGTTTCCAATCCTATCTCTGTCACCTTACTAGATATGTATCTTGGGTCTATTAAAAAATGAGGGTGGCCCCTTAAATTCCCTTCCAACTACAAACCTATGATGCTTTAATCCTAATCCACACTGGGTATTCTTTTCCTTAGCTACAGTGAGACAGTTGCACTACAACACCCAATGATGATCTTATGATTTGAGGCAGAGAAGAGTAATAGAAAGAGTGTTAGGTTCAAAGGATTTGGGTTCAAATCTTGGCTGTTGAGTACCTTTGTGACCTTGGGCAAGTTACATTTTTGCTGGTGTTCAGTTTCCTCATTTGTAAGATTAACTGGTCAAACGAGATGACTTTTAAGGTCTGTCCCTTCCTGCTTTAACTATATAATCTTTAGTCTCTCTTGACTCTAAATCCTCTGAAAATGTTGACTGGTCTTTTGAACTCTCCCAATCAAACCTTCCACTGTATTTGGCCATGCTGATCTAACAGGCAGAGAATGACTCAGCAGCAAGCCTAGCTCCTCAACCTGAGAGGCAGGGGGTGGTAGTGATGGTGGTGGTGGCGTGTGTGTCAATATTTCTGAGAACAGGAACTGGCTTTCATTATTGTAGATCTCAGGAAGTCTGGGCTTTTCTTTTAGCTCCAGAAAACATGACTTGGGTCCCAGAAGGCAAGGCTCAGGAAAATCAAGAGCGAGAGGGTCTGCAAACAATGCCGCATGCCTGTTACAGCTGGCTTCTCTGGCGAGCTCACAGCTACATGATGTACTTTGGGATTGGAAACCTTCGTTTTCAGATGGTTTATAAATGGGATTGCGCACACACTCACACACTCGCACACACATCCATGCAAATCAACTCTAAATCAGGGTTTGCTGAGCTAAAAAGACCATCAAATTAAACACTCTCACTTTTAAAAGAGATGGCATAATAACATAGCTATGCATAATAGTTCCTCTTAAAATGACTAGTAAGCACATTACATGCTAATCTCCACCAAACTCCACATTTCCATGCATGTTTAACTCTATTAACTACCCTCCGTGCACCCCCCCTTCCTGATCATTCTGATTAATGATTAATTAGTAATGAATTGAGCAATATTATATCTAAATTATGTCTCATTTGACAATCGGGAGATTTTCATTTCTGTTTATAATGGTATCTTATGAATTTAACAGACCCATGTTGAATTGGTTTTATACATGATAATAAGAGTAGTTAAAATTTACAAAATACTTTCCATATATTTTCTCATTTGATCCTTACAACAACCCTGTGAAGTAGGTGCCTTTTGAAAAAATAATTAATTTATTTGGTTTCAGTTCTTAATAAACACTTCTATAAGTTTTACATTTTGTCCTCCTCCCTCCTTCCTCCTTCCCAGAGATGTCATACAATCTTATATGGATTCTACACATACATTCTTATTAAGGAAATTTTCACGTTAGTCATGTTTCATAGAAGAATTTTAAAAATGGGAGAAACCATGAGAAAACAAAATATAACAAAAGAGAAAATAGTCTGCTTCATTCTGTGTTGTAACTATAGTTCTTTCTTTGAATGTGGATGGCATTTTGCATGATGTGTCCTTTGAGAATGTCTTGGGTTCTTGCCTTACTGTGAAGGGCTAAGTCTATCAGAAACAGCCCTCACACCTCGTGGCTGTTACTGTGTATCATGTTCTCCTGGTTCTGCTTATTTCGCTCAGCATCAGTTCATATAAGTCTTTTCAGGTTTTTCTGAAGTCTGCCTGTTCATCATTTTTTATAACACAATAGTATTCCATTACATTCATATGCCACAACTTGTTCAGCCATTCCTCAGTTGATGGGCATCCCTTTTTTAAAGAAGAAACTGAGATAGTGAAAAGTAAATTAAGTTAGTCAAGGTCACATAGATATCAAGTGTCTGAGACAGAATTCAAAAGTTTTCCTGACTCCAAATCTAGGGCTTTATTCATTACATCACATAGATATTTTGTATACTCTACATAAACAGGGATATTGGAACACCATTTGCCACTCAGCACATAGCTCAAGCATTAATTAAATGATTATTATCTGTGAGGCATTGGTCTATGTGATAGGGATACCCCTTCGCCAAAGATCCTGCATCCTGCATTCTAACGGGGAAGAGGGAAATCACATGTACACATTAACATATACTGAATACGTGCAGAATGAACACAACACAAATATAAATTAGAGGTCCTCACTGGGAGCTCCTTCTGCTAATGAAATCACTGGTTCTGTTTTTATAGAGAAAGAGAGAAGCCCAGACTTGAGACTTTATCAGTGCAGGGAGATCCCAATGAAGAATTTAACTCTTTCTCAGTTTACCCCCTGCTCTGCAACTTAGCAAGCTGACTATGGACAATTTTCCCAGGGTCTCACAGACAGGAAGTGTTGGAGTCAGGCCTTGAAGATGACAGGACTTTTCAGCTTCTATGCTTGCTTATCAGTTATACTGCCCTATCTCTGGTTTATGATCTACATCTATGTGGGTAATATATTTCATAGATTCATATTATCTAAATGAATGCAGATACATAAATATGCACATATGTCTATATGTACATGTATATGTATATGTACACACATGCACACAAACACAGTCAAGGACAAAGTTATAAGAAGAAGATAAAACATTAAAGGCTATAAATTGAGAGAGAATCTGGTTTGACAAGAACTCAGGATGTATGAGAGGCAGAAATAGAAGAAAAACTGTGATGGTATGCTAGGTTAAGATCTTGGAACCCTCTTCTTTCTGGTGCTATGGCTACCTTGATGCCATTGATCCTGTTCCAGTGACCTGAGGTCTCTCACCCCCATCTCTACCAGTCAAAACCCTACCTATTCTTTGAGACCTAGCTCAAATGCCACTTATGACATGAAGTCTTTCTGTATTACTTCAGTCAGAAGCAATCTCAGGGCTCACATGAGATTTTTGTAGAATTCTTGCGATGCTGATTGCATAACATTTCCTCATAATGCTAATTTAAATTTCCATAGTGCTTTAATATTCTAAAATCATTTTCCTCCCGATAATTCAGGTCATATTAAATTCCTCATTTTATGAGGTCAAGGAACTTTGTTATGTAGAGAAAGGGAAAAGAAGGAATTTGTGACAAATAGCTTCTATTTTCTCAGTAAAGGATGAAATGAAGTTGAGTCTTTAGCTGAGAGAACTGGGGAAGGGAAAGATATAGGAGGTTTGAATAAAGAGGAAAAAGGTTTGGAATAACCTCTATGGAGAGGATAGAAAATCAATTAGAGAGGAATAAATGGTTTGCCTTGCTGTAATAAGGGAACATTTGAGATTAGATAACATAAATTTGTAGGGTAACCACTCAGCTTGTGTCTGGGACTTCTACCTCCTTTCAGTACCATGAAAGTAGAAACAGAGAAATAGAGACAGCAGCCACCCAGGGTTGTGGTTTGGCAAGGTATAGGCAGTGATAGGGCAAGAGGGAAGAGGATTTGAAGAGAGGGCAGTATGGAGTTGAACTGGTTAACTACATGGTAAATATTGGGAAGAGAGTGAACAAAGTCTGAGCGGATGTAATTACCTGTAAAAGTAAAGGGTGGATGGATGGAAGGCTTGGTAAGAATGAAAAATAAATAGGACTAAGAAAAGTGAGGCATGGGGAGAGATGGAATGACAGTCTTGTTTTTTTTAACTCCCTGTATTTAGTACAGCATCTAGAATGCAGTAAGTGCCAAATAAATGCTTATTGCAATACACATACACACACACACATTGTACATATATACATACGCACATTTATTTCTCATTTTATAGATAAGGAATCTGAGACTCAAATGGAGACTTTTTCTGGTCAGTATCAGGGAAGACATATTCATTTGTTGAAAATATTAGAGTTTTGGAGCTAGAAAAGACCTGAGACCAGCAAGTCTAAATTCCCCATTTTATAAACATGGATAGTGAAGGTGAAGGAAGTTAAATATTTTCACCTACAATCCCAAGAGCTGTCAGTGGCAAATTTGGGGTTCATACCCAGTTCTTTCACAGGACTCATTTTTCTGCTTCACAATTCCTTCTAAAATGATCAAATTTCATCAATCATTGATTTGATTGCAGACCTCCATTCTGCTTCCTCACTTTTAGTTCATAAAAATCTTGCCACATCTTTGAGAGACTTAGGGATTCTGGATTGAGGGAGTTGAGTTCTATAAATTTTTAGTCTTCAAGAACTTGCCATTATCCACAACAGGAGATTTTCCTTTCTTTTTTTCCCCCTTGGAGTAAATGAGTATCCCTGGATAGTATTCTGAAAACAGGGATCCCAGTAGTGAAACAGGAAAGTTATACTGAGATATCAAATGAGACACACTACTGACTATGTATTCAACTGTAATTGGAAGGTATTCGTCCCACACTACTGAATGAGATCATTGATTACTCACTCTAAGAGCCATGTTTTCTCTTTAAATATTATGTATTGCTTTTTGTGGGGGTTGGAGGGAAAGCTAATTATAGATTTTTTTTTCCAAGACTACTAGGAAAATCCAAAGGGAACATTTTATCCTCTTCCTCCATAAGATGCAGTTGAAAGCTGTCAGTTTCTTTAACAAATGAACTATTAGTCAGTGATAAATGCTGTTTCAATTTTAAAATAAAAGCCTCACATCAATTAAAAAAAAAAACCACCCCTGAGGATGCTGAATCATTTTCACCTGTTGATTAGCTGACTAAATAACCAAGAGCTTAGAGCCATATAATGAATCAGAAATTGATCTGAGTTTCCTGTTAGTGTGCACATGCACGTTCTCCCTTTTAGGTTTTTTTTTTAGAGCAGTTATGCTCTCCCTGATTAAATGATAAAAGGAAATGTTGACTTCCGACTTCTGCTGACCCCGAGTGACCTTACAACAGCTGTCCATGTTAAGAGACCGAGGTCTTTCCAAAGCCAGAGAAAGGAAAGGGACCGATTCACTTGGACTGACCTCTGCCTGCTGGAAAGCAAAAGGATCTCTCTACTTGGAATAGTAATTGAGGAAATTTAACTGAGCAAGCATACCCTACATGTTTTGCAGAAGATACCCTATCCCCCAGGCTGCCTTTGAGGAGGAACTCACAGGCCTCCAATTTCATGATTTTACAATTTATTTTGTTACTGGGCACAGCAAGAGGGAAATGGACATGACACTGAAGCAGGCTTGGGAGAGAGTAGGTTGGTATATTGGAGGCTTTTGCTTTGTTTGGCTGGTGAAGTCCTCAGCTGCCCTAAGATGTATCCACTCAGTTTATTTGCGCAGAGTCAATGAAAATCTGAGTGTGGGAGAGAGAAGAGGAAAGGGAGACCAAAGTCTCTAGAAGGTTCTACTGACTTGAAAAAGCTTCGAAGATGGGCCCAGCTGTATGTATGGTCTTCCAGAGCCCACTTGCGTGCTTCAAAGAAGTTCAGAGGCAGTTTGTTCACAAAGTAATAAAATGTTTAGCTACAGTAACTTTCAAATACTGATTTGAGATGCAACATGCATTTATTAAAGATCTACTGTCTTCCAACTATTGTGCTGGTGATATTTTTAAAAGGTCAAAAAAAGTCAAGTATTATAATCTATGTAGACATAAATCCTTGCTATGCTGATATAATGTCTTTAAAAAATGTCACCTTAATGACTATTAATTCCATGAAGAAAGACTAGTATCTTCAATGGCAAGACGGTGCGGTCTTTGAATTCTACTCAGTTTAATTGGACAAGCTTACCTTCACTCTCTAAAATAGGAAAAGAGTGGGAAGAAGAACTACCCATTTCCCAATTTTGTCTGAGGTTAGTAGTGATATTTTCTGGGAAAATTACTAGTCTGATGAGAGGATAATAATGGCAAAATCATAACAAAAGAGTTAATAACCCTAATATTTTCCTAGTCCACCTTCCTCTCATCAGACTAGTACTTGAAGATACATGATGTTCTTTTGAGATTTACAAGTCGTTTTATATACATTATCACATTTGAGCCTCAAGACAAATCAGTGCCATAGGTAGGGCAAGCATTTTTACCCGTAGTTTATAGATAAAAAATTAAAGTTTAAGTAATTGTTCCAAGTCACAGGTTCAAGTACCCTTGGGAAATCTCTAAAATGGTGAGTTACAGAGAAAATTCTAACTGCAGGGATAGAGGGAACTTCTTACCCTGAGATTTCCTTATTCCAATGGGGAGTTTGGTTGTACCACACTTGGTGTTTCCCCCCAAATTCTACAGGAATCCATCATAATAATGTTGGTATCAATCAGATGATAAGTATTCACTTTGAAGGTTTCCCACTTTTTTTTAAAAACAACATATACCACATTGTTTTACATCTAAGTCAGTCTTCAGTACCAACTAATTGACAGTACATCGAAGTACTTTATTACAAGGTTCAGTGGACTTTTATGCATAAGTTGAATAACCCATAACAAGTAATTTCACCTTTCTATGACCCCCACATCTTCATTTATAAAATGAGAGTATTGGATGACAAGCAGTTCTTAACCTTTTTTGTGTCATGGAATGTAAGGAAGCCTATGGATCTCTTCTCAGAATAATGTTTTTAAGTTAATAAAATATATGATATTACAAAAGAAACCAATCTCTGAAATACAGCTATCAGAATATTTTTAAAAACTAAATTCACAGACCCCAGATTAAGAAAGCCCCAGGATCTGATGATGTTCCTGACTTCTTCCAGATCTAACATTCTTGATTGGTTGGGATTTAGTGACAAAAAAAAAAAAAAAAAAAAAACCCAAAACACTTGAGGCACTGAATTCAGTGGATTTTTATGCCCTTGTATCTCTGTCTGCCTATACATCTGTTCTGCATTATACTCTTTACAGGGGTTATGAGACACTTCTGGCCCTTCAGACCTTTACAAGAATTCATTCATCATTTGTCTTGACTGGAGACTGGGGAGTGATGGTGTTCCCTTGCTATTACTAGCTCCTATTTTATGATATACATAATGCAATATACAGATCACTTCAACATAAGTGTTGAATAATGAAAGCTCTCTTCCTTGTGACTACATGCCAAGTCAGGCATGTGTGAAAATGTACTTAAAGGCTTCTGAGGGCACACATTCTCTTCAAGTTCCAGCTTCACTACTCAAGTACCTAGACTCAGAAGAGGTCATTTAAATATTTAAAGGCAAAAAATAAGCAGGTAGCACTATGTATTGCTTTCCCATATGAGTTTGGAATTACTTTTCTCCAGAGAAACAAAAAGAGAGTGGATTGATTCTCTTGCAGGACTTAGATGGGATTTGAAAGGCATCTTCTCCATTCTGTGCCAATATTTCCCTATATCCTATCTTTTCCATATGTTAACTTTGAGTAAATTTTATTTCAGGGTCTGATGTTTTCCATTCTGTTAAATCACATAGCCATCCAGTAGATTTTTTTTTTTCACCTGCTTCTGGAGATCTGGTGATTGACTAAGTGACTTCCCAGAAGAAAGAGTGAACTTATTTTAAAAAGTCAGAGAATGGCTTAGTATTTAAGCCAGTAAGCGTCTATAAGCTCCCACTATAAGCAAGGCAATGCAAATGGAGATAGAGAAACAAAAAGAAGTACTCATTGATTTCAAAGAGCTTATATTCTACTGGGGAGATAAGTAATACCCAAGACACTTAGCCATAAAGAGAATACTAACAATTTGGGGGAAAGTCATCTGGAAGAAGATAGCACCCATGGAGCAGAGATTTCAAAGAAAGAGGAAGAGGAGGAAAGGAATACATTTGCAGAAATACAGGACACCTAGGCAGAGGCACATGGAATGGAGAGTATATGAAGGAGACTAATGTGAAATAAAACTGGACAGGTAGACTGACAAGGGTTCTAAACTGATAGCCGAGGAGTTTGTATTTGATCCTAAAGTCATAAGAACTCATATGGAAATGTATTTTCTATGACTTTGCATGTGCAGTGGGTATCACGTTGCTTGCCTTCTCAATGGATACAGGAGGGACTGGAGAGAGGGAGAAAATTTGGAACTAAAATAAATAAAATTATAGGGAACCACAGAAGTTTTTTGAGCAGGGGAGTGACATGATTTTTACCATGTGTTCCACTACATGGAAGGTGGACTAGAGAGGAAAGATGTTAGAAGCAAGTCTATCAATCAGGAAAATAGTCTAGGTAAAAGGTAATAGAGGGCTGAAGTAGGGTGGTCATTAGATGAGTACAATGAAGGGGGAAGTAAATGAGAGATGCTAAGGTGTGAAGTGAAAAGAACACTGGAATGGCAAGCAGAAGGCCTTGACTCACATTCTGACTTGGATAATCTTGAACAAATGATTTAGCCTTAAAAAAGGAGTTAATATTTTTTTTAAACCTGTCTCACAATTTTGTTAGGAAAGCACTCTGTAAGTCTATATTTTATCATTCATATTTATAATCAGCAATTGTTGCCATTTTATTGAATAATTCAAGAATTATTAATTCAAGAATTCAAGGATCCATGCTTTCTTCAGGGTAAATCCTCATTTCATTGATCACAAATCCTCAGGACCTTGGTAAATGGTCTTTGTGAGTTGCCAAGGCTGAGAAAATTGTTATCCTGTGGTCAACCAGTGATTAAGCACTGACTGGCCCATAGATGACTATTTGGTAGAACCTTTCTGACCTTGAAATCCATTGGCATGGTCAATGGAAAGGCAAAAGAGATGTCAAAGAGTGGTCCCCTCACCACAACGAGGCATCAGAGGGAGCTTTGATGGATGATTGTGACCAACTCCAATCCCAACCAGGTTTCCCATACTCCTTTTTAGGACATAGATTGTAATTAATAACACAAAAATCATAAGACCTTATACTTTTTAGAGCTGGAAAGAATTTTAGAGATCAAATCCCATCTCTTCATTTTTACAAAGTAAAATTAGATGATTGGCTTAAGGTCATTTATTTATTTATTCATTCATTCATTCAACACAAATTTTTAAGAGTCTATTATGTGCGAGACACTTTATTAAGCATTGATGATACAAAGAGAGAAACAAACAGCCACTCTCCTCAAGGTGCTCACATTAGGAGGAAGAAGGTGAGAAAAGGATGTATAACATAATTCCCTGGTAAGTCAGCATAGAGCCCACATCCTCAGCCTCCAAATTCCATACCCTTTCCAGGACACCTTATGCACACCCACTTACTTAACATTAAGGCCTTTATAGTCAATTGTATTTAAGGATATTCCAAGATGTTAGATTTCTACCATACCAATGGAATAGGAGGACTAGGTGTGTGTGAAAAAGATTGGGCACATATTGGAGAAGTTGCAGCTAATTTGTAGTACTTTATGCAGAGGCATAAGGGAAATCCTTGGAAGTGTAATCTGGAGAAGGCATCAGGGACTTCAAAAAGGAGTTGTGCTCATGTAGATGCCATCCTCAGGAGAAACCAGGAGCTGTAGCTGGTTTTGATCTTCCTTTTCCCTTACTATACTGGACATGTCCTGTGTCATTTAAACAGCCACTAATTGGCTTGGATTGGTGAGGAATTTTTAGTATGCTCCAAAATATTTTGTATGTGAACTCACAAACCATTCTATAGATTTAGTTACAAGTCTGAAACCATGTGTGTGTGTGTGTGTGTGTGTGTGTGTGTGTGTGTGTGTGTGTTGTGCTTGTAGCAGGAGAACAGATGGACTGAAACTTTGAAAGATATGTTTTCCAAGAGTCTGAAGGGACAAGCAATGAAAACAGATATTAATATTTTATGTGCTGTGTGAGGGCCCTAGTAGAAGGAAACCACATACCTTCAAAATGGGACAGAACAATAACAAAATTGAATGAATGGCATTGCCATTTCCAGGAGGAGTTTGCTTTTGAAGGACTTCTCTTTTCACTGAGTGGCCGAGGGGGGTGAAGGAGGTCAAGGCTAAGTGGAATGTGGGAAGTTTGGTGTTGCTAAATCAAACCTTTGGGTTTACTCTGGATGACTTCCCAGTCTCTGAAAGCAGTCAGGAGACTGGACACTGGACCTGGGAAGTTCAAGATGTCTCCTTTTCATCTTACTGTTTGTAAACGGCCTGTATACACATTTTGCCCGTTTATGTGGCCCTGGCTGAACCTTCCTAAAAATAATGAATGATCCAAGAGATTCTTGATGGTTCACTCTATTCAGAGTAGGCAGGCATTCCCCACACTGCCGGAGGCTCTAAACCTGTCACACTTTCTTGACTTGACCAGTTCAGTGGCATGATTCAAAGGAGGAATGAAGGCAGGGAGGAGCAACATGACCCAGTCCAGAAGTTTAGATATTCTCTAACAGGCCAGAAGACTCATAGACCTGAAGAACCACTAGCATGGCCCCAGCTTTTAACAGAGGAGATGCATCGTGAATACTTGGTAATAATGAGTAATAAATGAAGGAGTATAACAAGAAAAAAGTACCCAAGTCCCTTTGGAATTTCTCCATTCTAAAACCTCCCTCTCCAATTTTAATAGAAGATACTCTAGAGACCAAATAAGCCTTTTGAAGATTTCAAGTGCCTAACTACCTAGGGAGAATCATAACCCTTGTTTTTGAATCCATGGGTTTAGGGAATCCTTGGGAAGAAAACAATTTTCACACACATAGGTACACAGCCCTGTATAAGACCCTGGATAGGCACTGGGTCTATAAAGATAAAATAAAAAGCAATCCTCCCTTAAAGACCTAGGGTGGTTCTCTTTACAGATCCCTAGGACTGTGGAAAAATGATTTAAAAAGACATGGTATCCAGAGCACTAAATATGGAGACTTGTATTCATATCCCAGGTCTACTATTCTGTGGTTGGTTTGGGACCTTGGGCAAATCACCTAAGTTCACCTGTAAAGTAAGGGGTTTGGACCAGATGGTCCCTAATGTTCCTTTTGGCTCTAACAACTATAGTCTATTGTAAGGGAAAAAAAACTAATGAAATAATCAGATCTGAAAAGGATGTAATCAGTGACCTCTTATGCTACATGGCAAATATGGTTATTTGGATAACTTGATTTTCTACAAGGTACTATATCAGGGTGATTCATTTAAACAAGGCATTCTCAGGGAAATATGACTTTAAATGGGTGGCCTCTTTTAGGATTCTAGCATTCTAACTTGTAGCACTCTCCAGCAGTACATGGCTAGAGAGGAGAACAATCTCAGTAAATTTAGTCTGGGCCTTGTGTTTTACAGATTACGTTTTCACAAGCAAACACAGCTGCTGTGTTCCTATGTCATGTGATTTTTTTTTTGGGGAGTTCAATCTCAATACCATAAATAATTTTATGTTTTGTTTTCATTTCATCAGGTGATATAGTCATTAGAATCATTGGAGTAACATTGGTGTGTGTCGGGAGGAGGAGTCTCATTCCCCTAATCTCTCTATTTTTATTGGTGATGGTTAAAATCTCAGTTGTCCCCTTGGTGACCCATACCCTTGCATTCAGAAGGGGTGTATCAGAGGATCAGGCCATGGGTAACTTTTAAAACCCTGTCTTGGTCCATACTGTGGTGACCTTCATAGCTTTTTCGTCATTTAGACGTGAACACACTTGGATATGTGTTCCCATGCATCTTTTCTAATACATGGATTTTTGGTTTGATTATTCAGATAGTTTCAGACTCTTCAGAATTCTGAATTCTATTCCTTTTTTACTCAGAAGTTTCCATTTGGAAGGATGTTTGAAAATCATCAACTGAAGGCACAAAAGAAAGAACTGTTTTTCTCCTCTATTCTTTCAGTTCTGCGCCCATGATCATAGCTGTGCGATATTGAATGATATTCTATAAAATTGGAGCTGGCTCATATACTTGAATTTTCATAGCCTAGTTTTGGGGAAGAAAATATTCTCCCTCCTCAAACTCACTTTCTTCAATATCCTCTCAAATCGGGAACAAAAAGGGTAGCTGCAAGTGTATTTCATTTAACTGGGGTTTAGCTTTATTGGGTTCTCCCTCCTAGAAGAGAACGATCTACAGTCCCTTCAGAAAGCAGTCATTTTCACCAAACTCTGAGTGGAGATCTATGAGATTGTAAAAGAGACTATAGTCACACTGGATGGCAGTGATAATGGTGTGGGCTTCAGCGATGGGAGTGGGGCAGTCAAGGTCTAGGATTCCGAAGCTTTACCCATAGACTGTTTTCAGCCATCCATCCATTCATTCATTCAATTTCCCAGCTTGCTCATAGTTCACATTTTGCCTGGAAAGTAATTGTTTTCCATGTTTAACTCTGCATGGCTGTAGAGTAGGGAAGGGACGCAGGGGAAAGAAGCTAGGCATGTTCTGTTGAGTCAGTTCTCTCCTGGAAAGTCTTTGGAATGAAATCTAAATTTTGATGTAAGTCCAGTCCCCGCCCTCAAGCTCTATGCCCTTACAAGGAAAGGAGGAAAAGGAGAAATCCCTGATTCGTTTTATGCCCATTTCCAGGTACGCTGAAAGGTGGCTGCAACAGGGCCACTCCCTTTCTCCCTCCTCCTCCTCCCAGGGACCCCAATATTCGCAGCTAAGCTGGCTGTGGGCTAGGGTCACTTCCTCTCCTTCTGCATTAAAAGCATTCCCAGGACTGGGCTGGCAGGGCAGTTGATGGAATGTGTGGCAGTACAGCTAGGGAATGTGGAGGCAGCAGCTGGTCTGCTGAAGCGGAAAGATGTGTGAAATGTGTGGCTTAGGGATCCGCGTGAGAAACTGAATCGGGTAGTTTTTAATGTTATATTCTGTGGAACGGGATATGATCTTTTGAACTCAAGGCAGATCATTATTTACTTACTTATTTTTAAGCAGACCTTCCTCTATCAAGATAGGCACCTTCCCTGCAAATTAAAGACTTGGATAGTCGCTTGGGATCACTGAGAATTGAGTCACACTGTAGTATGTGTTAGAGGCAACAACTCTCCTTGCTACAAGATTAACTCGAGGATAACCACCACGAACAGCAGCGTTGATTTTGAGATGGGATGAGTGGGGATTGGGGAGGAGGGAGAAGGAGGGGAAAGAGAGAGAGAACTATACTTAAGGCAAAATTTTGATGTTGCTTAGTATTCACTATAGCGATGTAACATCGATACCTGTAAATGAAAGGGTATGCTTTGTTTTGCTTTGTTTTCTGGAAAACACAGGGGTAGTTAGGCAACGAAAACCATGGGGAAATTTTTGCCCTTTGGGCATTTATCGGGGCTGTAATTGATATCTTTCCATCCACTTTCTTAGTCGATGGACTGAACAGTTAGGCTCAAATGAATAAATGATTAATCAATAAATATTTATTAAGCTACTATCAGGCACTGTGCTAAATACTGGGGATACAAAAAGAGGCAAAAACAGTCCCTGCCATAAAGGAGACTGCAATTTAATGGGGAAGACAACATGCAAACTATATACAGAGACAGACAGACAGAGAACAAGTTCTATACAGGATAAATAGGACAGTATTTACAAAGGGAAGGTCCTAGAGTTAACAGGGTTTGGGAAAGGCTTCCTGTAAATGATGGAATTTTAGTTGGGACTTGAATCCAGAGGACTTGGTAGAGTTGAAGAGGGAGATCATTCCAGGCAAGGGGGGCAGTCAGAGAAAATGAGAGAGTGGAGAAATGGAGTGTCTGTCTTATCGGTGAAATGAGCAGGAGGCCAGTGTCATTCTTTGGAAGAATATATGTTCGGAAGTAAGACTTAAAAAGGCTGGAAAAGTTGAAGTACATTAGGTTATGAAAGGCTTTGTGTGCCAAACAGAGCATTTTGTATTTGATCCTGGAGGCAACTGGGAGTCACTTTTAAAGTAAATACACAGGTTTGTAGCTGGGATGGAGGGAAATTGTTAGTAGATGATAAAAGGCACCTTCAAAGGCTTTTGATGTCAGCTTTCCCTGAAGCCCCTAAAGCAATGAAGGTGTGCATATTCCCTAAGAAATATTTTGCCTCTAAGTAAAGAGGTTCAGGACAGTTAGAAAGAAGTTTGGCCTGTAAACCAAAAACTGTAATTGGTACCAGTGGAACATTAGGAAGAGAAGTAGTAAATTACATACTGAAATTTGTTTAATTTATTTGCTACTTAGGGTCATTTCCTCCAATCTTTGATGATTATGTTTAGATGTTTTGACTAAGAATTCTACTTTTTTTTTGAAAGCATAATAGAATGGAATAAAAAGTAAAACTCTCATTGTCAATTAACCATGTCTACAGGGAGCCTATCTATTAAATGGAAGAATGGTCCCTCTGAAGAAATAAACACACTCTTGAGGTCAAATTTATATAAACCCAAACTTATAAAGTGATAATAAATCTCACTGCCATTTATATAGGTAGAGGAGTTGGCCATGTTTGTATAACTTCATACAGCTGATGACAATCAGCTCTATTTTCTCCTAGGGATCTATTTACCAAAAAAAAAAAAAAAAATCATCCTAGAACACCTGCCTAAAACAACAGTTGGAAAGCTCTAGTACCTGAGAAGTGACAAGTAAAAAAGCAGTGTGCCATTGGCAAGAGAATAGAATCCCACCAACATACAGCCTCCACCTCCATTTTTCCACCATAGCATTGCCATGAAATCACATCTACATGCTGAAACGTTCAATTCCTTAATTTATTGTTTTATTATTAATAATAATTGTATTTATTAGTGCCGAATTATCCTAGTCATTATTAGTAGCATTATCATAAAAATCTAGGAGTATAAGGAAGCTATCTTGAGAATGAAAAATGAACAGCCACACAATCTAGTATAGGTGGTAGATTTCCTTCCTCTAGGTGCTCAGGCAGAGACTCAATGACCATTCATCTGAAATACTACAGGAGAGATTGCTATATCAAGCCTGGCACTGGTTCAGTGAAAAGCATGCTACACTTCCAGTCACGTTACCACCTGTGTGTCCTTGCAAATGACTTCTCTTTTTATGGCATCTCAGTGAAATGATAGGGTTGGGAAAGATGATTCCCTTCCAGTCCCAGATCCCATGATCTTTGTTTCTGATCTCCATAGCACACTAATCAAGAAAGAAAAAACACCCTTATTTCTTATTCTCTTTTTTAATATTGACATTTCTATTTGAAAATGTTGGAAAGTATATTATTTATTGTTTGTGAGTATACACATGTGAATATACACACTTGCACACATTATCTACATACATATATACTTATGTGCAGTATTTCATAGTGGAAAGAACATTGGATATTACCACATCTAGAGCCAGAAAGGACCATGGAGGCCAACTATTCCAACCCCCCTCATTTACAGATAAGTAAACTGGGGCCCAGGGAATTTAAGGACACAGAAAGCTGAGACTGAATCCAGGTCTTGTCATTCTAAAGCGACTAGAGGGACCTTAGTTTAAATCCTGGCCCTCTTACTTAACTGTGTGACTTCACCTATCTATGCCTCAGTTGTAAATGATGTTGGCTGGTGAATACAGCACTGGACTTCGAATCAGGAAAACCCGAGTGGAAATCCAGCCTTTGACATTCATTAACTGTGTGACCCTGGGCAAATCACTTCCCTTCTGTCTGCCTCAGTTTCCTCAGCTATAAAATGGGAGGAATAATGACAGCCTATCTCCCACGGTTGTTTTGAGAATCAAATGAAAGAAAATTTGTAAAATGCGTAGTACAATGCATGGCACTTAGTAGATACATTTCGCCAGTGACACTCCATAACAGTATTATGTCATACGTGAGGCCTTTTCAATTTATGAAGACAGCTCACCAGAGCTATCATTCCCCTGACATAGTTCCAAGGCCATATCCTCAAGTCACCTCTGGCAGGATGAGGCACTGTAGTTAGATTGAAGAGGCAATCTTCTCACCTGCTAATTTTCTCCTGATACTGAATGTGGGTGTGTGGCTCATTGACACAGAGGAATCTTCAGTATCTAATTGTCAGTCCCTTTCCTGTACTTCTTATCCAGCTAAAGTCCTACAGAGACACTTGTGAGGGTAGAAAACACAGAGCTAATTTCAGGGTAATTTTGCAGTCAATTGTCAGGCATGCACCCGTGCAAATTAAATGCCTTGTATATTATTTGGATAAAGTAATAGTTCATTACAATATAAATTATAGAGGAACACCTATGGGCACGTGACACAGTAAAGGCAAATGAGTCCATTGTGCTCTGGGCTTTCCCTGTGATTACTGGATGAATTGACGCTAAAAAAAAAAAAAAAAAAAAAAAAAAAAAAAATCATCTTCCAGTCTGACGCACGGTAAAGGACAGGCTCCCCCACTTAGCATTTTAACTACCAGCTCCTTTTCTGAATGTTGACACATTCTTTTGGGTTCCAAAGGCCTTCCTGGCAATTTAAGCCCCATTCTTCTATTTCTCTCTCTCTTCCCCACCTCCCACCTTTGTTCATCTGAAAACACTAGAGTCCTGACATTTTCCCTCTTCACATTTTTCCTCCCTTTTTGTATCTTTTTTTGTTCCTTTTCTGTTTATTGTTAAAGGATTAGGGAATTGTTTGAGAATATGTAGGTTAGAAGATAATTAGCTTACTAAAAGTTACTCAGTAACTGTTTAGGGAAATCTATATTTTAAAAACATAATATACTGTATACTAATGGTAACTATATCATGGAAATTTAGAATAGCAAAACATAGCATATTCAACCTGGAAGAGACCCTAGAGATCATGATTTTATGGCTAGAAAGGACCTGAAAGATCATCCAGTCCTATACCCCCATTTTACTTCCAAGGAAACTGAGGAAGAGTAAAAATGATGGAATAATAAGCTATCTTCTATCTCTCTACCCCTAGTCAAGCATCAAGTAGATCTAAATGAGGGAACGCTTGGTCTACACCCACACCTTAACCAAAGAGTTATCATGAATGATTCAATATAGAAGGGACTCTCAAGTGGACTTTACCAGTTTTGATACAGAGGATAAGTCCAAAGACAGTTGCAATTATCACAATTGCGCTCTCCTTTTGCCTCTGGCTGATCACCACCACTATACCTTCAGTCCATAGAAAACCATACTAGGAAGTAGTAGCACCACCGATCAAAAAGGGCATATTGGAGAATGTTCAGAGGAGAGCTACCAGGATGATGAAATGCCTTGAGCACATGAGAATCAACTGAAGGAAATGGTGATGTTTAGACTAGGAGAAGAGATGGCTAGGATGAGCATGATAGCTGTCTTCAAGTACCTGAAGGGCTGTTCATATGTGTGTATGTACATATATATTACTGTATACACACATGTGAATTATGTTAATATAAACATACAGTTTATGGCTGCCTTGAGGTTGGGGTTCTCATCGAAAGTCTTTAAACAAAGACTGGGTGGCCATTCATCAGATATATTTTAGGGGAGATTTGGGAAGGGAGGAGAACATATTGAAAAGTTCCTTCCAACTACAAAATTCTCTGTGTTTGGGATATTCTTTGGAGTTCATTTGAGAGAGCTTATATCATAGGATATTCCCAGAAGTTCTGCTGAAATGGGGTTTAATAATGTTGACTGAGTTTATAATTCTACTCTTATGGAAAATGATGTCTTGATGTCTTAGGATGAATGAATGTCCATAGTAACTATTTCTTTTTTGACCAGCAACCCTGAGGGTCTTCCCCGCCCCTCCATTTTGATTTTTTTTTAAAATTAAAAGTGTCATCCCTTGACTCACTTTTTAAAGAGGGCAATTCACTGAATGGGCATTACCTCACTGAAAGTGAGAAGCTGAAAAGGCCTTAGCCTAAAGGAGTCAGGGTCTCCCGTTGCATTCTGAACTATCTCTGTCGTCCTGATGAATATCTGGCCACTGGACCCAGATGACTCAGGAGGAGAAAGTGAGGCTGGTGACTTTGCACCACCCTCCCTCACTCAAATCAAAGTCAACTGTAAGTCATGTCATCATTTCGCTGATGTCACGGTCCTTTTCAAAAATAAAGAACAAACACAACATCATTTAAGCCGGACTTATAAATTGTGAGTGCCCATTAAGAAAGGCAGTTTTTATGAGGTACGTAATAATGTGGATCATGTTTGTACCAATAATAGGTGTAGTTACTCTGTACAATTAACTTCCATTAACTGAGAAATTGTCTAGGTTTCTTAAGTTCTATTCTGCATGGGGTATTTTATAAAGCATAGGTTAAGCAAAAAATATGGAGATTGAATTTCAGATAGTCCCTTTTCTTTTAACATATCATTAGGGCATAGAGAGGAAAATCATGGTGAAAATAAAAGGAATGCTCAGTTTGGACTCCAGCCAAATCAAATCAATGGATTTTTAATCATAGTCAAATATCAATTGAACATAGTTAATTTTGTCCAGAGAAAAGGCAGGCAGCGTTTCAACTTTCAATTTCTCACAGGGAGGTTGAACAAACTCATTTTTACAACAAAAGGACTGTCAGAAGAGAAGGAGACGTACAGTGCTTGTTAAAAAAGAGATACAAGGTCAGACTATGATGAATGGGCCTTTCACCTAGAGTTAAATATGACACAAAATGAGAGAACTAGGAGATCTATTATTCTATGAGCCTGGGTTGATAACTACGTATGAAACCTTACTTATGAAAAGGGAAGTTGTGTGGGCTATTCAAGGAACTCATGCCAGGGGAAAGAATGGTGATGTAATGCTTTGGGACAGGAGTAAAACCATATATAGATTAGCCTCTAAACATCCTCCACTGTCTCCCCCTGGCACATATGTATAACCTTTAAGCCTCTAAGGGTGTTCTCCACATATGTTATCATCTGTTAGATAACATGGAAAAAGGGATCTGGATTCTTAAATTTTGTAAGCACCATATGTATTTTTAAAACAGTTGAATCCTGTCCTCTGGCCAAATATATATATATATATATATATGTATATGTGTGTGTGTATATATATATATATATATATATATATATATATATATATATATATAGTATGGGAAAACTATTTATTGCTGCTCACATTAACAAGAGACTGTGGGTGGTGTTAGTGTGGTGTTTGTGTGTGTGTGTTTGTGTGTTTAAATAGCAGCTTTCAGATGACTTAAATGGGTGTCTACTTAGCTGTAGCTACTGTAGATTGTGGGATTTAGAATTCTAAAATTATATAGCTGGAAGGGACCTTGGGCAAATCACTTCCTCTCTCTGGGTCTCTGTTTCCCCTTCTGCTAAATGAGGTTAGAAGAGATGATTTTTTTTTCACGTGTTTAGTAGGTTTTGTTTACAAACCAGTATTTTCTTTTCCTTTTTTTAAAAGGAATTTTAAAATTTGAGCAGTTTGAATTAATAATCAGACCTCTCAGTTTCTTCCCTTTTAACAGTAAAATATTTTTTTAAAAATTTTAATTCATTTTTAAATTTTAAATTCCAAATTCTTTCCTTCTCTCTAATACCTCCTCCTGCTCATTGAAAAGGCAAGCAATATGATAGCAATTATACAGGTGAAGTCATGTAAAACATATTTCCATATAAACCATAATGCCAAAAAAAGTGAGAAACAGACTTGCTAACTCTGCTTCCATTCAGAGTTCATCAATTCTCTCTCTGGAGAAGAATAGCATTTTTCATCATGATTCCTTTGGACTTGTCATGGATCAGAGTAGCTAAGTTTCTTTCACAGCTAATCATTGTTACAATATTATTGTTACTGTATACGATATTCTGCTGGTTGTGCTCACTTCATTTTGCATCAGTTCATATGTCCTCTCAGGTTTTTCTGAAACCATCCTACTCATCATATCTTATTGTTGTGGTTTACAATTAAAATTGTATACTATCACAGTCATATGCCACAACTTGTCCAGTCAGTCCTCAATTGATGGGCATCCCTTGTATTTCTAGTGTAGTTCTTTACTACCGTAGAAAGAGCTGCTATAAATTTTTTGTACATATAGGTCCTTCTCCTCCAGACCCCTTTTTCATTCTCTTTGGGGTACAGATCTAGTGGTCAAATATTATGCACAATTTTATAGCCCTTTGGACGTAGATCCAAATTGTTCTTCAGAATGGTTGGATCAGTTCACAACTCCACCAACATGCATTAGTGTCCCAATTTTTCCACATCCTCTCCAGCATTTTACTTTACTGTCATGTTAGTCAATCTGATAGATGTGAGGTGTTAGTTGATTCTCTGTAGTTCTCTATGTATACCATCCTATCACCTGCAAAAAGTGATAGTTTTGGTTTCTCATTGTATATTAAATAATTTCCAAGATCCCTCCCAGCTTCTGTTTTTATGAAGTTCTAGTTCAATTGACTGATCTTACAACTAAAGAAAGTGAGATTCAGAGAAGTCAAGTAATTTGCTACAGGTCAACAAATTTAGAGCAAATTCTGGGTCCAACAAGCATTTATTAAGCACCTACTATGTGCCAGGAACTTTGCTACAGGGAAAAGATCCAAAGAAAAAAATGGAAAATTGTCCTTACTGCTTGCATTCTACTTGGAGGTGTGGGGGCAGGATAGAAAGCAACAGGATATATACAATAATAATTGAGGAGGAAGTGGAGGGCAAATCAAGAAAGACTCCTAGTAGGAGGTGACATATGAATTGAGTTTTGGAGGAGACTAGAGATTCTCAGAAGTTGAAGAGGTAGGGCATTCCAAAAAGGGTGCATGGCTTGTGCAATGAAGTGGGAGATGGAAATGCTCCATTTGGCCACTTCTGATGGGACTTACTATGCCACAGTGATCAAACTGTAAAGGAACATGGAGTGAAAGGAGTGAGGTGGGAGTAATACGCAGCAAGCTTTGGAAAGGGCTTAAATGCCAAGCTAAAGAATTTGCTTTTTAAAATTTTCTTCTTATCTTAGAGGCAATAGGTATACACTGAAGACTCTAGAAGAGGGAAGCTACATGTGGATGTGATTAAGGATCAAACATGTTAATCTTCTAAGGATTGGAAGAATAAATCCAAGTTATATTTTCACATTCTGAATAACTAATTCTAAAGACTTACTATTACTTAGTTTTGAAAGGATACCATTAAAACCAAGAGCTGCAGTCCCAGCTGACCTTGTGTCCACATCCCTCCATGGGGAAAGTGAGATGACTCAGTGTTAGGGTGGGGAGATCTATCAATCCAATGTCAAAGTCTTGTGCGGGGAGGGTGCAAGGGAAGAGAAATGGATTATTTTCTCATAAAATGTCATAGGATTCAATTCCAACTTTAAGCAGTCAAGACTTCTTCAGTGGTGACAAGTGCCCCCAAGAAATTATAGCGTGCTCCTCTACTGTTCGATCATTATGGCATACTAAAACTCCCAAGTTACTTCATGCCCTGAATTACCTAGAGCAGGTCAGAAAGTGCCTCAGATAGCTCCCCCACCAAGCTAGGGAGTCTTCCATAACTGGTAGCTATATGTATGAATGGCATGGGGATTTGGTAAGATTATAGTGAGCATCTTGGAATTGCATTATCTATGTATTGCACACTTTTCCCCTCCCTTGTCTAAGAGTCTTCCTATGTAGCTGGACTTGTATTAATTGTAGTTCTGAGCCTTATTGGAAGAAACACCATAGTCAAGTGTGACATATGAAGTTTCCAGCACTTTTTAATTTAATAGTGAAACCCCCTTCCAACTTAGGCTGGGCCTGTTACCCCCAAAATGATGATTTGCCCCAGTAACATGTAGTCATAGAAAGAGTTCAGTCTCATAGCTCATATGGAACCTTCTCTTTGTCATAATACACATAAATGTTGGTTTCAAAGGTACTTTATTTCCAAGATACCAACAAATTTGTATCATACCCAAATACAGACTTGTGGAATCATAAAAGTTAGAAACCATTCTTCCAAATCAACCCTCTTGTAGTCTCAAATGTCACATGAAATTAGTCTTGTATAATAGGGTAAGAGGATTCAGAACTTTGGATGACCTTAGTGATCATCAAGTACAATTCCTGACTTTATAGATGGAGAAAATGAGTCCCAAAGGAAAAATACTGATAGCTCACATTTATATAGTGTTATATACATCATCTCATTTGGTCCTCACAATAACCCTGTGAGGTTGGTATTATAGATGCTATTGTTCCACTCGATGAATTGAGATCTAGGAAGGTTAAGTGATCACTGTAAGCCAGTATTCAAACACATGTCCTCTGTATCCAAATTGCTTTTCCATGCATATTTAGTGTTGTTGGATCATTTCAGCTATATCCAACTCTTCTTGAGCGCTTTTGGAGTTTTCTTGGCAAAGACTAGTGATTTGCCATTTCCTTCTCCAGCTCACTTTATAGATGAAGAAACTGAGTCACTTAATCCTGTTTGCCTCAGTTTCTTCAAGTGACTTTACTAGGATCACGCAGCTGGTAAGCATCTGAGGTCAAATTTGAACTCAGGAAGATTCTATCCATTGTGCCACATAGATGTCTGCAATTTATTAGAAAAGCTTTATTCTTTCTCTCTTTCTTGCTAAAAAAGAATATATGTCCATGTGTTTTGTAAGTCATAGCATACAGTAATTGCATTATTATTAGCATTCTTATGCTGGACATATATACTGATAAAAAGTTTCTTGATCTGAGATAGTCCTTTGACCTGGGGTGAAAAGATCTATTTCATTTTAGGATTAAATAAGAATTTCTGTTGCCAATTTTGAGCTGTCTAATTCTTAGAAATGCTATTTTTGTGAAATGCTATTTTTGTCATTGAACTCAATGTTGTCAATGTTTCAAATTCTGCTAAATTCTTCTGTCCTATTGTAGGTATTCCCTATGTACAAAATCATATATGCCGTTGGGATAGTGAAATCTCCTGTAGGTGCAGATTGACATTAAGCAGTTGCCTTTCATAAAACATAAGTTATACTGCAGATTATGGCTAAATAATCTGTGGGAGGGGAAGTGCATCCACCATCACAATTGTCCAACGCAGTAAGTGTGGGTGTGCATAATGAATCAGAAATGAAACACTGTACAAAACGTTGTGTTGGCTCAGGCTGAGTGAAATTTTCCACAACACAACAGGAAAATTTGTCCTCAAGGGGGGCTGACTGACAGAATGACATCTGGTGATAACATTTATTCCCTTAGAATTCATTTTGTAGAAGTGAGTTTCCATTGACGGATGAAGAGAAAAATGTATTGGGTATATCATGGAATCCAGCTGGCTGTCCTCTGGAGCCTTAGCTCTTGGTCTACCATGGGAGACAACTGTCTTGGAGATGTATCCTGTGCAAGGGCCAAAGCCATGAGTCGGATTGGGTTGGGTGCCTTCCATGGATTGCACAATAGTGTGGTGCAGCAGATTTATGTTTCACTCAACAGGCATGAAGATGCTCTGGGGAAAGCCTTGTTGAATCACCGAGGACATCTTCACTAATGAAACCCTGAAATCTCAGGGTTTGATTAATGAAGATGTTCCATATGAATGTTCCATAATGAATGTGTACCATATTTGGTATTTCAGGGTTTCATTAATGAAGATGTTCCATCTGAATGTTCCATAATGAATGTGTACCATATTTGGTATTAAAGGTATCCAAAGAATGAATCTCTCTCTCTCTCTCTCTCTCTCTCTCTCTCTCTCTCTCTCTCTCTCTCTCTCTCTCTCTCTCTCTATCTCCCTGTCTCTGTCTCTCTCGCTCTCCCTCCGTCCCTCCCTCTCTCTCATCATTCCCAATCAACAATAGCCACTCCCTCACTTTTCATCTATCCCAGGTCCCTAAATAATTAGTACTTCTATGTAAAATTCTCTACAACTAGAATTTTCATGTGTTTGAATCTCTTTTATTTACATTGTGGATTAACAAGATCTTTGGCAGATGGGTTCATTTACTATTGAATGGTCAAACGGTTGGGCTGAATCCTTAGCAGAATTACTTACAGCCATTCAAAACTAACTTACTCTTTAGCTCTTTCAAATACTTAGAATGGGGATGTGTAATTATGCAATTATCCTGAGTTAAGCAAATAAAATAACTGACCTACAATGTGATGTTTAGGAAACAGATTTTAAGAACAATGCTTAATGGCTTTGAAAAGCAAAAAAAAAAAAAATGCACTTTAACTTTATTTTACCTTGAGCAGGGGGTATGTTGAACATTCTACTTAGATCAACTCAAAACTTACGGGTTTTTTACATCCAAACAACAATGATGCTTGAATTTGTACTTAATTTATGGAGGCAGAGTGGTATCTGGGTTCAAATTTGCATCACTGCACATCCCCATTCAAAGTATTTGAAATAACTAAACAGTTTAATTAAAAAGTTAGTTTTGAATGATTTTAAGTAATTCTGCTAATTATTCAGCCCATTAGTTTGACCATTCAATGGCAAATAAATCTATCTCCCAAAGATCCTGTTTCCACACTTAAACCACAATGTAAATAAGACATTTTCAAACATTTGGCAATTCAATGGAAAGTGTTTTCACAAGACCCGGGTTCAAATTGTGACTCCACTATTTTTTAGATATGATCTTGAGAGGCGATGGAAAAAGCCTTAAATTTGGATTGAGAGGAACTGCATTTGTGCAAATCACATAGACTCTGGTCCTCAAGTTTCGCATCTATAAAACCAGGGCTTTACCAAGGGGTACTCCGGGTCTCCTTCAGCTTTGAGTTGTATGGTCTGTACTAAGCTGCCAACTCTTGGGGCCCATCTTTTGGTTTCTTTTTCTTTCTCCCTCTCCATCCAAACATCTTGATTGCTTTCCGATTTATCTCAGCAAAACATGTGATGCTCTTTTGACAAAGGAGCATTCTCTTCCACCTGTATCAACCAAGGGAACTCACTAGTGACCTGTAGATCAGAGGGCCCCTCTCTTTTTGAGTGGAGCATCTGTGTGATACTCATGTAGCTTAGAGAACCAGCAATGTGAGGGTGTTGAGCCGGGAATGTAGATAACAGACAAGGCAATAGCAAAGCGTTTTTTCCTCTGGCAATATTTCCAGAGCTGCTCCTTCAAATCCCAGAGGAGACAGGAAGTGCAGCAGCTCTAATAAAAATTATTCCACCCCATGCTAACCCCTTGAATGTTACTTAGCTACAGCCAGCCTCCTCTTCTCTTCTTTTTTGAGGATCATTTCTGATAACTGTTAGATTTCCTTCTTTCTAATAAAACAGACGACCAATCCATCCTTAAAGGTCTATCTTTCACTACCTCTTATCTAAATGTCTAATGGAACCATAGAAGGTGATTTGCTATTTACTAAGCAGGAAAAAGAAGACACACAGAGCGAAGTTTGCTTTATGTTTACAATGCACCTTTGTCCTAGTTAATAAGGATGAGAAAAGGGTTAGCCCCAGCACCACTTGGATTTGCAAACATCCTTCCTCCTTCATAGTTTCCCCCCACCACGAGTATTTCACATTTACACAAGCAGATTCAGAGTCACTGAGTTATTGCATGGAAGGGACTTAGAAATCTGAGCAGTTCAACGCCATCATTTTGTATGAGTCAGGACCAAAATCTGGGTTGCAGAATAGTAGGATCTCAGAATTAAAAAGCAGCTTAAAGATCCAACCCATACCTGTGGCAGAAATCCCCTTTCTAGTACACTTGACAAGTGTGATCATTCAACCTTTGTCTGATGACCTCTAATGAGGAAAAGGACCTCTTCCATCTTTGAGGTGTTCTGTCTTAGGAAGCTTATATTTCCTAACAAGAAAGTTTGACCTTCTTAATTTTCTTGTACTGAATCGAAATTCTCCTCCTCATAAGTTCTAGTACACAGGAAACCTCTAGGAATGGTACGGTATAAGCACACTACACTGTTATCTTTGTTGGGGAACTCTTAAGAAGTAGACATTCAAATGTCCGTTGAAGCAAGTAGGTGGTGTAGTGGTTAGAGAACTGACCTTTTGGATAGAGACCCAGTTTTGGATTCCGCCTCAGACACACTTGCTAGCTGTGTGGCCCTAAGCAAGTAATTGAACTTCTCTCAAACTCAAGTTTTCCCGTCAGTAAAATGGGAATAGTAGCCTAACTTATTGGGTTATTATTTGGATCAAGTTAGACAAATGATAAATGAGTTTTATTCATAGAACAATTTGATATTAAATAAATAACCCCAAGGGAAAGTGGGAAGGGCAAGAAAAAGTGGGGGAAAGTCTGTTACGAGGAAATCTATTTAGTCCTGGTTCCAACACTGATCACTATTTAGCAAATCCTAACTTTTCTGTGCCTCGGTCCCCTCCCCCCTCCACGGCCCTTGTGTTAGAGCTAAACTCAGATCGGAGTTTTCTGTGTGACCTTCCAAGTCACTCTCTGAGATAGTTTCCTCATGAGTAAAACAAGAGGAGTCAGACTGGATGATTTCTTAGGTCCTTTGTAAGTCTAATGCTGTGATTCATTGACTCCCACCACACCTGATCCTAAAGGTACTGACATCACCTCCAGCTCCCTACAGTTTTAATTAAGCCCTTTCTAAACATGGCAAAATAACTACAGGGGAAAATTCCCCATACAAACTGTCCTGCATCTCCCTAGCCCACAAAGAGCACACAGCCACCATTTCACACAGATAATCGAGCTGATAATAATAGCTATCATTTACATAGAACTTCACAATTTGCCAAGGACTTTACACAGATCATCTCTTTTGAGCTTTGCAACAACCCTAGCAAATGACTATTATTATTCGCATTGTGGAGATGAGGAAACTGATTCTGAGAGAGGTTAAATTATTTGCCATGGGTCACACAGCTACTAAGTATTTCTGAAATAGGATTCAAATTCAGTCTCCAAGTTCAGGGCTCTCACCACTATACCACCTGGGTAAGCATCCAATGACTTACCCAGGATCACAAAGCTAGTAAATGTCTGAGACAGTATGCAAACCAAGGTCTAACCTACTCTAAGCCCAGTCAGTACTTAAGTCTATGCACTGCACCATTGAGCTACCAAATACATCAAAATAGCATTCTTCCAAAGCACTTCATTCCCTCTGTGTATTGTCTCTGTAGTCTAAAAGACAAAAATTCTCCTCTCCCCTACCCACCTTCCCCAACACATACATACCCTACTCTTTTGGCAAGTATGCCAGACCTCAAAAATAGATCTTTATCTATGGGGATGAGTGAAAACACTGAAAGGCTTTAGTATTTTGTGAACTTATTTATTTCTATTTGCTATGGTTTCGGAGATGTGATGTCTCTCCAAGCCGCCTCAGTCTTTGAAGAGGAAAAGCAAACTTGGGTAACACGGTAGGCCAGGTGTCAGTAATTGATATGTCTAAACCACTTCAAAAGAAAGAGAAAATGAAATGGAGAAGGAAAGAATACAGGCTCCTTAGTTCAGGTTTGAATTCAGTAGAGAAAGGAAATTGTATTTTCTTTCTAATAGCCTCCCCCCCACCAATTACATGTCAAGAGAATTTTAGCATTATTTTTACAAGATTTTGAGTTCAAAATTTTTCACCTTCCCTCCTCTCTTCTGAAAATGGTAGGCAATTTGATATAGGGTATACCTGTGCTATCATGTAAGACATATTTCCATATTAGTCACAGAGTAAAAGAAGAAACAGATTAAAAGGGGGGAAAACACAAAAAGAATAAAGTGGAAAAAAATGTTTCTGTCTGCATTCAGAGTCCATCAGATCTTTATCTGGATGTGGAAAGTATTTACCTTCATGAGTCCCTTGTACTTGTCCTGATCACTGTGTTGTTGGAAAGAGCTGTCATTCATAGGTGATCGTCACACAACGTTGCTGACCCTAAATATGATGTTTTCCTGGTTCTGCTCATTTCACTTTTATTAGTTCACACAAGTCTTTCCAGGTTTTTCTGAAATCTGTCTGCTCATCATTTCTTATTGCACAATAGTGTTCCATTACATTCATATGCTACAACTTGTTCAGTTATTCCCCAACTGATAGGTATTTCCTCAATTTCCAATATTTTGTCACCATGAAGAGGGCTGCTATAAATATTTTTGTACCTCTAGGTCCTTTTCCCTTTTTTATGATCTCTTTGGGATACAGACCTAATACAGTCTTAGTAGTGGTCTGTATTACGGGATCAAAGGGTATGCAGTTTTATAGCCCTTTGGGTATAAGTTCCAAATTGCTCCCCTGAATGCTTAGACCAGTTCACAATGCCACCAACTGTGTATTAGTATTCCAGTTTTCCCATATACTCGCCAACATTTATCATCTTTTGTCATATTAGTCCATTTGAAAGGTATGAGGTAATCCTCAGAGTTGTTTTAATTTGGATTTCTCTGATCAAAAGTGATTTGCAGCACTTCATTATATGCCTATAGACAGCTTTGATTTATTCACCTGGTAACTGCTTATTCATATACTTTGACCATTTATCAATTGGGGAATGGCTTGTATTCTTATAAATTTAACTAAGTTCTTTATATATTTGAGAAATGAGGCTTTTCAGAGATACTTGCTGTAAAAATTGTTTTCCAGCTTTCTGCTTTCCTTCTAATCTTTGTTGCATTGGTTTTGTTTGCTTAAAAACTTCTTAATTTTAGTATGTTCAGAATTACCTATTTTACATTTTGTAATGCTATCTTATTTGGTCATAAATTCTTCCCTTCCTTGTAGATCTGACAGGCATCCTATTCCTTGATCATCTAATTTGCTTATGGTGGTATCCTTTATGTCTAAATCATGCATCCATTTTGACCTTATCTTGGCATATGGTATAAGATGTTGGTCTATACCTACTGTTTTCCAGTTTTCCCAGCAGTTCTTGTGAAATAGTGAGGTCTTATCCCAAAGGCTAGAGTCTTTGGGTTTATCAAACATTTGGTTACTATGGGCATTGACAACTATGTCTTGTGTACCTAATCTATTCCACTGGTCCACCACTCTATTTTCCAGTGCCAGATGGTTTTGATGATTACTGCTTTTATAATATAGTTTGATAACTGGTAGAGAAAGGAAATTTTAAAAGGAAAATACACTTGAGGAAAAAATGAATTTTATGATGATTCTAGTAGTACAATATATATAAAGTTGCTATAAGAAGCATGGATTTGGAAATATAGAACAACATAATAATGACTTATAGTTGAACTCATTCATAATACAATGATTTAAATCATGTAACATTATATTCCCTTATGCTCCAAAACTGAGGTGCCCAGGCTAGCCCAGAAGATGTCAATTTCAACCCCACCCTCCAAAAAATTGTATTGAAAAGAGTCCATTGACTTACAAATTCATTTATCCACCCACTTTAAAGAGAGGAGGCCAGTGGTACAGTGGAATAATTTCTGAATTTGGTGACAAGAGAATATGGACTCAAATCTTGGCCCTGTTTCTTACTAGCCATCCTGAGTCGCCTCATTAGTAACAACAAAAATAGCTCGCATTTTTATAGATTTTCAATGTCTTTTTTGTGCTGTCTTATTTGATCCTTGCAACAGCCCCATGAATTAAAGTGCTATTTTTATTACCATTTTAAAGATGGGGAAACTGAGAGGTTTGGAGTATTTAGATGATTTATTTAGACATTGCCCTAACATCTGAAATAGAATTAGCAGTAAATTGGTAAAGTGGGAGGGTTGAATTGAAGTTTCTTTTGGCCCCAAATCTCCAATCCTTGAACCTACATTGATGCAGGCAGGTAACTTACACACCAAGGGATGTCAAATCTGAGTTCTAATCTAGTTTTCATCTGGGAAATATGGCCAATTGAGTGAAGGATCTCTAAGGCACTGTCTGGTTCTCTGTCTTAAATGACCTTTCACTCTATGCTCCAGTAATCTAAAAACATAAAAATAAAAAAATCCAACAAAGGTATCCAATATTCTTTCCCCTTCCTTCATGTTCAGCCAGTACAGTTACTATCCACCTTTTGCCTTTCACTGTTTATATTTGCAAAGATGATAGTTTAAGAGCTAATGTTTATTCTCTTATAACTGATAACTGAGTGACTCAGGGAATGTTATTCAGAATTTTCCCTGTGAGGGACATTGCTGACGTGGGAGACTGAGAGAAGTGATGTTCATTTACTGACTTCCATATTCCTCCAAAGCCTTTCCCAAATAAAAGCACCAAAATTATTTTGGGTCCCCAGGTTCATTCTAATCAAATGATTCTTTTCTGATTTTTTTCCTCATCTACACTATGAGTAATATAATTAAGAAACCATTATGGGGAAATAACTTCCTTCCATTTGAATCTATGGCCACCTCCAAGAGACATGCCACCTTCTCTGCTATCAGTTGTGGCACTTTGCGTCATCGAACAGTAGGGACAACCCAACCCTGTGATGAATCATGTGTATCAGGAAGCAGGCAGAGGATATGTGCACATACTCTGTGAGACAGGAGAGGTGGGATAGGGAATCCATGAAGTTGCCTGGAACGCTGTCAGATTATGCCCAGAGGGTTGTCATATACACATTGGACAATCCATCTTGACTTTGCTTGGTAATGGACTTGTATTGTGCTTCCACAGGGCTTTTCAATATATTGAGCAAATGTGTTTCTCACAGTCTCAGGAGTTTTCAAAATAACATAATAATTTAAAGATGATTCAGATAAGGACTATAAGATTCTCATACAGGTATTTGACAGAGGGAAATTTATAAGCACCAGAAGGCAAAGAGGATGGTGAACTTCCCTTCAAGTTTATATCAGAGGTTGGCAGAACTGAGTATGTTTCGCTTGAAAAAGACTCAATGGATTCTTTGGAGTGTTTGGAAGGAAGTTCCAGGATAGTCCCTGGAAGAGGGACTACATTTTGTATGGCCCTAGAGGGCAAAGCTAGGAACCCAGAGGAGAAAGCATATACTTGATTCTTTTTTGTTAGAGGCGATTAGAATTAAGTGACTTGTCCAGGGCCACACAGCTAGTATCATCACCTGTAAAATGAATGGGCTTTAAACTTCCCCTCCATAACTCTAACATTTTGATTTTGAGATATCAGATAGGGTGCCCAGGAGATTTAGGTCATGGATAATTTATTAGCGTTGTTCAGTCATTTTTCATTCGTATATAACTCTTTGTGACCCCTATTTAGAGTTTTCTTGGCAAAGATACTGAAGTGGTTTGTCACTTCCTTCTCCAGCTCATTTTACAGATGAGGAAACTGAGGCAAACAGGGTTAAGTGACTTGCCCAGAGTCACACAGCTACTAAGTGTTCTCTGAACTCCCTTCAAAATGGGTGCTGTAGTCACTGCACCACCTGGCTGCCCACATGTATAAATGCCCTGTTGCATGTCAAATTCAGTGGATCAAGAGCACTGTTCTAGGTATGGAGTATTTTCCTTCAGGAAATGCTAAATCAGTGAAAGTCTATTGTGGGATTGAAGTTGCTCTCACTGGCTAAACACTTTCATTTGCCATACTGCTAGAAGGCTTCAGGAGTGTCCTACAATTTCCTCTACCACAGGAGGTTCCCTCTAGCTAGTAAATCCTATGGGTCACCGCCCCCCCACCTCCACCCTACCCCATCTTCCCCTGCCCCCATCATCCCTCCAGGCTGTTAATAACTATTTTCCCACATACAATTAGAATCCTCTGCTCCCTTTCTCTTTCTTTTCTGCCATACTAGACAATATGCAGATTTTAAATTTGCAGTTGGAATGATTTCATTTGTTTTCTTTAAAGGACTTAATAAAAATTACCCAGGCCCCATAGGAGAGGAACCCTTGGCGTTGTAGGTTTCAATTCCCTCTGGGGTTGAATAGCTAGTGCTCTATTGCTTAAAGCAGTCTATGTCTAATCACAAGAGTAAAATTAAATGGTCCTTTAAGACTCCCCAGGTGCTCTTGAGAGGCTTCTGGGCATAGTACCCAGTACATTCCACTGGAAGCCATCAGGACCCAAGTTCATATCCTGCTTTTGGGCCTTTAACTGTGGGACGTTTTGCCCGTCACCTTACCTGTAAAACAAGCACCTACTAGTTGTAAGGACTGAGTAATTCATGTACACAAAGCACTTTGCAAACCGTATTTGGGAATTGGACCTGTGATTTCTTTGCTATAGACAGCTCTCAGTGACAAAACTCCCTCTATCAGTACAGACTTAGCACTTATGTTCCCAGTTTCTGAGGGCAGTGAGATGTTAAGTGAAAACTGCCCACAATCACTTAAGTGTGCCAGGGGATAGACATTTGAATCCAGTTTTTCCTGATACCAAAACCAGTTCTTTATCAAACACACACTAGGTTCCCTCTCATGAATATTTTTTCATCATTATTTTGTTATTATTAAAAATTTGAAGCATAAGTTTCATTCAATTTTTTTTTTTAGATTTGTAGATTTTATAAATGAAAGGGACCCTGGAAGTCATCTGGACCAATTTCTTCATTTTACAACTGAGGAACCTAAATCCTAGAGTAGGTTGTACAGAGTAAAACAAAACTACATTGGATTCAGGACCTACAGGCTAAGATCTTACCTCTTTCAGAGTGACCTTTGGCAAGTCACCCTCCCTGAAACTCAGTTTCCTAATTTGTAAAGTGGATAATAAAACCTTATGAGGTTGCTGTGAGGACTTTAAACCTGTATGTAAATTATTGGTTATGGTTGTTAAGTAACTGTTCTGATGTACCAGGTTCACATAACCCAGCATTTAAACCCAGATGATTTGTCCCCAAACTCAGTGTTCTTTCTGTTTTGAAAAATGATACCTTGATTATATTTTTCACCTTTTAAACAAGCAGCAAATGATCTCTAGCTAAATTGTACCTACCTTAGTTTTTAAAGTGAGAGAGGAAGATTCTTTCTTTGTTTAGCATTATCCCACCTTTCCAATCTCAGTCATCATGGTGTAGAAGGGTTGGGTTTTTTAAAATCTTTCATGTTAGAAATTGACAAGAACTATGGTAGTTCTCACCAGGAACCCTGAGGTCGAAACTTTTCATAATAATACTAAGATATTTTAATTTCTAATAGAGTAAATATCAGTAGACATCCCTTGCATAAACAAAAGGAGGGGTTGGGGGTGGAAACCTAAGATCTAAAAGTTTAAGTTTCTTGGCAGGCCAACATTGCACATTAGAGTTGATCCACAGTTGTATTAGTCAACTACACAGATTTCAAAGACAGCAGAAAAGATTGCCTTGGTGTGCCAAGGAGATAACACTTGGTTTTATATTTGAAAAGGAGGTGAGACCCAGAAGATGTAGGAGAGGGGAAGGCTACCCCTTCACAAGGATAGGAAAAATCTATTATTTTTTCTCTGTTAGATGTGGTGGTGAAAGCCTAGTAGTGGCAATATTAGTAGTAGTAGCAGTAATAGTGTCATTACTTGGATCAATCACTTCCCCACTCCTGTGTGTCCATTTCATTATCTGAGCAATTCATGGGCTTCATGATCTCTAAGGTTGCTCCATCTAGATATCGGCCATGACCATATCTAGAACACTTTCCTTCCTCCTCTTCAACTGTTTTCTTTCTCTTCCACTAAGCCTTCCTTGATTTCTCCTAGCTGAAAATGTTCTGTCTGTGGATTTTACCAGATTGGATTTGTATCTCTGCATTTTCCCTTAACAAATTATACCTGGTTTACTTGTAGAAATTTTTTCCCCTTTCTATTATACTGTAAGTTCCTTAAAGACAAGTACTGTGTTTGAGATGTCTTACACAGTCCCTGGTACAGAGTAGAACTTTTAATAGGATCATAAAATCATAGACCCAGAGATGTGAGGGACCTCCACGCCCTTTCACTTTACAGATGAAGATACTGAGAGTCATTGATACAGATGAAGAAACTGAGGCAAACAGGGTTAAGTGACTTGCCTAGGGTCACACAGCTAGTAGGTGTCTGAGTTCACATTTGAACTCAGGTCTTTCTCACTCCAGGCCTAGTGTTTTATGCACTATGGTACCACCTAGCCACCCAGTGCTGCAAATACCACAAGTCTTCATTTGACAGATGTTATTAATACTTGTTACTATGAAATTTGGAAAGCACTTACATGTTATCTCCTTCAAGCCTCACAACCATGCTGTGATGTGGGTGCTATTATTATGACCATTTTAAAGATGGGCAAAGTGAGACTTATGTTGACTTTCCCCTAGTCATAAAACCGGAGGAAGAGTAGACTAGCTTGTCCCTTCTAAACATAAGCTCTTAGATATAGCGACCCTAAACGTTGAAACCTAATTTGAACCCAAGTTCCCTAACTCCTAGTGCGGTCCTCTTCTGCTCTACCAATCACATGCCATCTCTGACATCCTCAGCGGCTGATGGCCTTCATTCACCAATGACCTTAATGCCTAAAAACTGTGGGGGTGTGTTATCAAGCTGGTTAACCACTGCCGAAGGCCTAGCAGACTATGTCCTGATAGCAGTGGCACATGCTTCAGGCATCAGATTCATGAGAAAACCTGGTTTGAATTTCACAATTCCCACGCTCCCGCCCCCTTCCCACCCCATACACCCAACTCTCAGCCTTTCATAAAAACCGACCTGGGTTGGGTTTTTTTTTGTTTTGTTTCGTTTTGTTTTTTTCAATGGCAATGTGTCTTTATTCTCAGCCTTTAAAAAATGATATCCTATTGGCATTCCTAGTGCTGCTTGCTTGGTCAGGCAGTACTTCAGCCCTACCTTCATTTTTAAAGGAGTTAGAAAATGTAGTTAGTAAGTGATTGGAATTTAGAAACCTATGTTACATGGGTCTAATGAATTTCATGGAGTAGAAGTTTCTTTTATGAACAGATTCCAAAGTCAACTTGGCATATCAGATATCTTTGACCCCTCCAACCCAAAAAAACTTAACATGGTTAGAAATGCCTCATGTCATTCACTACCGATTACCATCTTTTCAGGGCACTTTGGTGAGTGAAGTGAGGACTGTGTGTAACTTTAGTCAGGGTCTTTCCCTTTCTCTGAGTTTCAGTTTCCTCTTGAGTTAAAAAAAAAAATAATAATGCTTTCCCCAATCATCTTATGTGCTCACTGGAAAGAAAGAACTTCGTAAATCTTAGAGAACTCCAGAAATGTTTTATTTTTGTCTACACCTGTGATTTTGTCAGTAATCAAAATCCTCAGATAAACAAACCACCTCTAGCCAATGCAGATCAAAGTTTTGGTTTAGGACCAAGTCTTGCCCAGCATCTCTCAGTCAAAGGGAAGACTTTATCTGGTGCCATACTCCATATCGCCACTGTACCATGTCATTTTAAGAAGTGGGGGACTCTGGTAACACTTTTTGTAAAATGCTGAGTTGGTTAATGTTTTGATTGATTTTGATGAACTCTTGTTTTGTTTTGTTTCTGTAAATCCTTGATTATAAGGCTCTCCGAGAGAGCAAAGGGACAGGGATTTCTTGTGATGTGAAAACAGAAGATCAATTAGGGGGAAGTTCAAGAGATTGTTGTTGTCTAGGCACGATGACCGGATTGCAAAGATTGAATTGGAGAAAAAACAATCAGAAATTTTCTTCCTCTTTCAGATATGAACCTTCCTTCATGACTTTACCCAGAGGAAGACTCACTTCTGAGGGTAGACATGGAGTCAGGATATTCAGGGTCACATTCTGATATAGTCTGATGGCACTCCCAGGAAATGTCCCAGAAGGCTGGGGAGTCTCCTTACATCATTGGCCATCAGACTTGCCTGACCTGGTTTCCTTAAACTACCAATCCATTTCCAAATGTTTCAAGCATATTGCATAGCTTTGTGTAGCAAGGGACTTCCTTGTGTAAACCATGAGATCACAGTCACCAGGCCGTTCCAATCCCAGCTGTTTCAGGCACACAATAACCGTACATGACCCAGCAGATGTTCTGTGCAAACAGATGTATTAATTATATCTTCAAGTACAGTTCTAGCAGGAGCCTCCTGATCCAGGCCCAGACTTTGAGGTGGGGGTGGGGTGGGTTGGTGGGTGGGTGGGTGGGTATGCTCAACAGAGAAATGTCTGGGGCAAATTCTCTTCCTCTCACAGCTGTTTGTTTCTAAACCATCCTAGAGCTGCCACAGCTGCTTTCTCTGGTTAAGGAAAGCTTCAGGAAGGAAGAGAGCAGACCTCTGTCTCAGTCGCCTTTGAGAATGTGGCATGGAAGTCATGGCCTGTGGAAAATCCATAGAAATTCTCACCAGCTATTATGTATGTAATGATGAAGTTAGGGAAGGGCAAGCAGAATTCTGAGCTATTTTAAGATATTCAAAGGATCTGTGATCTCATAAGTTTCAACCTTCCAACAAAACAACCCATTTAGTAAATAAATCTGAGGGAGTTGCCCAAAGTACACAGAGGTTAGAGGTTAGATGACCTACCCAGCAGCATCACATGGACAATAAGTGTCAAATGAAGTGTCGAACCTAGATCTGCCCTCCCACCCCCAAGCCCTGCACTAGGCTAACATCAGCCTTGTTAGCCAGGCTACCTCTATTATTTAAAGATGGGTAGAGAAGAAAAAAAGGAGGTGGGAAAATAGTTACATGATGACTTTATTATATATTTAAAAGGAATACCAAGTTGTAAATCATCTTTTTTCTAGCCTACTATATTATGAAATGCTTGTTTTATTTCTTAAGTTCAGAATGAAACAATTTTTTTTAAATTTAAAAGATACATTATTGGCTGTGTCTTAGAACCACTTATAGAACCTCTGGATACTTCAATAGTCAGATATCTTTACAGCGTCCTGTTATCTCTTGAGTACCTGGCGAATTTGTATTTTCCCTTCCCCATCCTCTTCCGTTGTACCTTTTCCTAGGTCCTAAGCCTAGATGAGGAGTGAAAAGATATTGTTGACTTTATAAAAGTCAGCTGTGGGGCCTTTCCCAAGTACTTTTTTGTTGATAGGGGTACATACTCAAATACTGACAAAAGTGGTCATTGTCTGTCCTGGATATATTCAGGTCATGCATGTTTTCTCGCTTTGCCCCCAAATTATGGTTCAGTTGCGTGACACTGAGCAAGTAGCTTAACCTCCCCAAACCTAGGTTTCCTCCTGTAGATAATAAAATAATAGTACTGGGAGAGACTTCAAAAGTCTTCTAGTCTAAAGCCAGCATTTTACAGATGAGGAAACAGAGGCCCCGGAGGTTAAGTGACAACATCAGAGGCAGAATTTCAAGATTTTTAAGGTCCTTTCATCTACGAATTGAAATGTTCCTGATAGGGCTGTATGCCTGAGGTAATATGCATCTACAAGTCAAAGTACCACAGTCAGCTCTACTGATTACATTTTCGTGGTAAGCATTTCCACTTTAGAGATCGGCAGGCACTACAAATCCAGACTTGAGATATGATTTTATTCCTGATTGT
Organism: Bettongia penicillata ogilbyi; assembly: GCA_023548195.1. Taxonomy (NCBI): domain Eukaryota; kingdom Metazoa; phylum Chordata; class Mammalia; order Diprotodontia; family Potoroidae; genus Bettongia; species Bettongia penicillata. Next base: position 14,215,175 of record JAJHZJ010000413.1, on the reverse strand, counting down.
CTAGCTAAAATTAAGAAGGTGGTGGAAGAATGTTTATGAGACAAATTAAATTTTAAAGTATTAAAATAGATTTTTTTTTTCCCAGAGAGCCTGGTTGTTAAACATTTACCAGAACATCCCTGTGTTGCTCTATAAACAATGCTTAGCAGGAGTGCCACCGAAGGCTCAAGGGATGAAGTCATTCCCATCCTAGAAGCCCAGTGACTATAGGCTGACATTTATAGAACCTTTAAAGCCAGGTTTGCAAAATGCTTTACATCCATTATTTAATTTGAGCCTCAAAACATCCTGGCTTTTGTATATCACTGCAATAGAGGCAGTAGGAAAAAAAAAGAAGCCTTATCTATCTTCACAATATCTCTCCTCATAAGTGCCACCAACCTAGTCACTTTTTCTCTTTCAGCTTTATCACAGAACCAAGACACAATCAGAATCAACAGTGCATTGACCTTTTATTATGAAGTTACCAAAATACATTGGGTTTATTAAAGCTGCCAATATTCAAATGTTGGGAGTAAGATTTTTATCTCCTGTTGCTAATATAAAGGTACATGTCAACTTTTATTCTACTGCAGAAATTCTTGAGATTGCCCTCTATGTGAATTTCTTCTGCATGTTAACATCCAACAAAGTGATTTCTTTGAATGGGACCTCATATATTTCTACAGCTAAGGTTTGCAAAACCCTTCATATACATAGTCTCACTTTATCCTTAAAACAAACTTGGAAGAGTGATATTTATTGCAGGTATTATCTCCTTTTTCTGGACAAGTAAAATATCTCATCAAATAACTGGGAGGTTTGCCATAATTTGAACCCAGATGGCTCTTCATTTTAAATCCAACATTCTTCTCACTATAATTAATCAATCAATCATTTACCATTTATTGTGTGCTACATTAGGATAGGGGCTGATAAACAAAAAAGGAAGCAACTTACGGGGCTGAGGAACCTGCAGCCTTGAGGCCACATGTGTCCTTCTACGTCTTTGGGTGTGGCCTTTTGACTGAGTCCAAGTTTTACAGAACAGATCTTTTTGTTATGGAGATGTGTCTGGGAAGTTTGGATGCTAGGTCCTCAGGTGCCCTTGAGGACCTAGAGGGCCATACATGGCCTCGAGGCGGCAGGTTCCCCACCCCTGCATCATACCATTTCCTATAAGCAACTGCCCTTTCCTAAGTGTGACTGTTTAATTATTTGCAAGAGTTGTGCCTTTTATTATAATTTAATTTAGCTTCCAGATTTTATGATCTGTTACATCCAAAATGAGCAATGAGCACCGGGAAACAATGGAGCTTTCTCCTGAATGCTTCAGCCATTTGCCCGGATGCTGTTTAAGCAGTAACTGATTTATCTTTCACTCAGCCAAGTTCATTTAAGGCTGCAACATTCATTTTTTCCCCAAAGGTTTTGCTGAATTTTTTTTCTTCTGGTCCTCTTCTTTTATGCTGAACTTCTGACTCTTGAACTTGGAATTACATAGAGGATGAAACTAAGAAACCCAATAAGTGATTAGTCTAAAGTCACTAAAATGACATAGGGCAGAGTTGAGATGAAAATCTGGATCTTCTAAATCAAAATCCAGCACTCTTTCTACTGTATCATTCTACAGTAACCATTTGGAAGCTTATTCTTACCTCCACTCCCATTTATGGGGTTAGAGTCATCATTAACCCTGAAATAATCCGAATATGATTCTCATGAATGAGGAGCCTGAGTACAACCTTCCTGAGGGTATGCTGAGATGGTCCCAGAAAGAAATGCTTCCCTAGGGTTCAGTGAGGGAAGTCATGAACACTCAAAGTTGAGCTGAACTGTAAAATGCCTTGTTATTTCAGGTGCTGCCTTAAATTTACCTCAGATTCAATGAAATGCAGGCTGGTCAGTCCTTTCAAATCACTGCTGGTCTTCATGATGCAAGAATGACTGCTGTGTTAGGCTGTAAGTCTTCAGAAAACAGCTCCACTTTTTCAGTTTGAGGGTGAAAAGTGACTGTGACAGCAGTTCTCTCTGAGGTCTGATTGTGCAGATATTTTCACCTCTTTGAGGAGAGAGACAGAGAGAGAACAGATCCTGGTACGGTACTTGCTGATTTGTCTTGGTTTTTCATCATTTCGGATCTGGCACACCCATTGGGTGTGGCAGAAATTCCACTGTTCCTTAGACTGCGTAAATTTATCAAACTACTATCTACTTTCCATTCCTCATTTTTATTATAGTGATGAAATTAGTGCTCTTGAAATTGAAGAAGCAAGCATTATACGTTCATGTAGCTCATGCATGCATCACTGAGAGATGTTTATTATCAGGTTGACTACAGGATGATGAATTTTTCCACTATAGCAACTGTAAAACATTACACAACATATATATATATATGTGTGTGTGTGTGTGTGTGTGTGTGTGTGTGTGTGTGTGTGTTGTTCAGCTAACAAATACAAATCCCCTTCTTTCTAAGCCCAATTTTTAGTAAAATTCTTCTGCTGATGCAAACTTTAGCATGAAATAGCAATCGATAATACCTCTCAACCCAGATGACAATGTTTAGCCATACATGTGCTATCTTTTTACTTCTTACCCACAAGCTCAACTAGGCATCACTTGTTGACACAAAGATCTAAAGGATAAATATGAACTATAGTGATATCTTTTCTCTCTCTACTACTCCTCTAAATCAACTCCTCTACAAAGCAGGCCTTTTGTTTGACTTGCAGACACAAAGTTGTTCCCCCATTCTCAGGCTTGGGATTCAAGCAAATATCTCTTAAGATCCAGGATGTCTCTCTAGGGTCAAATTTCTGTCACGCTTCCAAATTGCCCTCCTCCATGAATTCAGGTTCATGTTGCCATCATGCTTGATGTTCCTAAGAGCAAAAGTGAATTGTATTTTAGAGATAAAGGCTGAAAATGAAACCATGTAAATTCATTCTTTACATATAAATTGGGATTTCACGCACCACAAGGAATAGATAGGAGACGGGTATTTAGAAGTGGCAGATTTTAAATCTTGATTAACTCATCTGTGAAGGTGAAGAGATCACTCCATCAGCAGTGAGATTATCTTGAACTTTAATGGACCAGATGTTGCTAAATTATGTCTCTTAAAAATTTCATCTTAATAATATAGGCTTTTCCCTTTTCAAGCACGCTTAGGATACCTGTTTTGGCAGTGATTAGTGCTGGAGGAAAAAATATTAGAAAGCATAATTCAGTAACATCTGGTTCATTAAAACTCAAAATAATCTCTTTTGTTGATACAGGGCAGTGCATGGTGTGAGCACAGATGCCTTTTCTTCCCTTTTGGTGGCAGGGCATTCATTTTCATCCAAGTTTTAAGAAGAAAAACATCATTCCTGGCAAAAAGTAAAAGTAACGTATTATTCAACTTGATTGTTCACAGATATTGGGATCCAGAAACTGGATCTAGTTAGTGTTGTGTGAGATAAAGCTCCCTCGCTTAAGCATTTTGTTTGCTACATAATGAAGAAAGGACTCTTGGACATGGGAAGGCAAGTTCAATTGTAAACATTATTTCAAAGGCTCAGGTACATTTGAGCATTCAAAGCATCAGTGAAGAAATATATTAGTAGTGGAGGGGAGCAAAGGATAATAAAGAGAGCATTACTCGTACTGTGCCCAGGACTCCTATGACTTTGAATGCAAATATCTAGGAGCTACTGGGTTGGGCAATGCTGTTGTAAAGTAGAATATGATGGTGAAGGTGACACATCTACTACGTTGCTTCCACAATGTCTACATTGCACTCACAATGAGGGAGTTGGGTAAAGCTTTGGATGTGATTTTTGCAGAAGGGATCCCTGCGCAGTAGCTTCCACAGTGAGCTCCCTTTCTCTCTTCAATGATTTTTCCACATTATCTGAAACAAACCATTCTTAAAACAGCCAGCTTTCAGGAGGAACTGTTTGCAAACTAAGAAAAATATTTAAAAGCCATGTAAATAAATACTGCGTACGTGCATGCAAATCACAGTAAACACTCAGTAACCCATCCTGTTGCAGTCCAAAGGAAGCATCCTTTCTTTGTGAACCTTCAAGGTAGAGGCCCTGATCCAGATAGTCACTGTTTTCTGTTCCATCTTCCATCCCTTAAAGTAGCAAATGGAACAAAAGATCCATTCTCTCTAAGCTGGCAAAACTTGAGAAAGGTGTTTCTGAGTTTCATGAGATGACTCACTAGAAAGACAAAAACCTTCCCTACTGTACCTCATTTCTCCCCAACCCCTACCTTTAAAAAAAAAACTGCTCTTATAAATTGGTGATTTCATTAAGACCATACATTGTTTCTTTCATGAAATAATGATACTGACTTCACATTCCAATTGTCTCTTAAGGTTGACAAAGTGCTTTTCTCACAATAGCCTAAGGTAAATAGAGCAGGTGAAGAAAGAGAGGGCTAGAAAATTGAAGTGACTTGAACCAGATAAAAGCATGAATTAGAGCTTTGCATTCTATTTGGAAAACATTAAAGGAGTACAGAAATTTTTAAAAATCTAGAAAAATTTTAAAAGAGGTATGACCTCCAGAGGCAGCTATGATGATGTCCAGCTAAGTCTGCTAAGGGCTGCCTCCATGAGGCAGCTTCTTTCATTCTTTTCACAGTCATTTTCAGGAAAGTCTAGTCCTTCCTGTGAAATAAAAAGTCAGTCACATGCTTGTTGCTCCCTGGCTCAGCGCTCCTAGGAATTTACCAAGAAACAAGAGGAAAGCAAGACAAGACAGGTAATGAAATAACCATTCAAAGCCGTCTCTTTCCCATATGAGTCAGGCTTAGTCAGAATGCTACCTTTGCTATTTATGCCAAGAGTCTGAAAATTGTTTCAGATCTTAAAGGAATATACTCAGCAAGGTTTGCTTGAATATTCCTTTTTTTTAAAAGATAGATGGGATCCTTCGTTTGGTCATAGGATACGTTGTCCACCATAGTTTATTTCCAAGGGAAATGGCTTCTTTTGCTTGCTTCTTTAGCAAGTCCATTTGAAAAACAAGAATTACAAATGGAAGAGGTATTCCTTAAAACTGGAATCACAACTAGAGTAGTTCCTTTAGCCAGCTGAACTTTGGAAAAAGCAATGAATCTAAAGGAATCCTTGAACCTAGTATTTTTTTTTCTTCCCCCAATGGTGACCCTGAAGAATCACTCACCACCACTCCTCCTCTCAAGCATCATAGGACCATAAACTCAGAGGATTTAGGTCTGGGTGGGACTTAGAGTTCATTTAGTCTCAGTCCTCATTATAACAAATGAGAAAATTGAGACCCTAATATGACAGTAGTATCACTTGTAAAATGGAACTAGTAGTGTCTTGATGTACCACCTCTCAAGATTACTGTAAGGATCAAAGGGGGTGTGACATAGGAAAATGCTACAAAAAGCATATAGTGATGTCAAAGTGTCCTCTATTATGATGAGACTGAGAAAAGAAGAAATATTCACATTTATGGAGAGCTCATCCTCTTGATTGAGCAAATCCATTTTAATTCACATGCCAAAAAAAGCAAATCCTACATCTGTCACTGGAAGAAAATGCTACCCAGAAATGTTTACATTAATTACTTCTAATCTTTCTAAGTAACTCTTGACTTAGGAGACTTTGTCACCAGAGAGGTTAGGCACTGAGCATAGTTCTAGGCTCTGTTGAGGAAGGAGAGACATGAATTCCCGATAGATGTTTCTAAGCATTGTTCACAGCTGACATGAGGACATAATGAAACAGAACCATGTCTTGTGGGTGTAATGATAGCCAAAACACTACGGGACTTGGAGGGAAGCTCTTCTATGCATGACACAGGCCTCCCTCATGGTACACGACTAGGAACAGGCTGCTAAACCATTGGAAGTTTGGCATATGCCAACGTTGTCACTGGCACCAACCATAACAATTTACAGTACTTCATTGTGATCCCTAAATATTTGAGATCATTAGAGAGTGCTTATAGTTTAGGCAACCTGCAACCATAGCAGATAAAAGATGCCCCCACCTCTGTACAAATTCAAGGACTAGGATATGCCCAATGTTTCAAACTGTCAGCTACTGTGTTTGCAGAGTGGTTCCAGTTAATATGGAGAAGTGGAATTTCTACAAAGTTTGGCACAAGGCAACATCCCAAATGTTTATCATTTCTCTGCAATTATAAACACTCTATGGGGGTTTTTCAATGTGCAATAAGATATTGCATCCCTTGCTCTTTTTGGAACTGGTTTCTATTGCCTGGTTTCCTTTCTCTCCTCACCCCATGTTGGCCCCCAGCCATCAAACTCCATTGTACAGTGACCAGCTGGCCCCTGGAAGATCTTATGCCCGATTGTAAAATAGTTGGAGCGTCTCTTTAAAGCTGAGATGGCTGTGATTTCACTATGCACTGATATTATGGTGAAATCAAGAGTCATCCAGAGGATTCAAGCACTTTCAGAAGAGCTTCCTTCCGATGAGTATGTTTTGGGAGGGTTTCCAGGACCATGCTGCCTTTATTCTTTGACACAACATCATTGCTTGTTTTCCCATTTGTATCCCGGGAACTGCTTTCAGGAGCCATAGAAATCCAATTCAGAATTGTCGAATGTGAGAGGACAGCTGATTGTACTCTTCCCAAGAAGGAGTGCCAACTTTGCGTCAAGTGACACTTGCTATCTTAGTCTTGCATGATATAATGCTCCAACTTCCCCTGATTAAGGTCACTCAGAACACACAGTGCACTGGAGCCTCACTATTTTGCTTGAATTTTTGACATTCTGTGGTTTGGGGCTTAGGCAGGCAGCAGAAGATTTACCAGACACAGTCACTAGTTTTCCAGCAGCTGTCCAATGTGGGCAGGTTTCATCTTGCTTGACTGGATTTCACCTCACACCTTTGTGATTAGAGTTGGATGGAGACAGGACTCATTCGGGTTAACCAGAAGCTAGAGCTACCATGTTTCACACAGGGCTAGTTGGAAGCAATGAGTTTTATCCAAATCTGGTGGGAAGCTTTGAAACTATCCCAAATTAGACTCTAAATCTATGAAGAAAAAACAGTATCCAGATTGAATGAAATCCAAAGGAAATAATCCTTTCAAATTCAAGTATAACTTAGCCAGATTCAGCTCAGTGGTAATTAAATTTAATTGAATAAATACAATTAAGAAGAAATCAAAGGTAATTACTAAAGAGTAGTTAACTTAAGATGTCAGCAGCCTGACCTCGTGGATAGAATAATTGGCTTGGAATCAAATAAACCTGGGTCCCAGTACTGCCTCTGATGCTGACAAACTACGTAATACGTAATCCTCAGGTGACTTTCTAGCACTTATTTACTAGTAATGCAAAATTGTAGATTAATACTGAGTTTCAAGGGAAAAGTGTGATAGCAACAAAAGAATTTCCTAGAGTATGAAAGCAAAAAGGGGAAAATACAATCATCAGTTTAAGAATACTTACAAGGCCATGAAGTAGTGACAGCTGCTTCAAGCTGGTGTTTGGAAGGTAGGCTTTGCACACGTGCCAATTTTTTTTCCCATGCCACTTAGGAAAACTCCTGACCTGTAACATTTGCTCCTCCAGCTGACCCCTCAAATAGCATGAAATAGCATGAAAGGATTTTAGGAAAGAAAGCAAAATTTGGAAAATATTTCATTTTTTTCATTAGATTCATGCATTATTACAAGGAGTAAAAACTTAGCACTTTGGCAACTGGGATGTGCTTCACAAAGACTGCTCCCTCCCCCTATCCCTACCTTAGTCCCCAGATGAAAGTGATTTGTTTATCCACACATGTCTCATAGCCCCATGACTGAAGACATCCTTTGCTCTTATCTTACTGTCTCCTTTGTCAGTTATTTGTGCACATATCTTTTCTCCTATTAGATTAAAAGCTGGGTCTATGCTGTGTTTATCTTTGCATCCCCAGAATCCTTCGTGGACACTGTGTACTCTGCTAATGCTCAATGAATGTTTGTTGAAATTAATTAATTCACCATGCAATTTAAAGTCTGTTTTCCTCCTGTTCCATCTTTAGGGGAGACAGAACAGTTATTATGCTACTATATGCAATTTATTGCCTAATGATCATAGACAGTCTGCTCTCTATTCAACCGGGGGCCACCCTCATAAAACAGTTCAGAATCTTTCAGGATTATAACCCGTAGCAAACAGAGACCTCCAAGTAAGCCATGTTCCTTATGTTCTTGGATCCATAGCCATACCCCATCATAACTTTCAGTAAATTTATTCCCACTGAGGCATTTAGTCAGTGGACTGAAGTCTGCATAATCCAATCATCATGGAGGTAGGTGGGAAGTCAGTCTTTGGGGAGTGGTTTCCAGTGTTTCAAATAATATTGCCTATGTTAACACCAAATAGACATAATATTTGTCCAAGGTCAAAGTCACTTCATAGTTTTACAGACTAACAGTACCAATCACCTTCACACAAAACAGTCTTGGATTGTGCTTTCCATTTTATTTTCCATTTATATTCATACATTTCCCCAAAACCAAAGAACTTATTTTGGTTGGGTGGTTTGAGGTGGGGGGGAAAGGCATGGAATTAATAAAAAAAGCACTGGCACTAGATCAGATTCCCTTCCTCTTCTGAACAGTGCAACTCTCCCATCCTGTTCACATTTCTCTTTCTATCTTAAAGCACTTCACTTACTTGTTTTGCAATTGTGACTTATTAGGTCCTTACAGAATCAAAAAAGAATACAACCAAAGTGGTTCTCATTGAACTTCCTAATTATCTTTAAATTCAGTTATGAAAAAGAGGCAGCATTGTGAAGAAAGAAGCTCTATGAAGGCTAGAAAGTCCTGAATTCAAATTTAGTCTAAAGCTGTATATTATTTTAGAAAAGTCATTTAACCCTCAGTATTCCAGGACATATTCTAAAACTATAAGTTATAGATTTGAGTGACTTAGAAAGTCTTCTCCCAAGAGTTCCCTATGCAAAGGAAATCACAAGTACAGTTCTTAAGGTTGATTCTTAAGTCCTTAACTTTTATCAACTATACCTTAGTGGTGACATATGCAATAGAGATAAGAACACCCACTTGGTTGTCAAAAGTTTCGTGTCAATTAAATGCTCCCTGAAAACCATCATGATTGAGGAAGAAAGAGATCAGTTAATTATCATTTGTCAGGTTTAATTTGTCTTTCTTTCCCACTAAAGCTATGCTCTGATATGTGATTAGCATTGCTGGAACCCTGCGTGCTAAAAAGCTATGCCAATAGAACATGAACTTTGGCACATTCTACCAGGCTGCAAAGACTTCGCATATGGGGACAGGCAATGAACTGAGTGCCTATTGTCCAAGGATCAGCCTAGCTATGTTTGAAAAGTCCCAGAAAGTGGGTCAGTGGGTCAATCAGTCAATGATTTCAACAAGCATTTATTAAGCACCTACTAAACATACCATGCTGCCCCTCAAATTCTCGTATTAAGTTTTGTTTCTTAAAACATGTCACAGAGTGGGTTCTTTGGGGCTTGTTTTCACAGCTAATCACAAATGAACATCTTAATTAGATTTAGCCAAGCCAGATCCAAGTCAATGTTTTCTCTTGTCCCATAATTAATTTTTTATTGGACTAGTGGCTGTAAAATGATACATTAATAAGAGCACTGAATTGTTCCTATTTGGGACAATCTGCAAGTGAGCAAACTTTGCTCATGTGACTAGTTGAGAGTATGTCTCACAGAATAAATTATTTAGATGTTAAAATAGGAAAATCAGACTTAATGACAAAGATAGGCTAAAGGAACTAGGAATATTTAGCCTGAGGAAGGAAAGATGGAGCAAGAAGAGGAGGGTTAAAGGAAATGTTGAAGGAAACTTAGAAATCTGGAAGAGAAAAATGATGTTGTCCACATTTCTAAACATTTTCTATAAAACAATATCAAAATCAAAGTTGGTCTAAAATTCTCATTTAATGATAGAATATAGGATCAGGTGCTAGAAGGGACCTTAAGGATGTATAGTCCAACCTGATCATTTCACAGATGAGAAAACTGAGACCTAACAGGATGAAGTTTCTTGCCCCAGGTCACACAGTTAATAGGCAGCAGAGATAGCCTGCTAAGCAAGGTCCTCTGACTCCAGAGCTTATTACTCTTACACTAAACTATTTCAAAATTATGATCTAACCCTACCTCTTAATTTTACAGATGAGGAAAGTGAGACCAAGAGAGATGAAATGACTTTCCCAAGGCCACACATGTAGTAGGTGGCCAAGATGGAATTCCACTGCCTACTGTCTACAAGCTGACATCTTTCTGAAAGGCCTAGAATTAGTGGGTATTCTGGACTTCCATTCCTCATTTAAATTCATAATTCTAAATAATGAATTAATTATTGCATGTCAAGGCAGCAGCCCTTGATTTGTTTTCTGCCTTGTCTCTGCCAAATATTTGCATTTGGCATACCACATAAGATTTTTTTTTTCTTTGATAAATATTTGATTTTTTTTTTAAAAAGCTCATCAGGTTGATTGCAATTTATATTTAACCGAATGGCCAAGGGAAAAGTAGGAAAGCATAGTTTTACACATAAGGTCTGGAAAGAGAAGCTTTGAAGGATTCTTGCAAAGATGCTCCATCTGCGCTGTTTCCTTGAAATGGCCCTTGATACTTACAAAGAAAGTCATAGTGTTTGGGTAAAGAGAGAGAAAGTAAAGGAAACCAAAAGACATATCCATAGAGTTGACAGCTTAGTACAGGCTGCAAGAATATGCCACTGAGCATACCATATAATTCAAGAGCTGGAAGAGACCCTAAGGATCATCTAACTCAACCCCTAATTTGCATGCACAAGATCAAATGCAGTATCTCTCAAAGGCTGCAGAAGAAAAGATCAATCGGAGGTGATTGATCAGGCTCATTTCAGGTCACTGGGCTTTTGGGTTCTTCTAGCTCTGGAAATTGGACTATGGTGCTCCCAATCTCTCATTTGCTAACAAAAAACCAGATGTTTTTTGGCATTTTTCTGCAATTTCACCCGTTTCCTCTCCTTGGTTCTTTCCCCTCTTCTCACTGGAGCCTTTTATACCTGCTTTACAGAGACAGTGTGAAGCAATGAAAAGATACCAGGTCTGGATTCAAGTCCTATCTCTACCTGAGTGACCTTCAGCATATCACTTAACTTCATTGACTTTCACTTTTTGCATCAATAAAATGAGGTCTTGGGCTAGCTAGTCACTGCACTGCCTTCCTTCTTGGACATTTTGTCATTCTGTGACTTTATATGCTGTTTGGGAGTCCACTAGAAAAGGAAACTTTTAAACTACCTTACAGCAAGGAAAAAGGTCACAAAAGGTAAATCAAAGTACAAGGACTCGGGAAACTTGGAAAAGATTTAGCAGAAAATAGGAAAAAGAACAGTTTTTAAATATATAAGAAACACAAACCACACTTCTTAGGCACCTACTATGTACAGAGTTTCTTGTGTAGGGGGGATAGGACATGAAAACACAAAGAAGTCCACAATATTACAGGGTAAGTTCTTTGGAAAATGTGGGATCTGAGGGAGAAAGAAGGATTCATGAAGGAAGTGTTATTTGAGTTGAGAATTGGTAGGAATTAAATAGTCAAAGAGGGTGGGAAAAGAACATAATCCAGTCACTGGAACCAACCTAAGAAAAGTCATGGATGAGTAAGAGCACAATGCACATTTGTAGGGCAGAGAGGGATTCCATTTTTTTTCTTTCTGTAGCATACAGGGCATGGAGAGGGGAACAATTAAAGCTAATGCGAAAAAGTTTGGTGTCAGATTGTAGAAGGCTTTGTATGCCAGACTTTGGAGTCTAAAAGTTACTCAGTAGGCAATCTTCCCCGCCCCCCAAATGGTCCTATCAAAGATTCTCAAACTGGAAGATGACATGACAAGACAGCAGTTCTGTGAAGAAAGGGTTGGAGTTGTCAGGGAGGAGCAAGACACTTGCGTTAGACAAGGAAAGAAACCCAGGAATGGATGGTATCAAAAAGACATTAATAGTTTTTGTTTTTTAACTCTGTCAAACATTTACCAAGCACTTCCCTTGTTCAAAATGTTGTGCTAGATTTTGGAGATGACACAAAGATGCACAAAACATTGATCGCACAAAACGGGTGTAAAATCTAAAAGAGAAAGTAAGAGATATACTTAGATAGCTGTATACAAAATAGATGGTAAGAAATGTGATTAAAGAGTCATGAATAAAGAAAAACGTGAGGTTATAGGACAGCACAATTATTTTCAGCCTGGACAATTTCGCGATCCTACTTGGTTTCCAGAAAAATGGCTGCCTGAGTGGCACTTTTTATGTGAGCAAAAGATGTAGCTGCCTATTTGATATATCCCTCTAACCCCATAAAGAGAAAATCACAGGGAGCTAGAGCTGAAGCAGCTTCCTAATTCTTCTCCTTCTGTAAAATGCTTAAAGACAAATCCAACACCAGAAATAATGGAAATCCAAAATAAAAACACCACTGTTGGGCACATCTAGAGCAGCAAGCTCTAAGCTTTGCAGCCTCTAAACCATCTAGAACTGGCAAGAACACTGAAGGAAAGGAGATAATTCAGGATATCTAGATTTCACTTTACTTTATCATTAATTAACTTTAGCCAAGGGGTACACTAAGTGAAGTTCAGAATCTCTGAGAAGGAAGTTGACCAGAGTGACCCACAAATTTAGAGGTGAACTATCTGGAAAAGGGGGAAGGAAATCATGTGATAGATAAGGCAGTCAGATGGAATGCCTTTGAAGAATATCTTCAAAAATGGGCACATGAGGGGAATTCCCTCCTAAGTGTTATGTAAGATGTTAAGGAAAGGAAGAATCTCTCATGAATATGTGAAAAGTATGTGAAAAGTTTATGAATGCTGATAAGTGCATATAAAGTTTTTGTCTTGCAACTGTATTCAACCAGATGTCAGAGGGTGCCAGAACATCATAGATGCCAATTTAAGAATGCAATGAAGATGAGTCTCATGTTGATTTTCCTCATGGAAGAATGAATGAACCATCAGCTTTACCACAATAAGCTTGGCAGTTTCCATGAAGAACAATAAGTTTGATATCAGTTCAAATTTAGGCTCTTCTGCCTACTTTGCATGTGACTTGGGAAAGTCGCTTTAACCTCTCTGAGCAGTCATAGCTCTTCCATAGAAAGAGGATAAGGAGCTCAATAGACCTTAGAGAAACTTTTCAACTCTCAACTGAATTCTACTTCTCTGTCTTGACCACCTTCTGTGTGGCCAAGGACAAATAATTTACCTTTGCCCCACCTTGGTTTTTGCATGTGCACAATAAAAGTGCCCCTTCTGTTACTAATGTTCTATAACCTTGTGGTAAAAGAGAAGTGATTATCAGTGTTCCATGTTGAATGTTCAGATTCAGTTTTATGATAGCTCATGTTTACATCCCAATAAGTATTTTACAAAGTCCTTTGTAACAAGTGCAAATATTATCCCTAATTTACAGATAGGAAAACTGAGGTAGGTGATTCTTCTCCTCCTCTCCATCCTTGCCTGGGGTGCTCTACCCAGGGGAAGGTACATGGTTAAAAACTGTCTTTTTTCCTTTGGCTTCACTGGCTAGCTCAAAGATCAAACTTTAAGCCCAATTCACTTTGGAGCTCATAGATTGGACAATAGGTCCCCATCCACCCATCTAGCACAAAGTGAATATAAATACTAAATAGCAGCTATTTCTCTTTTACCCAGGAATCCTGAGGGTCTTCCCCTCCCAGTTTGACTTTTTTTTTATTAAAGGGGCCATCCCTTGAGTAACCACTTAAAGAGGCCTACTCATTGAATGGGTATATTTCACTCAAAGTGAGAATCCAATAAGACCTTCCCTTAAAAAGGCCAGGGTCTCACATTGCATCCTGGGTCAACTCCAGTCATCCTGATGAAAAGCAGGCCACTGGACCCTGATGGCTCTGCAGGAGAAAGTGAGGCTGGTGACTTGCACAGTCTTCCCTCACTCAACTCAAAGTCAGCTGCCAGTCATGTCATCATCTTGATATCATGGGCTCTTTAGGATCGAAGGATATATACAACAACACCAGAAACAATAGCAAGGCTATCTATCCCAACACAAAAGATTTTCTTCTCTCTGTACAGCCCCCTGCCATGCTGATCTCAAAGTAATGCCTGTAATTTCATGTATATTCCATCACTATATTAGCTTGCATGTCTTAACTAAAGTAAGGGATCACTTAACAAAATTAAGGAATTGAATGAAATTTCTTCTAATTTTATAAGTGGTATTTATTGTCAACAGATAGAGTTCACAATCAAGAGTCTCTCTAGCATTAAGTAGAATCTTCGCTGGACTAGAAATGAGAGGAATTGGATTGTAGTTCTTACTCTACAATTAAATAACCATATGACTGATGAATTCCCAACTCCTCTGGACCTCTGTTTCCCCAACCGTAACATGAAAGGGTCATAATAAGTAGTTTCTCAGATTCCCTACAGCTCTAAAATTCTATGATTCTCTGTTCTTTTTATCACATGAGTGATATAGACATCTGTCCCCATCAAGAAAGCCAAGCTTTATCACTTCCTTATGGAGAGGTGATGGATATCCTCTACCACCCTAGGTCTTCTTAGAGTTTATTCTCATTACTTAGAATTTTTGGTCATAGGCAAATTTGCCCACATGTGTTTTCACTCCCTTGAGAAAGTCTCATAGATGATCCAAACAGTTTGTCTTTCAAGAAATCATAGGGTTTTTTTTTCTCTTGTCTTTAATGTCATAATCATTTATGATTGCTCAAGTACTCGATCCTGTTATCAATTCCCAGTGCTTTCAAATGATGACTTAAAAAGATTTAAGTTTTATGGGTCTCCTCTCCTCAAGACCTTCTTCTGAGTGGGAATCATGCTGGCAATCTGCCAAAACTTCAACATGGTAGCTATGTGGGACAACAGGTTCCATATTCCAGTCACCAGTTTCATAATTCAGCCCACTAATTCTTCAAAACTCTTGGGTGATTGTCATCTGGTTCTAGTAATTAATTTACCTTGTTTGTCAATTAGATCTAAAACATCCTTTGCGTTTACCACTATTTGATAGTCATATATCCAAATGCCACCAACTCTTTTTACTTGCCAGTTCAACTGGTTAGTCCATGTGTTACACAAGAGCTCAGAATGACGTCAGTAACTCTTGTAATCTTTGGGATAATAATTTACCATTATAATTTCCAGTTTTAAATACCAGTGAGCATGGTGGATGTAGGAAAATGCAAACATACTGCCCAATCTTCTTTGAGAAATGTCCACATCTTGGACCACAACAAGAGCATTCCTGAACAAGGCTGCCCCTTAGTTAGCTCTGGTCCCATGTCTTCATGCTTTGGTTACTAAGTTTAGGGCAAGAAGAATTTGTTATGGGATTGTCATGGGATTTTGTGTTAGGCTCATACTCTACTATCTGATTTTGAAAATAGATTTCATCATCCTAGGAGAAGAATGAACATAATGTGTTTTGCTTGGGAAGACTTGACAACAGAAGTTCATGACAGAAAGGTCAACTATTTTTGAGCATGATCCTCTGCTTTTTATTGACCTGAAGGGTATGAAGTAGAGAATGACTGAAGGTAGTGCAGGATGGTAGAGGATATACATGAATCTTAGAGTTTCAAAAAGTTTTTTTTTTTCAAGTTAGGAAATACCAAGATGAATGACCAGAGATGCCTGCTCTATCTTTTTATTAACTTTGTTTTCTTAAAGAATACATTCCTATGGATGGAAAAAAAAAAAGCATACTACCTTCAGGCATGCACAAGGCATGTTCTGGCATGGTGCTGATGGCATCTGTGACTGGTTTAGTTCAGTTACATGGAGCTCTGTGCAGAGGACAAAGGCAGTGATTCAAATGTTGTGGAAATCAGTTGACTTTGCTTTGTCAAAGGATCATACATTTAGAAGTAGAAGGAACCTAGAGGTCATTAGGTCCAGATGACAAAGCTGAAGCACAGACTTACCCATTGCTATTGAATGCATGAGATGGACCTGAACCTGTCTTCCTAAGTTTTAAAAGCAGTGCTCTGTCTACCCTGCCGTTTAAATTTAGATCCTCTGATTTCAAACCCAGTGTTCTTTCAAACATGAAAATAACCTTGAATAACTAAATAACTTCTGAAAATCCCAGTGTCTTATCTAATATTTCATGCTGACTCAAGTCCCAATACTGTAAAGATTGCCGATGAGTCATCTATCTTCCAGTTGAATGCAGTTGGTCACGAGGGATAATGGCAGCTAGATCAGTATCAATCTGGAACATTTATTTGTGGAAAACTACTTTAGCCCACTGTTGATTGGTCAGCATCTTCACCTTCCTCCATAGAGATGATGGCTGCATTTTCAGTGTTGTACATGGTTCAGGTGTTATGTGTTTTGAGTGGCGACACTCTCCTGACTAACCTTCACTTCACTTAAATAAAGCATCATTACAAGGCCAATTTGGGTTTCAATCATAAATTTTGGCTGGGAAGAGACCCCAGAGGTAACCTAGTCTAATCTAAGATGCCCTGAGGTCGCACAAGTAGGAAGGAGCCAGAGCTCCCTCCTCTCCCTGCCTGTACTCTTTAAACTTACTGGAATCAATGTGTGACACATTCAGAAGTCCCCTAATTGCACTGCTATGATATTTACACACCCAAACTTTAGTTAGGCAACTTTTTATTTATAACTAAATTCACTTCCTGTATTACCAAATGTGATCTCAGTTTGGAGAATATCACTACCCAGTTCATCTGACTTTTCATCCTTTCCCTTCTGGGTAGAATTCTAATAATCCAAAATGTCAGAACTACAACTTAAGGATCATCTACTCTAACTTCTTCATCTGGCAAATGAGGAAAGTAAGACCCTGAAAGGTGATGCCCAAGTTCTCTCAGCTCAGATTAGTTCCCATGTCTCTTTTGACTTGACCTAATGTTTCTTTCCACTATTCCATGTGGCCCCTGTGCTAATTAACATGCTATACAGTGTTTAAATGACCATTCATATAAACTCACAGGCATACAAGTGTTATTTCAGTCAAGAGAAATCTGTGCAACAGCAGTATGTTTCAAATTGTATAAAATAAATATGAAACTATTGTGCTGAGTTCTCTTCTCTCAATGACCAATTTAGATAACAGAATTCAAATGCTAGGAGGTATACTTATTTTGAACTATTTCTATTTTTATTCAAGAGACCAAAAACAATGTTTTTACATAGTGTTTTTAATGATGAGGCAGCTAGTCCTGGGGTCAAAAAGACCTGAGTTCGAAGCCAGCCTCAGACACACTAGTTATGTGACCCTGGGCAAGTCACTTAACTGTGTTTGCCTCAGTTCCTCATCTATAAAATGATCTGGAGAAGAAAATGGCAAACTACCCCAGTATCTCTGCAAAGAAAACCCCAAAATGGGGTCACTGAGATTCGGAAATGACTTAAAGATTGTTCTGCCCCTTGTTAAGCGTCTGCTCATGCATGGTACCTCAACTGACCCATACTACAAATTTATGCCCACACAAACACACACCCTCCCTGTGCTGAGACTGATATATTGGTTTGTTTATCCTAGTTTTCTCTGGGTGTTTATGACCCTCATCATGATACTCATGAGTTCCTACAGTCAAAAATTTCCTTACCTTGAGTCTAACTAATAAGCAATGGCTATGAATACTTAAATAACTTCTTTTAATATACCTTTCATCCACTAAGTCCGGCAGAATTGTTCAGACTTGGGATTTCATAGGTATTGGGAACTGCCAATAAGGAAATTCCCTCTATCCATGGATGCAGACCAACACCTACTCTGCAATCTCAGAGGTCACACCACTTAGTCACACTCCTAGAATATGTCCATGGTAGGGCTTCAAGCAAGCTCTTCCTGGCTAGGAGGCTAGCCATTCAATAGCCATTCCAATAAAACCCAGAGGCTCCCCATCTCCTGCAGGAACAAATATAAAATCCTCCTTTTGGTTGTTAAAGGGTTCATGTTAGAGGTGAGCAGGCATTTTATCAACACGTAACAGTTGAGAAATATGTAGAATGGGAGTCATAAAGCATAGTATCAGAGAAAGATATGATCAGGAAAATAAAGAAAAGATGGGCTGGTCACATACCAAGAGCAAGGAATAACCAATGGTCAACCTACACACTCCTTTGTTACCTCCACCCAATATAATGTCAGGAGAATGAAAGGAAGACATCCCACCCCAGTATATTGGATGGACTCCCTTTGGAGTGTATTTATAGGACATTGACAAGAGTCACATTTGTGATTTGCATCACTGGCTCGTTTTCACACCAAGAGTTCCCCTACATTGATGAAATCTCAGTTTTGGACCAAAAACCAAGACAGAGCAAAACTTGCTTCTCACTATGACATAAAAGATTTCTCATTTGGAAGACTTTAATTATGTAATATACATTTTGGTAACATATATCTTTAGATAATACTTAATATATACTCATTGCTGATAAGAAAATAATAGGCTATAAAGCTATTCCTTGGCTAATTGTAAGCTTTTGTTTTTAAGAACTGCTGTGATGATACGCTGGGCAGACTTTTATGTATCACATGTGATGCTATCACCTCCTTTTCTACAGAATCTGCTCAAAGGATGCCAGAGCCTCAGGGGTTTCAGAGCCATGTGTGCAGGACAAACCATGTGGTTCTCCCCTTTCTTGAATAGGAGAGTTATATGAACTGAGTGGCCAATGCTAGAGTAACCTCTGGACTAGATGGATTATTTTTAATGGACATAGACAACAGATCTTTGGAGCAGACACATTTCTCACATCCTTTGAAAGAAGGCTTCAGAGCCAGGATATAAAATTATTTTATCAGAAATCGTCTTATCCTAGAGAGGCTTGTAACAAGAGAGTTGTCACATAACCATTTTCATTATACGGATTGAATAGTTTGTTGAATTGTCTCCTGGGTCTCCTCGAGTTTTGGGGGTGAAGCCTGTGGGCCTTTTCCGTTTCCATTAGAATGTAATACTTTTACCACCAGCTTCTTGTTGGCTTTGTGCCATATTTCCAGTAATATAATGATTTCTTTGTCTTCACTCTTCTCTCTTCTTTCTTATTCAGGCTAACTTTTAACATATAGATTATATCTTAATAACAGGTCAGACTTAATAGCAAATATATTCTGCCCTTTGATATAGTGTGAAAAACATTGTACTAGACTGTGAGTTTCCTGAGGACAGAGAGGGAAGAGGGACAGGAAAGGAAGACAAGTGGAAGGGAAGAAAAAGGACGTGTCAGGGTCCAGTCTTATCAGATGAATTTTCTTGTGGTATGCTCTCCTTGCATAAGTGTTTCCCTCTCTCCTCCAATACACACGTGTGCAGAAAAACAGAGACCAAACACGCATAGAAGTCTACATAACCCCTGATTGTCCAATGAACATAGTCTATGGCTATACCTCTTTAAAAAATAATTACTTTATTTTTAATTAATGAAATAAAGCAAGCATGAACATTTTTAACATTAGGCCCAGGAGTATCATAGCCTTCCATTTTCCTAAGATGGGCCACGCTAAGTGAGAAGAATTCTAAAGATTTCCTAACAAGTCATATAGATTATTGTCAGGGGTGTTCTGGAGCCTGCTTTACGGGTTTTGGCATGTCTATTTATAGCTTGGTAGTTGACCAATGCTACCGTGTTGTTGTCTAGAGTTAAGAAAGTGGTGGGGAAAATAGTGCTGAAGATGAAACATAAAAATATGTCATACATGCATTTCATTCTTCTCCCCTCCTTGTCCCCGCTTCCCCGCAGCCAGTTGTTAAACATTTACTAGACCGCTATTGATTGCCCTAGAGAATTCTCTAGTGCAGCAGTTCTCAGAGTGCAGTCTAGGGTCCCCTAGAGGAGCCCCTTTCAGGGAGTCTGTGAGGTTAAAAATTATTTTCATAATAAACTAAACAAAAGCTCTTTGGGAAGGGATCCTTGATAATTTTTAACAGCATAAAGGGGCCCGGAGAGCAAAAATTCCGAGAACCTTAGCGCAGGATGAGGACTGTGATAAATACAGCAGTCTGAGTCCCCACGATTCATTTTGGTACTTAGGCACCCAAGCTCATGAGGTGTTGCACTCCTAACAGTATCAGTAACTTCTTCAAATTAGTTGCTGTTGCTGTAGATGGTCAACTTGGGTCTATGTATACTAAGTTACAGACTAACTTTTCAGCTTCAAAAGTCACCTATTTTTCCAAAGTGAGTTCACTAGCACTAGTATGCACATAAAAGAACCAGTTTGAATTTATTTCAAAGTACTTTGGGTGGCACTTTTGTGTACTTTTAGACTCCTTTTAACCTATAGACATAGACCTCCTAGGATAGTTTTGGGGCCTGGAAGCAGAGACTTAGACTAGATGGCTTCTAGTCTGCATCTTCTGCTTTGTTTTTCGGTGCCAGAGTAACACGTCTGTATTGACGATGGGCCGTCAAAAGGGTGTGATAACTAGCCTTGATGCTCTCTACAAGTAGCTTTAATGACGCAATACTAGATGGACACTGAGCAACTTTAGTCCCTCTTCTGTAACTATCTCCTCCGCAGTCTCCACAAGTGCCTTGCCACCACCTGACAACCTTTCGCACTTTACCCCCTGTCCAGTTCTGGAACCATGGACCATTTTCAAATCAACTTTTCCTGGACGGAGCATTTCAGCGTATTCCACAGCTCCAATTACCATTCATTCCTGTAACTTTCAGAGAAAAAGTGCCCATCCATATTCAACACTCTCCCTTCCTATTAACTCCTTCTTGGAGGGAAGGACTTCTGTATTTTCATTCCCTCCATTTATCATGTGCTGCTTGGCACATAGTAAATGCTTTTCTGTTCATTTATTAAAAATCTGTAAGTCCATCCATTTGTGATAGTATGAAAACCATAAAAATGATTCATTTTAATAAAAATTCATGAAAAATCATTACCCTGACTGAAATATTAACCTGAAGAACAGTCATGGGAGTTATCATCCAACTGCTTTTATCACAATTTTTTTCCACTTTATGTTATGGTTTTATAAACCTTGAAAAATACATGAATAATGCTTCCAAACAGAGATGTGGATGGAAGCAACTGCAAATAGGTCAAAGGTATCCAAATGGGATTATGGTTAGAAACTGGTTAGGTGTCATTTTTCGGAGATAAGATAACTCTGTTTTGGAGTGAAGTGAATACAGCTTGTTGCAAGTTAGGACTGTGCTGTACTGGTTGGGAGTGGGGGCAGGGGGCATGCAGGAGATGTTCATCTAGTGAGAGGTCATCTATTTTGTAAGTCTGGAAGATTCCATGAACTCCTTCCAACTGTTACAACACAGAGTGGCGTCTCAGATAGGGCTGTGATGAGGCTGCTCATTTGAATACCCTCCTCACAGGAATTGCCTGATTGGTTCTTTCTGAAGCCATTACACAGCTCCCATTTCTGTGTGCCTGGCTGTTCAAAGCTGAAGGTAGAATTTGGGTCTGGAATCTGACATCAGCCTTTTAAAATGTTACGAAGGGCTAAATGCTGATGTTATCTGTATATTAATTAAACATTGCTGCTATAATCCTGGCAATGGGCAGTCAGTCTACCAGAGTTTGTGTTCCAAGGTGAACTTGATTCTCTTATAGCAGACCTTAAAGAGATTCCACAGGATTTCTTTCTTCCATCTTTCCTTTACTCTATGTCACCTCTTGTCTGCTATTATCTTTTTTATGGAAATAGCACCAAAAGTATTTTCTCAGTTCCTGACTTCAGAGTGCAGTACGTAAACAAGCATTGTCACAAAATTTTCTCAGAAAATGGTACATAAGGTACTTAGTGATACGGTGCAAGACTTGAAACTGAGAAGACCTTGCCTCAAACCTTTATTGTCTCTGTGACCTTGAGCAAGTTATATGATCTCGTGGGGCCTCAGGTGTATCACCTGTGAATCTGATAGTAGCTCCTACCACCCAGGAGAGTAGTGAGGTTTAGACTCAAGCTTGAATCCTGCCTAGAATGACCAGCACTGTGAGTCTGGAACACTCCCTTAACCTCTCAGGGCTCTGGTCCAAGTGCGTAAAATGGGGATTGATAGCTCTAACTCACAATATTTTTGTGAGACTCAAATGAAATCATGTATATAATGTGTTATGTATAGTTGACCCTAGGGTTTGAAGTAGCAATGTCAGTAAATATTATAGTAATGTATGGTTTCTCCTTTTGCAGTAAAACTTGGTTTTCTAAGATATAGAGCTGGGAGACAACTCAGAGGTTACCAAATATGGCCACTTCATCTCAGAGATATAGAAACCATGGCCGAATTCCAGAGGTGGAATTCGAATCTGATCCTCTGATCTCAGAACCAGTACTCTTCAGATTATATCTTGCTGCCTCCACTCCAAGTATGTTTTTAAATTTGCATTAAAAACATGCTCTCTAGACAGAGTCTAGTCTCTCCCTTTTTTCTCTTCTACCTCCTTTCCTTTTCTTAAGGAAAAAATCAATTGACACTTCTGGTTTAGGGTATTTATCATTAAAACCAGCACAGAAATATGTCTTCCAAAGATTTGGCCTGAATGGCAACACAGAATGTCTAGACTGTTCACCAGAGGACCCTTAAAGATGTCTCCAAAATTCCATTTCATAGGATGACTTCATCTCATTCTTTTCTAATCTCTGCACTACCCTCAACTACAGGCTCTATAGTCCTACAGAAAGATTATTTTGCAACTCTAGTTGGATTTTAAATGTTTCAACAGCGCTGAATGGAATTTACCATGTCAGTCAGGTTACATGGCACATATAAATTCTTTCTGTCTCTTAGATGACATTTCATGTTTCAAGTAGCAACAAATTAAAATTTCATGTCCCAAACCATGTCACTACTCTCTTTCTCTGGTGTGTGTGTGTGTGTGTGTGTGTGTGTGTGTGTGTGTGTGTGTACAATAAGAATCACTGCCCCGAAATTCCTTTCCCCTTCTCCACTTCCTCTCCATTGAAAGTGACTTTCAATTTTATTTCACATTTCCAAATTTTCCTAGGTTATAAGTAAAACAAATAAGTACATGAGATAAAACAGCAGTTGAGACAGACAAAAACATAAATAAAGATTGCACAGAAAGAGACCCCTCTTTCTAGTCTGATCTATTTAGCAAACGCTTTGGAGCACTCCAGGAACTATGCTAGGAACATGAGATAGAAAGAGAAAATGAAATCATTTCTGCACTGTTTATATGGGACAGACTAGATGGTTTCTGCATTCACTTACAGCACTGAGGGGGATTCTGTGAAGTCTCTGATTTCTCTTAAAAGGAGAGAGTTGCTGAAGGTATTATTACACTGATATTATTTCTTTGCAACTTGAATTTTCTAGCGATTCATAGGGAATGACTTGTTTGCTGAAGGCTGTCCCACATTCATTTCCTTGATATGATTTCTCATCACACATCTGTGAAGCACCTATCAAGTGCCTGACACTTCTGATGGAGAAATTGAAGATTTACAGTTGAAAAGGAAGTAATCCATACTATCTCAGTGCTTATATTCTAGTAGGAGATGAAGGTACACACAAAGATAATGAAATTAGAGGGTCCTTGGGGGAAAAAGAATAAACACTTCTGTCTGCCTTCTAACCAGATGACACAGAAGTTGTCTTGGCCCAATAATTGTCTATTTTTTAACATTTTTATTAAAGTAATCTATGCACGTATTTGGCCAACTTTGCTCTAAGGAAATGAGGTCTCCAGCTCATCATCCCTTCTCCATCTACCCACATTTACCCACTAAGTATCACTCACCAGTGGGTTCATTCATCTAAGATTGATCCCATATACCTGGGGCAAGAAAGGAGAAAATGAATCCCAACAGTTCACCGAGAGGCAAAGATTTCTTGTCAGAAATCTATAGCCTAAAAGATGATAGATGATGTTTGTGGATAAAAGCTAAAAAATGATAATAATTGGTGGGTTCACTTTTTGAGGTCTGGTTTGTGGCACACAACTAACTGGGCCAGCAGGTATGTATGTATCTGCTTACCTTTCAGATTCTGTGGAATATAAACACACCCGTCCTTAACGTTAGCCCAAGACTTAAAATTTACAGAAGAACCTGGGGCCCAGAAAAACTAAATGAATGTCTAAGACAAACACAAGTGACCTATAGGTTTACATTGGCATGATTTCTAAGTCACTTTTCAACCTTAGAATCAAGTTGTAGGTTGCCTACATTAGCCTGGTAAAGTACTTAATATACCAAACAAACAAAAGCCATAATCTATTATTTACATATATTTGTAAGAGAACAAAGAGAAAAGGAGAGAGACCAAGAGGGGGAAAAAGGAAGTTGATGATATGCTTTAGTAGGAAATCTAGACCCAACATGACATGCAAAAATTCCCTTTCTTTGAAAGCAAATGACAATTAGTTACAGGCAGACCAAAGTATGACCTTGTGAGTTTCATGATTCGGTCTTGAAGTTAGGTGCCATTTTAGCCAATGCAAAGGATGAAAAGAAGTAGCATAGGGTACCTATAATCAGGGATCCTGAACTTATAGCCCCACTCTGACATATACAATTAATCGCATGTTCTTTGCAAAGTACCCTACGTTATTCCGAACCTCAGTTTCCTCATCTGTAAAATTAGGGATTATAACACACACAAGGTTGTTATAGGGAAAGTACTTTTAAAAATATATATAAAAGACAATCACTGTGTTTTTGCTATTTTAAATTCTTGTCAATTAAACAGCATTATTATTTGTGTGTGTGAGTGTGTGTGTGTGTGTGTATGCGTGTGTGTGTGTAGTAAGAAAACAATGGGGAGCTAGTTGGTACAGTGAATAGGGTGTTAGTCCTAGAAACCTGAGTTCAAATCCAGCCTCTGAACCATACTAGCTATGTGACTCTGGGCAAGTCACTTAACCCTGTTTGCCTCAGTTTCCTCATCTGTAAAAATGAACTGGAGAAGAAAGTGGTAACGTACTCCAGTATCTTTGCCAAGGAAAATCCCCAATAGGATTATGAAGAGTTGGACAGGAATGAAAAATCAACTAAATAATGAAAGTGAGCAAAGAAAACCTAGGGAGGTAATGTTTAATAGACCTGAGTTCAGACATTCGCTAACTTTGTGATCCTGGCCAAGTCATTTAACCTCTCCTAGCCTCAGTTTCCCAATCTATAAAGTGGAGATAATAATAGCACCTTCTTCACAAGGTTGTTATAATGATCAAAAGTAAACCTTAAAACACACACACACGTCGATATTATTATTAATAGACTTGTGAGTGGGTCTTGGAATTAGTTTCAAGTCCTGCCTCTGACAGCCATTCTCTATGGTTATAAATTACAGAATATGCTTGCATAATGAGAATTTCCTCATGGGTAGCTCCATATGCTGATGATCACTAGTCCCAAAAGGTAAAAATATAGTAAAAAAGGAACTAAAGTGCCTTAACCTCCCTACCTCTGCCCTCCTCTCCCTCCAAATTTGATATGAAAATGAGCATAAATTCTTATGCTTGACTCTACTCTTTTTCAAAGTCAATCTTTTAGGCAATAATTCTATGAATTATTTTAAGCTAATCTTTTAGGCAATAATGTCTCCATTGCTGAAATTTCATGTGAACTTTGTACTAAAAAGCACTGGTTGTGGCTTATATTATAGAGCAATTATTACAAAAAGCTTTATATACATTTCTTAATTTGATTCTCACAATCATCCAGTAAAGTAGATTCCTGGGTAGCAGATGTCCTGGGATCTTAAGAGTGGAGAACCCAGAGAGACCTCAGAGATAATCTAATCCTATCTCCTCACTGAATAGATAAGGAAACTGAAGTCTAAAGGAGGAAAGTGATGATCTGCCTACAGTTAAACAAATTTTATTATCTTCATTGTTCACATGAGGAAATGAAGTTTCCTTTTCTAGGGTCACATGGCTACTGTGCGATAGAGCTAAGTCAGATAAGGTTCTATAATTTTAATATATTGTGATTTATAAGAACAATCCAAGGCAACTCCTTTAGGATTTGATCATATCTATAGAAGATATTGGATATTGATGTGGATATTGATACAACCCATTCAGTGCAAAAAAAAGTTCAGGGGAAGAGGGTAGGGATTGAGGTTGGTTTTTAGGGGAATTGTTCGTGCTAATAATTTTACTGACTCCTATAATCTTTGTAAGAGAACCTGGAAAAAAGTAAGAAGATGATTCTGGGAAGGAAAAAGGAATTAGTTACATCACAGTAGCCACTCAACATACAATCATATTCTCAATGAACTTTAAAATAAAAGCAGGTTGAGAAGTAGTCCCAGAAGAAATAAACATCCCTAGCATAGCCTAAGGAGCTCATGTCTTGACTTGTATCTTGCTACACTAAGATTCTGTCCTCTTTCCAAACCTTCCCAAGCCAGCTCAGAATAACCCATTGGTACATAACGCATGACATTCTACCTGGTAACTTATTTCCCACTTTAGTGTTTCCTCATCCTATACAAAAGCACAGCCCAGGTGTTTCTTCCTACACTAGCCCTTTCTTGACATATCCCCAGTTTTAATGTACTCTTATCACCCTCTGAAAAAAAGTTGTTTATTCTGTGTGTGTTACCTATGTCTATCTTTGTGTAAGGTTTTCCCACAGTAGAGTGGAAGTCTTCTGAGGTACTATTTCCCTTTTGTCTCTTTATTCCAAGGGCTTGGCACTGTTGGGGGATAAAGACAATAATAACATTCCCCCTCCTCTTACTGTTTTGTGTCTGTATCGGGGATAGGAAGTACCTCTTTTATGGGCCAACTTGCCATGTGGATGTTGTTGCTCAGCCACGTCCAAATTTTTGTGACCCAGTTTGCAGTTTTCTTGGTACAGATACTGCAGTGGTTTGCCATTTCCTTCTCCAGATCATTTTATAGAAGAGGAAACTAAGGCAAACAGGGTTAAGTAAACGTCCCAAGGTGATTTGAACTCAGGAAGATGAGTCTTCCTGACTCCTCTTTCAGCACTGTAGCCACTGCTCATGGGGCAGCTGCCTAGCTTGTTGTAGTGGATCATAAGAAGTTATTAAGTGAGGATTCCCTGGATTCAAGTCCTGCCTCCAACACACACCAGCTGTTTCTTTACCTCTCAAAGAAAAGTCTCTTAAGCCTTCAAGTTTCTGATGTATATTAATAGAGGGAGTTCATTGTTAAAAACTCTTTCTGAATAAAGTGCCCTTGGGTGCTCATCCAGTTCTTTGTATCTGGTCTTTTAAAACCAAAAACATTACATGATTACAAAGGATCCACTCATTTTAGGAAATAAGCTACAATGTAGTATAGAAAAAAGCACAAGACTTTTAAGAGACCAGACCAACTCATAATCATGATTCTAACTTACCTGTGTTGTCTTAGGACAATCACTCAAATCTCAGTTTCTTCTTTTGGAAAATGAGAGCTTTAGACTTGATTACATCTAAGATCTTGTTAAGCTCAAAATTCTCTTTTAAAAACTACATCTTTATATATTTTAAACTGTTAAATCCTACACAGATATCTTATCATATATAACAGCAATATAGGAACATAGGGAAAAGCATTCTTTGTTTTCCTTTTCAGGGCCTTCTCGTCTATATAGATCCAGCCTATAAAATGAGACATTTGAGGATTTTGCCCATTTGCTGTGCTTTCGTCTTAGTTTGGCAATGTTCAGGCTTGCTGCACATCTCCCATGAAGCCAAGCATTGGCAACAACGTCTCCTTTGAAATTCTGTCTTTCTGCCTAGCAAGGTGCTCAGAGAACTCCAGTTCTGTTTCAGCACGCCTCATTGGTATCAATACATGTCAAATCTCTGACATTGACCGGCCAGGTGTTGGGATGAGGTGGAATCATCAGGATGTATTTGACCCTACTCTCTACAAGAGAGCTTTCCAGCATGGGCCCCATGACTTTTGCTTTCATGCTTTTATTCTTTCCCCAAAGTAACCTACAACTTCAAAATCCAAGATTTCCCTCTCTGTTATTTCTGCTCTCATTGGCCTCTTTTTCTAAAGATGTTTTTTTCTTGACTCAGAGTTAATCAGCTTTTAAAAACCCAAAGTTTCATGCATTGATGAATCCCTCTTCTCAAATTTCTGTTTCCATTGGATTACTTATCAATATCTGTAGACAAAGTATAGAGTCCTGCTTAGAGTTTTAATAAGTTTCCATCTCTAATTACATGCTTGAGTCCCACTAATGTACAGCTGCTATATATATATATATATATATATATATATAATTTTATTAAATGATCACCTTTTATTTGTTATAGTCTCTTCATTTAGGTACAAAGCCCACCAGATTGGTAATAAATACTTACTATATATCAGGTTGGTTAAAATGAGATGCATGTTCATCACATTGTTCAGTTGGGATGTATAGAGAATGCGCAGAACAGGTCAAAGATTTGTCCCTTTTCTAGTTAAGGTCACTAGTTTAAACCCACCTCAAAATGGGATCCATTAGAAGATATTGCCAGATGTTGGTCATTGATCTAAGTTACACCCTTAGAAGTGAGAAGAATCCCTGAACAACATCAGCAATTTTTCTTGGCCTCTAGAATCCCGTTCCCTAGAGACTCTACATCATGCCCAACACAGAAATTTTTGTGATGTGCCTTTTTCTGATGTACAATATTTTCTTGTCATACTAAGCACTTAAATTCTTTTTGATTCATTCCACTTAACAAGCATTTGTTAAGCACCTTTAATATATGCAAACCACTATGCTAGATGCTCAGGACACAAAGTTAAAAATAAAATATCCCCTTCCTTTAAGGAGCTTATATTCCACTGGGGAGTTTGGGGTTCTTTATTTATGTATACAGATAAGTAAATACAAATTATACATAATTTGTCAGGGAGAGGGCAGACCGCCAACAAGTGAAGCAGATCAGGAAAGTCTTCACTCAGAAGGTGGTGACTGAGCTGAAGAAGAAAGCTAAAGCTTCCAAGAGGCCGAAGTGAAGAGGGGAGGACAATGCAAGCCTTTGGAAAAGCATGGTGGCAAAAGATGGAGTACTATGTATGGAGACTAACAGTGGGCCATAATAGCTAGAATGAAAAGTATAGGAGGACATGAAATTCATTTGGAAAATCTGGAAAAACCAGCTAGAGCTTTAAAATGCCAAATCAAGAAGGCTGTTTTATCCCAGAAGCCATAGGGAGACACATTCTTGGTTAAAGATGCAACATGGTCAGAATTACTCTTCAGAAATATCAGATTGAAAGTTTTACAGAAGGAGAATTGCAGAGGAGAAAGCCTGGAAACATTGCTCCTGGAAAAAAGTCATATAGGATCTTAATTTCTTGTGTCTGTCTCCAAAGCTTTCTCACAATCATGTCTTTGTTTTAAATCAGTCTAAGAAGGGAAAGGATTATGTTGGCAAATTATTGTATTATCTCCTTCTCTTGGGAAGGGGATGGGACATCACTTTGTGAACAACTTGAGGGAGGCTTGTGAGTAAAAGGTTAATTAGGCATTGCACTGTGGCAAAATCTCCCCCAAGCATTTGCACACACACAAAAGCTCCATTTAACCACAAACATTTCAACATTGACTACTGTGTGAATGGACTTGTAAATATGCTTGTACTCTTTCTTTTCCTAAGGGGAAAATCTATGCCTTATGGTGCTAATCCACATTCTTCCCATCACCAAAGATGTTCTTATATTTGCCATCTCTGTGTTTCTAGATATCTACCAGTTAGCATTAGTATAACTGTTAGCAGTTGTAACTAATCTATTAACTGGTTATATGTGTTGACAATTTCCCAGTTGGAGATTATAGAATTACAGAATGGAGAGTCAGAAGAGACTAGAGGTCATCTCATAAAGACAAATAGCTTGTCCATCTCTGATCCTCTGAGTTCAAATTCAGTGTTCTTAATAGTCAATAAAGATCAGAAGAAGAAAGTCAAACTCAAAGATGAAATGACTTTCCCAAGGTTACATTGCAAGTTAGACGCTTAGCTTGGTTCTCCTGACTCTAAGCCCTCTATTTAGAGCTTCCTTTAGAGTCAGGAATGAGACAGAGTGAGTTCATAATAATAAGGCCAAGATCCTGCTTCCTTTCCACAGTTATGGGTCTATGAGTTTTTTCAATTGCATCACCAATGTTTTTGAATTTTAAAATTATCCTAAGAATTGATTTTCTTTTTCCACTGAAGGATGTGTTGGCAGTTTCTTCCCCACAAAGGGATTGCTTCTTTCCAGTCCTTTCCTCCGTCTTTTTTTTTTCCACCCACCTCATCCTTGTCAGCACCCACACAACATCTGTGGTTCTTAGGCAAAAGCACGACTTATTGCAAAAGCTAATCAGGTCTACCCAAAGATGCTTGTGTCGAAAATGTCCCCCACCCTCCCTTTCCACATCAAAACCAGTCTCCTCTGAATGGGCCCTGAACAACATACCAATGAGTAGAGCAGAAGATCTCCTTGGGGCCGAACTCCATACCCCACAGCCCCCTCTTGTTAAGTGGCCAGAGCTGCCTGCTTTTGACAAGCAGCCAAAAGAAATACCCTCAGGATGAGTGTGGTGAAAGACCATTGCATAGGCTTATAGCTGTCAAGTTATTCAACTGCAGACCCAAATGAGAAAGCACACAACTTTAAAAAAAATGCCCTCCATCACTCCTGTGATTACAGGCTCCCTGAAATATGACCACTACGTCAGATCTCCTACACTTGAAAGACCATTAGAAACACCTTTCCACAGCAGGAATGAGGGAGTAGCATGCAAGGCTCTGGGATTACCAGGAATGACTTTATCTCTGCCTCAGCATGTTCTGTCAGGTTGCAGGTGGTGAGACCAAAGCAGGCAAAGTTGGAGCGAGAACAAATGAGCCCTGGTTCTGAGCTCCCCGGTGAATTGTTTTGTTTTCCCTGTGGTTGGCTGGCCAGCAAAATCAAGGAAGAATTTCTAGTGCGCTTTTTCAGAGATCACATTCCTGTTTGTTACACATACCCCCGTTCTCCTCATTTCCCCTGAGATGCCAAGTCTCCCAGACATTAAGGCAAAATACAAATTGCATGTGAGGGTCTTCCAGTAAACACAGTTTGGAGGAAGAGATTTTGTTGTTAACCTTTATTCAGAATAGCTAATTTATTCAGAATAGCTAACATTTATAAAGTGCTACAAAATCATTTCATCCTTATAACAATCATGTGACTTAGATGCTGTTGTTATGCCCATTTTGCAAATGTGGAAACTGAGGCATCAAGGTTAAGTTACTCACTTTCCATCAGGGTCATGGAGCCCATAGAGTGAGGAGGCAAGATTTGAGCTCTTTTACTCAAGGTACTTACTATTCCATGAAAGCAGGTAATTTATCCTTGACCTAGCACAAACAAATACAGGACCTGGTTTCTTTCCAAGGAAGAGGTAGAGACTATAGGATTTAGACCTGGACAGATCTTTATAGATAATATAATGAACTCTCTTCATTTTGAAGATGAAAAAACTAAAAAGTCAAAATTCAATTCAATTCTTTTCAGCAAACTACCCTTATTGAGTTCCTACTGTGTACCAGGGCCTGGGGTAATTATCTTTGACTTCAAAGATCTTAACTCCTTGGAAAAAGAACATGTACCCACATAATCTAATACAAAATATGCATAATTTCATCACAAAGATAGGGAAGCAGTAACAACAGAGAAGATCTGTAAAAACCTCCTCAGGTAAACTTGGAAGGGAACCAAGAGTTCTATTTGCCCATGATCAGATATTTAGGAAGCAGCAGAGCTAGGGGCTAGAACCAGTCTTGGGACCACACATCAGTATCCTTTCCCCTAGACCACACTCCCTCAGTCCTTTTAGAACTATGGTTCTTATGTACTCAATTCTAACTTTAGCTATCCATTACGTACAAAAGTGTGACAAAGAAGTGACTTCTTATAAGGTACATCCAAATTTCAAGGAAAACTATTGAAAGAGCACACAAAAATAAGCAAACCAAAACAGAAACCACCTGAAAAGAAGAAAGGATTTTGAAAAAAAAAAAGAAGAGGTAGCTAGAGGGAGACAGGACATCAATAGGGCATTAATATTAGCCTAGAGCCTAAGGTTATCTCAGTCATGCTTTTTATTGCAGTTTATAGATACAATCACATTCTTAACAAAAGGTTTGTCCATAGCCTTGGTGATCAGTGAAACTGGAGACTGTTCCTGGGTACGTTTTAGGTGCAGGAAGAGAAAAAATCATGGCCTTATTAAATTCTTACCTTGAGGTTCTGTCCTTCTCTGGAATCTAATGGGAGATGTGGGGAGGGGAAAGTAAGAATGGAATGGAAGCAATGGGAAGAGAGAAAGGGAGAGGAAGAGAGAAGCAGTCTTCCCCCAGAGCTCTATGGAAAGTGAACTCATGGTTGCCTGGGTCTGAGATCCCCATAAGTTAAAGAAATTGGTTTATTCGTAACTGTAGTATGACTTTGAAGAGCAAATAAACCCAGAATTATTTGCATTAATAAATGAGATACAAAAATTTATGTGAATCAATAGCACTGCAGCAATGTCTAAACAGTGCCTTGGTCTAAAGGTGCTGTTTAAGGTGGCTTTTAAATAACTGTATATCATTGTTATGTGTATATTATACCTTTATCACTGCATCACTCTGTATATGTGAACTTCCATAGCCTTCGAACTATGAGACGCTATAGTCTGTTTAATATGACAGAGGCTAAGTATTTATCCTATCAATTTTGCTATCTGTCTCCCTGTTACTCATTATATATAACATGTACATATCATTTGATCATGTCTATGTTATTTTGTAATTCTGAGTTCTATCTATTTTAAATTGTAATATTTTTCCTAATGGTCTTAATCCTAGGGCTGCAGTGATTGCTTAAAGCTGCCCTGTGACTCTGTATGAAATTCCCAAATAGAATGTTCAGTCAGACCCTATACAATTGAAACCTCTCCCTGAGTTGGTGTTGCTTAAAAATTTTCTGCCAGGTTTCTCACAAAACATCTGCAGTTGTGTGTTCTCCACTGGTCCTCTTGGGAACATTCTCTGTTTTCCTCTTAATTGTTTTTTTCCTTTCAAAAATTCCCCAGATGTGGTTATTGCTGACTTTTTTGTTAAACCCAACAGTTTTATTTTTATGGACCTAATCCTACCAATAAGGAGAAATTAAATCATTCGGTTATCACTTTAAAACATTATTTTCCATGAGGGACTGTTTTAGTATAGAAACGGGAATGACTTTTTTAAAAAGACATGCATAGGTGGGATAAATGAATACTTCTCTCAATAGAGGATCACAGATTTGTAGCTAGAAAGGCTTTTAGAGGACAGCTAGTCCAAATTCTTCATTGTACAGATGAGGGAATTGAAAGTAAAGATGACCTTGTGTGACATGATGACAAGATGTGACAACATGACAACAAGATGTGACATGTAACAAGATGGTGGCATGAGAAATTTTCAACTTCCTGGTTATGGAAGGTCTTCAACCACATGAGTACAGCATCATTTGTCAGGGATTCTGTTAAAGTTATTTTAATTTTGGAATTAGGTTAGACTTTTTATTTCAGAATAGATTGGACTGGATGACTACGGAGATGACTTTCAGCTCCGAGACTCTGTATTTCTGTAACAGATTGCCATGCCAAAACACCTGGTTGTTTCTGTGAAATTCTCCGAATTGGATGGCTTCACATAACTAAGACTCAGAGTTGTTTGGCTCTGTCTTCCACTATTCAACCATGTCCATGGCTGATAGACACTAAGGGCCTTAATTATCTTAGACTGACCCCTTCTAAGTTCTGAAAAAAAATTAATGCAACCCCAAGGAAGAGATGAAAAACAAAGCAGTCTTCCGATTGGTGGAATCAGGTCAGCAGTTTGTCTAGGGTGAAGGAAAAAAATATATATTTTTGTTCTTTTCTGGACCCCTTTCTTTGTTCTCTGTAATAAATCCTTGGAGACTATAGTTACTATGTAGAACTAATTTCAATGTGAAATAGCAAATCCCAAGCATGAGTTTGCCAGACAATTTAAAAATATCTGCAGAGCGCATTCTGTCCTTCACATCTCAGCTCTTTTCCCCTTTTCCCCCAAGATCATTTAAAAGTATCACTGAATATCCCTTTCCTTATTATCAGCCAATTCTTTATTTCCTTTGGGCCCATGGATTTTCTTATTTAACTTGAAATAATGGATTCAGAATCTTGCCCTTTTATAGTTATCACCAGGGGACTTCCAAGGGAGCTAAGTTGGGGAAGATATTCCCAAAATTTTCCTTTGGTTATGTGATTGTTCACCAAGAGTTGCTTGTCATAGTCTCAGCTTTCATGTGGTTTGGTTTCTCCCTCTGCAAGACTAGCATCCAGGAATTACTTCCCTCAGCAAAAGTCTGGACAGGAGGGGAAGCTGTGAATAGGGACCTTCGAGTGTGGTGATACACTGGCTACGAAGCAAAACTCTCAGGCTGTAATAACCCCTGCTGACGGTTGTCTCCTTCTTACATTGCCTAAGCGTATGGGTTAACACCATTTGGCACTTCTGTGAAAATATCTGGTTGTTTTTCTTGGAGCATTAAAAGCAAATGCAAACAAAAATTTTCATTTTCCCATGGCCCACTGGCCCATGGGATGTTGGTTATTGGCAGAAAGGGCTTTCAAGACAGAGCCAGATTTTGATGCAAAGGATCCCCAAATTGGAGGGTATCTGCTCCCCTTTACACAGCAATTGATGAATCCTCTGTGCTTGAATTATGGGGCAATTCTGCTCAAAATCACATCCATTCCTATAATATACCTCTATCTCCTTCCTTCCTTTGTTGTTGTCATCAAATCATAGATTTATAGCTCCTTCATTTTACAGATGAAGGACCTGAGGCACAGAGCTCTTCACTCACAGGGACTGCTTTTATTTTTTTAAACTTCTATCCAAATATGTACTTATCACAATGCCTGGAATGTAATAAACTCTTAATAAATGTTTTCTGATTTATTTCACAAGGTTAGCTAGTAAATGTCTGATTTGGGATTTGAACTCAGTTCTTTCTGCCTCCAAGTCCAGTGCCCTATCCACTATACCATAATTCCTCTCTCTTCTTCCATTCTTTTAGGAGGAACAAAAGAAGGCAGAGAGAACATTATTATTGCTTTCTTTTCTTTTTACAAATCAGTGAAAGCATGTACAGATGTCTTCCTTTTACATTTTGGATTAAAAGAACTATTTATTACGCCATAAGTTAGAATAAGTGCAGTGACATACGGAAGATGTATTAGTGAGGGAAAAAACATTGGGCAAGGTATGAGAGGCAAATGTCTGGAAATGAAGGGTGCTATAGTGAGTGGGGAGCTTGGAGCCAGAGAGCTTACTTTCAAATTCTGGTATGGCTACTTATTACCAGTATCACCTTGGAAAGGTGCTTCAGTGAACTCCTTGAGCCTCTGAGTTACTCACCTGCAAAATGAGGTCATTGGACTAGATGGCCTGTATCATCTCTTCCAGCTCTTAATCTATGATTCTGCGAAAGGGTTCTTCCAATTTTAATCATTGTGATAAATCAGAGAATGTCACATTCATATTAGGATATTGCTATAGAGGTTATCTTTTCTCCTCTATGAAATCGTCTCCAATAACTCCAGTGATCACTGATCCTGCCCCTTCTTGGTAACTCATCAAACTTATCTGTCTCCTATTGGATTTTTCCTCCTCCTCTAAAATGGTGATTTAATTAGTGTAGAGAATTCTCACTGTGGAAGCTCCCTCCAATGGTGCCGACTTGTCTTGGATTTGTTCATTCATTCATTCGTGTCTGAGACCACAACAAGGCAGTGATCCAGGAGGCATGCCTTGGAATGCTGAGAGGTAAAGATAAAATGAAAGCACTTTGCAGACCTTAGAGTACCATATAAAGTCTGTCTATTATTAAGAGACTCACCCATGATCATACAATCAGTATGCCAGAGGCAGGCCTTAAACCCAAATTTTCCTGAGTCTATGACCAGCCTTGTCAGATAGATAATGGATAATCAGGCCAGGTTTCTTCATCTCACTTGATTACATTTACTATATACTGTCTTTGTAATTCATATTTGTGATATTATGTCTAAATCCGATCCACTCAACAAGACTATAAGCTCTTTTGAGAGAAGGGAATGGGATTTGGTGATGGCATCCTTTAGATCCTTCTTGTACAGCACTGCTATGCTTATTGTAATGTACAACTTCATCTCCTGAACATTCTAAAGACATTTCAAGTTCCCCCAGAAAGCAGGACACAATAGACCCTGGGGAATATGCCTCAGCCTTTGTGATCCAGTGAGGGTACCTAGTCTTCTGGAGAAGATCTATGTGTGCTGGGTGTGGTCTGTGTCATCCAATAATGAAAGAGTGTCCCAGACTCACTGGGTGAGCCCTATATCGTGAGAAATCCCAGACTACTTGTTCCCTTGAAGCACCCCACCTGCTCTGTGACTGACCTGTCAGGAAAAACAAACTTGTTCAATGAGCATTCTCGCAACTCTGGGAACATCCTTTCTCTTGGCCATGCCTCATTGGCAATGGATCTTTCTATCATATACATAACAGATATAATTCATATTCCAGGATCCCAAGCTCTCATAAATCACTCTTTGATTCATGCTGTCATCAAGGCTTTCCCTGAAAACCTTGGAATTTGACTTGTATTGCCACACCTAGTATCTCTGCTGGGAATACAGCTCAAGGTTATGTCTTATATTCCATGCAAGCACTCAAACTAACATATATCTTGGATGAAGAATAATCTTTACGTCACCTTACACTAAATGAAAAAAAAAGAAAGAATTTCAAATCCAAATGAATGAAATGCTCATTCCTCCCCATCCAAGAGCATGGACCCCCTGATACCTATCCACAGGTCCCTTGGCAGTCTTGGGATCTTAGGTTGACTGACATTGACTTAGATGGAAGCAAATCACTGCCTTCAATATCTGAGCATTTGTTAGAATTCTACTTGGCACAAAAGGGTAGTATCATCAGTAGAGATGGAAATTAAAGGGAAGTAGACTTGGGATCAAAATAATGAAATAATTCTTAACAATTAAAGCTGTCCAAAAATGAAATAAATGGGTTGTTCCTATAGATAGGGTGTTATCACTGGAGGCATTCAAAAGGAAATGAATGGCACCTTTCAGAAACGGGGATGAGATTCATGCTTCAGGCAAAAACAGTATTAGATGATTTCTCAGGGCCCCTCTGAGTACAGTTGTAGGATTCTAAAGGGAAAAAAAGCAATATTTTTTGGATGTCTAAAATTGTAAGTTTTCTTCTACCTTGTCCTTCCCACTGGAAGCTGAACTTCCCAATCTAGTCATATTTGTCATCACTATCTCCTCCCCTACTATTTAGAATTTTTCCTTTTTCATTTCCTCTTTCCGTACTTCAGTGTCTCATCTGGGTAGTGAACTATGATTTGTATCTAAAGCTCTTCCTTTCATTACATAATTAAAGCTTATTTGACCCATCCCTTCAGGCATCTGTTTGCTAAGGTGATCATTTACCAATTTGATAAACTAATCCCCATTATACTGTTTTAGTGAAAACAATGGAGACAGAATTAGTTCCCAATGCTTGTTTTCTACCTAGATGATCTGTGTGTCTGTGTGCACATGTGTGTTCATCCTTCATTGCCAAAGAAGACCATGCCATCAGAGAAATGATGACATGACTTGCACTTGACTTTGTTTTGAGTGAGGGAGGGCTATGTAAATCACCAGCTTCACTTCTCCTCCTGAGCCATCTGAATCCAGTGACCAGATATTCATCAGGATGACTGGAGATGACCCAGGATGAGGCAACTGGGGTTAAGTGACTTGCCCAAGGTCACACAGTTAGTGAGTGTCAAGTGTCTGAGGTGAAATTTGAACTCAGGTCCTCCTGAGTCCTGCATAGGTGCTCTATCTGCTGTACCACCTAGCTGCCCCAGCCTAGATGATATGTACACACACATACACACACACACACACACACACATATCTTTTATGAGAAAACATTGGTGACAAGTGTTCAGTTTAGAGTTTTGAGCAACTAGGTTCAAAGTCTGGTTCTTCAACTTCCTTTGCAACCCCAGGCAGATCATAGCCTCTCTTGGTCTATGCATAAGTGAGAAGATTGGATCAGATGAACTCTAAGGTACCTTTCAGCCCTAAAACTATGAGTCTATGAATAATCATTGGAACTTTAGGAAATCATTGTATCAGCAAACACTTATTAAGTATTTGCTATGTTCCAAATAACAGTTAGATGCAATGTCAGTCCAATAGAAAAATACTATGGTATTGATGGACATTGAGTTCATCTACAGACCATAGGGCGTAGGTGGTCACCTAATCTAGGTATTCATCCTTACTGTGCATATGACACATACTGAATCTATAATAGGTACATTTATTCCAAGAGGAAATTCCTACTTTGTTTGTCAAACAGATGAATCATTTTTATCAATTTCTGTGTCATGGTAACAATAGCCAGTCACTTTGGGATAGGTGAAAAACAAACTCATGACCAGACATTTGTCCTTTCAACAAAGTATATTCTTAGTAACATTTCTTTTCTGATAGTAGGTTTGGTTGTATTATGTAATATATAAGTATTTAATCCAGGATTTGTGATTTCGTAGGTATTTTCCAACCCTCTACGTACCGCAAATAAGCTTTCAGTGAATTACCTGGTGTCTATTAGGGACGTCACCTTGATCATATGCCTAATAAATGTTAGAGATGGAATTTAAACCCACTGCATCCTAATTCCATGTCCAGACTGCTATTCATGGTTACCCATATGCATTGTTTTGGGATAGATAGTAGGTAGGTAAGTTCTTCCTTCTGATTTCGGTATTCCAAGAAGACTTCTATTCCATTCAACCCCATAGTACTGATACTGTTGCTTTTTATGGGACTGAGAAAGAAAGGAAAGATCATGGGGTCAGTAGTCAGAAAACTATTTTATCTGCTAAGATCCAAATCAACACTCTCCCAATTTCCTCACTCACCCATGAGGGAAATAAAATGTTCTACCAAAATTAAAGGACAATAGACATATTGGGACTCAAATGTATCCTTAGATTGGTCCTTGTCCTAATTGTTAGGTCTCCAATATAGACTGAAATGACAGAGCTCTGAAGTTAGAAGCACAGATTTGGTAACAAGAAGGAAGGTCAAGGACCAGGTGAAAGTTAAGCAGTGTTTCTGGTCTATAGACCTCTGGAAGAGGAAGTGGCATTATTCATTTGAAAAATATTCCCCTATGTGAATAAGCAGCCGTTAAGTCCCTGCTGGATGGTTAAAAAAAAAAAATAGGACCTTGGCCAGTGATGAGGAGTTGCTTACTCATGATATCTCCAGGAGGAAAATATCAGGCAGACCACATATGTTACTGTTTATGCTTTTTATAAAGATAGACTGAATGCTTGTTAAGGATTTTGAGAAATTTGAGATTTGAGAAAAAGAAACACATGCATGTGTCATCTTGTCCCCTCTTCTTCAAATACAAAATATTCTTTCAATAAAGATTGCACATCTCATCAAAATTCATGATTGTTAGTCTGTAAGATACTAGAGACTTAATTTTGTCAATTTCCAATCAAAAGCATTGATGTAGAGGGAGCTTGATGGGCACTGGATGCACCAAGAGTTCTTGAAAACTTACTCATGCTTAGGACTTCCTACAGTTGGTTTGAAACAAGACTTTTTACCCTAGCATCTATAGACTCCCTTGCCATGAAGAGATTTCAGGGGCTCTGAGAACTCAGATGGGAAGGGAAAAAAAAGATCTTTTCACCCATAGCCAGCTGAAATTTAACATTGCCTTCGATTACTTCAGAACATTATTCCAAGAAGAAATCCACAGGCTCTTTCAGACTACAAAATGGATTGATGATAAAGACAAAACAAAGAAAAAACCCGGATTCAGAATTTAGAGGGATAACTGAGACAGTATCAGAGATGATGACCTAGAAGAAAAAGAAGTCAGGCAATTCTGAGTTTTGTTTCACAGGATATAGCAGTTGGGGGATGAGAGCTAGGGGAGTAGGTAGAGAAGGTGGTGCCTTGTTACCAATTGAAAAGTGGCAGGGACACTGGCTTTGGAGGAGGAGGACCTTGGATCAAATCCTAGCTCTCCGATTTCCTTGTGTGACCTTGTTTGTAGAAGTGACTGAAACCTCTAAGCCCCAGTTTCTTCATCTGTAAAAGAAGGGGATTGACGTCTTCTCCAGCTCTGATTTTAGGATCTTGGGATGTTTTGGTTTTTTTAAATAACACTTCAAATATTTCAGTACTTCAGTGCATTTGCTCCCCCCTCCTCTGTGACAGTGTGCAAGCCCTGCAACTCCTTGGCCTGAACTGTTTAGCTCTGATGAATGACCGTGGCCCAAAACTCTCAACACCTGTTGTCTATCCTTGTGGCAATAAGCTAAGATGGGCTCCAGTTTGATAGTACCTTTAGACAGTAGCAAGCCCTGGCCCACTGAGAGGGGAGAGAGAAATAGAAGCATTACAATGCAATTGCTGTCCTACAAATGAGGGAAAACCCCCAACTAGTGGCAAAGTGGATAGAGTGTCAGGCCCTGAAGTCAAGAAGATGAGTCTTCTTGAGTTCAAATCTGGCCTCAGCACTAGCTGTGTGACCCTGGGCAAGTCACTTCACTCTATTTCCATCTGTTTCCTCATTTGTAAAATGAGCTGGAGAAGGAATTGGCAAACGGCTCCAGGATCTTTGCCAAGAAAACCCCAAGTGGGGTCATGAAGAGTTGGACATGACCAAAAAATTAAGAACAAAAGACTCCGAACCCCAATAAGTCTCCTGTTAAACAAGGTCTCTACATTGTTTAAATATCATAATAACACCAGGAGACAATGAAAGTGTATCTACTTCATACTGGAACTGTACTTAGTACATAAAGGAGACATAAATCTAACATTAATAGGGTTGCTGGTCTGGTGTTCTGTTGTCCCCAAGCTATAAATACATCATCAAGGTTTCCCAAAAACTTTTCAAAAGTTTCCCAAAAACTAAATCAGATCAGTATTGGTAGGGTGAGAGTTTAGCTGGGATTAGACAGGCAGATGTGGCTCTTCATTTCATTATTTTCTCACTTGAGACTCAAGAGAGAGAGAGAGACAGACAGACAGACAGAAGACAGAGAGCATACACATATGTGCTTTTCAGAAATTTGCTTCAGGTCAGCAGAACTCTCTGGCCTTTGTAGAAGCCATCTATCCTCTATGGCTACAATGCACTCCCTCCTTCCCTTATTCAAGGTTCATCTCAGGTGCTGCCTTCTGTGGGGAGCCCTTTCTGATCTCAATAATTACTAGAGCTCTCTCCTAAAATTTTATAGTATTTACTTATCTGTATAAATAAACACATCCCCCTACCTGCCTTTGTCCCATGGCAGGCAGAGAGTTTTTTTTTCTCTTTATTCCCAGGGCCTAGCATTATATTTTGTTTATAATGGTGCTTAATAATTGGGCAGTTGGATTGGCTGGTGGCAATTGGATCACCTCTTCTCTGGGTTTTATGTGGAATCCAAAAATGGTCTAAATTCAGATTTTTTTTTGATAAGCTGACATGCCTTTTGGAGACATGATGCATATATAATAGACTATGTGCCTTAAGCACAAGAAAATCCTTCCCATACTCTGAATTCCGTGAAGACATCTCTCCCAGTGCCTGGCACAGTGCCCTCCTTACCAAATATTTGTTGAGTTGAATTTTAAAAGTTAGAGTTTACATTTTAGAAATATGACTATAATAAATAAAAAGCATTCCCAGAAACGTTTGTAATTACAAGAACTACAAATACCCAATTTTGAGTCACCCATTCTAGACAAAGTGCTACCTTCTTCCAGGATTTCTTTGACTGATGTGAAAAAGATCTCCACCCTACCACTTCCATTCTTTCCCCCTCAGAAGGATTATATAGAGTTCTCCTGTTTCTCTCATAGCTCTTCTAATTCTGCTTTAGAGACTTTTTTCTTATGTACAGTCTGGTTCTCTTAACCTTTTATCTTTCTCTTCCAGCTCTATTAGCTCAACAAAATATTTCCCTCTCTTGTCATATGCAGTGACAGCATGTTTATTATAAGAAATACTAATTGCTGATTAATACATGAAAGAAAAGCTATAGAGGTATACTATATAGTATATATATAGTATATGTGTATATAGTATATAGGTGTTATATATTATATATAATTATATATATTACCTAGTATATATGATATGGATGTCTCATCATGGATTGAAGGAAATGCTCAATTCTTGAAATCCGTGCTAATAAAGGGCAAGCTTTGGCAGGTCCTATCAAGCTGGGAGTATTTGAATATGGACCCAGTGAGATGTGTTGTCCAAGGACCTGTCTAGATGAATTCAGAGAAAATCATGATAAGATTGACAACAGAGTGATGAATATTTCTTCCTCAACAACTTTCAAGGCCATCTACAAAGTTACACACAGAAAAAAATTGTAGATTTTTAAATTATTGAGATATATCTATATGTTCTTGGATTATGCATATGCATGTATTTGTATCTAAAGTTACATTGAATGTTCATTAAAAATTTGAAGTGTTGTACAGAAAGCTTGGTCCTGATGATATCTTTAAGAAGATGTGCATGAGAAATAATCAAGGAGTCTTTGTCCATACGGCAACAGACCTACTTCCCGACCTGTAGCTGCACTCAAAGCTAGCCGTTTCCCTGAGTGCCAGCCATTTGGGCACTAGCACAGGAAGACAGCAATTGATTGGTTCAGTCAAAAGTTATTATGAGAAGGCTTCTGGAATTATTTGATCATCAAGCATGTAAACATACAAAGCCTCTTTGTCTTATTATTTATTGCTGATAATCATTATGTAAATGTTTTCTGAGTCTACTTATGAGTAGATTCATGAGTGGGAGGGGTAGGTAGGAGGAGGTGGGGGAATCCCCGTAAGATTATATGGGATGAGTAGATTGAGCCTGCACGATGTTTTTTGGAGATGGTTGGGTTTGTTTCAGAGGTGTCTGAGCACATGGCTCATTTTTGTGGTCAAATCATGTAGAATAAAGAATCACATGGTGTTATTTAGGAAATTCAACAAGGAAATTAAGAAACATAGACTATACAAACATTTAGAAATGTTTCCTCAGTGTCCCAGTTTTCCAGAGGAGGAGAAATGTGTCAGCTGCTCACTGGGAATGAAGTTACAAGGCTGCCTTATTGACTTTCGGCCTAATTTCCATGGCTTTGCATGACTGGGCCATGTGTAATCTCAGTAGCAGCTCTTTGGCTGGATGTGGGGGGAGGAGAGGAAGGGAAGGAGAAGGAATCTGGCCAATTTTGAATCTAATTTCCAAAGTCACAGGACCTATTTCTTTACTCTC
This sequence comes from Bettongia penicillata ogilbyi, assembly GCA_023548195.1. Lineage (NCBI taxonomy): Eukaryota > Metazoa > Chordata > Mammalia > Diprotodontia > Potoroidae > Bettongia > Bettongia penicillata. Next base: position 14,171,841 of record JAJHZJ010000413.1, on the reverse strand, counting down.
AAGGTAATTTGTGTGTTCAAAGCTGTCAAAGCACAGCCTTTACTATGACCATACTTTCCCCCCAATAGCACTTTTTCTGTTTTACTTTTGTTGACACGTCTTTCAAATACATGGGTTGTAAATGGAACTTTTCTGAATAGTTCTCCTTTCCATCTTAAAGTTATAGCTGTCAGTCATGGGCCTTGATCATTTCCCTACCTGTGGTGAACGCTTGGCTGGCTTCCCAGGGGATAAAGTGAAACTTGCCCACAATAAACAGTTTACATATTAAGTAATACATGCAAAGTTTTAATCCCTGGGGGTGAGAGGCAGCTCGACAAAATGCAAGATTTGAGATTAAGAAGTCCTGAGTTCAAATGTCAGGCTTGACACTTACTAGATGAGTGAACTTGGGCAAGTCACTTAGAATCAGTTTCCTCATCAATTAAATGGAAATGATTAAATTCCAATGAAATGAGTAGGTAATACCTACCTCATAGGGTTGCTGATAGGCTCAAATGAGATTTTGATGTATATACATCTACACTTACATATCTAACTACACATGCATATATGATATAATGTATGTATGTATATATAGGTGTGTATATCTATGTATTTATCTATATGTGTATAGGTATGTGTGTGGTGGTGTTGTTGTTGAGAAAGTATCTAGATAGTTTAGTGGATAGCGCTCTGAGCCTGGAGTCAGAAGACATGAGTTTAACTTACTACCTGTGTGACCTTAGGCAAAGTCTGTTTGCTGAGGAGACAGTCAGATGGCTTTAATCCAAAGGAAATGGCCAACTACTCCAGTATCTTTGGCAAGAAAACCCCACGGACAATATAGTCTCGAAGAGTTGCACACAACTGAGTATACACACAAAAACATGTATATACATATAGCTGTATGTACATACACAAATATATGCTTTATAAACTGAATTGAATTTTTCACTCTTTACTAGTTATAATACCCCTCCCCCACACATGCACCCTTTAAAAAGAAGTAAACATAAATGAGAATATAGTTTTTGGTTCAGTTTTGACTCAACTCGTCAACTCCATGGTTTTTTAACCAAGATAAGACTATCCAGATTTTTGACCCCTCTGGTCTACACTTTTGGACATCCCTCTTATTGGAATTGATTCATTGGTTTGCCGAACATACACATAGTGGTTAACTAAGTCACTTCCTGCTTTCCCTTTCCCATCTCTCCCTCCCCCTGCCCTTGATAGTTGAAACTGATGCCTGTATGGTACTGGTACCTCTGATGACCAGCAATGCATGTGTCATACTGAAAAAGGAATGTTTTGTGTTCAGAACATTTCTCCTTTCCAGGCAGGCTACACAGAAAGGCTCTCTCAAAATGTGAATTTGCATTGTTTCAGGATCTGACTCCCCATCTCATGAAAAAGGTCATTTTAATTTTAGCTCTGTAAAAAGTAACGTGGAGATTATTCCAAGACCAGTTTTTTCCTTCTCTTTTTTATAACACCTCCTCCTTACTCTAGCTTCACTGCAGCAGAGTGAGTTGAGTAAGTCATGGGTAAATATTTTTAAATACTTTGTTATCAGGGTTTTTCTCTCTGCTCACTGCAGATCTGGGTCTTCTTTTTCTATTAACTTCATATATTGTCCCTTGTAGAGAGGCCAGTATTTTCTCAAGTTGTATGTACATAATGCCAAACTTCTGGATAAGAAAAAAATCTGTCTACCAGCTGTTGAGAAACATCTGAGGAAGATGCAGATCAAGCATCTGATCAGTGATTAAGTGTTTCAATCTTTCCCCAGATGCTTGGCATTATATAGGCAAAATTATTGTGTAACTGTTATTAATGGATTTCTTTTCACACCTGAACTTCTGTTAGTGCCAGTTCTTTGATATATATATATAATAAGTCAGAAACTGTCTGGCAGAAGGGTCCTTTGATCATTGTTTGAATGTGTTTTATTGGTATCAGTGCTGCTCTTAACAATAAAATACTGAGGGTGCCTCTAAGAATGGAACATTCATAGTCATCTCCTTGTAGAATTGGGTTTTTCATTATAATTTTAAGGGTTTAGGGTATGTGCATATCTGTGTGGGGATAAAAGGGTTGTAATTTAGAATTTAACATTTTCCCTGTCAATCTAAATAAAAATAGAATCTAGAGGAATTTAAAGAAACATAGGAAGACTTGTTTGAACCGATGCAAAGTAATGAAAGAAACAAGAGCATATATGCTCAATGACTAAAATAATATAATTGGAAACAATATTGAAAGGAAATTGGTCTTAATAATATTGATAGTTAATATTTATATAGCGCTTACCATGTGCTATGTAAGTTATTATTGTGGGATAGCTAGGTGGTAGAGTGGATAGAGCACTAGACCTGGAGTCAGGAGGACATGAGTTCAGATCTGCTCTCAGACATTTACTAGCTGTGTGACCCTGGGCAAATCACTTAACCCTGTTTGCTTCAGTTTTCTCAATTGTAAAATGAGCTGGAGAAGGAAATAGCAAATCATTCAAATATCTCTATCAGGAAAAGCCCAAATGGGATCACAGAGTTGGATACAAATAAATAAATGATCGCACAACAATATTATGCACCAGGCACTGTACTAAGTATTTTACAATTATTCAGTCATTTAATCCTCCACACAACCTGGGAAGTAGACATTATTATCCACATTTTACAGATAAGGAAACTGAGGCAAATAGAGGTTAAGTGACTTGCCCAGGGTCATACAGCTAGGAAGTGTCTGAGGCAAGGTCTGAACTCTTCTTGACTCCAGGTCAGGTGCTTCCTCCATTGTGTCACCTAGATCAAGCTTCTCTGACTCTGTAAAATGAGTGGGTTAGACTAGGTGCCTTCCAGGGTGCCTTTCAACTTGACCTTTATAATTTCACGTAAATGCAGTAATAAGTCTTGGTCCTAGAAGAACCATACCACTCTCTGCTTGCTAGAGAGGTGGCCAACTCTGTATGGAATATTGCTTAAGCTCTCAGAAACAATTACTATGTATGCTCTTTTTGTTTAACTATTTTTCTTTGTTATGAGGGATGGTTTTGTGAGGCAGGATTCTTATACTAGGAAACAGTGAATTGTAAAAAAATAAAAATAAAATAAATGGCATACAACTTTTAAAAAAAATAGATTGGTGGAATTGTATCAAAGCAATGAAGATTTTTAGAAACTCTAGCTAACTTTCAGAGTAAAGCAAATATTCCTACAGAATTATTTTGAGCAATCACATATACTCTATACTGAGTCAACAGCCATATGGTTTGGTGTTAAGACCATGAGTGGTTCAATTATAGATATTAAGTTAAAGGGCACCTAACTCTGTGAGGAGCTCTCCTTTCCCCAGAATTCTGTATAACTTACGTTGTGCCCTCACATTCTATGTGTCGTTTCTAATTCACTTTCAGTACTTAATGTGGCATCATTTTTCTTCTTTCCCCCCTCTCTCCACAGTTTGCCAAGGAACAAGTAACAAGCTGACCCAACTGGGTACTTTTGAAGACCACTTTCTGAGTCTCCAGAGAATGTTCAATAACTGTGAAGTGGTACTTGGAAATTTGGAAATTACCTACGTCCAGAAAAATTATGACCTTTCCTTCCTAAAGGTGAGTGTGACAGAAGTGATTGTCCTCTTTATCCCACCCCCAAAAATAGGTTAAATGAGATCACGTGGGCTACAAAAGGATCGTCACGGAGTTAAACTCCAATGTACTTTGGATCCAGGAATTAAGATTTCAAGGCAGATACATGGTCAATAGGAAATACTTGTGATATCATACTCTAGCTACATGTTGTGTTTTCAAAATAAACTGAACGTAGGGGCAGGTTTTGATCCTGGGAATATTTTGAGCTCTCCCTCTCTCCCTCTCTCTCCCTCTCTCTCTCTCTCTCTCTCTCTCTCTCTCTCTCTCTCTCTCTCTCTCTCTCTCTCTCTCTCTCTCTCGTTATAATTTATATAAGTACCAAGGAAAGCACGGGAGATCAGAACTTGGGTTTATCAGTTTTCATCCAGTTTTGGGCAAATAAGAAGGCACAGTTTCTATGTATTGAACTGCCTAGTCAAATGACAGAGCCAAGTGACTTACTGGAATTCTAAATTAACCAAGAGAGGTCTTCTTTAAGGTTGATTGATTTTTGTAAAGGAAAGTCTGCCATAATTAATCTGAATCCTGAATTATTGTGTCAGTTTCCAATTAGTTTTAATACAGTTATTCTTTGTATACTATTTTATGCATTCATATATTATTCTCATGCCATGCATATTCAATGTAATAACACATACAATGAGTGTCCTCCATGCCCTTGCCAACCTAATCACCAGCTTTCAGTGCATAGCCACATACTTCATACTGAGGGAGAATGCTCAGCTTCCTTCAAGGCTGAGCCTAAATGATGTCTTCTGTATGGGGATTACACTGCTCTACCCTCCTTCCCAAAATAACTTTGTATTACCCTGGATAAAGTTTTATTTATTGCATTTATATTGTCCCCCTCATCCCATTCCCCCCAATAGAATATAAGTTCCTTAAGAGTAGGAAATATCATTATTGTTTTTAGTAACTCTGAATTCTATAACTGATAAACAGAGGACATTTAATAAATGTTTGTTGAATGACTGAATGTTTGCATGGATGAATGAATGAATGAATGAATGAATGAATGAATGAAATCTTTATGCTCCTCTGATGACAGCTGATAATATAAGGAAAGTGTAAAAACACATCCTCTGTATTTCTCCAGACCATCCAGGAGGTTGCTGGCTACGTGCTCATTGCTCTCAATGCAGTTGAGAAAATTCCTTTGGAAAACTTGCAGATCATCAGAGGAAATGTGTTGTATGAAAATTTTTATGCCCTCTCCGTGCTTTCCAACTATGACGTGAATAAAACAGGAGTGAGGGAACTGCCCATGAGGAATCTTCTAGGTAAGATACTGGAAGGATGAAGAAACTGGAATTTTAAAAGTCCCTCACTGAGGAATTAACAGTGTTTGGACAGAGGGAAGAAGGGTGGGGGTGGGGGTTCTAGGCAGGAGAAACAGCATGAGCAAGGGTCTGGGCTGGATGTGGCCTGTCTATAGGAAATCCCTCTTTGTGTCACCAGAGAGAACTTAATTGAGGCTCCTAGTTAAGGCTAGGAAAATTGGTTTCACAGATTTCCTTTTGTTCTCCGGCCACTACCACCATGTTGCCATTCCTTAGAGCAAACTGTCTCTGATTGCAATGAAAATTAATATGGCTTTATCTGAGGACCAAATCCATTATAAAAATACAGAAAGTTAATAACAAGGAAACAGTAAGCCATGTCATTTTTTTTTAAGGAGGGAATGAGGCAGAGGAGGGAGAAGTCAATAAATTCACCAGATCCCAGGAACAGCAAAGCACAATCAAGCCTCTGACAAGTTCTAATCATGCAGATCAATCTTTAAGCATTTCAGTGAACCAGACAAGCCTCCAACTGTTCACAGTTTTATTCTATTTGTCATAGAAACTAGAAACCTTTGAGCCATCTCTGAATCACCCATGTCCTCTATATCTGAGGAATTACCAACTGCCTTCAGTTCTTCTTTGAAAATGTCTCCTTTGTGTTACTGGCTTTCACCTTAGATCAAGTCCCCATCACCTCAAACCTCAGTTAGTGTTAGATCCATCCTGCCTTCACATCCAATCTACACAATGCTACCAAGTTAGTCTTCCACTAATACTATTTTTACTATTATCATTCCCATTGTTCAAAAATCTTAACTGGCTCCCCATTACCTCTAGGATATGGTATGTTAGAGACAAGACTTGTGATTTCTTTTATTCCTCTTCTAATATGATTCAGCATCCCTGCAAATTATTGCTAGGAAAAAGGGTAGACATCCTTGGCCTGAAGATCAAATCCAACCCATGATAACTCTGTTATAGTTTGCTGACCTCTGGCCTAGAGCAGTGGGCGTTTAAATGACTTAGTTTAAAGATGAAACTCCTCTTTCAGGATTTCTAGTCTTATTTTTCTACCATACTCCAACATGAACCTTCTACTCTCATGAACTTCCTCACTGTGTTGACTTCCCTTCCTAAATTCTTTTTCCTTCCTTTCTCTTTTTAAAAATAATACTTTTTCATTGATAGCTTTTGTTTTTTAACTCACTGTCATTTCTGTACAAACACACACACACACACACACACACACACACACACACAATGAATCCTACCTTGTGGTTCCCTGATGCTATAGAGAAAGGAAACCTCTCCCTTTCCTTCCCACCATCAAAATCCTATCCATGTTTCAGAGATCAGGTCAAATTCAGTCCCAATTTCTTCATGAAGCCTTCACCATTTACTATAGTCCTGACTGACCTCCTCTCTCTTTCCCTCAATAGGATACTTGTCCGTTCTAGAAATGAAAGTGTTAAAAAAAAAAACCAAAACACACAAATATTTTGATTAGAATATAATTGAAGGGTTGTTTTCTTTTATTTATATAGAAATCCTTGTTGGTGGTGTTCGGTTCAACAATAACCCAACCTTGTGTAATGTGGAGACGATCCAGTGGAAGGATATTGTGGACTCCGCCTATTTCAACAATATCACCATAGACAATAACAGCCATCCTAAGAGTTGTAAGTGTTCTGTAAACTTTCTTCCAGCTGCCAATTCTAGCAATTCCCTGGTTCTGGGAAGAAGAAGAAGATTCATTCAGCACCTTTTCTATAAGCTCCTCATCCCCCCTGCTATTTTAGTTTTTGAAAGGTCAATGAATCCTCAAGGTAGGTAAAACAGGATGCATATAAGGGGTCGGAGGGAGAGAATATATTATTATATGACAAAAAGGAGATACTCATGTGACACAGTGTGTGATCCTTGACAGGTCACTTACCCTCTGTCTAGCTCAGTTTTGTCATCTGCAAAATGAAGGGAAAAGACTGACTTAATAGTCCCTAAAGCCCCTTCATCCTCTAAAGAGGTTTCTATAAACAACTCATTTTGTAAGAAACTGAAATCTTTATCTCAGGTCCGTATAGTTTCATATGAGTTATGTGATATAACTGGCTTTTAGGAAACAATCTGATGGGTAGTGAGAAGGGCAAATTGTGCAGGCTAGTAAGCTGAACTGTCACTCAAGAAATGTCTCTATAAATATCCTCTTTAACTGTTGAGTCACAGGTTAATCAGATTAGGCAACCAAGAAAGCCCTTGTCTTTCTCCCCAAATTAAGAATCTTAATTAGTCACTCTCTCTTTAATGAGTCTTGCTATGCTTTTGACTTTTCTAGACTGGGGTAGGAGCTGTCAGCCTCTGGAAAGTCTGCTCCATGGCTAATCACTGTCAGAATTTTTCTCTCTTGGGTATTCTCCAAATGGGAAGCAACGATGATGTACAATGTCTATGCTATTATTATTTCAACATAATACATATAGTTGTGTCCAAAGCATGAGACTGGTCATTGCTATTAATGTCTGGTTGATCTCAGTATTCTCTATATTTTGAATTTGGGCCACAATCTGTATATATATATATATGTCACAGGTGAAAACCAATTACATGTTAATGAGTTAGTTCAGTTTTCTAAGCATTTGTTTGAACCAAGTTATTTTTGCCTTCATAGAACTATGTTGTTGGCTCTTGGTAAATGATAATGTATGAATTTTACATTCATTTCAGAGTCTGAGTCAACATTTTCCTATATTAATACCTATAATTATAACATGGAATCTTTATTGGTATGCAAATTGATTTTTCTATATGACAAAATTAGAAATGGAACTGTAATTCGCATCTAAGTGATAACTTAGTCTTGTCATTATATATGTATACGTACAAATATAAAATATATCTGTGTGTTCACACACATGTTTTATACAGATGGGCATGCACACATACAAGGAGAGTTCTAAGTTATTAAATTATTACCCTGGCAGCTAGGTAGTACAGTAGATAGAGCACTGGCCATGGAGTCAGGAGGATCTGAGCTCAAATCCAGCCTCCGACACTTACCAGTTCTGTGACCTTGGGTAAATCAATTAACCCTGATTGCCTAAAAATAAAAACAAACTATTACCAAAAATTATATTCTAATCATTGATTTAATTTTTTTTAACCCATTTGGTGTTTCAGAATTTTCCCACTCTGTGCAACCCAGAAGAGCAAATACATACAGAATTATTCACATGAATAAAAGACATACAGAAATTTACATGAATCAAGAAACAAAATTTCTTGTTGCAACAGTATCTAAACAAAAATGTGTAACTAACAAGTGTAATTAACAAGGATTTAAGAAAGTCCTACCAACCAGTAGCAGACCTCAACAAACCATTGAGTTTCTCAAGCTGTTCAACAATCACTCAAATTGGCTTCTGAAAAAAACAGATTTTTTACCTTAACAGGCCAAAATTCAATTCACAGCCCAGACGATACAAGACTATATGTATCTTCTTATACATTCAGAGACAATCAAATTAAATGACTTCTGTGGTAACTCAAAATGGAGAGAACTCCTTATGCATGCCAACTTAGCACTGGTGACTGTCAGAGCATAGAAACATAAGCAACCCTTCAACTGTATTTATTAAGCACCTACTATGCGCAAGGCACTGTGGTACAGAGTATAAAGGCAACAGAAAATGGCCACAGTCTTCAAGAGCCAAGATTTAAAATCCTGGCTTGTTATGTGATCTTGGGAGAAACCCCTTAAGGACCATGCTCTGCAGTTACCTCATATATGTCAACAAGCTTATCATGGTACCTAGCACATAGTAGGTATTTAATAAGTGCTTATTGGCTCATGCATTATTAGATAAAGCAAAGCAACATAGGGTAGTGGAACAAAGCCTCACCGAAAAGTCAGGAGATGTAGGTTCTAGTGTCATTGCCTCAGTAGATGATCTTAAAACATCTCAGGGCCTAACGGTACAATAAGGAGATTAGACAAAAATTCTCTCCTTTCCTAGGCTAAACTTTTTAAAATTGTTACTGGCTTCATTTATTGGTGAGTTTTCATTTCTTCACTGGCAACTGGTTTTACTGTTTATTTTTACTGTGCTTTCATTTTTGGAATCTCAGAATTCACAATAAGCCAGGAATAATGAACAAAATAATTTCAATTGATCAGAGTCCTCACACTGGAATATTCCGAATTTATTTTTTTTATTATTAATTTTAGGTGAAAAGTGTGATTCTAGTTGTCCCAATGGAAGCTGTTGGGGCTCTGGACCGCAAAATTGCCAGAGTTGTAAGTATATGGATTTCCGTATTTATTATACACCCAGTTTCTTCAAATGATTGGACAATAACCTGCATATCTCCCAATGGGGATGATAATAATATGTGCACTGCCTTCCCCTAGTGGGCAAATCCCGATAAGATAATTCATATAAAGCACTTTGTAAAAAGTGAAAACATTATATTAACTGTGCATTATTATTTTAATTACTTCTTCCATTGGTTACATGATTGTATAAGATTTTTTTTTTCCTGAAGATGGTCCAAAGCCTGGAGAGTTCACCTGATCTGATTACAGGAAACACTAAGCCTGGTGACAAGCTTTACATAGCTGAAAATCAATGAAGGGAATTTGGGCCTGGCCAAGTCCATTTGAGTTGATAGTGACTGAAGTCTTGCATTGACTAAATTGAATTTGGAAGACACTTAATCCACTTAGGTAGATGGTTTTCTGATGTTCAACCACGCCTGATTGCTGTTTCTTCTGGATCTTAAAGGCTGGATCCAATATTGCCGACTCATTTCAAGAATATGAACAGGCCACCTTGCCTCTGGGCCTGGCTGATAAATACCAGATGAAAATTAAACTTTGACCTTTATATGTCCCTGAACTTGCTTCTGAAACATCATACAACCTCACACCTCTCCTCTGAACCCATCTATTACCGTACTGTCCCCCTTACTCATGAAAAATTTCTAGTGTCAGCACTGAATAAGGTCAGTGAAAAAGGTACAATAACCCCAAAGATTATTCTACTTAGTGTTTGTAGTAGAAAATGCCTGTGAAGTTCCTATATATTGTAAATACAAGGGAGGCCATGTTTGATAACTGATACCCAAATAGAAGCCATTGTCTTCAGAACAGTGAATCCAACAGGGTGTTCTGAGGAATACCCAAATAGAAGCCATTGTCTTCAGAACAGTGAATCCAACAGGGTGTTCTGAGGAAGAAAGTTTTGGCATCTTCATGAAATCATCCAGGCAAGACCAGATTAGAGGAGAAACTCTTGTGGAACTGATAAGATTATAAGAAGATAACAAGTAGTATTATTTTACCAAAAACCCTCAGAAGAGTAGGTCTGAGATTAATTTCTGAAGTTCTTAAAAAAAAGCCTTCGTGCAATGATTGATTGACACATCTACCTTCAAGTAGCACAGCATCCCCTCCCTTTATCCGCTTTCAGCTCCACAGCATCCCAAGCTCCTGACACAATTGGCAAAGTAAACTCCCTAATGTATGTGAGGGTAACCTACCCTTTATCAACTTTGAGGACTGACACCAGAACCTAAACCTCCTGGGAAAGGACTTGCCAAAGCTTGAAAAACTTCCATTTTATTAAACATCCAGTTCGCCGTTGATGAACCTAATTCACCTGAAAAAGGACAGCCAAAAAATTAAAAAAAAAAAAACAAAAAGCATAAACATTTGAATGAACATCTTGTTTACCTCTGACCTTTGCTCTTTTTCAGTGACAAAGACCATCTGTGCTCAGCAGTGCTCAGGACGGTGTCGGGGTAGCTCCCCCAGTGACTGTTGCCACAATCAGTGTGCCGCTGGTTGTACTGGACCCCGAGAGAGTGACTGCTTGGTGAGAGTGCCGTTGTGTTGCCTTCAGGGAGCCCCAATTCCTACCACATTTTATAATAACAAGCATAGCACCTTAAGACTTACAAAGCACTTTACATATGTTATCTCATTTGGTCTTCACAAAATCTTGGTGAGACAGGAATCAGTAGTAACAGATGAGAAGACAGGAAGACTGAGGTGAAATGATCTGCCCAGGGTTAGTTACGCAGCTAAATATGTGTCTGAAGCCAGATTTGAACTTCCTAACTCCAAGCCCAGTCCTGTACCTACTTACTGCCTCTGCTCATCTTATTTTGAGATTGAACACTCAGGGACAGTTGCTTAAGAAGGGATGGGATGGGGAAAGTACCTTACTTCATGGAGAATCAGAGGACTTTGTGTGGTAGTGGCATCACAGTTTGCCACAGAGAGGTCTCAAGACCACTTTCTGTTTTCATCTTGGTGAAAACTTCAGCAGGCTACTTCAAAACCTCCTGGAATCCATTTCACTTGACTAAAGGGATCCTGGACTGGCCACATACCCAGATCTAGGGTCCCTTTGCAACTGCCAGGACTCTGAATTATAGCTATGGGCTGTATAGGAAAGGATCTACAGCCTTCCCTAGGGGCTTGGGAGTGCTTCATGCCTTTGATCCAGTGGCCTCCTGGCTGTTCTATGAACAAGACCCTCCATATCTCTCTCTCTCTATATATATATATATATGTTTGCATGTTGTCTTCCCCGTTAGATGGTAAACTCCTGAGCACAGGAGCTGTCTTGTGCCTCTTTTGGTATCCCCAGTGGTTACCACAGTGCCTGGCACATAGTAGGCATTTAATAAATGCTTAGTGATTGATGTCTTTCTAAATATCATCATAGAACCATTTCAACTCATATTGGAAAGGGATATTTCAGGAAATATTTCGTTCCTTAAGGAATATGATCCACTTGTAAGGCTCTTTGTGGTTGGCATTCCTTTCAGGTATGGGGTGAACTCAATGGCCTCTGAACTCTCCATTCCTGTGATTCACTGTATTCACTCCAGGCTCCACTATATTTCTCTGAGCTAGATGCTTTCCCACAGAGAAAGGTATAACAGATTTACAAAAAAATGTCTTTAAATAGGACTTGGTTCTTAAAAAAAAATGGACTTGAGTTAATAGGATAGGTCATGAGATTCAATAATGTTTCTACATCTTGGTTGTAAAGCTATCAGGGACTTCTTCTAAGCAACGTGATGCATACATTCCTCAGAACAGGCCAGGTACGGAAAAGAAAACAAAGAGAAAGGAATGATGTGACTCATTTTTAAGACTGATCTAGTTATCTTTCACTGAAATAAAGCATCTTCCTATTATGCAACACTCAGTTCCAATTAAAGTGGTTTGACCTGCTTTCGCGTGTGTGCCCAGTCTCTTATCACCAGTATTACGTCTTACAACAGGTCTGCCGAAAGTTCCGAGATGAAGCCACATGCAAAGACACCTGCCCACCTCTGATGCTTTACAACCCCACCACGTACCAGATGGATGTCAACCCAGAAGGCAAATACAGTTTTGGGGCCACCTGTGTACGCAAGTGTCCACGTGAGTTCACCAGAGCCCCTGTTGCAAAGATGGTCCTTTAACTTCAAGGATTTTCCTACTGATGTTTCAGGATTTAGGAACCCTCAAATAGCCCTTTTCATTTAGTCCATGTACTTTTGGTGGAGCTAGATCAACACTGTTCCTCTGGTGATCATGAAGGATGTAGTTACTATCATGTAGCTGCCAAGGCATAATGTCCTGGGACCGCTCCTTGAAGGAAAGGGAATTTAAACTGGTAGCCCCAGGTCCCAGAACTTTTTCTAGGTGAGCAGCATTCTGTGCTGAAGGGCTATTTTCTTAGTTCTTTCTCATGCCTGGGTGGCTGCACCCTATTCCTTAGGAAGATCTCTTTTTGCCAGGCTTTCTTACTCTGACATCCAGCTGTCACCTGTCAAGGGCAAGCGTCCTCAGTAGTCTCATAGTCAGGAGTCTATGGTCATTTGAACTCCCTCAGTGTTTCACTGAGGGCATTAAATTAGAGAATTTGTAGATAGAGACTTATTTTCTACATTGATATCTTTCAATTCTAAAAATAATCCCCCCCTCCCCCGTCTCTCTTTTGGGGGTACTTGGGATTTCCAATCTCTGAGGAAGGAAGGGAAGGAGAGATGTTGATGGGAAAGTGGTTTCCTATTAAAAGCCTTTCAATTCCAATTAAAATAAAAATGGGGACTGAGTGCTTGATAAATAAATATGGACTAAGAGGTGAGACAGATAGCACCATGAACTCATTTTCAATCCCTGCCTACATTAGTCAGTAGCACGGAACTTGACATAAAATTATAATTAGACTCAGATGGGATGTTGGAAGAATTCAATCCACCCTTACACATTCCATAGATGAGCCCTATAAAAGCTAAGGCCATGGGAATGAGGATGATGATACTCCCCCAGCATCCATCAGTGTTTTAAAACTTATTAGGCTCCTAAGAAATAATGAACGAATAAATATATAGATAAATAACTGAGGTCAAGAGAGGCCAATTGAGTTGTCCAGTGTCACATAGTAATTTCATAGTAGACAATGGCCCTTTCTTTCTTAGAAGGTAGTATTGGTAAGGAAGATAAGTTGTATGCATGAGTTTTTTAGTCTTTTAGCTTCCAACCTGCAAATGTCAGTTAATGGAGTACAAAAGAATCTCCATGTTGAGTTAAGGCTGAATAATACTAATAAAAAAGACCAGGAAATTGACCATACCAGTCTTCCTAAAAGGTCTTAAGATGCCAAATAAGATATTTGATCCTAATGAACATGACAACTAATATTAAAAGGGCACCTCAAAGTTTGCAGAGCACTTCACATTTTTTGGTTCAAGTCCCGCAACAACCCTGTGAAAAATGTATTACAAGTATAATTATTTTCATCCTACAAATGAAGAAATTAAGGAGCAAAAGACTGAAGTAACTTGTCCAGGGTCACACAGTGAGTAAGTAGAATTTGAACCCCAAGCTCCCAGACTCCACGCCTAGCATTCTTTCTGTTATGTCAATATTTATACCAAGGGGGAGGTCACCCAAAGACCATGTTGAAATGCTAAAGGAGAAATTATATTGTCACAAATTTATAATAAAATTTAAAGAAACAGCTAATTTCAAAAAATTTAAATTTAGGAATTTTTTTATGACTGTGGGATCAAGTTTCATATGGGTATTCTAAAGCTAAAAAATAATTTAAATACTATTTAAATAATTTGATATAATATATTTAAATAATAAACATTTTAAATGGTTAAATTATTGGGAATCTCTAGAATATACTTCCCTCAACAACTATTTACCTATAATTTCCTATTTAGCTCATTTGTCTTAATTTCTTATGGTGAAACAATTGAATATGTAGTTTATATTCAATATAATTTTATGTACAAAGTAAATAACAAGGAGTAAGCATTGTGTCCATTCCACAATTTGGATGCTGTAGAACAAGAGAGGACTACTGAACTCATTCCAGAAACAACTAGCTCTGTTCCAGACCTTTTTTCCTTCCCTCTCCCTTAGATAACTATGTGGTGACAGACCACGGTTCTTGCGTTCGCTCCTGCAATGCCGAGACCTATGAAGTGGAAGAAGACGGCGTCCGAAAATGTAAAAAGTGTGAAGGTCCATGCAGTAAAGGTAAGAAAGCTACAGGAGGCCAGAAAGGACCATCTTTGTTATTCTGAACCTTTATTTCCTAAGTCAGATGGGGTCTTGTCAGGTTTCTTTGAGACAACATTTTTCTTCATTTCTCAAGGCACCATCATTTCATATACCATAATTTGTTGATGATTTTCAGTGCAATTCAACAACCATTTATTAAGTGCCTCCTCTGTGCCTTGGGAACACAAACTCAAAATTGGAGATCAATAACCTTGTTAGCATGGGAAGCCTAATGCTAAAAACCATATGTATGAACTTCATATGATTTAGGATAGAATTCATTTGGGAGCATTTAAACAAAGGTGGAGAATAGCCCAAGATAAATATTTGGAGATAAGTCTGGAAGGGTGGAGGGAGGATAGCAGCAGAAACTGAGGGATGAATGTCGTTAAAGAATTGGGGAGAGAGCCTCACCTTGTTAATCTCGAGTCTTCAAGAAAGCTTTGGGCACATGCCCCCTGGGGGAAAGGCCTAAGAACTTAGAAGTAGGACCTGATCTAGAGTGTGAGACAAGGAAAGAATTAATCTGCATTAGGACAGAATAATTCTCAATCATTTTCACTTGGAAGGAAGAACAAAACGAGAGAAGACCTTTTCCCTTAATTTTGGAGAAGCCTCAGGCAGAGTCAAGATGACAGAGAAAAGTCAGGAAGTTGCCTGCACTCTCCCCAGTTTCCCTAGGAAACAATTTTAAATCAAGCCTCTAAATGGATTTTAGAGTGACAGAACCTACAAAAAGATGGAGTGAAACAATTTTCTAGCTCAAGATAACTTATAAAGACTTCAGGAAAGGTCTGTCTCACTTGGGTAAAAAGGGGAGCACAGTCCAGCACAGTGCCTAGGCAAGCCAATGGGAGGCTCTTAGCCATAGAGCAGATCAGCAACTGAGGCCCTTTGGTTACTGGCTCAGCAGGTCAGTGGCAGGGCAGGCTACCTGTCAGGTCTCCAGCCCCAGAATCCCAGCACAACAGGGATGGCTAGGCTGAGATGCTGCTGCTCAAAGGGCAAGCTGCCAGCACCTGAGACCCCAGGGCAGAAAGCCAGTGACCAGGTCCCAAGCCCTAACACAAAAAGTTTGTGCTTCAGCAGGAGAGCTCAATTTTAAAAGCCGTGAAATAGGCTAAAAAATGAGGGAAAAAAAAACAACAGAAAAGAGCCCTGACAATAGAAAGATACTATAGTGACAGAGAAGACAGAAACACATACTCAAAAGAGGAAAGCAGTGTCAAAATGCCTACAGGCAAAACCTCAAAGGAGAATATGAATTGGTTTCAAGACCAAAAAAGCTTCTTGAAAGAGCTCAAAAAGGATTTTAGAAATCAAGTGAGAAGAAAGAGTAGGGGGGAAAAATAAGAGGTAGGCAAGAGAGAGTCAACAGTTTGGTAAAGGAAGGATAAAAATTGATTGAAGAAAAAAATTCAGTTGGCCAAATAGGGGGAAAAGTCCGCTGAAGAAAGCAACTCCTTAAAAAGTAGAATTGACTAAAAGGAAAAGGAGATACAAAAGCTAACAAGAAATTAATTCCTTAAAAACTAGAATTGGGTAGGTACAAGCTAATGGTTCTATAAGACATCAAGAATCAGTCAAACAAATTCTAAAGAATGAAAAAATTGACCCAATAAATAGAAGAAAATGTAAAACACTTCATGACCTGGAAAAAATAGATCCAAGAGAGATAAATTTAATTGGACTACCTCAAAGCCATAATCAAAAAAAGACTGAATATAGCACCTTTCAAGAAATTATCAAGGAAAACTGCCCTCATATCCCAGAACCCAGAGGGTAAAATAGTAATTGAAAGAATCCACAGATTACCCCCTGGAGGAGATACCAAAATGAAAGTACCCAAAGAGTACTGTAGCCAAATTCCAGAATTATCAGGTGAAGGAGAAAATACTGCTAGCAGCCAGAAAAAAACAATTCAAATATCAAGGAACCACAGTCCGAGTTCCACAGGATTTAGCAGTTTCCGCATTGAAGAATTGGAGGATTTAGAATATGATATTCTGGAAGGCAGAGGAACTTGGGTTACACCCAAGAATCAACTACTCATCATTTTTTACATTCTCTTTTTTTTAATCATGGTTTTCAGGTAGTCAAATCATTCTTAAATTATCTCACATAGATTATTTTTCCAGATCATGAAGTAGTTTACATTTTCTTCTATTTGTTGGGTTAATTTTTTCATTATTTAGGTTTTGTTTGACCAGTTCTTGACATCTCATAGAATCATTAGCTTGCACTTGCCCAATCCTAGTTTTTAAGAATTATTTTCTTCAGTTAGCTTTTGTATCTCCTTTTCCATTTGGCCAATTCTATTTTTTAAGGAGTTGTTTTTTTCAGTGTACTTTCCCCCCCCCACATTTGGCCAACTGAATTTTGTGAGGAATTGTTTTCTTCAATCTATTTTTATCCTTCCTTTTCCAATGTGGATTTCAGAAAAACCTGGAAAGACTTACATGAACTGATGCTGAGTGAACTGAGCAGAACCAGGAGAACATTGTACACAGAGAGAGCAACACTGTGTGATGATCAACTGTGATAGACTTAATTCTTCTCAGCAATACAATGATCCAAGACAATTTCAAAAGATTTATGATGGAAAATGCTATCCATATCCAGAGAAAAACTATGGAATCTGAATGCAGATAGAAGCATATTATTTTCACTTTTTTCTTTCTCATGGTTTTCCCCTTTTCTAATTCTTCTTTCATGACGTAACTAATGTGGAAATATGTATAATATGATTATACATGTATAATCTATATCAGATATTGCTTGCTGTCTTGGGAGGGGAAGGGAGAGAGGGAGAAAAATTTGGAGCTCGAAATCTTATGAAAAATGCATGTTGAAAAGTATCTTTACATGTAATTGGGGAAAAATAAAATACTATTAAGTGGGGATGGAAAAGAAAAAAAAATCTGAATACACCTTTCATCTTCTATTATATTACAATGTTCTTTTTCCACTCTGTGCTCCTTCTGCATCCTAGGATGCTATCTCAAAGAGATTCATGGCCATCTGGCATGTAGCAAGCTATGGGATTTAGAGATGCAGAGGATTTGGGAAACAGATATTTCCCACAGGAGGGTCCCAAGTTTTTCTTTCCCCAGATTATCTAATAGGAGGGATGTGTGTGTGTGTGTGTGTGTGTGTGTGTGTAAATTAATGAAAAATATGTGATTCTGTCAACCTCAGTAATTTTTGTGTATTCTCAATGTGAAAATTCCTTTCATCAAGACATCACAAACTACCTCTATGAGTCAGCTAGATATTACAGCAGTCAAAATATTAGATTCAAAGCCAAGAAGACCAGCCTCAAATAGTTCGTAGCTGTGTTCTTGCGCAAGTCATTTAACCCTAGCAGTCTCCTCATTTGTTATCTTCATCCCCTCAAGGAGGTTTGACTTGATTGCTTCCAAGGTGTCCTATAGTTCTAAATTGATGATTCAATGATTATAAGACATACTTGGTACTGTCTACGTCATGGAGTTCATGGACCCCTAAGCATCTGTGAATAGATTTTAGGGGATCCATGAATTTTTAAGAAATATTTTGGCAACTGTATTTCAATACAACCTTTTTTTTAATAAGATGGCATACTTATTTTATGAATTTAAAGACATTATTCTAAAACAAAGTCTATAGACTTCACCAAACACTAATGGGGTTCAGGATGCAAACCTTTACCATACTAAGATCTGGGAAGTCTTTATTTTGGGTCTGTTCCTATGTGTGTGTGTGGTGTGTGTGTGTGTGTGTGTGTGTGTGTGTGTGTGTATGTATTAATGAGCATATATAGATATACATACACATATACATATACATATATATACGTCACATTTCTTCCTCTACTCCTTCCTCCCTGCCTCTTCCCTCCTTCCTTGTCTTTTGCTTCCTTCCTTTCTTCTCTTCCCTTTTTTCCTCATTTCTCCCTCCCTGCCTTCCTTTCTTTTATTCCCCTTCCTTCCATCTCTACTGCCTAATAATGGTATTTTATGGTACCATTAATAATTGCCTATTAATAAATGCATGAAAAGTCCATTGGGCCATTACTGTAAAAGTGTATAATAATCAGCAGCTGTTACTGAGCAAAGGTGGAGACCTTAAAAAAAAGTCATAACCCTAAACTCTTCCTGGGACTGGCAGCTATCCCAGAATTAATGTCTTCATTTTACAAAGGAGGAAACTGAGACCCAGCCAGGGAGGTGAAACAAATAGTTCCACATCATACTGGTGTCTGGAATGTTAATCTAATGTTGTTTTCTCACTGTCTGTGATGGAAGAGGGAGAGGGTCACACACACACACACGGTCACACACACACACACACACACACACACATACAAATACAATTAGTTTAGTGAAAGGCTCAGCTGCTATATTCATCCCATTTTACCTGCCTGGAAAACCAGCCAGAGTTAGTGGTTGACTGATGAATTTTGCATCATTGAAACGAATAGATTGTTGAACTGAATCCCTCTTGTATGACCTAATGATAGTAGTGATCAGTAATTCAAAACTAAATGAGAGTTATTTTGCACAATGAGGGAGACATTTTGAAATTCATCTGGAAAGTTATTCCTTTTAGAAACCTGGACTGAATAATCTTCTCTGCTCTCCTCATAGTTTGCAACGGAATAGGAATTGGTGAATTTAAAGATGTTCTCTCCATCAATGCAACCAACATCAAACAATTCCAGAACTGTACCACCATCAGTGGCGATTTGCATATCTTGCCTGTTGCATTTAAAGGGTAAGAAGTTTATGAAGAGAAAATGCCCAAAGAAAGTGTGCTGCTTCTTTTGAGTCTGGATCCCTGGATGATAAGTTTCTATGTTTATTTCAGTGACTCCTTCACGAACACTCCACCTCTAGATCCCAAAGAACTGAATATTCTCAGGACCGTGAAGGAAATATCAGGTTTGTACAAACCCCTAAAGAATCAGACAGTGTTAGAGCTGGAATCAAGCTGACAGGTCATGTAACACAAAATCCTCATTTTATAGAAACAGACCTAGAGCAGTAAAGTGACCTTTCCCGAGGTCATATGGTTTAGGCAGTGAAAGGGGTATGACTAGAAATCAGAGCTTCTACCATCCTTATGGCATGGCATTCAATAGTTAAATATATATCTATATACTTGTACATGACCAGTGGTATAATCTGAGGTACAGGAAAAAGGAACCCAACCCTTCAGTTGAGATTTCATCATTTAAAATTAATTTCTACTCTTGCCCCTAGTTTAGATTGTTTCTCATAGTTCCTTATCCCAGCACTCTTTCTGCTTTGCTTAAAGGAAACAGGATTACATTCAGAACAGTTCTATAAGAAGATTCCAAAAGGGTAAATTATCAGTTTTTGCAACATCTTTGACCCCTTTCCATATTTTCCAAAGTCAGAGTAAAGATATCATCATCCATCCTCCTTAAGGGAATGAAGTTACAGTAAAGTCAAGGGGAAGAAATGGATGGTGATTTTTCAGATATTATTATGAGAGGATATACCTCAACGGGCAAAGTAAACAAGACCATCTCAGAGGCTGGTCAAGGGTCCACAGAAAAGAAATTGGACAGATTGGGCAATTTCACATGGGCCCTGTAGGAATTGGTCTAAGTCACTATTTTGACATCTAGTCTTCAAGTTCAAATTTCTGGCAGAAACAGACAAGCATGTTGCAGTATCAACTCTTAACTGGTTTATTTCTAAGGAAATTACATGACCTGTAAAGCACTTTCTATTTTGTTGATTTAAATTTTCCCCCTCTTTTGAATCAAATTGACTCATGACATCGATTTTATTAGTCTTTTCAAATAACAAGCTTTTAGTTTACATTTCATTTCTATAATTTTTTTTTTTTGGTTTCTAGTTTGTCAATTTCTCCTTCAATTTTTAAATATATCCTCTTTCGGATTTTTTTGGCTTCCTAATTTTCATGCATTTTCAGTTCATCATCTCTTTTTCTATTTTGCTAACGCATGTTTGTAGGAATAACTTTTTTCCCATGGGGACCACTTTAGCTAACTCTAAATCTATGATCCTATGAAACATTGACTTTCAGGATTTTTGCTGATTCAGGCTTGGCCTGAAAACATGACTGACCTCCATGCTTTTGAACATCTGGAAATTATACGAGGCCGAACAAAGCAACAGTAAGTAGCCAACAATCTTAACCATAGCTGTGCCACAGTATCTTAGTCAATGAAAGACAGGAGTCAACCCTATCTGTTCCAGAGGCTGGCTCTTTAGGTGATATCTGACCAGTTTATAATATAACATATTTCTGACTTTGCTAGAAATTCAACTGTAATAACGAAACAGAAATTATTAAATAATCAATATAACCAATAAGGAGGGTTATGGGAAAAGGGCTAAGTATAATTACCCTGAATATTAGAGCTGTTATACATAATTAGACTTCTAATTATATTCGATATTGCTGTGTAATAACCAAATAAATTCAAGTCTGGTAAAAGTCATCTCTTTCAGATTACAAAATAGTCATACCTCTTGGTACTCAAATACAGTTAGTCTGGATCTCCAAAATGTCCCCCTTTGACCAGAATATTTTCAATTTAATTAATGTAATAAACCTTTATTAAGTATCCACTATGTGTAAGATACTCTGATAGGCACTGTAGATGCAGAAATAAAAACAAGAAATTCCTTGCCCCTAAGGTAAGAAGCAGACATTCTATTCAGGGCATACAACATGAACCAGATAGGCCAATAGAAAATATATGCAAAGAAAATACAAAGTAATTTCTGGTGGGTGGTGAGAATACTAACTAGAGGGATTGGGAAAGTCTTTGAACGTTAGGTGGCACCTGAGCTAATCCGGAAGGTACAGGATGATTAAGGTAAAGGCACACAGTTCTTACCCAGCTTACATTTACGTAACTTCGAAGTATCAGCATATGCAGCCATAAACAAAAAGCCTCTTGGTATATTCCTTCAGAACCATAGATCATCTGTGTGGCTCCTTGCCAGGATCACTTCCCAGAGGCCTGGTGTCAGACTCTGCTTAAAGTCTTCCTATGGTGACTGGAGATGGGGCAAACTAAGGACATTCATTTAACAGGATGCACACTGTGATGAGTCACTAAATAGGCATGCCCTACCTTTTGGGGAACGAGTTTTTGTTCTCCAATAACAGATAACTCTGGAGCACATCACCTGCTGGTGCTTGAGCTATGGGCACCTAATCTCCAAGGAACACAAGACTTTTCTACTTGCCAGTAACTACTCCACACTTGGCATTCAGTAATTTCAAATGGCCCATCCAATAATTATGTATATATTTATATGCTCAATACTTAGCACAATGATTGGCACATCAGAAGTACTTAATAAATGTTTATTGAATTAATTGAATTCATGAATGAATGGGATGGGATGGGGGGAAGAAAATAGGGTTACTTTTTAAAAAGTTGCAAAGATTGTGGTTCACCTATGGATTTGCTGAATCACTTTCTCTGCTGTGATGATATTAGAATCCACAGAGGGAAGGCTAGATGCCAGGAGACAATTTTTAACCAAAATGGTGTGGCTGGTAGGATTGTACTGATACAGAGAAAATTTGCTCATGAGAAAATCAAAACATCCATCCTTTCCCAGGGTGGGAGATGGGTAGGAGCTGCTGACATTAGCAGTCAGGGTGGCCAAGCAGTGATTCTTCACTCTCAGGGTATTGTAGCTTCATTGCTCCTTGTTAGACCTCCAGGAGCGTGACATTTGAGAGAGTTCTTCAAGCCATCCATGGTGCACTTGGGAGATGGGAGAATTCCCAAGAAAGACCCCATAAGCTCCCTTATCCAACCTGTGCTATTTGGCTTAACCCCTTGGCACAGTTCCCTTTCCCCACTCACGGGAAGAATGCCTTCTACCACATACCCAACAATGCTTATCTGGTCTTTTCTTGAAGACATCCAACATGGGAGACTCTCCAGAGGCTGTAATCAAGTTGATTTGTTGATTGTAATTTGGTGGATGCCTTCCCCACAAATTTCCTATGCTTTGGGTGAGGAGGAGGGGATCGCTTACCACTTTGGGTGAGGAGGAGGGATCGCTTACCACTCTGGGTTTGGCCCTGTGATTTGCTTTCTCCTTTGCTTTCCTAAAAATGTGTTTTGGTTTTTTAGCTGAAAAAAAACAAAGTTCATATTGAGAGTTTTTTGTTACCCCTTGAGTTGATTGGGATTTACCTTAGGTCAGGGATTCTTAACGTTTTTTTGTGTTATGGACCCATTAGCCTTTGGTAGGCTAAGGAAGCCTGGGGATCCCTTTTCTGGATGCCTACAGTCATAATTGAAAAAAAATGCTAAATTTTCGAGTTTGGTGAAAAAAAAAATTCCCATTCAAGTTCAAGGACCCTCTGAAATATATCCACCAGTTTAAGAACCCTACCCTAGAATATCTCAAAAGCAATTTCCTACTTATACTTCTGAGCACATCATTTCCCTTTTCTGATACTCGGTTATCTTCTATAAAATAATGAGAGTGGTTTCTAATGTGCCTTTTAACTGTAGAGGAATATTATTATCTAGTAGTCTTCCTAATCACTGACCCACCATTCAAAGTAAAAAAAGAATAAATCTTGATAGCGAAATTACCCTCCCACCATCATGATCAGATCCTCCATTGAATAGTTTGATCCATATAAGGAGACAATTTTATTCAAAGAGACAAATAGTTTTTATAGATAATTATTCTACCAGAAATTTTCTGTAATCAATCTCTATTTTTTTTATAACCCTAAGAAATAGCAGAGTGGGCAGTCACCTAGTTAGCACCTCTTGAGAGGACTATAGACAATGACCCGTATACAAAATTACCAACTCTCCTATATGTCATTCCAAGATTATCTCTCCATTCCTTTAACATTTTCCAGGAAAGTTCTAACTCTCCTGGGATAGTTATTAATGAAAACTGATAGCTTATTAATGAACGAACTGTTTTTCAAGTGTGGACAAGAATTATACTCAGGATACGTAACCAGGCTTAGAAGAGGGCATCACAGGAAGGAAGAAGATGTGAGAGTTCCCTTAAGAGAAACTTTACCCACAGTCAGAATGTACTGGCATGCAAGTAGAGCTAACCTGTGATTCCTATTTAGATTTACAAAAGATCAGAAAATTTTCACTTTCTTAGGCAAAGAAAATAATGCCTTTCAAAGCTGTTCTAGAAAATGCCAGTTTCCCATAGTCTCCAAAAGTGTAGGGCATGCCTTCCGACAACCTAGTTTTTACCATAATGTGTGCAAACCTGAGGGTGGAGAGGAGAGCAGGGTCTCCTTGGAAACTAAGATGATTCTCAGCAATGCTATGTTGTTTTCCCCCCAACATTTCCTTTTCTTATAACTGATTTATAATTATATGTCAAAATATTGTTTTTTCTCTCTCCATTTCAGTGGTCAATTTTCTCTTGCTGTTGTTGGCGTGGACATAACTTCCTTGGGCTTACGGTCCCTCAAGGAAATCAGTGATGGTGATGTCATCATCTCAAAAAACAGACAACTCTGTTATGCAAACACAATAAACTGGAGCAAACTCTTTGGAACCAGAAGTCAGAAAACCAAAATCACAAACAACAAAGATGAAAAGGAGTGCCGTAAGTGATCAATCCCTGTTGTCTGCTTTTAGGGCAAACTCTCTCCCCATTACAGTTGTTTGTTTCAAGCAGAGGCTGAATAACTGCTAGTCAAGGATATTGCAGAAGCAATTCTTGTTTGGATATGGAGGCAACTTGATGGCTTCTGAGGCTATCCTCTTGAACTCTGAGATTCGATAATTATAAAGATGATTAATTAGCTATGACTCAAACAAAGCTATGGTTCTTACTTGGATGTCTCAATCATCTTCAGGCTTTAAGCAAGAATGAAGGAAACCAGGGAATCTTTGGTCCTAGCTTATCCATTCTTTTATGTGATCCAGATTAGAACTGGTTTAATAATTCCTACTTCAACTGAGTTTATCTAACGATGAGTTTTCAGAATGATGAAAACAGTCATCATTCAAATGAAAAATGTGAATGATTTCTACACATCAGTCTACTTTCCAATTTAAAATACTTCCATTATTGTAATTGTTTTTCTGCCTTTAGATATAAGAAGTTGCCTCTTACTATTCAGTGTCTATAATAAAATAATCCCTGTTTGCCACCATTATTACAACAGCCCTGCCCTTCTCAATATTTTGATATAATAAATAAACTAAGATTCTCGAGTGAAAAATGAGTAGTATTTAACATTATCAGTTTTGGGGATTTCCTATTTCCTAAGTTTTCATCACACATGGTGACACATAAGCATACCTATGATACAAGATAAAAATTCAACTTTATAAATGCAGGAGGTAGAAATTGGAACTGAAGACCACAATTTTGATGGAAAAGAGAGTCTTTTCAGTAGACTACAAGGTGAGATAAGTCCAAATAGCAAGTAATCATTCAGTCTCTACACTAAGCTTTCTAATCATAGGGAACTAATTGCCCTTTGATTAAAACCCTCAATGTATTCAAAGTCTGCTTGACGACAGATATAATGCCCAGATCAGTGGAGGTAATAATGCTAATACTACTAATAAAAACGATGACGATAACAACAACGAAAACAGCTAGCGCTTCAGATGAGAGAACAGAGGCTGAGGGAGCCAGTATCTAAGTCAGGATTTGAACTCTGGTCTTCTTAACCCCATATACAACACTCCACACTGTACCACATAGCTTCCCTGTAATATAGTTCCACCACATCATGCAGCTGTCATCATTCTACTACATTCTGCTGTGGTCAGGGCGTGCTTGGGGCATTATACTCAGATCTGGGTGACCTAGTTTAGGAACAGCAGAAAAAAACTATAACAAGAGAACATAATGAGAAAAGAAATTACACTACATCCTATGAAGATCAGTCTGGAAAAGACTTAACTGTCTTAAAGATTTGGAGGATTATCATTTGAAAATGGGATTAGATTTGTACTGCATGATCTCAGTAGCAAGAAAGAGTTGCAAAGGGGAATATTTGTGCTTGGCATAAGGAAAAACTGCCTAATGGCAGCGCATTGGCTCAGGGGATGGAACACTGGACCTGGAGTCAGGAAGATCTGGGTCCTTCAGACATTGATTAGGTGTGTGACCTTGGGCAAGTCACTTATCCCATTTACCTCAGTTTCCTCAACTGTAAAATATTAATAATTTTAGTACCTATTTCCATCTAATACAACTCCATTTTAAAGATTAGGAAATTGAGGCATAAGAAATTTAAGTGAATTTGCTCAAGGTCACCCAAATTATAAGCATTAAAGATATTTTGGACTACTAGAGCAACTCTTTCCAACTTTGAAATTCTGTGAAACATCATACAACATAGAAACCAGAGGATTCATATCCTAAAGCAGGTGGGGTGCTTGAGCCACTCCCCTGAAACTTACTTTGTCTTCCTCAGGAACCCTGGGCCATGTTTGTCATGAGTTGTGCTCATCTGATGGTTGCTGGGGTCCCAATTCAAGCCATTGCTTGTCCTGTCGCTATGTGAGCCGTCAAAAGAAATGTGTTGAGAAATGCAACATTTTAGAAGGGTAAGAAAGTTTACTTTGGATTTCTCTACTGTGACCAAAAAGGAAAATATTCATGCCACTGGAAATATTAATTTTTAAAGGTTCATAGTTATTTGTTTTCTACTTGTTTGCCAAATCTCCTCCAGAGTTCATGGCTTCCCTGTAAAATAATATCTCATTTATGTCATACCTTAAGGTTTCTAAAGTATTTTTCCCAAAGCAGTTCAATGAAATCTGTAGTGCAAATGCTATGCTCCTTTTCTCTGTACCTGTGCTTTCATCCCTGTGCTGGATACCTCCACTAGTGCATGCACAGTGAGATTAGAATGGTTAGGTAACCTACTTTTTTTTCTTTTATTTAGTGACCTACCACTCTGTTTATTCAGGGGATTTGTTCTGTGAAATTTGGATTCAGTCAAAGGACTGCACTTGAGGACCTAGAGGGTCACATGTGGCCTCAAAGTTGCACTGGGACTTATCTTCTGATATAGTTCTTCTATACTCTGCTGCCTTGTTTCTAACTTTATAATTTATAACCCTGTTCTCTACATGTTAACACAATCTATGCATGTTTTTGTTCCTGGTGCCCAGACAATGTACTGAATTTTGTTTCTTCTTACCGTTAAGTTGGAAGCCTATAGTCTCAAGTGTATCCTATGAAGACCAATCACACCCTTGGGATTAACCTCAAGGCTCTTTATGATAAAGCTCTTTGCAAATCCTAAACTACCATAGGAAAAGAAGGGGCCTAAAAATGACTATTCTCTTGAGGGTGGCAGGTTTACACTCATTGTAATCCAACCTAAAACAAAGCCAAGTAGTTGAGTGGGATCATATTTCCTCTTTATGGATCTTCCTCCAGTTACATGGTGTGCTTGTTGTGAGGATGAGAAGATGTACGTATGGAAAAGTACTCTGTAAAGTGTAAACTGCTAGAACAAATGTCAAGAACTATCTTTGATCTCGCATATTTCCTAATGCCTTCCTTACCTTAAGAAATCAAAATTAGGAAAGCTCATGACCCCTGTTTGCTCAAACCCTGGGCTTTCCCTGTGCCTTGAGAAACTGACTTGCTATAAAGACCCAATCACATATATTATCATCCTTATTCATTTCTGTATGCTAAGGGCTGAAGTCATGCTGACTCAGGATTCTTTGTTAAATAATTTTACTTGAGATGCAAAACAAAATGTTCTGCAAATACCGCAGGATCATGTTTCCTCACTTAGCCAGGCCTCTAAAGAAGATGTATTCTTCAGGCATTGGCTTCATCTCTCAGGATGTCCCACTTCCCCCCTAAAGGAGCGACTCTGATTTTCATTCATTACTTCTCAAGGCCTGCTTCCTTCAAATTTCTAGTTTTTGTTTCATGCTAAGCTTCTCAAATGCAATTGCCCACCTCCCAATCTGGGTCAATTTGCAAGGCTTAGGGCAGCAGGGTTAACTGTCTGTGGGCATTAACTTTCTGGGTATACGTTTGCAAAACATCTTCTTAATTTAGTCGTCACTATACAGGTGTCAATTGCATAAATTTGGGGGTAGGTTTTCTGCAAAATAAATCAGTCCATGTGGATTCCCCTATAACTCAGTGAGTTTGGTATCCAGATACGTGTCTTGAGTATTTATCTTTGTGGAGGGTGTTAGGACCTTGGTCTGACAAAGGAGAGAACATGCTTCTCTTCCTTGCTGTCCAAAGAGTCTTAGCTCCATTACATACACAAAAAGGTTCATTTTAAAGTAAGACCCTATGTAAGCTACCTCAGTAAAAAAAAACTTTATGCTACTTTTAACTTCCATTTCCAATCTATTACAACGTTTAGTATCCCTCATTATTTCCCTTTTCTGTGTTTCAGATCCCTGTCTTTGATCTCAGCACATTCCCCAATGCCTTTCTTGACTTAAGAAATCAGTTAGGAAAGCTTATGCCCTGCCCTGCTGCCGTTTGCTAACCCCAGGGCTTTCTCTATGCCTTGAAAAACTGACATCCTATAAAGTCCCAATCACATATATTATCATCCTTATTCATTTCCTCATGCTAAGGCCCAAAGAGAACTTTGGACCAGATTTATTTTTGGCATCGTTGTTCTTTGAAATTCTTTTTTTTAACATTGATTCTAAACCTCTTATTGCATTGTAAAACCATTTATTACTATTCTACCTTCAATAACAAAAAAAAAAACCCATAACCTAGCATAGAAAATCTAGAGTAGCTCTACAGTAGGAAGGAATCTGAGAGATGATCTTTGTTTCTTCTTACCATTAAGTTTGAAACCTATAGTCTTAAAGATCTCAAAGATGAGAAAAGTAATTCATGGGGAACTGAAGTGTTTTTTCTAAGGTCACACAGCCACTAACTGTCACAGTAGGAATGGAGAACATCAGGTATCATCTTCTGAATAACTATGCTTCATCGATTTGAAGGGAAGCCTCATGGTAAAGTAAACAGTGGTCCAGTTTTAAAGTCAAGAAGATATGGCATCCATCCTGACTATTACCTAACAGTCATATGACCATGAAGGAATCACTTTGCTTTTCAGGATTTCAGGTCTTTTCTAAGAGTTGAATTTGTTTTCAGTGAAAGGAGTTTCAATAATGGGAGATAGGATACTACCACTCCTCCCTCAAGAAAAAAATAGACAATTATTTTCACTCCAAGATTTTAAATACTGGAGTGAAGTATAAGGCTATGGAGTCTCTGTTTCTAAATGTCTGTATCTATACCTCATATTCCAGTGTGGATTATCTGAATTTCCTTGGTAAGTCAGAGTGATGTTGATCTCAGTTATGAAAGGATTCACAAATAGAGGCAGAAGCATTTGGAGGCAATCAAGACCAAAGCCATGCAAGTTTTTCAGATTTAATATATTTTCCCAAAGATGCCACATCATCCCCAAGTGATATCCATACAAATTGTCTTTCTTGCTGCTTCTGTTCTGTGCTTGGAAAACCCTGAGAAAAGCAAAAATGTAACTGAATTAGAAAGACATTTGACAATGAAGCCACATACCTACAGAACACACTAATACTGTGGGAACCTTGAAATCAACTCAACATAATGTTTAACAGCTTTCGGATTAATCCAAATGGAAGTCCAAGAGGCAATTTTGAAGTTGAAATGGAGAAAATAGGGACCGGAGATGTAACTAGATATAAACAAAGTACAGAGTTCAAGAAGATGGAAATAAATAATGGAGAAAATTTGCTATTTCTAGGTAGAAATATAAAAAGGTAGAAGCTCCAACCTTCTAGATTTCATCGGGTCTGGACATAACGTAATCAAGTTGACTTCTCATATCTAGAATCACACCCACACTGTGGAAGGTGGTCAGAAAACAAACCTGAGTTCTCCAAGATTCACTGGGCTGGGATTACTACCCTTGCAGAGACAGCTATGTTCAATTAGAATATTGTTAAGTGTTAACATCAAGGAAGGAATGTTTGCACAGCCACATTGGCATGTATAAATACTTCCAGCACAATTCTTATTAAGGAAACATAGAAACCAAAACTAATTAAGTAACATTTGTGGTATCCTAACTAGAGGCTTTCATATTACTATATAGCAGCATGCCATTCAGTAGCTGGTACCTCTGTAAGAAAATTCCCTCCGTTAAGTGCCTACGATAAAAGAAGAGATGAATTTGGGTGTCAAATTATGAGGGGGATTTGATTTAATGATCACCAGTTGCCTCAAATGAAAGTGCTTCCTTGCAATCTGAACCATCTGTGCCAAATTTACGTGTTTAAGTATTTATTCTGTGCTGCCTAGAGCAAAGACGTGGACTTAATCAATATTCACATTTCACTTTTCTTAACATCTGTCATTATCGTTGCATCTTTTGAATTGGACATCAACTTTTTCCTCAACTGGCATTACAACTTATTTGAAAATAATCTCTAAGTAAAACCTTAGGGGTGATAGGGGTTGGGGGGTGGGAGGAATCTGATTCACATCTGTAGCTTTTTAATAATCCTTCACTAATAGAAAGTTCATATACCTCACTTTGCTTCCTCCCCATTCTACAGTTAACATTTCCCTACCTGTAACTTTCAAAGCTTACAGTCTCATTAAGAGGTTACTTAAGACTTTTCTTGGATCATTTTTATAAGCATGCCTCTGAGAAATGTAGGAAAAAAGTTTTTATTATAATTCACTGTTATGCTTCTCTGTAGCACACAGGTGCCTAGGTCAAGAAATCTAAACCAATCATGAGTTATCTTTTTTTTTTCTGAGATTACACCTGTTTGACCTCAAACCAATGCCACTACGTTGGGCTGTATTTCTATGTTGGGTCATGTTGAGCTTTTTGTCTAGCAAGCAATTGTAAACCTGCCATGTGAACCCATCTGAAACCGTATTGAGTAAAGAAGGATTCTTCTAGGATGCCAGTGAGTAGTGCTCATCCGTTTTCTTCATGTCTTCTTCTCCCAGAGAGCCAAGGGAGTACATGGAGAATCTGAAATGTCTGCAATGCCACCCTGAGTGTCTGCCCCAGCTGATGAATCAAACCTGCACAGGACCGGTAAGGAACATGTGGGATACCCTACACTCACAAGGGGCCAACACTATCTGAATAAGGATCAAACCTTTTTCTGTATTTATTCAGAGAATATACTGATCATAATCCATAACTCCTAGCGGGGTTGTTGCAGAATAGCTTAGATTTATCCCCTGGAAGCCTTGTAGTAAAGTGTCCTAGGTAGTAAAATTTGGCTTGTATTCATCCTTTAATATACTTGTTCTGCCTTGCAGGCCTACTTCTGAGTCCATGCTTGTATAACCAGCGTACACACAGCACCAGGCTATGTGATACAGATTCCTCTGCTCTCTTCTTACTGAGGAACTCATGGGGCTTAGTCTATTAATTGTATTAGTGAGTCCCATTCTTCTCATGTTCATAAATATTCTGGGTGACTCAGTTTAGGATGCACATTGGAGAACTTCCACAGGAGAACAACCAGGATTGTTTCCATGACATTAGGTCCGTGCCTTCTGAGGATTGGTTGAAAGAACCAATATATTAAGCCTTCCATAGAGAAGTCTCACTGAATAGGGGTAAGCAGAGAAGGATGCACAATAGGCATCTTCCAGAATTATGGAGAAGGGATTGTATTTGATTCTCCCCCAAGTCCCCAGTGTGAACAACCAAAGTGAAAGGGTGGGAGTGAAAGTTTAGGGCAAATTTAGACTTAATGCAAGGGGTAAACGTTCTGTTAGCACTGCCCCAAATCGAATGACCTGGTAGGTTTTCCCTCATTGAATGTCTAACCGGGGTGGGGAACCTGTGGCCTTGAGACCACACGTGCCCCTCTAGATCCCCATGTAGGGCCTCACTTGAGGGTCACATGTGGCCTCAAGGCTGCAGGTTCTCCACCCCTGGCTCTAAGCAAAGACAAAATGAAGAATTTAGAATTAGGATGTATATTAGGATTTAAAAACTGAAGGGAGTTTAGCCATCATGTGGTCCAACTTCTTCATTTTAAAGAGAGAGAGGTCAAGTGACTTGCTCCCTAAGAGTTTTGCATGGCAGACCCTGGTCCTCTGAGTCCAAATCCTGTGAGATCATTCCATGACACCACATTGATTCAATATCTGGGTGGGAATGTCTGGCTTCCTTATTTTCTTCCTTCTTAGGAGAAAATACAAAATTGAAGAAAATATTTGCTGCCCTAAAGGATAGGAAGGCTTATACATTTACTTTGTTTTCTTCTAGGGTCCTGACAAATGTGTACAGTGTGCTCACTATATAGATGGTCCACACTGTGTCAAGACTTGTCCAGCTGGAATCATGGGAGAAAATGATACCTTGGTTTGGAAATATGCTGATGCGAATAAGGTTTGCCAACGATGCCATCCTAATTGTACTTATGGGTAAGTAAAACCTTTAACTACCTAGAAAAAAATGTAAAATTACAAACTAATTTCTCTGAAAGCAATTGACAAGAAGCTAAGGTTGCATCAGCATTGGACCATCCTTCTGCCACAATAACACAACCAAGTAGTCGAACTAGTTCCTGTGTGTTGGTCTGAGTTCATGGGCTTAACACTTGACTATCTTAGTGAGTGGGTTGATTAATGATTTAATATAATGCAAATGCAAAAATCTCACTGGAGCAGCATCTCTTCTGGCAGGATAGATGTCATAGGAAGGTATGCCTAGTACTAAGACAGGCTACAATGGTCATAAAAGTAAGTGTCCTCAAGCCATAGGAGTAGTTACTCAATTTTTTCATGTTGAATTTTGGTATTTTCCCATAAGAGGCTCATTCCATTCAGCATCCCTGTTTCTAGTTTGATTAAAGAAAACAAAGCTAAGTTCAGAGGAGTCTCATGGTTAGGTTCAAAAAATGTCACTCAGCATTTTTGAGACTTTTCCAAACCTTCCTAAGTCAGAGTGAATATGACATGATGAAAGTGAACACCACTAACCAGGGAACTAAGGCTCCTGTAGTCTGTCCAATGCTTATTAAAATTTTTCATTATCATCATCATCACATCATTAAAAGTCCTCTCCGACATCTCCTGCTTGCTCTCTTTGAAGTTCAGACTTCATTATTTTCAGGAGCTCAATCAACCTGTTATTAGCCAACATACCTTCTTGACAGTTGATCAGAAGCCCTATTTCCTTATACTAAAGGTAGCACATCTTTACTAAATATAGTTTGAAATTTCAGCACATCCATGAGTTCATGGATTTGGGTACCTACTCCCTGCCCTGGTGAGATCACAGCCCATCTTATCATCGCCATCTGTGTATAAGGGCTCCAGTAAATCCTCCATACAGAATCCAACCTAGAATACTGGAAATTCTCCTCAGGATCGTAATATTCTAGGCTACTAGTACAGCTTGAAACAGTAGAATGAGCACTGGATTTGCAGATAAACATGTAGGTTCAAATCCAAGCTGTGCCATGGCCTATCTGGGTGATATTGAACAAGTCATTGAACAACTTCATTTCTCAGGGTCTCAGTTTCCCCATCTGTAAAACAAAGGGATTGGACTAGATGACCTCAAAAGTCCCTTTCAATTCTAAATTTGTGCTCCTCTTTTAAGGATAAAATGAGGTACTTCAGCAAATGTTTTGCTAAAATGTATGTCATTCTTATAGGACAGGTAGATGGTACAGCGGATAGAGTGTGGGGTCTGGAGTTAGGCAGACTAATCTTTCTGAGTTCAGATCTGGCTTGCTGCATGACCCTGGGCAAGTCACTAAATGAGCTGGGAAGGAAATGGCAAAGTGCTCTAGTATCGTTGCCAAGAAAAATGGAGTCATAAAGAATCAGACACAACTGAAAAATGACTGAAGAACAGATTCTTAACTCTCCCTCTCTCTATGTAACCAATCCCCTTCATTTCTAATCACACTTGTGTTCAATGAGGTATTTGACAACATTTCCTACGTAAGAGTCATCGTTGGCAGTAATACTCCATGGCCCATTTACACTTACCATGTATCTAGTCATTACCCTTTGGAGTCCTGCAGTTTTGATTCTTTAGTAACAATATCCCATAAGCAGTCAGACAGAATTACCCCCAAAAAACTGATTTTTTTAAAATGTGTTTTTATATCATTAAGCAGCTTGGGAATCACTGGAAACACTGGTCAGTCAGTTTACCAAGTTCAGTTCAACCTCATCTCCTTTAATTCTGAATGACTAATTTGTACATCCTTAGCCCTTGTTTGGCTCAACATACTCTTTTACTCAAGAGAAGTAGGAAGTAGATCTTAACTAAATATGGGTTGGAGGGTTCCCCCCACTCCAATCTATCTGTGACATTTGCTTACACAATTACCATTTAAAGCTGTCATCCCAAGGGAAAAGAGTCTTTAATAGAGAACATGCTACCAGTTTATAATCCCAGTGGTTAAGAGGACATGTTAATGTGATTAAACCCTTAAACTTTTATAATAGTTTCTATTTTCTGTACTTCTCTTCTCCTGGGACCACAAATCATTTTAACCTCAGGTGACAAAAGAGCTGAGTAAGGAGTACGGAAAGAAATACTGCTCTGCAATTAATAATGCTTGGCCTTATCCTCGATGGCTTGGTCCCACAAATTTTGTGGCTACGGGTTTATAAATTCTGCCATTAATTCCAATAAGCACCCAGGAGGAATTTTCAGTAGTTGGAACTCAGATCTTCATTTGCCTTTGACATTGGGACAATGAATGAAAAGTAGAGGTCATGGGAAGGTCTTGGGAAGTTTGGGAAATTACAAAATGATAGTTTTTCATTTTGGCTAGGGCTTGAAGTAACCTATGCTATTACAACTTGTTTCCCCTCCAAAAGGCCATAAATTAGACAGAAACTGACCGTTAAATTAGGTTAAGATTAATAGTTATGGAGAAAGTTCATTTTCAAAAGCGTGATAGTAATGAAAAAATTGATCTGTGTACTTGAAGCGGGGAAGGTGAGAGGAGGTAGTAGTTGAGAAAGAAAATGGTGTAGACTGATTATTTCATCAGAGCAGAAAACTCATGCTGTAGAACCTTCCTCCACTAATTCCAATCTGTATCCCACTTATGGGTTATTCTTAGTGAGACTTGTCTGGAGGCACTGAGAACTGAAGGGACTTGCTCAAAATCAGGCTGCTAGTCTGTATTAGAAGGAGGATCTGAGCCCAGTATTTCTGAATTTCAAGGTCAACTAAACCCCCATCCACCTCTCTGAATCTATACTAAGTAGTTCTGAGCAGTTAATATGTTGATAGCAACAACTTTGCAGCTGTATGACCGTGAATCATGGAGCATCTCGAAAGGATCCAAAGTGCAGGTTAAGTCGACAGGTATTTATTAAATACCTACTATTACCGGACATTGCATTCAGAGCTGATAGTAAAGAGTACCACGCTAGGGATAAGGAGGCTGCCATATATTTCTAAGGATATCTTGCATGCAAAAAGTAGTGTAAGGCATTTCACCAAAGACGTGTATGACAGGACAAAAAAGTGAACCTACCATGTAGTGAGTGTTAGCAATGACAGTAGACAGTCAGACTTTTGCCTAATTATCTTTCAAAATGTAAAAGGTCCAGAGGAAGTAACAAGAGTTTGTTTTCATATTTACATTACATGAATTTTCTTAGCTTCACTCACCTAAATTAAAATGAAAATGAGTGGCCAAGCATCCAGATGTTCTCTACATAGTGCTACACATCTGGAAATATCTGCAAGAATGACTGCATTTTTCACTGTTCATCTGGACAATAGCCATAGTTTTACCCGTAGACATATAGACCACCGTAAGACACGTATGCCTATGGGACATTCCTGTACTCAGTAATTTAAAGCAAAACGTACTTATAACACTTTTCCAACTTGGGCCATGCCATTAATACAATTATCAGAGAAAATACATGGAACTCACTTGGCAAATTTTAAAGCACAATGTAAATATCAGTTTGGGGATTTAATATATTTTGTCACATAGGCAAAGGAAGTAATGAGAATTCATTTGTGACTAGTAGGATGTAGCAGAGTCATTGACTTGGATTAATTTTTAAGGCATGGCAGTGATGTTGGGGTTTTCTTCCTCCCCTTCCTTCTGCAGGTGTGAAGGTCCAGGTCTTGAAGGCTGTCCCACTCCTGGGTAAGTATTGTATGTATACATCCAGCAATTCATTAGTCAGCAAACATTTGTTAAGTATTTATGATGAGTCAGATACCGTGCTAAACACTAAAGGATACAAAGAAAGGCTGAACAAAGAATTCTTTACCTTCAAGGAGCTAACTTTTCAAAGGGAAAGACAGCATGTAAATAACCAGGTAATTGCAAGATATACACAGAATTATATGGAAGGTAATTTAAGATGGAAGGTACCACCAGCTAAGGGACCAGGAAAGACCTCCTACAGAAGGCAGAATCTGAGGTAAGCCTTGGAGGAAGCCAGGCAATGACAGGTGGAGGTAAGCAGGGAGATTATACCAGATTTGGGGGTCAGCAAGCTTTTCAAGGAATTAGTATCTAGGCAGATGTAGCAACACAGAAGAGCGTATGAAGGAGAGTAAAATGTAAAGGACTGGAGAAGTAGAAAGGGGACAGATTACAAAGAGGTTTAAATGCCAAACAGATAGTTTGCATTTGTTCCTGGAGGTACCAAGGATCCACTGGAACCCATTGTGCACATTGGTTAATGGCGCCATTTTGGCTTCTGAATGGATTGGAATGGTGAGAGGCCAGTAGTTATAAGGCCTGTTCCAACACTGTTGCAGTAGTAGTCCTAGGCCAGAGGTGGTCAGTTTTAGGCCCTACTAACAAGGACAGTTTCAACCACCATGTTTTCTGGCTTCATGTTTATGCTCTCCATTTCACTGATAGAAATAAGATCAACATAACATTCAAATTATTTCATTTACTTTAAAGTACTAACTACAGTTTCAAAATCAGTCTACACTGATTAACCTCCACTAATCCAGATCTGTTTTCCTGTGGTGGGTTTGAACTAGTGAGCTTTGATTAAATCTAGCCTTCTTTGAGATTTGGCCTCCTTCTGTGGGAAAATTGGAACCCTAGTGAATTGTTGGTGGAATTGTGAACTAACTCAACCATTTTAGAGAACAGTATAGAACTCTACCCAAAGGGCTACAAAACTGTGCATACCCTTTGATCCAGCAGCATCTAGGGCTGTATCCCAAAGAGATCATAAAAGAGGGAAAAGGACCCACATGTACAAAAATACTTATAGCAGCTCTTTTTGTGGTGGCAAAGAACTCCAAATTGAGGGGATGCCCATTAACTGGGGTATAGCTGAACAAGTTGTGGAATATGAATGTAATGGAATAATATTATTCTATAAGAAATGATGAACAGGTGGATTTCAGAAAAACCTGGAAACACTTACATGCTGAGTGAAGTGAGCAGAACCAGGAGAACATTATACACAGTAACGGCAACACTGTGCGATGGTCAACTGTGATAGGCTTAGCTCTTCTCAGCAATGCAATGATCCAAGACAATTCCAAAAGACTCATGATGCAAAATGCTATCCACATCCAGAGAAAGAACTATGGAGTCTGAATGCAGATCAAAGCAGACTATTTTCACTTCGGGTTTTTTTTTTGTTTTGTTTTTTCTTTCTCAAAATTTTTCCTTTTTGTTCTGATTCTTCTTCCACAGCATGATTAATATGGAAACATGTTTAACAGGATTGTACATGTATAATCTATGTCAGATTACTAGCTCTCTTGGGGAAGGGGGAGGGAAGGAGAAAAATTTGGAACTCAAAATCTTACAAAAATGAATGTTGAAAATTATCTTTACATGTAATTGGAAAAAACTAAAATACTATTAAATGCAAAAAAAAGTTGACCTCATGGGACAGATGACTTGGCAGTGCTATTGATTTGCCCTTCTCTGTGATTTTAAGGCAAGAACAAGACATTGTCATGTCTTTTTCTTCACCCATTCATCACTTCCTTCTTTACCTTAACCTGTTTCTGAGCCCTGGTACTCATCATTTTTATGTATCTCTTTTTGTTTTATTCTACCTTCTTACTCCACATCAGCTTTTTTTCTACTTCAGATGTCATAACTCCTGCTTTTGCTGTTCCTTGCCTTAACTGTATCCTACCCCATTTGCTACAGAAGGAATTAAGGCAGTTATTTCCTATGTTTCTCATTCTCTTGTGGTGGGATGTGGCATTTATAGTTGGGGTTTTTTTGTCTTTACTGAGGATTTTTAGCTCTGGGGTAGAGTGCTCACTTTTAATAGTGTGCCAAAACACAAGAAATATACTCATTCTTAAGCCCATAAAACATGCTTTCCTTTTTTTCTTCTTTCCAGCCCCAAGATCCCTTCGATCGCCACTGGGATTGTAGGTGGCTTTCTCTTACTGATGGTGCTGGTGCTGGGCATTGGTCTCTTCATTCGAAGGCGCCGTATTGTCCGTAAACGCACACTGCGCAGGCTGCTGCAAGAAAGGGAGGTAAGAGGCCAGGATTCCTTCTCTTCCGGCTGAGAGCTTGTTATACAACTGACTAGACTTGTATGATACAGTAGAAAATGCTCTAATTCTGGAGTCGTTGGACCTGGTTCAAATTCTACCTCTGATTAACCTTCAAGTGATGAGTGGAAACTAATTGAGTTAAGCTCAATTAGAGAACCCAGATGAGGCATCAGTGTAGGACTTTACTTAAGGAAATATGATATCATGAATGGAAAATACATATGTCACAAGAAATTTCCATTAGGAAGCTACTTGTGTAAGGTGCTGTACTTGGTATTATATATCAATTCATGCCAGCAACTATTTATTAACCTACTGTGTGCTCAATTTTATGCTAGATTGTATGATGTACAGAGCTCAAGAAATTTAATACAATCCTTGATGGTAAAGGGGCAGGAAATCACAATTCCACCAATTATTGCCAGACAATAATGCCAATGGCAAGAACTGAGTTTGGTTTCAAGTCCTGCCTCAGAGGATGACTTTCTTATGTGACATTGGCCAAGGCAATTAAACTCCTAGGCCTCAGGTGCCTCATCTGTAAAATGGGAGGGTTGGCCAGGATGCCCTCAGAGTTCCCGTAATCCCAGCGTACCAGAGGGCCGCTGCCTAGCTACCTTCTTCACCAAATATTTTCAGCTCTTGCTTGAAAGGAATTTTGCCTTCCATGGAAACACAGTTCCAATATTATAAGCAAAGTAATGGGATAGAAGGATTCACTTGACAAAACATTGTTCTATAGTCAGCTTTGTTGGATCATTATATATTCCACAAAGCAGGCAATGCTTACCTGTGAATTGCTTCTGTCTTCAACCACCCTTCCTATTCCTTTGGAGAAAGTACCTCTTTTCTCTTCAAATTGTCTGGTAATTAATTGAGACTAAACAGGAACCACACACAGCCTTTCATTAACATTTCACCTCTGTGAACACTTATGCTCTGAATTTCTGGTTTTCACTGTCCCTATGTATCATTCACATTTTCAACAAGTTCTTTCATTTTTTTTTCCTTAATAGCTAGTTGAGCCTCTCACCCCCAGTGGAGAAGCCCCCAACCAGGCTCTTTTACGGATCCTAAAGGAGACAGAATTTAAAAAGATCAAAGTCCTTGGTTCTGGAGCTTTTGGCACAGTGTACAAGGTAAGATACTCTAGACACAGTCATCAGGTGGATAAACAGCCTTCGACTGGCCTGACACGATAGGGGTACATAGACATGTGAGAGGTGCCAAGTACCACAACCAATGGAACAGAAAAGTCTGTTGTAGGTATACTTTTACTTATTTTTGCCACATGTTGGTTATGGCATCAAAGACTTGGGAGTTTCCAAAGTCTTCTTTAGACTGCTAATGCTTTTGTAGCTTCTATGGCAGATCAGTGGCCTTAAGGACAACCTGTGCCACGGACCCCACACATTTTGTCATGAAAAGTTACCTGTTTTTGAGTGATGAAGTGAATATAGATAAAGCATGAAAAGGGAACATTTTGAAAGCATATGGCATCTAGTCCTAAAATAGGTTTTGTTTTCTGTTTTCATTAAAATTCTTCCTTGTCATAGTCTGATTTCTTCAAGTCCCATATTTGTTTAACAGTCTACTGTTAGACGTTAGCTTCATTATCTAGGTAAATCTGCTCATGCAATGCAGCCTACCTTCCAAACAGTTCATGAGAAATCATAGTTCTTGTCAGTCCTCCTTGGCAAGCAATGACTTAGATTGATTGGAGTTCATTGTTTTTAAATATTCATGTTTATGATGAACTTGACCAAGATCAACAAGCATGAACATAGCGTTACACAAAGAACAGAATGAATGGATTGTACATGTCTCCATAGATTTCTAGCTTGAAGTTTTTTAAAGTATATGAAATTTTTATTAATTTGTATTTTATTTTTAAAATGTTTATTAAAATGCATTATTATTTATTTTATTTCTATAACTCAGATCTAATATATGTTATTTTAATAAATATTGTTATATTTAATGTTATTAATAAATTTTATTATTAAATAAAAATTAAGTATTTAAATTTAATGTGGAAGTCCCATTACATTGTCTGATTGATCTATACCCCCTTCTGAACTTCCTTCTATTATCTTATATGAGTGTATTTTCAATAAAAGTAATTACATTTGCAATCCAGAGTACCAGGGATGAGCCCTTCTAGCTAATAATCTCATCATTCTTCTTATTGCAGGGACTGTGGATTCCAGAAGGAGAGAAGGTGAAGATTCCTGTTGCCATTAAAGAGTTAAGAGAGGCTACTTCTCCAAAAGCCAATAAGGAAATTCTCGATGTGAGTTTTCCTCTTCAGTCTATAGACGGAAATCTTGATGTACCTTGCATTTCCTATCATTTGGGTATTTGGCTGCAGAAGCTCCTCTTCTTGAAGCAAGCACATTGAAATGTGTCTATCCTTATTTTGTTTAAGCTTTTCCTTCAGGACTCCTTCCTAAACATTGAAGAAGAACACCGTTTCTTCTCTCTGTTGTAGGTGGGATGATGCAGGGAAGTGAATGAAGCCCGTCACTCCCATACCATCTCCTAAAGTGTTGTCTCCCCTGGCTTGGCTCAGAGAAAAGATTGCAGAATTCCAGAACTGAAAGTTAAACATTGAGATCCACAAAACAAAATCATCTTTAAGTCAATGACTTTCTGGAGTAGTTGAGTTTAAATGCTTTTTGCAAATGCACTAAATGGTTGATGAAATGCGTTACATTTTGCCCACTATAGAAGCACTGTGATCCACTATTTCCGTGGGAAAGAAACATATATATTTGGAGTCAGTTCTTAGTTATCTATATAGTACTTATTTATTTTGTGGCATTTCCAACTGTGACAGCATCTTCCTCCAGTTTGCCATATTCCCAGGTCTCATTTTACGGCTGTCACTCTGAATATGCTCAGGAAATGCAAGCTCATTTTAACATTAGCCTAAGCAAAACATAATTAGGAAGATAAGATTGTTGGAATTGAGGGGAACAAAGAATAAAGATTATAGAGTAAAAATACCTGGAACTTATCCCAAAGCTAAATGAGGAAGGATGTTTGGGATTATCGACGCAATTACATATCAAGGGTTATTCATAGTGGAAGGAGACCTATATCAAACGAGGCAAAAACATGAGAAGCACATTGTAACCTTAAGAGGCTTCACAAATCTGATCCTTGTAGTACCCCGTATGAAGTAAACAGGGGAGACATTACTGTTATTATCATGTTTTATATGACGACATGGAAGCCATTGAGGTTGTGACTTCCCAAGGTCTCACAATTAATAACTATAATAGCTGCTATTTATGTAGCTCTTTAAGATTTACAAAGCATTTTATAGATATTATCTCACTTTATTGTCAAACAACTTTTTAGGGAGGTTCTATCATTATTTCCATTTCATAGGTGAAAAAACCAAGGCAGATAGATAGTGTCACTTATTGCACAGATAGTAAGTTTAAAGCTGGATTTGAACTCAGATCTTTCAGACCTCAGGTCTAGTGCTCAATTTGCCCTGCCACCTCACTGCATGAGATAAAATTTCTAGTTTAGCTTTCTTTGCAATACACATACAAAACAAATAAGAAAAACTCAGACTTTCCTATTTCCAAAGCTCTAAAAGCTCAGTTTGTGTTGAAGCTTGGTCACAGAAGTCAGATAATTTTTTTCCCCTCGTTTGGATCCAACACACAGCATGAAAACACAAGACGAAACTAATGGAACATAGGCCTGATTGTAATGCACATTGACATGATGTATCCCTCTATGGCCAAGTAAAACACTTTCTCTGCATTTCACACCAGAATTAAATAACTCTGTGAACCCCTCCCTGCTTTTATGGGGTTTCTTTGGTAGAATCCTTCTGGATACAAGATGTTCCACTAATCAGTTTAGCATCATTGAAATTAATTATAGATTTATCAAATAAATACATGTTCCATTCTAATGATCTACAAGCAGACCACACCACCTACCTCCTAACAAGAGACAGTGAGAAGCACTTACTAGAGAGTGTCAGCTGAGGTAGGGGGAGAGCAAAAGGGGCAAATGTGGTATTTTTCACATACTGGTTCTGGTGCCCCTCTCCTAACTCTCCTGCTTCAAAACCTCTCGGAGAGATAGTTTAATGGAAGAAACGTGAACCCTGACTCTAATCACCCTTAGCAATTCATAGAGGGAGAAGCAAAGACAAACAGTTCTGAGTTGTCCTGAGAATAATCCAGGTTTTTGCAGAGAGAGAGAGAGAGACAGTGAGAGGGAGAGTGACAGACAGAGACAGAGAGTGTGTGTGTGTTCCAGGAGATTCTGCATTGAAACTCCCTTTCATATAAAAAGCTGGAAAGAGTCCTGGATCCAAAAATGATTTCAAGAAGTAGATGTTACTGACTTACTAAAACTTTGCTTCATTTGATGTAGATATCCTTCCACTATTATTTCAATATTTTGTGCCTCAATTTCTCCCTCTTTAAAATGATTAAAGTGACCTAGATCATCTCCAAAGTACTTTGGACTGGACCTCTGACTTCATCAGTGTAGAAAATGTCTAATGAAGGACTGTCCTTGACCAATACTAATCAGTCAGTTAGTCGATATACATTAAGGGCTTGCTTTGTGGCAGGTAGTAGCAAAAAACACCAGGGTTGGAGTCAGGAGGACATGAGTTCAAATTCAGCCTCAGATACTTATAAGCTGTGTGACCTTGGGCAAGTCATTTAACTCCTATTTGCCTTAGTTCCTCATCTGTAAAATGGGGGCACACTGGAGAAGGAAATGGCAAACTACTCCACTATCTTTCCAAGAAAATCCCATGGAAAAAAATCCACAGGATCACATAAAGTCAGACACAACTGAACACATGTATCTAAGAATGTGGCAGGTGCTATGTGAGCAGTAGGGATACAAAGAAAAGTAAAAACTAAGTTTTCTTTTCCTCAAGGAGCTCCTACTCTAATGAGAGAGACCACATGCAAATAACTGTTCATACGAGATAGAGAGAGAGTAAATGGAAGTCAATGTCAAAGAGAAGACAATGGCAGTGTCTATGTATGGGAAGGGGCAGGGGAAAGGGGTCAGTGCTGGGAAATACCTCCTGCAGAAGGTGGGATTTGGGCTGAATCTTGGAGGAAGTCAGCATGGAGATAAGGAGTGAGAACATATAGCCAGTGAAAAAGGCACAGAGCTGGTGTTGGAACATCATGTGCAAACATTGCTTGTAGAGTGTGTAGATGCAATTAAATTATAAGGTGACTAGAAAGACAGGAAGGGGCAGGTTTGTGAGGGGCTTTAGGCACCAAATATTTTCTGTTTGGTCCTCAAAAAAAGAGTGAGCCATTGGGGGTTTATTGAGATAGGGCAATGGTAAGAACCGGAAATCACTTTGGTTGAAGTGTGGAGGCTGGATTGTAATGGGGAGAGACTTGCAGCAGAGGCCAGGCAGGAGAAGATGGGGGCTTGTACCAAAGTAGCGACTGTGCGAGTGGAGAAAAGTGAATGATACAAGATATGTTATGAAGAAATAAGAACTGTTCTCCAATTTAAAACCTTTCAAAGCTGCCAGCAGCACTGGGAGGTAGAAGGA
Source organism: Bettongia penicillata ogilbyi (assembly GCA_023548195.1). NCBI lineage: Eukaryota > Metazoa > Chordata > Mammalia > Diprotodontia > Potoroidae > Bettongia > Bettongia penicillata. Next base: position 14,128,279 of record JAJHZJ010000413.1, on the reverse strand, counting down.
ATTCCTTTTGGACACATAGTCAGTATATATCAGAGGAACAACTTGAACGCAGATCTCCTGGACCCTCAAGGTCACCCTCTCCCCACTACCTAACACCATCTTTCAAAGCCTAGCTAAAGATAAGCAATTCTACCTACCAAGAATCACCATTACTCTCTCTAATTTTGCCTTTTCGTCTGTCTTTGTTTTATTCACTTTCTCTTTTGCATGCTTCCCATCTTTATTCCCTTCTCATTCCTTAATTATCTTTGTGAGGGCATTAGTTGGGCTAGGTGCCAGATTATCTCGTTTAGCTCCTCTGAGGCAATTGTACTTATGGAAAGTGGACCACTGGAATGGGATTTGGAGGACTGGCCAAAGAGAGCTACGGCTGTAGCGCATTTTCTGTATAACCCATTCTGATGGGCAGACCTGACGATGCTGTAAGGGTTGAGCCCTCTTTGTCCCATCCTCCCAATATACTTTAAAGGAGACTTTTTAAAAAAATTATCTTACTAACTTTCCAATGTGATGTGAATCATCCACTTTCTTTTTTAATATTAAATGTTTTATTAGAAACAATACTTACCAGCAATATAAGAAAGCAAATTGCTTGGTAATTATTTATATTTAAGTTAACTCATTCCAAAGCATAGACTATTACAATACTTTTCAGTTCCTATTCCCTTGGAGTCCCCATCAGTATTTTTAGTGCATACTTTATCATTCGCCTTTCCTTATGTGATTATCATTCTTCCAATTTTGTTTTTTTCTCACTTTACATGATTTCTTTAAAGTCCTTCCCACTTTAATCTCCAAGCCTATGATCCTATGATCTCTTGTAGATTTCTCTGAATTCCTATCATCTTTCTCTTAATAACCATATCAATCTGAACTTTACCAGACTGATGAGGGCCAATGAGTAAAGAGAAAACATGAACAGCGTCTGCTAAAGTCCTCATGTCCACAGGCCAGCATTGGCCGTGAGTGTAGGAGAAAATTATTCTCATGGTATAATTGTAGATGAAATGAAATATATTCTTTTGAATTATCAAAGGCGTGTGATTTAAGTGGTTCAGATAAGTGAACGTGTTCTTTTTTCCCCCTGTTGGAAGGCATCTGGCAACTAACATACACAGATTCCAGACCATGTTTACTTTTGATGATTTGGTTAGCGAGAGAACTCCTTTCCAACTCTTTATACATTAAAAATGTTTCAAAGAATACAGAGACAAAGAAGAAGACTGAAAAATCGTTGTGGGGATGGGACATAAATAACAGGCATCTCAAGGTCACCAAAACATCACCAAAAACCTGAATTTGCTGCTCAAAAACCATCCATTTTCATCTCTTAGTTTGGTTTTTGAGGACCAGTCCCACTGGGGCTGGGCTAATTTAGGAGATTGTTGAGGAATACCAAGCATATTTGGGGTGGGTCATGGTGTACCTTAATGATTTCCAAGATAAACAACTGAAAACAAAACTCACTTTAATTTCTGCACATTCTGAAAGGGACACCCGCATGAACAATGATCCTATTATGCTTTTTCGGGGTGGGGGGAAGCCATGACCTAGTTTCATTTGGGATATCAGATTTAACAGGCACTCTGAGAATTGGGAAGAGGGCCATGTTCTGTGTGGCCCATCCACCCACTCCCTACATTCAGTCCCCCAAATTCCCGATCTCCAGGTCAGTTCCTTGCAGACTGCACAACAGATGAGCGGCTTGAACTGCTCAGGTTTGCAATTTTTTTCTTTCCACTAAAATAAAGACACCATGGATCAGAATCTCGACCAGATCTAAAGGAAATCAGAAGGAAAGAGAATTTCTTTAGTGTTGTGATTGTACAGCTTCCCAGATGTAGGGGAGAGACCTGATTAGTACTTGTTTGTAATTCAGCTGTGTGCTGATTTTTGCCTCAAACTTTCTAGCATCAATTCAGCAATGGTGACGGAAAGAGAATTCAAAATAGTATTGTTAATACCTCAGGAAAAATAAAATAAAAGAAGCTTCCAGCTTTCTTGCAACTAGAACACTGAAAAGACTATGTTGGGCCAAGTGGCACCATTATGTCTTTTCACATTGGCTTGATGGGAAGAAAATTGAGGTATGACTGATGAGATATAAGCTCTTTGAGAATAAGGAATGTTTCAGTCTTTGTATTTGATCCCCCAGTACCTAGCACAATACCTAACATGTAGCAGGTGCTTAATAAATAGTTGTTGACTGATGAGGAATTATATGGTGCAACAAGGAGAGCTGTGATGGAAAGAGTTGGTAATATGGGTTAGAAATTCTGGGTGTAGTCCTGTTTTGACTAACTATGGGATAGTCATGTCACTTCTCCACTGAAATCATGGATTCAGAGCTGGAATGGATCTAAGAGATCATCTAAAATCAACATTCTCATGAAATATAAGGATAAGGAAATTGAAGCCCAGAGAAGTTGTGATTACCAAAGGCCACACAGCTAGTCGTTGGCAAAGCTGTGATTTGAACCTCTTGTCTTCTGACTCCAATGTATTCTTTCCTTTGTACCATAGTGTTTCCTCATCAGTAAAATGAGAAACAGCTAGATGACCCAGTGGATAGAGGATAGGACCTGGAGTCAGGAAGTCCTGAGTTCAAATCCAGCCTCAGACACCTACTAGCTCTCCCTGTTGGCCTCAGTTTCCTCACCCATAAAATGAGCTGGAAGAAGGAAATGGCAAAACCACTAGAGTATCTTTGTCAAGAAAACTTTAAATGAAGCCACAGTCATACACAACTGAAATGACTGAGCAGCTACAACATGTGTGTGTTCATCCTTCGTTGCGCAAAGAAGACCATGCCATCAGAGAAATAGCGACATGACTCACACTTAACTTTGTTTTGAGTGAGGGAGGGCCTTGCAGGTCACCAGCCTCACTTCTCCTCCAGGAGTCATCTGAATCCAGTGACCAGATATTCATCAGGATGACTGGAGGTGACCCAGGTTGGGGTTAAATGACTTGCCCAAGATCACACAGCTAGTGAGTGTCAAGTGTCTGAGGTGAGATTTGAACTCAGGTCCTCCTGACTCCTGGATAGGTGCTCTATCCACTGTACCACCTAGCTGTAACTACAAGAACAAAAATGAGGGATGATCTACCCAGATACCTGAGGATCTTCCTACCTCCAGCATTCCATGAAGAAATGTTTGAAGAATGAGAGCACATGGTTTAAAATGCTCTTATCAAAACCAACTTCTAAACGGGAGGAGCCAAGATGGCGAAGTAGAAAGATTCAAGTATGCTAGCTCCGAACCCACAGCCCATAAATTTTCTGTAAAAAGAACTCCCCACAAATTCTGGAGCAGTGCAAGCCATGCAGCAACGCAGTGGAGGAGATTTCTGTTTCAGAGAGCCCTGAAAAACTAACCCCCAAGGTCTGTCATGCACTGGACAGCAGAGCCCAGCCCTGCCCTGCCCTGGCCACATGGCCCGAGAGGAGCAGATCTGAGCAGGCTTTAGGGACGGACTCTCCAGCGGCTGCGAAGGTCCCTCCACCCACAGGCACTACAGGTCAGTGAGAAAGACTTCTGGGCTGGCTGAGAGGGGAGCGGGGTATCTCCATAACTCAGGCCCCCTTGGGGAGGAAGCGGCAGAGGCAGTGGTGCTCCCGGAGCAGACAGGAGCTCCGCTCCATTACTCAAGGTCTCCGTATAAACCCCCTGAGGGAACTGAGACTGGGAGGCGGCCCTGTCCCCACCTGAGCACCAGAACTTAAGCTCACATTGAATAGCAGCTGCGCCCACCACTGAAAGCCCTGAGGCTGGGGAGCAGCATTTGAATCTCAGACCCCAAGCACTAGCTGGGCAGATCTAGGCGGGGGGTGGGTGGGAGGGGAGGGGGCAGAGGAATCTCAGAAGTCAAGTAACTGACTGGGAAAATGTCCAGAAAAGGAAAGAAAAATAAGACCATAGAAGGCTACTTTCTTGGGGAACAGATGTTTCCACCTTTCATTTCTGATGAGGAGGATCAATGCTTACCATCAGGGAAAGATATAGAAGTCAAGGCCTCTGTACCCCAGGGCTCAGGCCATGGAAGAGCTCACAAAGGATTTTGAAAATCAAATTAGACAGGTGGAGGAAAAACTGGGAAGAGAAATGAGAGAGATGCAAGAAAAGCATGAAAAATACCTTGGTAAAGGAGACCCAAAAAAATGCTGAAGAAAATAACACCTTGAAAAACAGGCTCACTCAATTCGCAAAAGAGGTTCAAAAAGCCAATGAGGAGAAGAATGCTTTCAAAAGCAAAATTAGCCAAATAGAAAAAGAGGTTCAAAAGATCACTGAAGAAAATAGTTCTCTCAAAATTAGAATGGAACAGATGGAGGCTGACTTTCTGAGAAACCAAGAAATCATAAAACAAAACCAAAAGAATGAAAAAATGGAAGAGAATGTGAAATATCTCATGGGAAAAACAACTGACCTGGAAAATAGATCCAGGAGAGACAATTTAAAAATTATGGGACTACCTGAAAACCATGATCAAAAAAAGAGCCTAGACATCATCTTTCATGAAATTATCAAGGAAAACTGCCCTGAGATTCTAGAACCAGAGGGCAAAATGAGTTTTGAAGGAATCCACCGATCACCGCCTGAAAGACACCCAAAAAGAGAAACTTCTAGGAACATTGTGGCCAAATTCCAGAATTCCCAGGTCAAGGATAAAATATTGCAAGTAGCTAGAAAGAAACAATTTAAGTATTGTGGAAATACAATCAGGATAACACAAGATCTAGCAGCTTCTACATTAAGGGATGGAGGGCATGGAATAGGATAGTCCAGAAGTCAAAGGAACTAGGACTCAAACCAAGAATCACCTACCCAGCAAAACTGAGTATAATACTTAAGGGGAAAATATGGTCTTTCAATGAAACAGAGGACTTTTAAGCATTCTTGATGAAAAGACCAGAGCTGACAAGAAAATTTGACTTTCAAACACAAGAATGAGAAGAAGCATGAAAAAGTAAACAGCAAAGAGAAGTCATAAGGGACTTACCAAAGGTGAGCTGTTTACATTCCTACATGGAAAGACAATATTTGTAACTCTTGAAACTTTTCAGTATCTGGGTAGTTGGTGGGACCACACACACATATACGCACACACATGTACACATGTGCGTGCGCACACATACACACATGCACGCACATACAGAGACAGAGAGCACAGAGTGAATTGAATAGGTTGGGAACATATCTTAAAAGAAATTAAGGTAAATGGTAAGAGAGAAATGTAGTGGGAGGAGAGAGGGTGAAATGGAATGGGGTAAATTATCTCTCATTCAAGAGACAAACAGGAGACTATTTAGTGGAGGGGAAAAGAGGAGAGCTGAGAGAAAAAAAAACATGAAGTTTACCCTCATCACATTCGACTAAAGGAAGGAATAAAATGCACTCTCATTTTGGTATGAAAACCTATCTTACAATACAGGAAAGTGGGAGAGAAGGAGATAAGCAGGGTGGGGGGGATGATGGAAGGGAGGACAATGGGAGGAGGGAGCAATTTGAAGTCAACACTCTTGGGGAGGGACAGGATCAAAAGACAGAATAGAAACAATGGGGGGCAGGATAGGATGAAGGGAATATAGTTAGTCTTACACAACATGACTATTACTGAAGTCATTTGCAAAACTACACAGATATGGCCTATATTGAATTGCCTGCCTTCCCAAAGGGAATGGGTGGGGAGGGAGGGATGGGGAGAATTTGGAACTCAAAGTTTTAGGAACAACTGTTGAGTATTGTTCTTGCTACTAGGAAATAAGAAATACAGTTAATGGGAAATAGAAAGTCATCTGGCCCTACAGGACAAAAGAGAAGATGGGGACAAGAGAAGCGAGGGATGACAGAAGAGAGGGCAGATTGGAGATAGGGAAAATTAGAATGCTCGGTGTATTGGGGTGAGGGGAGGGGATAAATGGGGAGAAAATTTGGAACCCAAAATTTTGTGAAAATGAATGTAAAAAGTTAAATAAATAAATTTATATTTAAAAAAAAATCAAAACCAACTTCTAAGGATATATCCCCCCTACCTAGGAAAATAGTCATCCCAATTGACTTCAGTGGGTACTGATTTCATTCATTTACCACTCAGTAAACATCTTTAGTGCTCAGAAACTGTGTCTTTTCTCAAGGATTTCATAGCCTAGCGTGACAGTCAAGACAAGGAAGTCGACTAAATCCTTTCTTCGATGTGTGACCTTAACCTCCCTTGGTCTCAGTTTCCTTATCCGTAAAATGAGAAAGTTGGACGAGATGTCTGCTTGGGGTCCCTTGTAGCTTTAAGTCTAAAGTAATTTATAGGAACATAAGGCAAACCTTAGAAATCATCTAGCCCTAACCTATATTATAGCCAAGAAAAGTGTGGGCCATGGAGAGAAAATGACTTACTCAGGGTCACACATATGTTGCATATCAGAGCCAGGACTTGTTCTTACACCTACAGTAGTTACACAGTTCACCTTATCTCAGTTCAAATCAAAAACTATATTAGGGATTTATGGGATCAGAAGTAGAAGATATGCAAACTGTAGCTATGACATGAGCCTTGACATTAGAAAGGAGACTACATAACACCTACTATGTGCCAAGTGTATATTAGAAAAGGAAAAATTATTTCAATAACACCTTCCATATGCTAAGTTCTTTACAAATATCTTATTTAATCCTTACAACAACCTTGTGTGGTTTTGTTGTCATGTTCAGCCATTTAGTTGTGTGTAACTCTGTATGATCCCATGGACCATAGCAAGCCAGGCTTTTCTGTTCTCCACTATTTCCCAAAGTCTGTCCAAGTTCATTTTCATTGTTTCCATGATCATCCTATCTATCCATTTTCCTTTTGCCTTCAATCTTTTCCAACATCAGGGTCTTTTCCAGTGAGGTAGGTGCTATTATTTGTCCCAATTTATGGTAGAAGAAGCTACCTTTGGACTTGCCCAAAATCACATAGATGGTAAGTATCTGATGTGATATTGGCTGGATTTGAATTCAGATTTTTCTGACTCCAAGCCCATTCACTGGCCCAGGCATGATCAAAATGGTGCAAAATGGGATGGAAGAGTTATAGAGCGAAAGGTCACTCTCAGTTTGGAGGTCAGGCAAGGCTTTTTGGAGGAGATGGAATTAGGGCTGAATATAGATAACATCAAAAGACCAGAATTTTCAATTCCACTGAAAGGAAATTACTGGGTGCCATTTAGCTGTTAGTAGGGCATTGATATTCACAACATACCAGGGAGGGAGGGACATCGTAGCTGTTTCAGAGCTGAAAATCAAACAACAAAACCCAAAAGGACAGAATTTGAGTTGAGCCCAAATCACTGGGGGAGCCAAGAACAAAACTTGACCATGCAGGGTCTGCTCAAAACACTAGCAGACCAGCTGGCCTCTCCTCTGTCTCTGGGCAGTGGCTGTGGTGCGACAGAATCAGTCTTCTATCTACCATTCGAACTTTGAAGCAAAAGTCCTAGAATTTAAGAATGAAAATTTAGGGCTCTCTTTTTCTTATTAGAGCAGGGTTTTTTCTTTCTAAGGGGCAGGTTTCTCTGTCCAAGAATGGTAGGAAAGTTAAATAAATTACACATTTCATCTATTGGTATCAAATTCAGGACCCTGATTTGGCAATTCTTGGTGAATGGGTGTAGGTGTAACACTGTGTATAACTGCCTGGTTTTCTCATCAAAGGGATGTGGGAAAGTTCACACACCTTCCTCCCCCACCCCCCACTTCCTCCTTCCCCTTCCCCAGTTCCTCCTCCCTCCACAGCCCCAGGAAAACAGATAATTGCTTCTGGCTCTCTAATGAAATCCTTGATAAGTGTGAATTTGGGTTCCTTTAAATCATTTTTTGCCTTTTTCAAATAGGGGATCACTCTCCCATCAAGGAGCCTACATTTTGTAGGGAAAAGAAACATGTAAATAAATAAATATAAAATATATGCCAAATAAAGTTTACTTGTTTGATACAGTTAAGACCCTTAAAATACTTACCCCATCGCTTCAGTTTGGCTGACTGCATTTGAGTTAGTGCCTTCAAACCAGCCTGATGGGATGAATACACTGTCAACCTCAGGTCCCAAAGCACCAAAATTTTCCTTGGGTTGCCCTGTTACCCTTTTAATCTGTAGTAAATAAGACTTTGAGAGTGCTCATCAACAGCATAAGACAAGAGGAAATATGAAAAATCCATCAACATGTCATTGCTACATCATCCTGACAGGTCTTAAATTTAGAAATATCCAAATGGTTAATTGAAGCAATGTGGTGGGTAATGAATAGAGTTCTAAAATTTCAGTCAGGAAGGCTTGAGTTTGAATTCTTGAATTCCTTCCTTCTTTCTCTTCTCTCTTCCTTCCTTTCCTCCTTCCTCCTTCCCTTTCTTTCTTTTTTCCTCTCTTATTATTCTTTGTAAAGGTACCTTATGACCTCCCTTTTTGTTCCTTGCATTCAGAATGGTACTGATGTTTTCTCTCTTTCTTTGAGCAGGAAGCCTATGTGATGGCCAGTGTGGACAATCCCCATGTGTGCCGTCTCCTGGGAATCTGTCTGACTTCCACAGTCCAACTTATAACACAACTCATGCCATTCGGTTGCCTTCTGGACTACATACGGGAACACAAGGACAACATTGGCTCCCAGTACCTTCTCAACTGGTGTGTGCAGATTGCCAAGGTAAATAAAAGGGCTGTAGAGTTTGGCAGAAAATATTCATAGAAGCAAGCAACCATATTGAAAAGGACCAGTGGGAATAGTCAAGGGCACTGAGGCCAGGTTTCATTAGAATTATTCGAAGAAACTGTCAATGTTTAGCCTGGAAAGGAAAAGGCTTAATTGGGGGCTTACTGTCTTAAAGTATTGGAATGACTATCATTTGGAAGAAGGAATACAAATATAGCCTCAATGGGTCCAACTAGGAGCAATGGGTGGGAGGTGTAGGCAGGTTCAAAGTTGTTCAGAAGTAGAATGGGATGCCTTGGGACCATAGGACCATTGATCAGAAGCTGAAGGCAACTCTAGGGTCAACTAGGCCAAGTTCTTGGTTTGTAGATAAAGGAACTAAGGCCCAGAGAAGATAAAGGCCTTGCCCAAGGTTACATAGGCAATAAGTACAGAGCCAGGATTTAAAGTCAGGTCCTGTCTAGCTCTTTTCCCACAGCATCACACATTGCTGGTAGTGAGTTTCCCCTTCATCAGATGTCTCAAGCAAGTACTTGGATGACCATTTTGAAGTGTTGGAAAAGAGGATTCTCGGTCAATATTTAGTGAGACTGGATGATCTCTAGGGGATCTAGCAAACACAATGGATAAAGTGCCTAGACTGGAGTCTGAGGTCTCAGACATTTACTAATTGTGCAAGGCACTTAGCCCTGTTGGCCTCAGTTTCCTCATCTGTAAAATTAGCTGGAAAAGGAAATGAGAAACTTAGTATTTCTACTAAGCAAACTCCCAATGGAGTCATGAAGAGTTGGACATTACTGAAAAACGGCTAACTAAAAAGGATGATCTCTGAAATTCTTCACTCATAGTTCTGTGAATGCCTCTGTCATGCCTTCTTAAGTTGGTAAAAATGATTCACGCTAAAAGGGAAACAAAGTTCAACAAGTTCCCAGTTTTTCATAAGACAACACAGAGAATACAAAATCTACTGACATTTTAGAAACCCACTTCATTTTATGAATTAATTTTTATTTCATTACCCATAAAATTTCACCAAAGATATTAACAAAGAAAAGATTTGACTGGTGTGACTTTCTTCTCTTCTCCAATCCACTCCCTTGGTCCCAGGAGAGATACTGATGAGCCAAAACATAGCCAAAAGTGGCAGAAGGGAGAAGGGAAAAAGAGTCCTGAAGATCTGCCCTAAACTGATTGTGTTTTCTGTTGGTGTATGTGTGTACATATGGAACTTCTTCAGCATTTTGTATTTAAGCAACTTTTTGAAAGAGCTTTTCACTTTTACTATCCTTCAGACCAATTTTACTCTCAGTGTACCTTATTCTAATACCAAATGAAGTTTGCTTGGCATGTTCTCAGTTGACCTACATGTTATCAAGAAACTGCCAAAAACTGAGCAGTACCCTGGTTTGAGAGCACACTAGGTTGTAAGGGACCTGAAAACAAATCTCTTGTCACTGCCGAGGTGAATTTTCTGAGTCTGTCATGTGTAATGACTTAAGACCTGGATCTGAAGTCAGAGAATAAAGATTCAGATCCCAGTTCTGCTACCCATTTTCACCTTAGACAGCAATAATAATTGTTCACATTTTTATAATGCTTTCAGGTTTGTAAAGTATTTGCATACTATATTTCACTTGATCTTTAATATAACCCTTTCTGGTAGGCACTGTCTCCAATTTACAGATGAGGGAACTGAGGCTGAGTAAGTTAAGTAAGTAACCTTGTGTCATACAGCTTAGTAGTGTCTAAGGTAAGATTCAAATGCAGGGATTTCAAACAGCCCCACAATTATGGTATGCCATCCCACTTCCCTCACTTAACAGTGAGAGAATTGGACTAGATCAGGGACCCTTAATTTCTTTGTACCTTGCACCCTTCTGGAAGTCTGGTAAAGCCTATGGACCCCTTCTCAGAATAATGTTTTTAAATGCATAAAATAAAATGCAAAGATTTTCAAAAGATACTAGTTATATTGAAATGTAACTATTAAACTGGGTTTTTTTTCTTTAAGTTAACAACTTCCTAGTTAAAAAGCTGGGGACTGAGATGATCTCTAAGCTTTCTTCTAGCTTTAGATTCTTTGATTATATTTAGGATATAAGGTGGGGAAAAACTGATGAGATTTCAAGACACACTGTGAAAGATTCTTTTCCATAATCAATCCAAAAATACAGATTTTCTAAAGTTATTTATTTCTATTATTTTTCAAGTATTGTAATTTTCTATAACGTGAGAAGTAACAGGTCCTAAATTATAGGACCTGCCTCTCCCCTTCTAGTGAGGCTGAATGTGGCACTTGGGACAGCACTGATAGCATCTTTTTGTCTCCAACTCCAACTTCAGAATGAAAAACACACTACATAAGTATTTAGAAAGGGTCAGTTACTGATGTTATTTCTTTTATATAACAAGACAGACTTGGCCTTGATAGTCTCTTCCTGTTTCAGAAGATGTCACAAATAATCTTTCATTAATCTGAGGGTTTTAGGTATTAAGTCTGCTTGGCAAGATAACATGAAAAAATGACTCAGTTCTAAAGAAGACAATTAACCTTCACCTACTAGAAGAATTCCCAGCTTCCTACCCATTGAGTTATCAAATTACCATTAATATGCACAAAATTATACATATAAAGTATTTGTAGTTTTGTGCCCCATACTAACTAAGCACTCAGCATATCTGTGACTGCTAATTCACTAAGCCAACTTCTCCTTCATGATCTATGTGGTCCGATTCACCAGATTTCATTTCTGAGCCCCCAGATAGATGACCAGAATGATTAGTCTCTTTATTCCCCCATAAATCAGCTGTCAGCTATTAGACCAAGGCTATTGAATAAGAAGAACCAGGCATTGAGATGTCCTTTACTAATGAAAGTGGTTATATGCTCCATCAAATACCCAAGGGGTTTTCCTGGTAAGCACCAAGTTTTCTGCAGTTCTCATAAATAGCTATCGTTTTCTCCTAGTTCCACCTTTTTAGAGATTTCAGGGTTCCTCCTCCTTCAGCGCTGTTAGCCAAGGAGTGTAGTCTGTATAGTTTTGTCCAATTAAACTCTTGATTCATTGGGAAAACAATATCTTCTACATTTCTATAAATCCTGATCATATCAACATGGCAGAATAGAACTGATCATGGTTTAAGGGCATATTTTTAATTTGTAGCCATAGAATCAAAAGAGAAAAATATTAGAACAACCATGTTGGCTGCACATTAATGGCTCTTCCAGACTGAGGCTAGTTTTAACCAATCTACAGTCATCCCCCAAATCTGAGAGTTCCATGTTAATTTAAAATGAGTAGACTCAGCCACAGTTTATTTCTCTATTAATCTCCAAGGTTCCTATAATATTTAAATCTTATGTCTCTGAGCCACATTTTCTGGAAACACGCTTACGCTTCTCCTTGGTCTAGCTAGGCCTAACCTCGGTAAAAAAAAAAATCTCATTGTCTTAATCCAATAACTCCTCCCTTTCATGCCAAATTCCTTGATACAACTTTTCTTAATCCTTCTGGATGAAGTTTGCTCTAGGAAGGAACATTGCAATCTTCATTTCAAAATCAGCAAGCATTTTTTACTTATTTTCTGCCAGACACTGCTAAACCCTGGGAATATAAAGAAGGGCAAAAAACAGTCCCTGCCCTTAAGGTGCTTATAGTCTAACAGTGAGACTATCAGCAAAGGACTAGCTATAAAAATTGGAGGTCCAGAGTGACCTCATCCATAGGACAATAGGTCCCTGCCCAAGCACTACTTAATGGTTATTTTTTGGGCCCTCCTGGCTCAGAGTGAATATAAATAGTAACAGTTTTTCTTTTGGCCAGCAAGATGGGTGGGTCAGAAGAGGGGGTCCTTCCCCTCCCAGTTTTATTTTCATTATTATTAGTAGTAAAGGGGCCTATTTGCTGAATGGGCATAGCCTGAAAAGACCTTAGCTTCAAAGGGCTCACCCTTTGTTGCACCCTGGGCCATCTCCAGTCATCCTGATGAATATCTGGCCACTGGATTCAGATGGCTCAGGAAGAGAAAGTGAGGCTGGTGATCTTGCACAGCCCTCCCTCACTCAAATCCGAATCAACTGCAAGTCATGTCATCATTTCCCTAATGTCATGGTCCTCTTTGAGAATGACAAAATATGCAACAAATTGGAGGTGAGATAAAATCTTCTCAGATAGACCCTCACTCTCATCATTGTGTAGTCAAATTCAGCATTCTCTTTTGGACTCCAGGAAAGGAGAGTCCACTATGAAGGATCAATAGAATGGAGTGCAGTTGATTTGATATCCTAAAATGGATGCACCAAAAAGAGAGTCTATGTCCTGGCCCCATTGCCAAATCAAGTAAAAAGCATTTATTATACTCCAGTTACTGTGCTAAGCCCTGGGAATGCAAGTAAAAGTAAAAATAAAAATAGTCTCTACCGTTAGGAGTGTACATTCTAATAGGAAAAGATAACAGGTTAAAAAAGGGAGCTGAAAATAGGGGTAGGTGAGAAAAGAAAGTAACCCCTGGAGGCACGATGGTAAAGTTCACAGAAAATTATCAAGGACTGGAATGAAGCATGGCCAGCCTGAGACCCTCCCCAAAGTGAAGGGCCCCAAAGGAACTCACCAATGGGAGTAAGGCAGTATGGCAGAAGAGATGTTGCATGGTGAAAAAATCCAGGCTGAGAAGCAGCTGAGTTATGTTGGGAGTCATGAATCTCCAAATTAGATGACCTCTCAGAAGCCATAAAATCCAAATTCTACCTCCACATGGATTAATCTCCACAAGGTCACCAGCAAGTGCTGAGCTACTAATACCTTTTGTGAGGCAGCACTAGCTACCTCCTGGGCCATCAGTCTTCTCTGGAACATTAGTAACTGATAGAAAGGCATCAAGTCTCTTGGGGGTCAAGCAGAAGAAAGCTTATTATCTCTTCCCAGTAACAGTCTTTGGAATAATGAAAAAAAAGTGCGACATTCTGCCCTCCTGAAGTCTTGCCTTCAGCAGATTGAACATTTCCATTTATTTCCACTGATACTCATATGGCCCATTCTGTAGTTAGTACTGTTACCATTTTGGTTGCCCTTTTCTCCAGCACCATCTTCCTACATCATACAGCCCAAAGAACACAATACAACAGTTTTGATTTATCTGTGCTAGAGGGCAATAGGACTATCCTCTGCTTGACTTTGGCCCCTGTCCCTGATTTAATGCACCCTAAGATTTCATTAGCTTTTTAGAGTGTTTTCTCATACCATTGACTAATAGCGAGCTTGCAGTCCACCAACACTTGCAAATATTGTTCAAAGAAACTTTTATCCACCTATAGTGTATTTTAATTTTTTTTAAACTTGTGTTTAACTTAAAATTCATCCCCGTTAAGTTTCATCTTACTCAGTTTGGCCCATTATTCTAGTTGGTAGAGATCTCTCCGAGTCTTGACCTTGTTATCTAACATGTTATCTCCTGGCTTTGTACCATTTGCAAATTTGATGATGATATCACCTGTAATTTTCTCCAAGTCATTGATAAAGATGCTGTTCCAGTTAAAGATGGTTGAGGCAGGTTGCTGAGTACAGGCTTTAATCACACAAATCTCTCCTTTCTTTCATTAGCTGTATTTCAGTCTCAGGTAATTCTGCCTCTTCGCCTGTTAACTGTGACCAAAATGTGTTTGCCTTCAGTACATGAAAAATAATATTTAATAGCTTGTAACAAGGTATAGCAGTGTGCAAACAAGCAAGGAGGGAAAAGAAAGTAACAATCCCCCTCCAACTACTACAAAGACATTTGCCCTGGGGTTAGTAGTTATTTATTTGAGCACCAAATTAATTTTTAAAAATCCAAAGTAGGATTACCCAGAAGCACTTAGTGGCAGGCGGAAAAGCTAAATTACTAGCAATTTTCAAAGTGAGATTTATTGGTTCATAAATTGCATAATTTAAGCTGTGAAACCATTGGCTAACCTGGGATGTTTTCTAAATATAGCTTTTGTGTGTGAATCTGTCCTCTATGCTACAAGTTTATTGACCTGAACAAAATGTCAAGGAAATAAGCACAGCAAGGGTGATATAGTTGAAAAAGGACTGGATTTGGAGTGAGATCTTCATTTAATTCCTGACACACCACTTCTTACCCTGTGTCACCTTTGAAAATCACTTCACCCTTCTCAGTCTTAATTTATTCCTTCGTAAAATGAAAGATTGTACTTAATGACCTTTGAGACCCCTCGAGATCCAAGTCCTATGATCCTACTGTTACGTAAAGGAAATGGGAAAGTAATTAGTAGTGGGTTAAAGGATGACCTTGGGTGGAAAGGAAATGTCACTCAAACCTGCTGCATTGGGTGTGACTAGAAAGTCATGAGCCTGGTCTCCCATAAGCCACCTACAAGAATCAGTATCGTTTCATTATAGTTATAGCTCACGTTGTTGTAGGTTTCAATTAAGGTATTTATTTGTAATGAAATTTGCAAAGCCCTGGATCAATTTCTGTTGTCATTCCTTAACTATAACTTAGAAATTGAGGTAGGGAGGTGTACTTCTTTCAATCCTTTGGATTGTTAAGGATATTACCACCACAGTAATATAATCACTAAGAAATTTCTAGCAAAAAATGTCATATCTCCATTATAGAAATGAGCAGGCTGGCTGTCAGCCTGGGGCAGCTAGGTGGAGCAGTGGATAGCGCACTGGGCCTGGACTCAAGAATACCAATGTTCAAATCTGGCCTCAGACATTTACTGTGACCCTAGGTGTGTCACTTAACTCTGTGTGCCTCAGGTTCCTCATCTGTAAAAAGAGCTAGAGAAGGAAATGGCAAACCACTCCAATATCTTTGCTAAGAAAACCCCAGAGGGGGTCACAAAGAACAGAGTTAATTGAAATGACTGAACAACAGAACCTCTACATGTAATGAAGTAGATTGAAAGAAAGCAGACTTGGCTAAGTCTGATGAGATATGCCTCATTCTTCATTTCTAGTTTATTACCTTCCTGCCAAGAGCAGGGAAACACTTCACCATGAGTCTTCTAAGGTCAGAAAGAGGTAATGTGGATAGAGAGCACAACGGATTTGGCATCAAAAAGCCTGGGTTCAAATCCTTCCTGTTTGTAATACTTAATAGCTGTGTGATATTGGGCAACCCAATTAAGCTGTCTGAGCCTCTGTTTCCTCATCTATAAACTGAAGGAGTTGGAGTACTGGGGTCCCTCCCGGCTGTAAATCTAGGATTCTGAGAGTGATCACTGGCCTGATTCTTCATCCCTGTTTGTGACTTTCAAAATCACAGAAAACACCTCTGTGAGAATCCACAGGATCTTTCAGCATAATTGAATCCTCTGAAATATTTAAAACTCTGCATCTCTTTTCAAATCTCTTACTGGTCATCTTGCAGTCATTAATAGCAACAATATAGCAAAGCTCTTCAAGGAGAACGCAGGAAACACACTTCCCAAGAGACTCTGGGAAGACCTATTCTTACTGTTTCCTGTGCCTTGTTTGTTTGAATACTGTGACTTCATAGGAGAAGTTATGGCCCTTATCTTTGGGGGGCTAGCTAAACTCTCACGCTCTGGGGCCCCGAGGTAGAATTTCAGCCTGTCTCCTGGACAGCGCACAGACGCAAGGGTGAATAAACGAGAACGGGTTTGGGGTTTTTTTAAATTATCGTTGTTTTTTTCCAACTTTGGATGGATCCAAGCCTGCAACCCTAGAACTCCGACTTAACAGCCTCATCCTTTATCATTTGGATTCTTGGTTGCTTATGCTGGGAGACATAACATGTTTCTTTTCCATCCCTCTTTGAAGACTAGATCTCGATGATGAGTAACTTTTTATCAGTAGGTCTTGAGTTCCAGTCAAGAAAGTTTCCCAGTGAAGGCAGCTCTTGGAGACTTTCAAAACCTTGAGTTTGGACCGGAAGCGGAGGCTGGGGGAGGGGCTGGGTTAGATTTGTACAATGAAACAAATTTACCAAGTGGCCCAAGGCCAAGTTGCTGGGATGTTTCTTTTGGCAACACAAACAGGCCTCCGCACAGCGGGGGAAGTTCCGCTCCGAGGGCCCTGGCAGGGGAATTGGGAGGAAAAGATCAGATGGTGGTCCTTGGAGCTCAGAGGATGCAAAGTGCTGAGCCAAAGGATTCCCCGACGGCGTGTGTTCCCACTATCTTCTCCTCAGTGGGTTGGTGCTTGCATCTCCAACAATCAAAATAGAAGTTGGAGGGGGGGCTTTTATTATTAACTTGGTAGTTAAGGCTTGGTAGGAAAGTTAATTGTAGATCTCAGTGGAAATGACAAATACTTTCCTTCTTTTCTTCTGTTCAACGGAAGGAAGGAAGGAAGGAAAGAAAAGGGAGGGAGGAAGGGAGGGAGGGAAAGGGAAGGAAGGATAGAAAGAGTGAGGGAGGATTCAAGTACCTATTGAAGGTAGTGGGGTGTTTTGGGGGTTTTTGCCTGTAACCAGAAGTGAATGACCTTCTAGTGAGGAGGATGTATATGTGAAAGATAAATGAAGGAGCGGAGGAAGGAAAAAAGAGGGGAGGAGCAAAAGAGGAACAAACAGACTGGAAAGGAAAGTTGATTTAGTCTTTAAAAAAAGATGTCATGACTTAACAGCATTAATAAACCAGGCACAATTAACACTTTTTACCTTAGTACAGCTTTTGCACTACAGATAATTAATAGGTTTAGTCTTCTACAAGAGACAGTAGGGCAAAGACAAACAGTGCATTCAATATTAGAGGGATGGCAGCCCAAGAAACAGGGTAACCTTACAAAGCTCAAAGGAGGGGTTGTATTTTCATTGTTATTTTTTAAGGCATTAATTTGTTTTCAGCTCCCTCTCCATGCCCCAAAATCAGGGTGTAGATTGACTATGCAGACACATAAGTGATGGGGAAGGGAGCATTTGATTTTCATAAGCAAAGAGTGCCAACGCCTATTCTTCCTTATTCTTTGAAAAGAACACTTGTGATTAGATGTCTTTAAAAACTACCCTGCAAAAGCAGCTCATGATGTCACCTGGGAAATGAAACTAACATCTCCCTTTTACAGATGAGGAAACTGAGACTCAGAGATGTAAAGAGGTTTGATACAAATCATGAAGCTAGTAAATGGAAGAGCTTGGTCTCAAACTTGGGGCTTTTGATGTCAAGTCCTGTGCTCTTTCCATTGCCCTCCACTACAGTTGCTATCAGCAATTCCAGCAAATTACATCCTATGTCTGATACAGTAGAAAGATCCTGTGATCCCTTCACATGCCATTGGGGAGATTATGGATTTGTGTGTTGCTTCTTTGGATCAACAATGGGAGACTGCTTTTATGAAGGGCAATTTCTGATTCAATTCCTATTCCATGCCTATGCTTTTCAGGGCATGAGCTACCTAGAAGAGCGCCGCTTGGTACATCGTGACTTAGCAGCCAGAAATGTCCTTGTGAAGACACCTCAACATGTCAAGATCACAGATTTTGGGCTGGCAAAATTGCTTGGTGCTGAGGAGAAAGAATACCATGCAGAAGGAGGCAAGGTGAGATACTACCAGGTTTTACCCAACACTCAAGGAAATACTCATTTAATGGACAGAAATGCACATTGAGATTCCTCATCTATATGTTAGCATGATTGTCTCCAGAAACGTTTATCATTATCGTATATGTGTGTGTGTGCAATATATATATATATAATATGTGTGTGTTGTATGATTGGAGTCTAGCAAGCACAAGCTATGATCCAAAGTATTTCAATGCTTTAGTCATTTAAAAGGTTCATGATTTTATCCAGATGGGCACTGTGCCCCACAATGCAGATGACTGCCATCTCTCCGTGCTTTAGTAAATGGCATGAGCTACTATGACCATTTTCCTGGTCATGGACTGGTCCTCAGCTGATGATACATCATCATTAATCCTATACTCAGAGCCCTCCTAGCTTGTATGAACTTTGCCAGAGCTTGTGGTCTTCTGGTACGATCTTTGAGAAGTCAGAGTAACCTCCCTACCATGGTAAGGCAATAGAAAAACACCTGAATAAAGTGGCTGAGCCACGGCCAATAGAAGGAAGTCACCAAGTACTCCTTCAAGACAAGATAACAGCGATAATTATAGCTCACATGGCAATTTATAACATGGGAAGGAACTGAGGAGTACAAGTGAAGTTACTCAAACAAGGTCACGTAGCTAGTACATAGCAGAGCCATAAAATTCTATTCAAGGGAGTATTATGGATATGGATTCAAATCCTACCTTTATGATCTTGGGTGAGTCATTTAATTTCCCTCTAGGCTTCATTTTCTTCATCTGTAAAATGAAGAACTTGGACTAGCCAGCCCCTGAGGTTCCTCTCAACTCTAGATACATAATCCAATGAGCTACAAACATTTATTAAGCACCTACTATGTGTAAGGCCCATATAAAGATGAAATAAGACAGTCCCTCAAGGATCTGGCCTTCTAAGCAGGAAAGTATAAAACATATATGAAAATAATTGTGATGTGAAGTAGAAGGGGATGAGTGCATAAGTGCTTTGGGAGGTTTGAGGAAAGAAAGATTAACTTTCAGCTGAAGAGAGAACAGACAATTTTAGGGGAGGTGGAACATGAGCTGGATCTTTAACAATGGGAAGAATTTTAGCGTGTGAAGTTGGAGGTTGGGAGTGGAGGAAGGGGGATAATAATGGAGGGAATGTCAATTTCAGGCATGTATGGCCATCTGAACAAACTCCATATTCCTCCTCTAAGACTTTTCCTCATCCATGACTCAAGTCCTTTTCTCTCCATCACTGACAATTTGTCTCCTCCCCTCAGTTGGACCCAGGTGTTATCATGACATAGTTTGGTTAAGCCAATGATCACAGAGACCAAAGACCATCTATAATACCTTTCAAGCTCAACTACTTGATAGTAGAATTCAATTCCATTCCATAGATAATCCGTTAAAAGCATTAGGTTTTGTTTATCTGAAACCATAAGCCATCTTCAAAAGAAATTTTAGTCAACAATGGTTTTAGTTCATTTTGTTTATGTGACTATCATACATTGCTCATACCCAATGATCTGTGAGGCAGAAATGAGTTGATATTGCCTTTTGCCCAGACTTGTCATTTATAATCATTATAATACCACCAGGTACCTTCCTGACCCACCCCCAAGGAAAAGGGCAAAACCTGGGGCAGTGACTCCTCATACCAATGTAAGGAAATGCTTGAATACCTGGATGAAATTTAAAAAAAGAGATCTTATGGCTATTGACTCTAGGGTATGTCTTTTAGCCAGGTTGAGCAAAGTTTTGATTATAGAGGTCATGTATATACTGTAAGTTGGGTGGAGGCCCAGGCCCCAGAACTATGTGACTTAGGTACAAGAGGCCATTTCTATATCAAGGGTTGGGCCAGCCAGGAAAATGTGTCTAGTGGAACCTATTTTTCAGATGAGGGGAATAAGGCAAGGTGATAAAGAAGCTGCTTGAAGGAGTCTGTGCCTAAGGACCAGGACTCATTTCTCAAAGGAAAGATTTGGCTGGCAATCAGGAGGGCAGGGGACAGTTTCTCAGTCATAGCCCAGTGATCTAGGTGAGGCATCTTGAAATTGACCATACTGGAAGATTGCAGGAGGAAAGTACTTACCTTGACTCACACTGCCCCACCCACCATCCTCCCCATGATTCAATGAAGCCAGGCATCCATATCTGGAGTAATAATAATGACAGATAACATTTGTATAGCCCTGTAAAGTGCTTTACCTATCTTATCTTATTTGATATTCACTACCATTCTGTGAATTAGGTTAATAATAATTAACCTCATTCTACATATCAGAAACTGAGTCTGAGAGAAATTAAGTGACTAACCCAGAGTCATTTAGCTGGTAAGTATCTGGGGCCATATTTGAACTCAGGTCTTCCAGATTCCAAACCCAGAATGTTAGCTGCCCAAGTTTGGAATGAGCTCTCCTTACATTCATACTCTACACATGCAAATCCTTCCCCTGCTTCAAGACCCAACTCAGGTGTCCCCCTTTTCCATAAAGACTTCCTGCCCATTCCCCACCCTTCCCTACAAAAAATCCACCTCATTTTTCTCCTAGTACTTAAATTGAGACTTTTACTTTTCTCTTTCTGCTGTCTAGCATAATTCTTTGTGTTCATGTCAGAGTCTCCCCATTAGTTTGTAAATTCCTTCAGAGCAGAGATTATTTAGTATTTCTATCCATATCACCTCACATTATACCATCTATAGTATAGGTATCTAATAAATGTATATACAATTGATTTTAATAGAAAAAAAAGACCTGTCAAGGAAAAAATCATACAGAATGCACCAAGAAATACCAAGTTTCTAAAGCTTCCTGTTACCACTCCAACCAAAATAGCATCAGCATGCTGCTGGGGAATGAGTTCTGGAATTGAGGTCCAAGGACCTGAGTTCAATTTCCACTTCTCCACTTACTACCTATGTGATCTTGAGCAAGTTACTTAACTTCCAGGTCTCAGTTTCCTTATTTGCAAAATAAGGGGGTGGGCTAGATGATCTCTCAGTTCCTTCCAGCTGTAAATCCTTTATCTCCTGATCCTGCAACTTAAAACATTGTCCTCAGTTATACAGGCCCCATAGAACTGGTCTGTGACTAAGCAGGAAGAAAGGCTGTTTTTGTCTTCTCCACCCTCCAGGTGGTAGGACACCTGTATTCAGCTTTTCTTTCTTTCTTTCTTTCTTTTTTTTTGAAGAGGAAGGTCTAATTGTCTTACTCTTTTCTCTCTAATTATCCCAAGGTGCCTATTAAATGGATGGCTTTGGAATCGATTTTACACCGTATTTATACCCACCAAAGTGATGTCTGGAGCTATGGTGAGTCAAAACCATAGGTACTAATGGATTTAGGACTTCTATGTTTGCTAATTTGTGTTACAAGCTCTGTCATCCAATTATTATCATTCAAGACAGCGACTAATAATACTGTAATGGCTGCTGCCTATCTGATATACTAAGTAAACACAGGAAAAAAAATTGAAAATGATTGCTGCCCAAAATGCCATTGGAGACATTTAAAAATATCTTAAAGGCAACTCTGTGTGTGTGTGTGTGTGTGTGTGTGTGTGTGTGTGTGTGTGTTTGCTTGGGTGCACATGCACAGTAATGAATTTAGGAAGCGTTTAAAAATAGATTCTTGAAAACATTACATTCCAATGTTTAAATTTAGTAAAATGTGGAAGGTGAAAGATAAAAATGTGCAAGATGGCCCTTACCAGGAACCAGAGGGAGACTTCAATTTCAGTTACCTGATCTCCAATGAATTTCCCAGAAGAGCAATGAGTTTCTGTGCACCAATCATCTGATGGCCATTGTTGTTGAGTGAACCTTTGACTCATGCCTTTTTTCATTTAGGGATCATCAGTGAAAACTACTTTATGCTTAGTAAGAGACGGACATTTCTGATCACTTCTTTTGTCCACGCAAAATTTTCCAGTTATTTCTGGGGATGGAATCAAGAAAGTGATGTATTAGAAAGACCTCTTTACTTGGTAGTCATTAGAAGTAGGTCCAAACTCCAGCTCTGCAAAAAGCCTAAGTGCAAATCCTGACTCAGACTCTTAGTAGCTGTGTGACTCTGGGCAAGTTACATAACCTCTCTTTGCCATTCAAAACATTGAGTGGGGGAAAGGGGAGACTGGTATTTGACTTGATGGTCTTAAAGTTAAGTCTTGCTAGATCTATGATTCTATCACTTTACTTTGTGCCTCTGTTTCCTCCTCTGTAAAAATGAAAGTGTCAACTAAAGTCCCATCTTGCTCTAAATGTATGGTCCTATGATTTGAGAAAGGGGTGATACTTTTTTTACAAGGCATCTAGTCTAAGACATACCTGAGTAAGAATCCTATACCACCCCTGCCAAGAATTCATTTACTGGTAATTCAATTGTATGCATGAGGGAAAAAAAGCATTAATATATGATTATGCGACCATTAATAGTTAAGATTTACATAGTGCTTTAAAGCACTTTATATATATATATATATATGCATGTATGTGTGTGTATATATACTTATATGTCTGTATATACATATGTGTGTATACATAATGTGTTGATATATAATCTTGTTTAATTCTCACAACAAATCTGTAAGACAGATGCTGTTATTACCCCCATTTTACAGATGAGGATTCAGAAACTGGAAGAGATTAAGTAATTTGCCCCAGTCACACAACTTCTTAGTGCCTGAGACAGATTCAAACTTAGGTTATAGATATTAGATAGCTCAGGGATATAGATAGATAGATAGATAGATAGATAGATAGATAGATAGATAGATAGATCGATCGATCTAGACTTTGCCCCGTTCTAACAGCTTTAGTCAAAACTGGGTGTTGTCACTTAGATATAGAAAATGAAGCTCTTGTGCCTTGAGGCAGCTTAAGCTATTTCTGTGAATTGGGTCTCTGACACAGACTGATTATCCCCACCCCTTTCCTATCTAAAACCCTCCCTCTTCCTCCATCCTTTTCCTGGATTATGTTATCCTGGAAGGTTTATATCTAGGATTAACGAAAGCCCATTTGTTTCCTCCTAGTCAGTACCCTCCATCTCACTGATATTATTAAATGTTACTTCTTAAGACTCTGCTCTGTTGCTGGTGGAGGGAGAATGAGGAAACACTCACCTGGTGTGTGTGCCCAGCTATGGCTTTTTTCTGGGACTCTACAGCTCCAGAGGCAAGAGTAGCTCCACCCATTAGTCTTGGGGGAGGGTGGGGGGGGGCTCTCCCTCATCACACCCCTTTCTCCCTCCTACACACCCAACATCAATTCTGTGTCTAAGTCTCTTCCCATGTCAACCACTGCACGTTTCAACAAGTCCAGTTTTCCCTACTTTATCGTGAAACCCAAAGAGGAGATGTTGAGGCATGTCATATTACAACATCTTCAAAGGGAGAGTGATCCAAACACGAAAGATTAAAGGCAAAATGTACAATTCAGCCATTCAGCTTTCCAAAAAAGGAATCCCTTACTATGCTGTAACTTTGTGTTGCTGTTTTCTTCTCCCCAAGGTTGCTGGGTTATGAAAAAGGGCACTGAGTATCAAACCATTTGAGGGAAAACAATTTCCATTGTGCATTCTGAAGTAGGATTTATTTTTTAAAAATGGAATAAAGGCATAGATCAAGAAACAATGTTTTCTGCCTCCTTTTAAGCTCATGTGATTACAGGGATCATGGAAAAAAAAGACCTTGCAGGATCCATTTCCTTCAATAAGGTTTTTTTTCCTACAACTTGATTTACTAACCAAATTTACTTTCTGTTCTGGTCTGTGGAAAATCCAGACAATTTTATGGCAAGGTTCATCCAGTAGCCAAGTCTGAAGACATCGTATTGTATGATTGACTGGGAGTCAAAACACTGTTGTGTTCCCCTTTCAGGTAGTGTGTGTGTGTGTGTGTGTGTGTGTGTGTGTGTGTGTGTGTGTGTGTGTGTGTGTGTGTGTGTGTGTATGTTCTCTGTTCTCACTGTAGTGAGGGACAAGGCCTCATCTCCATGGCAAAGTATAAGTACTCTAAGTAGAGTCGTAGGAATCTTTTAGGTGACTGGAGAATAGGGATGATTACTGACTCTACAAGCAACCATTTTCTTGTTCTTTCTTCCCCTCACCCAACTTCTGTAGGTGTCACAGTTTGGGAGCTTATGACATTTGGGTCCAAACCTTACGATGGAATCCCTGCAAGTGAAATTTCATCTATATTAGAGAAAGGGGAACGCCTTCCTCAGCCACCCATCTGTACCATTGATGTCTACATGATCATGGTCAAATGTGAGTTGGATTGGTGTGGCTGCACACGCCATTTTAATTTTATTTGAAAGCAATAGTCATTTCCTAAGTTCCTGTTATATGCAAAGTACTATGCTAAGTTCTGGGGATATAAAACCATAACAGCACCTGCCTTTAAGGAGCTTACATTCCACTGAGGGCCAAAGACATACACACTCATCAGTAAATACAAAAAGCAAGATGTCTCACAATTTTTAGTACAGTTTAAAGCTTTAATAACTTAAGACCACACTAAGACTTTTGAAACAACCAAAGTTGTTAAATATAATATGTAAGTTATACAAAGTCAAGTCATGAGGGATCAAAGGGAGCACTCACAGACTGGAAGATTAGGGGAGATATCATGTAGAAGATGACACTCTTCAATGTACAGTGATTTGCCTGTTGTCTCCTCCATTGGAACATATGCTTCTTGAAGGCAGGGGCACTGTTTTGTCTTTTTTTGTACCCCTCACTCTCAGTGCCATGCCTGGAATATAATAAATGCCTAGTGAATGCCTGTCACTGAAAGAAAGTTAAGGATTCTGGGAAGCAGAGATAAAGAAAGAGATCATTCCAGGGATGAAATGCAGACAGTACAAAGTCATGGAAGTGGGAAGTGGAATGTTGTATAAAGTGAACAGTACATTGGTTGGTTTAACTGGATTGTAGAGCACATGAGAGGGTTACAGAGTGAAACTGGCCAGAAGCTGAAGACCTTTGTGTAGGGTTTGGCTGTTATGATACCCTTATGTTTGACCAAAATTCCAAGAGGGAGTGAGTGCAGTGGAGTTTATCTATGTAGAAATCCTGGAATAATTTCCAATTAGGAGACAAAAGTCCCAGAAACTCATATAAATATGCCCTTAAGCCATTATTCCAAGGAGGGCTGAAGTCTGACTCATTGAACAATGTGACCTGACACTTGTCTGGGTTTGAAAGTCTATAAATAAACTAAAGCCTAGCTTGTACCATAGCAGGAACAGTTCCTGTTGGCTCTGTCACTTGATGGAATCCCAAACCACTGGGAATTCAGTTGAAGGCCTGTTTCCATGGAGACTGAGTAGCTCAAAAAAAAGAAAAAAAATTCTTATTTTTTTTAGCCTAAGACTGGAAAACCACATACAGCTGGTAGAAGCACCCTTTCTGTTTGGGATTAGGCCCAGTATGCGTGAGTTTATAGGAATATAACTCCCACTTTGTTGAATTTAAATATTTCCCAAAGTCCAATCTAGACGAATGCCTAGATGGAAGAAATTGCCCCAACAACATCATCCTTGGAGGAAGGACTGAAGAGCCAACTCTATACGTCATGAAGGCCAGTACCAGATAGTATAATGAACATCACCTGGCCACACCAATATGGATGATTTTGCTTGATGATGGCATGTCACAGAATGTGTGGGTGTTTACTAAAGTACAGTAAACACACCCGCATGGGAAGAAGCTTGTTGGTTCTCTGTCTTGGAGATGGATTCCAATGTCTACTCCCTAGACCTGCCAGCACGGTCTTATTTATAAATGGCCATGTGGTTTCTAGGCCTTTGTTCTGGGTCTTTTTTTTTTTTAGCTGGTGTTCTGTTTTGCCCTGTTGCTGTTTAAAAGCAATATTCCCAGGAACTATATCTACTAGGGTAACTTTAACTCTACAAGGAAGTAGTTTTCTATTTAGATGAAACTGTTCAACGTAAATACTGCTAAAGATAAGGAAAGAAGTTATAGCGACCACATCTGAGAAGGGATTAAAATGTTTTGCATTGCCCCAAGAAGCCAGCTGTCTCTTTCTTTAGCTCTTGATGTAGTGGCCATTAGTTTTCTCCAGGATTTCTTAACCAGAGGGTCTGGAAACTTTTTTTTGTATCTGTATATCTTTTTTTCCTTTTTTATTGCTAAAAACTTAAATACACAATGAGAAAAAAAGAAAACATTAACTTAAATATTGAAACTTATATACAAAATAAAAGAAAAAAAGCATGTTATGTACACAGCAGAACATGAGAGGATTCACAATATATAACAATACATTTACATTTCAAGAAAGCCTATATAATAAATATTACACGTTGTGTTGAGTTATTCATCATTTCTTTACTTCCCTGTAAGTTTTCTTTTGTTCTCTGCTGTACACTTTTTACTTTCTTCTTTTTTCACCTTCCCCCTTCAGAAGGCCACAATTAAGTGTATAAATATATATATATATACACATATACATATATATAGACATATTCTTTTCCTAACAAAATTTACTTCTGATGTTTATTTGTAACTATATTTCTACATAATTAGTTTCCTTCATAATCACATGGATTCTATGTTTAAAACATTGTTTTGTAAAAAGAGATCCACAGACTACCAAAGGGGTCCATACCAAAAAAAAAAAAGAGTTAAGAACACCTCTTTCTACTCCAATAATAGATCAAATAAAGATGGTGGAATCTACCTAAGTCCATGGGGCTCATAGATCCATAACTGAAAGAAAATTTACATGTCATCCAATCCAGTACCTTAATTTGAAGAAACAGTGGCCTAGAAAGGATAATTAACTTGTGCAAGGTTTCCATCCAGGAAGTGATGGAGCCTGGGTTCAAACTAAAGTCCTGTGACTCCAAATAAAGAGCAAATAGCTTGAAATTCCTGTTACCTAAGCAAAAATGCAAACTCACTGGGGTTGCTAATATTTCAGTCTGAAATTATAGGTTGCTTAATGTTATTTTTATGCATATGTGGGGGGCAGGGGTGGTTCTACTGGTCTTTTAATTGAGATCAAAAAAGTAAAACTCTCTCATTTCCCTGAAACAATCTGCATTATTGTGTAATACCCATCAGACAATGGAATATTCAAGCCAGGGGGTTTTCCACAATGCTTGACCTAGTAAGTAGACAAGCCTAGCTTCAAACCAAGCCCTCAGTCCTGGTTTCTCTGACATAGCCTTACTGCCCCAAGGAATTGTAGTAGGCTCCAAAGAGAACCCTAGAACCCTGTAATGCTTAGGGTTGTAAGGTACCCTAGAGCTCATGAAATCTTACCTTCTCACTGTACAAGTGAGGAAAATGAGTCTCAAAGAGGTTAAATTTCTTGTCCAGGATCACACAGGTACTGACAAATCAGTGATTTGAACTAAGTTCCAGTGATTCCAAGTTCTATACAAAGAGCTTGACATCCATCCTGTTGAGTAAGCAGAAAACCATTACTTTGAGGCACTAGAACTCAGTTTTGAAACTCTTGAGTCTCTTAATATTATGTCATTGTATAGCCTATGTTACTTACCAGGTGGTGGGGCCAATATTAAAAATTTCACCTTTTCACAAAGAGACCAAAAAAGCAAAACTCTTCTTCTTTCCTGAGATGCATTATTATATAATATCCATGATACAATGGAAAGTGCAGAACAAGGGGTTCCCAAACCCAAGATCCCTTTAGCCTTCATATTTCATTAACTTGAAACAGAGGAGCATATCTGATCTTCTCCAGAGACTGTAGTGCATGTGTATGAAAGTTTTTGCTAGAATAGAAAAAGGTTTGGGATCTTTGTAGAGTCTAGGAAACTCCTCTATATTGCTTAAGAATATAAATTGTTCCTGTTAATCCAAAGAAGTTGAAGGAAGTTGAGTAATCATTTATTCAATTAATGAACCATTTATTAATGGTTCTAAGACATGGTGCTAAGCATTGGTGATAAAAAAACAGAGGTAACAAATGTCATTATAAAAGAATTATACTTTCTTCAATACTTCAAGGCCCCATGATTCCATCAGTAGGGGTACCTCTTCTATCAGTTCAGATAATGACTCTAGAACATAGTCTTCTTCAATTACTCCGGAGACCATTCCCAGTGACTAACATTTTGATGGTAAGCTTCTCCCTTAGCTAGACTGATCTAACATTTTTTCTGACTATTGACAGCCCTTTTAACCTCTCTGATCTTTCCTCATCTGTATAATAATAGCACTGATGATCTTGAAGATTCCTGGGCTAACTTCCTTCTTTCTCAGAAAATTGACTCCCAAACATTGTCACATTCATACTGGAAGCTTTTCTAATTTGGTAGGAGTTGTATTCCGTTAGCATAGCCTTTAAGAACCCAATGTCACCTTTACCTTGATGAGGTACTGGAGAAGGGCATTAGTAGAGATAAAAAATTCACTCCATGACAGTCTCTTGACCAAGCAGGGATCTGTGCTTATCTGTCAGACCTGAAGTATTCATCTTGAAAAGCAGTAAATATAAACTCTGGAATCTCTGGGGTTAATTGGACTAAAATGTATGTCCTTTATGTTATTTAAAAATAATGTTTCATTTTCCTGCCTAGTGCTTACATTGCTTTATTTTACTGATTTTTTTTTGTTTGTTTTGTCTTTGCTTTACTTTGCTTCTCCAGGCTGGATGATAGATGCTGATAGTCGCCCCAAGTTTCGTGAGTTAATTGTAGAATTCTCTAAAATGGCCCGTGATCCCCAGCGCTACCTTGTTATACAGGTGATGACTTTTTATGCTCAAATTTTGCTCAGTAGGAAATATCTTTAATGAGAATCAAACCAAGAGACAGAAAAGTGTTCTCTTCAACATAAAAAATATAATATAAAAAATGTTATTATACTGCTTGTGGTTTAGGGATATATATAAAATATATGTCCAGGAATTTAACCTGGAATTGGAACAGGAGGAAGAGAAGACACTGGACTTTACAAAAGAACTTTACAAAGTTCTTTTAATGACCCAAAATTTCTCTCAGAAACAAAAAGCTCATATTTTTAATGACCCATATTTATCCAATGTTGCTATGAGGCTAAGAGTTATGGAACTTGGCAGTAACAAAAAAATTGGATATTAGTGTCACATCAAGGCTGATAGAGAGGCCCAGGAAAGGTGGTAAGAGATTATATATACTGCAGTAAAAGCAAGGAGGACAGGAATAAGGGATATCAGCAAAGAAATATGAATCAAAAAAGAAAGGCTGGTCATATATTAAGAGCAAGGAACAACCAATGGAACAATAGTCCAAGCCTGAATTTTTCATTGGTATTGTCTTGGTATTAAGAGAAAGGGAAGATGACCCCCAGGACACTGATGGACCATCACCCTCTGTGATGAACTTCTTGGATGGCATGGACATGAGTCCAACAGGATGGGCAAATTTGTAATCTGTATCACTGGAAGAGACATTTACGTTGATCCATTTGAGTACTTGGGCAACACCACTGAAGGACAACACCATTCAGAAATGATGGAATGTCATGTTATTAGCCCAAATAATAGAATTCTAAAGAGATTCCATTGTGCTTACATTGTATTTGTGTGTGCAGAAAACCATGCTAGACACATTTAAAAGGGAAAGGAAAGATGAAGGTCTTATTCTAAGTCTTTTAAAATATTTCCCATCATCTAGAGGAACATCTGGAATCAGCATCGTCACTTCTAGTATTATTTTCCATTGGCAGAACTCTACATTTATGATGCATTTTTAAAGTAGCACAAATTGCAAACAACATTAGATATAAGGTTATAGGGCTTATATGGTATGGCCCCATCCCTGGCACTTTGACCTGAAATAAGTCACTTCATCTCTGGGTCTCATTTTCCTTCTCTGTCAAAGGCAAGGATTGGGATAAATGAGTACTCAGGTATCTTCCCACTCTGAACTCCTATAATATCTTAATTTTTATACTTTTTGCACTATTGATCGCTCATGTAACTTGTCTGGGCATCAGCTTCCTCATCTGTACAATTATAGAGTTGGACTGCTGATCTAAAAAGCCTTTAACAGCTCTAAAACCTGGGGCTAACCTTTCATACTGTAAGCCGAGGGGGATCCACCTGCCACTTTGGCTGATTATAAGACAGATTTGAGTCTTGGCTGCCACTTACTAATTCTCACTTTACTTCTCAAAGTCTAAGTTTCCCAATATCTAAAATGAGAGGTTTTATCAAACTTCATAAGGTGGCCTGTGGTTCTCTGAGCTGTCTACATTCCAATCAATGGCAATTAAGTAAAGCCAAAGCAGGACTAAAAAATGCCTCTTTTTCTGACTTTTAACTTTAGCTTCACTGAAATTCCTTTGAGATGACAGTGTTATGAGTACATGGGTCTAAACCTATTGATGGTAAAATAACCTTGAAAATTTACCAATTTAGAAAAAATTCCAGTCTGCTTCTCTACTAAGAATCAAACTGGTAATGAAAGAAATTAATCTTGCTTGCAACCTGTAGGCCTAGAACTTACAGGTTTTTTATTTTGAATGAGAGGGTGAATGAGTCCCAACAAATTTAAAAATACTAGTACCAAACTCCAGTTCAGAAAATTTTGTGTATGTGATATGGTGCTTCGTGGCAATGCCAAGACTTCAGTCCTCCCCAGTTTTCTCCAGTTGTCTCTAATGCCCAGTGGTAATATGAAGTGGGATCAGCCCCAGGCCTAATTGAAAAGTAGACCAAGTTTATGCTCTTCCACCTCCTCTTTGAGGTACCCCACCCCTCCTTTCTCCTCCTGATTCTGCCCTAAAGGAATTCAGTCACTCTTCCCAGGATATAACCTAAATCCCATTCCTACTATACATTTTCTAAGCTGGTCCCCACTAAAATGTCATTCTATAGACTTAAGATCACAGGATAATAGATTTAGAACTGGAAAGAAACTTCGAAGCCATTTATTAAGTCCAAATAACCCCCTTGCAGATGAGGAATATTAAGTTTAAGATACTACCCTTCGCAGAATAATTTTCATTTTAACAGTGAATGCTTCAGGCCTAATAAGTCTTTGAGTCCCAAAGAAAGGAATCTCTAATGGTGGCGTGACAAGTAGAGCTGAAAATATTTTGAGACATAGGATGATGGGATCCTGCCCCAGAGTTCTGTGCTATGTTAGATGACCAACTTCTACTTACTTGTAAAACCAGACTTTAGATTTAGATGAACCGAAACCAAAATAGGCAACCTTTGTTCCATGCATAACCCAAAGAGGCATTATATTTGTATTTTTTCTAGCTAAAATGAAGCTTCATATGAAATCAATATTGCCCAGATAATAATAGTATGTAAAGTGCTCTTCCTTACTGGATCCTCTTTTTCTTTAACAGGGAGATGAAAGAATGCACTTACCAAGCCCCACAGACTCCAAATTTTATCGTACCCTGATGGAGGAAGAGGACATGGAAGATATCGTTGATGCGGATGAGTACCTTATTCCACAACAGGGATTCTTCAACAGCCCCTCCACATCTCGCACACCTCTCCTAAGCTCTCTGGTAAGAAAGCTGTTCACTGAAGCCACATCCATGGTGTCACCACACACAAACCCCCTTGAATGAAGTCCATTTACAAAAAGGGAAACATTCACAGCTCGGGCACAATTCAGTCAAGAAATCAGGCATCATTTATTTATCTCCAAGCTACCAGTTTATAAGAATTTTTATCATTCAGCTGGTAATTTTGGTATTGTGTAGCCATAGCCTTACATACAGGAATGTGGACTAGACCGTTGATTTCATGGCAACTCTCAGGCGAGGAAACCCTGCTACCCTTTCAGCACCAAATCGTTGCAATTTTGAGCCTTAGATGCCTGTGGCAATAAGTGGTTAAGTGACTCGTCTAAGGTCACACAACCAGGTAAGACTCAGGTCTTTCTGGCTTTGAGGTGTCCTCTGTCTCTCACTATTATGCTACTACATCTCCAGATAGAGCCTTACTTATAGATTTCAACATTTTCATCCTCATTATGCCTGGAATTTATAAAGCATTTAATTTAGTGTTCATACATTTATGTAGTATATTTATTGTATTAATATAGCTGCAGATATATAGATCTACATAGTGGTATTTATAGATGTTTCTATGTATAAATGTTTAAAATCAATCAATAAGCATTTATTAAGCACATTTATTAAATATATACCAGATACCTTTCTAGGCACCAGCAAAACAATCTATATCTCAAATAACACCTTTTAGCTTTTGTTCTGTTGCAGGGGAGGCAAGTCAATATCCCAAAATAAGAGTGAATCCCATAGATTTGCTGAACCCCAAATCTAGATATTAATTTCTAATTCAGTTGTAAAAACTCAACTAAAACCTGGTGAAAACTAGTTCCAAATACCAGAACTTGTGTTTCCTAAAACTTCTAAAGACTAAAAAGAACATTTTAGAACCTCACCTCCCTGCTACTTCTGGTGGAACAGAGAAGCATGGCGATGTGTAACTTGAGCTGAGCCTTAGCTGGCAGCTAAGGATTCCCAAGGATAGAGATGGGGACTATGTGATGTGTGTTCCCCAAAAGAAATTTCTGAATTTCTTTTTCAGAGTGCTACCAGCAACAATTCTGCCGCAGTGTGCATTGATAGAAATGGGGTAAGTCTGAATACGTACTCACCCCCTGCTGCCATTTTCCTGTACTGTATCTGTGAAACTAGATAGTCTTGTTTTATGAACAAGAACCTTTCCTTCTGTATTTCCCCTGCTCATACCAGTGAACTCAAAGATCCATACAAGGTTGAAAATGTTTTCTCCAGTCAGTGTCTCTTATGGGCATGTAGTTTGGCTGCATTGTTTCCTTTCTTGCTGTAATGATATGCCTGCTCACATTCCTCTGCCAGCAGACTTGCCCTGTGAAGGAAGAAAGTTTCATCCAGCGATATAGCTCTGATCCCACTACTGTCTTACTTGAAGACAATGTGGATGATAGCTTCCAGCCTGTGCCAGGTGAGTGCATTTGCAATCAATAGATTCATTGCAATCTTGCATGCCCTTAAAAACCAGCAACCAATTTCACTTGATTCTCCTAGATGTGTGTGTGTGTGTGATGCTGGCAGGTATCTTTCACAAAATGCAAAGCTATAATGACCAGAACTTTGACTTGGAGTTCCAGTGTATCTGAGGGGAGGCATTTTTCCCTGTAGTGACTTCTGTCCCCCTACTTTGTGGTTCCCCATGAGACAACACAGGTACCTGAGTACAACTGCCAAGGTCTTGTCACCATGGTAACCCTCTCTGCATCTACCTTCCACTCCTAAAGATTACCAACTGGACTTTTGGGGAACATATTGCATAATCTACCCCTTACCAACTGAATTTGTCCTCAAGAAAAGATTTTCTAGTTGTGGCTCTGATAGGATATTTTCCTATCTTTTGTCTCAAGAGCTGATATAGAGGTCAAAATATTCAGTTTGTTTCATGAAAATGTTTGAAGTGATATTAAAACAGAGTTTGGGATTGTACATGAAGCATTAAGCAGTGGGAACAGCTCTGGACTTGTAGAGGAAAGACCTGGTTTTAATCATTTCCACACATTCTAGCTATATATGTGATCAGGTACCTTAATTTCTCTATGAATCAGCTGTTCCATATGTAAAATGGGGATTACATCTTCCCTGTCTAATGGCAAAGAGCAAAGCTCTCTTCAGGTGTCTCCCCCAGTCCTAGTTTGAAGATCATGTGTTTCTATGCAAACATATGATAAATGAATTTTACTGAATTTAACTGGTTGATTCATTGACTACATTGCTTCATCCGAGCATGTGCAGACTGACAATGGTGAGACCCAAACCAGTTGCTATCTTGATTAGTTATCAAGACAAATAAATGACCGCCCTGGGCTGTTTCTCTGTCCTAACCCCATTCGGGACCTCAGAGATACTTCCAGAACTGCCTAGTGTACCCTCTTAGCACCATTTTCACCCTGCCACATTTTCTCCCCCAGGAACTACAATCCCTTCAATCCTGTGGTGACATATAATTTCCAAACAGCCATGACCTCATTTAGCCTCTTAAGTCTAGCACTCTACCTACTACACCAGCGCTGAAAAGCAGAGAGGAGATGCAACATAGAGTTGAGTTAAAGAGGAGAAGTATTCTTTCTGAGATTTTTCCATATTCCTCCTACTTCAGTGTCACTAATTACCCAGAGAAAGGCTTGTCCAGAGAAGGTCACATATATGACTCATAAAATTCATTCCCCATTTCTTTTTAATTCTAGAATATATAAACCAGTCGGCTCCAAAAAACCGCACAGGCTCTGCCATCCAGAACCCTGTCTATCACAACCAGCCTTTAAACCCAGATGCCTCTAAAGACTCTCTGTACCAAAACTCACACAACAGCAGTGCAGTGGACAACCCTGAGTATCTCAACACAACCCAGCCCAACCTGATCAAAAAACCCTTCGACAGCAATTCCTGCTGGAACCCAACAGCCAACCACCCAATCAGTCTGGACAACCCTGACTACCAGCAGGACTTCTTCCCCCAGGAAGCCAAGCCAAATGGGGTTTTTAAAGTCCCTGCCGCAGAAAATCCTGAGTACCTCAGGGTAGCAGCACAACAAAGTGAATTCATTCAAGCTTCAGCATGACCCTTTGCCAAAAGCCTTCTCTCCTTCCTTCCCTCCCTTATTTAGCCAGGGGATTCAGCTGCCCCAGGACTGAAGTATGGACAGCAACGGCAGCGAGCATGCAGTGTAGCCACTCACTCAACCTTTCCTTTCAAGTCTATGGACCAGACATTGCCACGATTGGCTTTAATTTCCTTTGGTACGTTCCGGGACCTGTCTTCCATTGGAATTGTCCACCTACTTGGGCATATAATGGAGTCAATCCCCAGCAGATTTTCTGCAAGTGACAAACTGCAAGTGCATTCCTTCGTGTTTAATCTGTGAGGCTTTCTAAATCGACAGCAAGATGCCCAGGAAGCAGATTTTTTCCGTTTGTACAGAAGTTATTTTTTTTCTACGCCATACATTTAAAAAATAATGTTTGTAAGTATGTTTTTTCCTTACAAGATCCCATTGGCACATTCATGAGAGATCTGCTTATGAACCATA
The DNA here is from genome assembly GCA_023548195.1 of Bettongia penicillata ogilbyi. Classification (NCBI taxonomy): domain Eukaryota; kingdom Metazoa; phylum Chordata; class Mammalia; order Diprotodontia; family Potoroidae; genus Bettongia; species Bettongia penicillata. The sequence goes on along the minus strand of JAJHZJ010000413.1, from coordinate 14,093,010 downwards.
ACATGCACTACCCTGAAGGGATCCATGCTGGACTGAGTCAAAGAAGTATGTGATGAAAGAAAATGAGCTTTAAGCTCTTTGGACTTCGCCAACTTAACAATTCATCCATTGGCTTTGTTCTTCTTTACAAACCAAAGGCCGAGAAAGAACGTTTCTTGGTTGGTACAACATCAGCTCATGATGAAAAAGAGAAATGGACCAGCCTATGTCATGCTGGCCACAAGACTAACAGAAAACAAGCAGAGCAAGTCTCTCCCTACACTTCTTTGTAAATGTGCCCACGGTACTTCACAATGGTGTTTTGTATTTTTTTAAGTGTTTTCTGATTATGAATACTCATCTGATTCTTTCCTTTTCATTCCATGTCTTTGCAATTACACTTGTTAAAATTTTTCCCCTCAATACTTCTATTATGGAGTGGAAGAGGTAGGGAGGGAGTAAGGACCCTAAAACAAAAACAGCCAAAGTTACTGTTCCCTTTCTATATATATATATATATATCCTCATTTGAACAAAGGGCCTTTCTTTAAGATGGGATGAAAATGCGGAAGTTTGCAAGCCCAAGCAAGAACTTGAACCTCAGGTGATTCTACACCAAACCTAAAAGTGTTTACCTAAATACTAAAATGAATATAAACTAAAAATGAAGATAGACAAAAGGGGGGAAAAATTGAAATTATTCTCTATTTCTAAATACTCCTTCAGTTAACCCACAGAAATTGGGCCTTAACAGATTTTAAATTTTTTTTAAAAGAAAATTCAATGAATAAGCTATTTTATTCACTACTAAAAACATTCCCTACTATATTTTCCCCTAAATCCTTTCCTTGTCCACTTTTCAGGTTACAAAAAAATGGGCTAGATCCTGTGGAAGAACTATAGCGTGTCTTACAACTCAATATGTGTGGGGGGGGCAGAGGTTCTACTTTTCATAAAAGAAATTGCAGAGGCAATAATTGAGAGGTTGCAATAAATATCCTAAATATTAAATGGTGAATTTGAAGTTCATGGCTGTGTCTCCACAATAGTCCACAAATCTTTTTGGAAGGGGAGTGGGAAGGTAGAGATGAGGACTGAAGGTTTATGAAGATGCCCGAAATGTTTTCATTTTAAAAGGGAGGATTGTGCAATGTTAAGACAGATAAACAGGTTAGACTAGTTTTTCAAATGTTTGAAGGTCCCACCCCACCTTATCAACTAATGGCATTTAATGATTGGCAGATAATTCCCACCAGGACACCAAGTGTGTAAAGAGAGTTCATCAAAATAGAATGCCAACCAACTTCCCAGGCACTGAATTAATTCAAAGGCCCTAGTGTAAATGGTGCACCTGTGGAAAATATTGGCCTGCCCTAGAAAATGTTTCAGTTACTTTCAAGATAATGGATGTCCCAAAGAGAGTTAACAAAAAACATTGGAGTCTGTCTCTGTGAGAATGGAGTCCCTGTTTCTTTTGTTTTGTAACTTCTAGGTAGCCATGTGTCTGAGTCAAACCTCAACACTGCAAGCAGAAATACAATGTTATGTTATCTGTTTCAGACAAGAGTCTCGTTAGCCTGATACTTATACTTACTGCTTCCCAGAGTTCTCTCGACAGCTTTCCTCCGTCATCTTTTACTATTTTTTAAATGGAAAAATGAAGTAGTATTTATAAGAAAAGTTAATCTTGAGGCATCATTGGTAGATTTTTTTCCATCATTTCACCATTCTTGTCAAGAAAAGCATTTTACCCTGTAGTCCTTTATTATCAGAAAGGCAACTAAGTACTTCATATAATCCAATCTCCAACTTGTGAAGAAACCAGTAACTGTTGGGAAAGAAATAGCTCCAGTGCAGGTGAAATGTAGCGATGAAAAGCAAGATGAATTGGTTTTTTTACATTTCTTCTTAGCACATACTATAGCAACTTCAACCAATAAATTTAGGAATTCCTCAGAACCTGGAATTCTCCAGCATCAAGTCTAGTTGAGATACTCTGGAGAATTTTTAGTTGTGTGTTTTTAAGTGATTTTGAAGAGTATACCTAATTTGATAGAACTAAACAGAACCTCTTAAGTCTGATCCTCTAGCCATAAAATACTCTACCATTCAGTATAGGATCTGCCACGATATATGTCAGTCATGGGGAAATGGAAGGTGGGGCATGAAATTCTGTTTTAATAGGGGGAGTAGCCATTGGCATTTAAAATATAATTGTAAATTTGTGAGGCTTCTCACAGAAACCGAACCACTGATTCTGTCTTTCATTTTAGCAAAAATATCTATCAAATCAATAGATAGTTTCAGATCTGATTAAGGGTACGAGGACTTTAACATATATAGCATTTAAAAGCAGTCAACATAGGTTGCATGTTGCTTTAAATCACATACTCTTAGCAGCAGGGGTCATAACTAGGATGGAAAAATGCAAGGTTTTATCCTAGGAATGAAATTTAAAAGACGCTTCTAAGATCTATAGTCCTTATACAACCTAGAGAAAAAAAGCTTGCCATGTCATTCATGACAATTATTTGTTAAAATAGGAAGATGCCTGTAAGTAGGCTAGGGAGAGTGAGATTGTCCACCCCATGCTATTCTCTAACAATGTCCCCATGCTTCAGTCTCCCAAATGGGGGCTATGAGCCATTGCCTGAGGGTCTTTGTGTCCCCTTCAATAAGATAGGCTGTTCCTGAATGAGAGGACACATCTTTCTACTAACCTAAGTGAAGATTATGGTACTTTATACTGGGGCACAATAAAAGAATCCTGGTTATAAGTCTCATTAGCATTATTAAATTTGTCAGATTCCTTCACATAAATACATGAAAATCCATTTCCTCCCCCCTAAAATGAGGACTTCTAAGGTCCTTTCTCACTCTAAGTAACCATGCACCAAGTTCTACAATCCCAACAATCTATAGACTATGAACATGGTGCCAAAAGTCTAGATTAAGCAGATTAAGAAAAAAATGACATTGTTATAATTGGAAGAGATATTTACAAATGATTTTCCAAACACATTTGAAGATCTGGTTTAAAAATGACTCAAGAAAGACTGAATTTCATGTTGCTCACCTAAATGCATGTCAGTAACTGGACATCTCCCCCACTCCCATCCCTACTTTATCAATGTAGGGATGATATTAAAATTGATTCCCATGGTAGTGGTACTGGAGTTAGTAATAGGCAAAGCTAAGACATTTGGGACCCTGTTTAGAAGGAGGGAAGCAGTCACTGTGGTTTCCTAGTGCTTTTAGAAGAAGCTAGAAAGTTAATCCAAACAGTCATGGCTTTAAGCAACTATTAGAAAATTCAGGTGCGGAAAGCAGTTAGTAGAAATGCCAATGCCTCATGACCAGCTCAGTTGCCAGCCTCATTTCCCAAAGACAAAGAGACTCACTTAGAGGATTTTTCTTTGTAAACTAAACCATGTAGTGGGAAGCTGACAGCTGGCACTGAGTTGATTTCATTTCTACAGGGTAAGATTCAGCCCAGTTACCTAATTCTTAAACATTTTCTGCCCCCATCAAGAATGAGTAGAACAATGTCCTTTGGACCCAATGGGAGACATGCTCCAAAATCCTGAGAAAGGTCATCCCGTTGAGATTCTGCTAGATTGGAATTGAGATTGGAGAACCCAGCCTCAATGCTTTAAAATTTGCGGCTGGTCCTTAAGTCACAATGCCAAATGCTCCTTATATTTCAGTCCTTACTTGTCTGAAAGTTAATTCTTTCAGACTGACAGAGATAGTCTTAGGAGTTTTTAAAATATTCCAAGGGTCAAACTTTCATCTTCTAGTGCCTTTTCTTATTCTCTTGGCTTTAAGTTCCATTAGACTACCCTTTATGTTCAACCTTTTTATTGTTTCAGTATCACACCCAACCTGATCAGATCTGAAAGAAATCATTCCATCCATTCCACCCCTGTTCTGTTATATTCATTGAGGTATTGATATAGAAAATACCCCCAAAAGGTGTGTATTTTAGTAGTCTTTTCATTTGTCATTTCAGGTATGACTATTTTCCCATGATTGGAGTTTCAGGTTCTCCCTTTGGAAACACAGGATTCAAAGAATGAGGAAGGTCCTATGTAACTCCCTGAGAAAAGATGGGTACTATCCTCCTTAGCCCACATGCTTGTGGTTTCTCAACAGGTCTGCAATGAAATTTATGCCAGATTCCCATCAGTCACTATCCCATCCCCTATCCCAGGACTTCAGGCACTTGTCAGATTAAACCTGTGGTAAGCCTCATCCTGCTTTAACTGGATGGTTCTGAGCACTTTCCTCTCACTGAATTGACTTAAGAACCTGTGATTCTATTCTGACTTCATGTTGAAAAGGGCCTTACTAGATGTACGTGTATGAAAGTTAGTCCATTTACCCCATACTCTTGGCAATATATTTACACTACTGAATGTGACTAATTTCACCCCCAGAGGCCACAGATTCAGTTGTTAAGCAAGATGGCAAAGTGTGGCAGAAAAAGACCTGCACTCTGAGTCCAGGGACAGGGGTTCTTACTCTAGTAATGTCCTTGGTCAAGTAATGTCACTTCTGGATCACAGTTTGTTCATCTACAAAATAACAACACTCATAGAAATCTATGGCATCCCAACATAGCTCCATTTCTACTCCCCAAATCAGGTCAGTTTAAAAGACATTGACAGTAATAGGAGAATTCATTAATTGGATCAGGCCATTGTTTATTCTGGTATTTATATTTATCAAAAATATTTGTTCTTAGATTGCTGATCTTTTATTGCCATGATTTTATCTGATTGTGGGTTACTAGAGATATGTAAATATTTGGAATTTCTAATTTGTAAGGAACCGCCTATGCACTTCCATGTTGGGTACATGGTACAGAAATCTCTGATTCAGTAATGATAGTAATAGTATTTGACTTTTTTATAGCACTTTAAAGTTTGCAAAGCACAAAAGAGAGAAAACAAAAGAGATGGATAGGGATTAAGCCAGTGATTTTATTAATAGAAGATTTTTTCACCATTGTAGATCACAACGCTTCTCTGTCATTGAAAGTTAAAAATGAGTCTTCAAATGTTGATGGGAGTTTTGAGAAGTTAATTTACTAACTCAGGGCCAGTGGGTGTCAGCATGTCAGGTGGGACTCGAATCCAAGTCTTCCAGAGATTTGTGTTTGTGAGTGCATGAGCACCTGGAATTTGGACCTTACAATAACCCTGTGAGAGAGTGACCAAATGTATTGTTATCTTTTACAAAGGAGAGTCAGGTAAAGAGATTTGTTCCTGATGACACAACTATCAACTGATAAATGCTTGAAATGGGATTTGAACCCGAGATCTGGGATGCCAAATCCATCACTCTATCTACTAAGCCACTTTGCAGTCATTTTATGGATATCTACTCTATCCACTCTATTATTTGTAATTGCTAGTATCCTTTAAATCTTTGCATAATACTTCAAAGTGAATCTGATGGGAGGCTACAGTGATTTACTTGGTAGGACAATTAGGGGACTCCGAGTAGGGGACGTAGGACTGCACTGGGGAAGTGACAGGAATAAACACATTGACATTTTGTATTTCCTGGTGGATAAATGCAAAAAAATAAATAAATATATAAGCTCCATTTCTTTCATCACTGTTGTTGAAATTGACCTGGATTTCTCTTTTAATTTTTTTTCCCCTTTGGCTTATTTAGTGAGTAAATGTCATACTCAATAGGATACTATGCCCTTGCCAAGGGGCATCATAAGTACATGGAAGAAGGATGGGCCAGTTGGAAAAATTGTGTATATTTCCACTCTCAATGCTCTTGTTTAAGAGACATGTCTTTTTTTACACTATTAAAAGCTAACCCCCAGGCAGATTTCTTCTACCAGAATCTTATTTTTCTAACATTGCCAATACAAAGAAAGAAAGACTGCCGCTGAGAAGACACTTGAAATTTTAGGAATTTTTATTTGTTTTTAGAAACTCTATTTTTTTGTGAGAAGAAAAACAACTTATTAATAGACTCCCAAAAGACCCAAAAGATTGTCACCAAAAGATTAATAATAATTCATATTTATTTAGCATTTTATAGTTTGCTAACTGCTTTCCTTGCAACAGTCCTATGAAATAGGTCTTGCAAGGATACGTATCCCCTTTTTTTTCCTGATTTAAAAAACATGAGGCTCTGAGCATTTAAATGACTTGTCTATGAGCACACAACTAGAAGGTATTTCATGTGGGATTTGAATCCAGATATCCTCTTGCCAGTATCCCACTTTCTTAAAGTGAATCAGTCTCAGTTATAGAAGCTCTATATTAGTGAAGATAAAAGTATCGGTGGGGCCTCAGGCCCAAATACCCATAGTGCAGAGGGGAAGGTTGCTGCTACTTTTCAAAGTACAATTTCTGTCTGTAAGGTCTAGGGAAGCAATCACATTGAACTTTAGCACTTCTGCCCTCTAGTCTGGATTTAACCCCACTGGGTCAGCTGCACTTAAAATCTTCATTCTTATTCAAGAGGGACCAGTCCCCAGGGCACATGCCATCATTTAATTCCTATGGCAGCATTTTAATTTTTAAAAAAAAATCCCACTCACCAGTATCTCCCTCCCAAGAAAAAGTAATGTTACTATTATAATGTCTCCCTAGGGCTAAAGAATTATCACAGTCACAAGAAAGTTTAGAGTGAACATGTGTATATGTATATATATATACACAGGATTAGAGACCAGGATAGAATCATACAATTTGGTTACATCTGGGAATTAGGGTTGGGGGCTCGAGGGGTGGGAGAAGTAGTTAGCCTGCACAGGCATCTCTTCTCTAGTGGAAAAACTAAATAATGATAACAGATTAAACTAGGGAAGGGGGCAGGATGGGTAGTGCTAACAGTAAGGCAGTCTACTATTTTTTTCCTTTTTTTGCCAGCTTTACCCTCCATTCTAGAAGTAACTGCTTATAAAATTAGGTAAATGTGTATTCTCTCCTTTTGCCCCAAATAAATTGTTGTCCCGCTGTTGTAGGAAGAGAAACTATTCCTAAAGCTATCATAAAACATTCAATTAATATAGGGTAAGGATGACTGGACAGATTTTGAGGGCATGTTACACATGGTGTTGAGTCCAAGAAAGGTATTCTTGCCCATGTAATAAATGTGCTTTCAATACATTACTCCTGGGACAAAAAGTGGCGAGGGTTGCATTGGTTGCCTGTAACTCTAAGGGAAAAACCAGCAGTGTTTGTCCAGTGCTTACTAGGTCATTGTGTCTAGCCTCTTAAACAAAAGAAGTAGCAAAAGATCACAGTTTCATCCCTACCATGTAACGCTGCAAACGATTCACATAAATCCATACTGCATGTTAGCAACAACAGAACTGTTCATCTAATTTGCATCTAAGATAACAGTCTTGAGACAAGATCTGATTAATCTCTTGAAAATTAATCGAGATCCCATGGATCCACTGACCAGTTTTAGACTAGTCACAATATAACTGTTTACTAACCAGGTAACAAGGTCTTCATTTTAGGGACTGTTAAGGCAATAATACCTTTGTCGATTTCTGCATATGCGGTACTTTTTAACAGTTTAGTTATGCCACAGTGAAACACTTTGTACACATGAGACGAAGCAAGATTTTTATATGGTTTCTACTATCAATCAGAAATACTGGTTGTTTGTATATTATGTGATGAAAATAAGGTGTATATTATTCATTGTTTTTTTTAACTTTTGAGAACCTATATTGTAATAATGATGTCTCCTCTTCTCTCCAAACAATGTTGTGTAATTAATGGAGTAGATCTTAGTCATAAAAGACCCAATGTTGATGCTTTTACATGCTGCCTATGAACTTGTTTTTAACCAAGAAAAATCCAACAAACCAACCTTAGAATGGAGACATCTCCAGGATTCTGTGTACTCAAACATAGAAATTGTATTTCCCCCTGAGTATTTTGATCTCCTCTCCTCATATCCAACAAACGATGATTAAATTCACCAGGTGCGTTCTAAACTAGAGTCTTGAGCTATAACAGTAGCTTCCAACCCCACCCTCCCATTCCAGCTGAATGTCTTTGGGAAGCATTCTCTCCCTCTATGGCTTCCCCCAGCCTTTTGTCTTCCTGACAGTTTCAGCAGAACTCAGGGAGAACTCTTGGTGGAAGGGATTTCTTGTTGCAGGCCAAGTTGGTTGGTTTTTTTTTTCCTTCTTCCAGTCTTCAAAGGGAACAGAAGTCTCTTTGTAATTCTGCCACAAGTTCTGAAACCCAAAAGGGATTCCCATTCTGAGCTCCTGATGAACAACATCAGATAGGGCCACACAATCAGCCATTCACAAGATGAATGCTTTTTTTTTTTTAATAGGTTTGTGCTTAGGTTGTCCTTGTAAGAAAATCCCCTCCAGTGGCACACAAGACACCAGGGAGGGAGAGCATTAATAAGGAAAACCAAAAACAGCCAAAAAGCTTAGACATCAAAGAAATCTATCAGAAGCCTCTGGCTGAAAAAGGGAGAATTGATTCCTACATACTGAAACTCTGCTCAGACTTATGCATAAAAGTCAAATTGCTTCTCCTTTGAACAGGCATTAACCGGGTAATTGGAGAAGAGTGACTTCCTACATGATATGACCTAGGGGAGCTCCCTTTACTCATGTTAATGGCAACATGGCAAGGGGGGCAAAGACTTAGGTGTAAATTCATCCTCCTTCTCTATGAGATGTGAGCAGACCAACTTTCAGAAGAATCTGGGTCAGTAAGGTGGTTAATATCACAGGGCAGAGCACTGGGGAATGTGGTTCATAAAATGAGCTATGGAGAGAGGAAATCACCTGGAAATTTCTCTAGTATATTAGCAATGCTTAACATTTTTATTTTAATAAATACTTGGGAAAATAAAGGTGTGTTGTCTCTATATTCTTCTCTCTGATGACCAGCAGAAAGGCCATAGAACTGGGAATCAGAAGGCACTGTCTCTGGTCTGGATTTTGGCAGCCACTCACATCATTACACCACCCTAAGCCCCTTCATTTATAAAATGAGGAAATTGAAATAGACAATCTTTAGGGATTCTGACAACCCTAAACATCTCTTATCAACCCAGTACCCACCAACTCAGGGCTAAGAACAAAGTGATTCCTTCAAACAGAAGGCTTAGAAGAAACAGCCAAATCTGTGACAACCAATCACAAAACCTCAAAATTGGAAGGAATCTCAGAGGCAATTTAATCCCACCCAGGCCTGAACAAGAGTCTAATAATAGTAACCATATTTATATGGAGCTTTAAAGTTTAGAAAGTGCTTCATAAACATTTCATTTGATCCTTGCAACAACCCTGGGAGGTAGATGCTATTATCATCCCCATTTTACAGATGAGGAAACTGAAGCAATCAGAGCTTAAGTGACTAGCCCAGGGTCATACATCTCTTAAGTCTCTTAGTCAAGATTTGCACTCAGGTCTTCCTTACTCCAGGTCCAGCACTTTATTCACTATTCCATCTAGCTGTCATTAAAAATCCTCAACATATGCTCATTCAGCCTTCACCTGCAGACTCCAAGTGAGAGGTAATTCTCTACCTGCATGAGAGTCCATTCCACATTGTGGGAAGCTCTAATGGTTAGTAAGTTTTTCCTTACATCAAGGTTAAATCTGCCTGTTTTTTGCTTCTACCCATTCATTGCTCCATTGCTCCTGGTTCTTCCCTCTGGGGCCAAGCAGAAAAATCAAATCCCTTCTCCATGTGCACTCTTCAAATATTTTAAGACAGCTATCATGTCCACTTTAAGATTTTCTTCAAGTTAAACATTCTCATTTCCTTCAAAATGATGTTCAAATGTCAAGATCTTAGACTCCTTAACCACTAGGTAGCCCTTCTCTCTATCTTCTCCAGTTTATCAGCATCCTTTCTAAAGTGTGTCTTCCAAAACTGAATACAATATTCCAGATATAGTCTGATCAGGGCTGTTCAACATGCTAGTCTCTTGTTCTGGAGTCTGTTACGCTCTAAATACATTCTAAGATCATGGTAAGTTTTAGACTACTATATCACACTGTTGATTCAACAAATTTGTAGTCCTCTGCTGTTGCACCCTATACCATCCTAGCTGCCCTGTGTCATCCTCCCCACCCCCAATTAGAAGATAAACTCCTTGAGAGTATTTAGGGACCCTCCGATTTTTCAATTTGTACTCCAAGTACTTAGCACAGTGCTTGGCACCAACTAAATGCTTAAATAAATACTTTTCAAAGTCATTCCATGAAAATTGTTATCATTTCATGTGTACTCCATTTTCTACTCATAAAGTTGTTGTTTTTTAACCCAAGTTTAACACTTAAAATGAGGCCTATTAGATTTCATTTTATTACATTAAGTGCAATATCTAGCTTGACTACATCTTTTTGGATCTTGACTATCAACCAATGTGTTAGCCATATCTCCTAAATTTTTTACATCTGCAAATTTGATAGGTATTTCAGACTCTTCTAAGTCCTTGCTAAAAATAGTGAATAACACAAGGCCAGTCACAGATCCTTGAACAATCCACCAGCAGCCCCAAATCATGTCTTCTCCCAAGCAGCCTTCTTCCAAGTTGACATCAACAAATTCAATACAATTCTTTAAGTCCAGTAATTCAACACTTCTGAGATGACTGAGGCTCACATCTCTCCATCTTTTCCATAAAAATAATGTGAGAGACTATAAAATGTTTTGCTAAAATCAAAGTAAGTCATATCACCAACATTTTTCTAATCTATCTATTAACTCTCTCAAAAAAGGAAATGAGATTAGCCTGCATGCCTGTTTTTATGAAGAAAGCCATACTGGCTTTTTGTGACTACTGTTTCCTTTTCTAGATGTTCAGCAGCCTTCCTTTTTCTACATTCTAGAATATTGCTAGGAACCAGTCAAGTTTACTGACCTGCAATTTGCAAAAACCATTATTCTCCTGGTTTTTAAATGCATAATATTTATATTCATATCCTGTAACCCACCATTACTTCCATCATCTACAAATCTATTTTTTAAATTTAAATCAGTTGGTTGGTTGGCTCAGTTCATTTACATCGACCTCCTGAGGGTTTCCTGTTCCATGCTGGACTTCCCCTGTGGAATTTTGAGCCATGGAATCAGCTGTCCAAAAATCTCTGGTACTTGTCAGTTCATGTATGACTTCTCTCCTCCATGAAATCGAAGATAAAAGGATGACTTTCCATCACTGTCCCATCAACTGTACTTAAGCAACCAGTCTTCCCTTATTGGTCAGAATTAGGTCCAGAATAATAGTCATCTTATTGCTTCCTATGCCTTTTGAATGAATAAATTCATTGAGATAAATCAAGAATTTATTAGATATTCTTTCACTGGCAAAAGCTCTAACCAATATTTGGATAATAAAAAATCTTCCATCAATACAATGTTATTTGTACCAGCCTTTTAATCAGTTTGGGGAATTTCATTCCTCCTTACTTCTATATGGTACTCTTACAACAAAGTCTCATCTGATTTTCTCTCCATGTATCTTGATCCAAATGTTCTCCATCATTCCTGTCCCCTTCAACTCTTGAATTGCCTCACCTGAAGACATTGAAACTTCAGTGGATCTGTGACCTCATCAATATGGGTACTCTTTCCAACAATGATAAATTGCAAGCCATATACATCTTCAACAAAGGTTGTGTTCCACAACTCACAATACACTCATAACACAACTCACAACAAAGTGTTCTACAACTCACAATATGATATTTAAAAAATGGACCTTTTTTTTTCAGGGAGTCTTAATTATTTTTATTTATTTATTTATTTAACTTTTTACATTCATTTTCACAAAATTTTGGGTTCCAATTTTTTCTCCCCTTTTATCCCCTCCCCCCCACCCCAATACACCGAGCAATCTAATTTTCCCTATCTCCAATCTGCCCTCTCTTCTGTCATCCCTCCCTTCTCTTGTCCCCATCTTCTCTTTTGTCCTGTAGGACCAGATGACTTTCTATTCCTCATTAACTGTATATCTTATTTCCTAGTAGCAACAACAATACTAAACAGTTGTTCCTAAAACTTGAGTTCCAAATTCTCCCCATCCCTCCCTCCCCATCCATTCCCTTTGGGAAGGCAGGCAATTCAATATAGGCCATATCTGTGTAGTTTTGCAAATGACTTCCATAATAGTCGCGTTGTGTAAGACTAACTGAATTACCCTCCATCCTATCCTGCCCCTCATTGAGAGTCTTAATTATGAAAAGCACTCCGCAATTTCTGAAATATAATCCATCCCACATTCCTCTTTCTGTTAAATCCAGGTCCCAGTTTGTTGAGCACTTGCAGTGTCTGTCCAATATATGTGTATAGAAGTACTAGCTACATGATCTGTACATCATTCCTTGTCACTTGATTTTTCTGACCCATGATTATATATACCATTTTAGATTCTTCAGTGTTCCAGGCTGCAATGCAGTCAGCTCAGCGTCATCTGCAGATAGAGTCATTTGGAGTGCCTCACCATGAATAAAGGGAATCCCTCTTCAATTAGAATTCACACTAAACATCCTTTAAGCATCTTTGATGTAATTGATGTTAATAATCAGATGGCCATCAAAGAAATCTCTTGTTATTTCATCTTTACTGGACTCTCATGTAATACTTAACTTGTCTGCTAAAGACACCTTTTTGAAGTAGAGTTTTTAAGGTGACATTTGCTCTATGAAATCATTTTTTAACAGCAACAAGCACAGTGTTTCACAGCATATTCTCCTCACCTTCCAGTGAATTCTGTCACTCTAAAGCTGTGATGGGTTTTTATTGGCCAAGGCATGACTGCTCTTTCCCCACACTTTCATCAAGGATACCATTAGTGTTTATATGAATTATTCTCCCAAAAGTTTGGTAGAGATGGAAAAGTAGGTACCTAAGTCGATGGCTATTGATATATGTTTTATTCCCCTCAGATGAGTGTATCTTCTTAATATACAATATTATTGTACCTTGTATCTATCTGATCCTTTTTAATAATGTTTGTACTCCCAGAGCCATATTCCAGACACAAATCCCGTCTCATCATGTCTCAATGGTACCATTTAGGTCAAATTTGTGTCCTTAAAATATGACTTCATATTTGCCACATTTTAACAATACTTTATGCTAAAGGTGTTAAACATGTAGGTCATGCCACATGTGGCCCACAACACTCATGAGTGTGGCTAGAATCAGATTAAAATGTAATTAGGAAATATTTAACAAAGTAGATTAAAATTCCATAGAATATAGATAATGTTACATTTCAAAACTAAGTCAATATGCAACCTCAGGAATCCTTACTTGTGGTTTAGTGGCCTCTGTTTTTATCTGAGTTTAACATCACTGCCTTATTCAGTTGTGTATAGACACTCAAAAACAAAGTCAAGTGCAAGTTATGTCATCATTTCTCTGATGGCATGATCTTCTTCAGCAATGAAGGACAAATACACACACACACAGACATGTGGTGCCTTGGGCTTTCTTTATTCTTGACTGTTTTCTTGGATTTTGGCCTCCTGTGATGTACTAGAGAACATGTGTTGCTCTTCTCCAACTCCTCTGGTCTTTTTGATTTACAGGACTCCAAGCAAATGTATTTTCCCCAGCATTTTTAAGTTTTGATTTATTCCTAGCCCATTATTTCTATATTTTAAACCATGGTCCAAAAATCCAAATCACATTCTTAGATATTTTCTTTTTAACTAGCCATTTACTTCTCAAACATAAATTTCTTCTATACTCCTTGTTTTCTGTTTGCAGCAGAAAACACAATTTGGTCTCCTGAATAAATTTCTTGACCTGTTAAGGCTGACCCTGAGCAAAGTTGTGAGATAGTTATCTACAGGGTACCTCTCCCTACCCTTTATGTCCTGCCTTAGCATTGGGTTTCTCACTCCCACACCCAGTATCTTCACACTTTCTCCTCTTTATCAGAATTTTCAGATATGTTGATCCTTCTAGATCAAGGATTCTCAATTCTTTTATTTTTTGGTTTCATGAAACCCTTTGAAAGTCTGGTGAAGCCTATGGAACCCTTCTCAAAACAATATATTAAAAAACATAAGATTATAAAAGAAACCAATTATATTGAAATACACTTATCAATATACTGAGAAAGAATAATTGGTTCATGGATTCCAGGTTGAGAACCCTAGCTACATTGTTGACGTTATAGTATCAATCATTCTTCGGTTGCTGCTCACTTTACTCTGCATCAGTTAATATGCATCTTTCCATGTGTTTTTGAAATTGTTTCATTTGAAGATATGCTGAAGAATGAAATTATCGGAACCAAGAGAACAATTTATATGAAAAGATCACCACTATAAAGACAGCTTTCAAAGCTGTAAGAACTCTGATCAATGCAGTGACCATCTATGATTCCAGATCCATTGATAAGAAATTCTATCTACCTTTGACAGGTAGACTCAGGGTTACAAATTCTCGTGTGTGTGTGTGTGTGTGTGTGTGTGTGGGTGTGGGGGTGTGTGTGTGTGTGTCCACACGCACATTTGCGCATGGCTAATGAGAGAATTTGTTTTGCTTGATTATGTATATTATGTATTCCATTACAAGGAAATGTGTCTCTTGTTCTCCCCCTACCACCTGCCCAGGGTGGATGGGAGAAAAAATTTTTATTTATTTTTTAAATTTTGGATAAAAAAAGAACCCTTCTAATAGATGACCTCTAAGATCCTTTCCAGTTGTAAATATAGCCTTTGTTCTATGAAGTTTTAAGTAACTAACTTTCAGTAAATAATTTGAAGTTTTAAGCTTTATTTATTTCATGTACCTTTTATAAGTTGATACATTTCCTATAGAATTTTACAAATTAGAACCTATAATTTAAGTTCTAAGTTTAAATGTTTTATAATTTATATATTCATATAGAATTTAATAAATTAAAATCTATAATTTTAGTTGTTTTTACTTAAATGTAAGTTTTATAATTTTATACATTTATCAATTGGAATCTATGATTTAGATTTTATTTTAGTGTAATTTATAATTATATAGTTCAATTTTATAAATTATGACATAAATTTTTCATTTTAGTTTTAGTGTAAGTTTTATAATTTTATCACTTAACTTTTGTCTTAGTTTTATTGTAATATATTAAATATCCAAAGGATATTTGCATGGAATCAGGGATGAAGCTCTTCAATCAAGCTTTCCATCTCAGTGTATTTTGAGCATCAGGTAAGGAGATGGAGGAAGGACTAGGTTGAAGCTGAAGAGCAGCGATTCTTCATTCTGATACCACACCTAAGAAGCATTTCCTTCTTTACCTATTGCACTGAAATAGATCGCTGAGAATTTGACTCTGTTGCCCTCTGGTTGAACTTGTCATTATCTTGCCCCTTCTCCCCACCACTACTTCAAAAGGGATCAGTATTTTTTAAAGCAAAGTGAGGAATATTGTGTCTAGTAAAAAAAAAGAATTATTCAGTGTGTATGATTTCCTCTGAACTGTAGGCAACGTTGATTTGGTGGCAGTTGGGGAAAATAATGGGATTTATTAAATGTCTGGACAGGTGCCTTCCAATGCAGATGTTGTAAGATTTTCTGTTATAATTCATTTTCAATTGTGTCTGACTCTTCATGACCCCATTTGGGGTTTTCTTGGCAAAGATACTGGATTGATTTGCCATTTCCTTTGCCAGCTCATTTTAAGGAAGAGAAATTGAGGCAAACAAGGTTAGGTGACTTGCCAGGGTCACACAACCAGGAAGTGTCAGAGGCCAGATTTGAACTTAGGAAGGTGAGTCTTCCTGACTCTAGACCTGGCATTCTATTCACCACATCACCTCGCTTCCCTTCTAAGTCTATCATAATGGCAGCCTCTTTGGAAGGGAGAGAATTCGAGAGAGGCACAGACTCAACAGAGAAGAGGTATGAGTTATCATTCTATTCCTCCCTCTCTACTGTCCTCCTACCTGGAATAAACTTGCTGGTGAGATAAAGCTAAAGCGAGTTCCAATGTGGGACCTCCATGAAAGTGACTGCCATACCTCCCAATCTGAAATCCCTCCGTGAAATTTGGGATACATGTATGGTACTTTACTGGGTTCAGTCTTTACTTCCTATGTGACTCTAGGCAAGTCATTTCACCCCTCTTGGCTTTAGTTTCTTCATCTACAAAGTGATGAGATTGAGCTGAGTGCCCTCAAGTCCTTTCCAGTTCTGTAGTTATGGTGCTATGATAGACCTCAGAACAAGGATTCAGTGCTGTGGTATTATGACTAGGGCATCTATAAATAAAAGCAGCCCATATGCAGAAATAAGATCATTTGCAAATGGATGGATGTATTATCCAATTTCTCTGTTAATTTCCAGACAAACCTGCCTCTTTGTGAATTGTTCTCTATCTGTAAATTGGTTTTAACATATCCCCTTAAGAGAGAAACTGGAACAAGGATATGTTTTCCCCACCTTGTGTTTTTACAATTAAAAATGAAAAGCAACATAGATTAGGAAAGTGATATTTAATATGAATTAAAAATATTCAATGTATTTGGAGGGACATAACCTGATGATTAACACCCCAAAACAGTAGAACTCATTGCTAGCTACCCCCTTGGAAATCATTGATATTTAGTCAATTTTTAAAAAAGCAAAGCATGTATGTCTCTACTGTAAGTCTAATTCTTGGGGAGCATAAGTAAGGATAAACATAACTGCTGGATAATTCATGAAGGGGAAGGGAAAAAAAGAAGGAGGAGGAAGATAAAAAGGAAGATGATGATGATAACTCACATTTACACAGCTCCTCACAAACCTCTAGAGTAAGGGAGAATTGCAAGAGGCTTCAGAGGAGAGATAAAGAATTTCATTTACCATCTTCTAATATATTATTTTGCTACTGTTCAGTTGTTTTTAGTTTGTCTGACTGTGACTCCATTTGGGGTTTTCTTGGCAAAGACACTGGCATGGTGTACCATTTCCTTCTCCAGCTCATTTTATAGATGATGAAATTAAGGTAAACAGGGTAAGTGCACAGAGTCACATACTTAGTAAGTTTCTGAGGCTGGATGTGAACTCAGGTCCTCCTGACTCCAGCCAACAGTCTATCCAATGTGTGACCTAGCTGCCCTCTTACTTTGCTACAATCATATTTCCAAATACTCCTTTTTGTCAAAGTGACATCAGTATTTTATGATAGGCACATTTCCTCCGATTCTCATCCTGTGGCACAGTATAATTGGAGCAGCACTGGATTGGGAGTTAGGACACCTAGGTTCTGGTTCTAACTCTCCTCATTTGTTGGGTGACATTGGGCATATCACCAAGCATTTCTGAGCTGCAGTTTTCTCATCTATAAAGTAGAGGATGTGGGGATAGGGTTAGACTACCTAGTCTCTAAGGACCCTTCCCTCCCCAGCATTCTATTAGCTATACTTCCTCCAATACTCATCTCCACCTATTTACTTCTGCCCTTCAGGGGACATTGGAATGAAGTTTAACAGATCAGAGTGTAGAATTTCTTCTCTAGGTTATGAAAATCTCATCTTCCTGGGATGGTTCTAATCAAGATAAAAGGATAAACTGAAGAATTTCTTCTAGGTTTAGGATTTTGTGGCTCCGTAATATATTTCAGTCCAAATTGCAAACTCTTGTGGTAGAGAGGTAATACCCAGGCTTGAGAAATGACTATTTAAAGTCATGTTTCACTGAGTTTTGACTTTTTTTAAATTAATTTATTTGTTTTCAGTTTTCAACTATTACTTCCATAAGTTTTAAATTTTCTCCCTCTCCCCCACCTCCCTGAGATGGCATGCAATCTTATATGAGTTTTACATGTACATTCTCATCAAACACATTTTCATATTAGTCATGTTGCATAGAAGAATTAAAACAAATGGGAGAAACCATGAGAAAAAACAAAACATAGCATAACATAACATAACATAATAAAACATAACATAACATAAAATACTCTGCTTCATTCTGCATTCTGATTCCATAGCTCTTTCTTTGGATGTGGATGACATTTTGTCTCAGGAGTCCTTTGGGAGTGTTTTAGGTCCTTGCATTGCTGTGAAGGGCTTAGTCTATCAGAAACAGTCCTCATACACTTTGGCTGTTACTGTGTATAATGTTTTCTTGGTTCTGCCCATTTCATGCAGTTTCAGTTCATATAAGTCCTTTCAGGTTTTTCTGAAATCCACCTGTTTGTCATTTCTTATAGTATAATAGTATTCCATTAAATTCATATACCATAACTTGTTCAGCCATTCCCCAATTGATGGGATTCCCTAAACTTTCAGTTCTTGGCCACCACAAAAAGAGCTGCTTATAAATATTTTTGTGTATGTGGGACCCTTTCCCATTTTTATGATCTCTTTGGGGTATAGTCCTATTAGCAAGATTACTGAGAGAACTGGCCCTTTGGGAATAGTTCCAAATTGCTCTCCAGAATGGTTGGATCAGCTCACAGCTCTACCAACAGTGAATTAGTGTTCCAACTCTCTCACTTCTCCAACATTTGTCATCTTCCAGTTTTGTCATATTAATGTACTGAGTCTTGACTTTTAAAGAATCGGAAAATTTCCCAATACATGTGGTGCTACAGATGTGGATAACTGAATGGGTCAGCTCAGAGGTTCTGAATCTCTTTGCTTTTACATATTGCCTAAAACTAATTTTAGAATGGGATGAAGCAGATACCTTCAAGGGAACTGTGTTGATAGCAACTGCTATCTTCCTGGCCCCAGGGATCAAATGCTTTGCTTCTCTTTGAAAACAGTTTCAGACAGTTTAGAAAACACTTAAGTTCCTACTAAGTAGAAACCCCTCTGTTAGGCACTGATGATATATAAAGTTTATGTGACACATGTATCTAACTGTACATAGCTATAGTGCATTCGTGATATATAGTATTTACAAGTGGTATTCAACCTGGGCTATGAAGAATGGAAGCTAATTTGACAAGTAAAGGGAATTCCAGGCATAAAATATAACCCAAAGGCATGGAGTCAGTGAAATGGAAGCTCCCCTCTCCCTTTTTTTAAGCTTGACCAGCTTTATTAGTCCAAGAAACCAGTATATATATGTGCAAATATGTATATATGCATATTTATGATATATAATTGAATTACTCTATACAGTATGTATAGATGCTTTAGGATCCCAGTGAAGGAGGAAAGGATGATGGCCTTAGTTGTCGAGGACGGCTTCATGGAGGGCATGAAATTTGGGTTGGGTCTTGAATGATGTATTATTAACTTAACACAGCCATATAGAAGATCATAGGTGTGGATAGGTAAGGATTATGATATTAACCATGGCATAATCACAATTGTTAGAAGCCCCTTTATAACCTAGCCCCTTCTCACCTTTTCAGTTGTAGCAGGAGCCACGTCTTAACCTTGGTAAGCAAAAATCTATTCCAGGACATGATTGGCTCAATTGGAACCAACTGGTTCAAGCTCCTTGGCTTCATACCTGCTGACCAGACAGAGGCTCTTTCTATATGGAGGCTAGTGTTGTTAGACCCACCCAAGTTAAGTTATGGAGTATCTTTGTTTAATAGCCTTCTATGTTATGGCTAAGGAAGCCTTCTATTGCTGGCTACTGAAGGCTCACTGTCCCAGGATGGAATGTGAACAAATGAGATACCAGCCTCAGGCCCTTCCCTCCCACCTGTCTTCTCATACTTCCCTCAACTTGACAAACTTGAGGACATTGACCTTCTTGTTCTTATTTGATGCTATGTTCCAATAATACCCAACTCTGTGACATTTCCCTGGTGGCCTCTCACACCTGGAATGTTCTTCCTCCTGACTTCCCTAGCTTCCTTTGTAAGACTCAGATCCTATGCAGGAAATCTTTTCTTATTCCCCACCCCTACTCCACTCGATGCTAGTGATGTCTTCCCCTTGCCATCTACTCTGTATATAGCTTACCTATAACCAGTCATTTCATGTTTTCTCTCTTTCATTAGAATGTGAATTCCTTGAGGATTGGGACTGGTTTTGTACTAGCACAGTACTTGGTACATAGCAAGCACTTGTGTTTGCCTTAATCCACTGGAGAAGGAAATGGCGAACCACTTCAGTAGCTTTGCCAAGAAAATTCCGTGGACAGAATGATTGAATGACAACAGGCATTTAATAAATGCTTGTTACTTGCCTACCTGTGATCTCATTAATTTGGAAATTCCCTCCAAGGGTGGAGCTCTCAACTCATCTACCCTCACCTACATTGTTAGGGTTTACCACCGGGGGTCCAGTAAGTTAGAGGGTTTTCTCACCTTGTCCTGCACAAGAATACCAAGGAGGAGGGAGGCAGGGAGAAACACTTTTATTCCCCCCAGAGGAAAGAAAATGAACAGAACATAACCTTGACAAACAAGGTATTCATTTCATATTAAAGCTATAACAGAAAAGGATACATGACAAATATTTGTATATCATAACAAGGAAGGATAGAAGGGGCCAATGAAAGAAATAGGAGGAACATTTAGACAGGAGAAAACCCAAAGAGCAGAGATTCTTAATGGAGTGGATACTATTCAGAAGAAAGAAGCCGTTAAATTTGTCGTAAGCTGGGAAGAGGAGGATGAACATGAAAAGAGGTCATTGGATTGGGTAATTAAGCAGCCATTAGTGAGCCTGGAGGAAGCAGTTTCCCTGTGGGAATCCAGTGGGAGCAGAAGCTGAAGAAAGAGAACAAGAGATAATGGCTGAAGAGGAACTGGAGGTCTTAGGTCTACACATTTTCAAGCTATTTCGTAGTGAAGAGGAGAAAAGATGGCAGAAGGGTCAAGGGAAGTTGTTTTTCTTCCTCAACTACTAGAAGAACATAATCATGTGTATAAGACAGAGGGAGGAGACAGACTATACCGTAATAGACAAAAGATGGAAAAGTTCTTTGTTCTCACCATAGAGTCATAGAATTATATAGGAAATTATAGGTCATCTAGTTGAACCCCTTCATTTAATAGATGAAGAAATGAAATGAGAATTAGCAAATCGGAGAGCTGAAATTCAAACCCAGGTCTTCTGTCTCCAAATATAGAGCCCTTTCCAAGTCTCTGGTTCTCCCATTCATTCACTCTGTGACCAGCTTCAGCTAAATTTTTCTCATTCACAAAATAAGGGAACTAGACCAGATAATCAAGTTCCTTCTAGCTCCAAAATTACATGATGCTATGATTTATTTTTTTGAAGGAGCAATGAAATAGAGTAAGAAAAAAAGTGGCAAATGTCCAAAACTGGAAAGGAAAGGGAGAGGGGTCAATCGCTCCGTACACACTACATGCATATTCATGGTGTTCTCAGCAGAAAGAGGCTCCCCATTGTCTTCTTAGACCGCTTCACTGAATGTGGTTTGGGTTGGAGATTACCCAAGTCTTTACTGGCAGTTGATACGAGCTTCATTTCTCCTTTCTTTCCAAAGGACAAAACCCCCAGTTAGAATGCAGCTCCTCCATATGTAGAGTACTGGGCTGGCCAGTGAGAAAGACACCCTGTGCTATAGCAGCTTCCAAGGTTCTGTACTGCACTCCTGACACACTTGCTAAGGCATGTGAACACAGGAAACATCACCTGCCCTCTTTCCAATAGAAATTCTGGTATTCTTTTCACTGATGGACATTTTCTGGCATTTAGATTCTGCATCAGCTCTTAGAGCTAGAACTAGGATTTTACAAATGCGGTGGTATCGGTTATGACTTCCTCCCCTGAAGGGCGTGTTCCCCTATGTACAACTTTGATGTCCTTTGGCATCACACAGAACGATCATCCCTATTCCACTATTCCCAGAAACCTGTGATTGTTGCGCCCTTTTCTCAGGATGCACCTTCCCCTCCAATCTCTACAGGCACATGAGCCACTCCTGGAACAACTGTATCCATAGTGACCATTATAGTTGCTATGCTGGACTAGGCCCCCACAGTCAGCCCTGGCCATAGTCATGAGTCTTTCTTCCCTTTGATATCAATGTGGTATATTGGAAAGGGCACAAAACTAGAAATCGAGATACCTGCTTGCCAGTTACAGTTTTACCATGAATTGTGTAACTTTAGACAGCTCTCATAACCATTTTTTGGACTCAGTTTCCTCATTTATAAAATAAGAATTCTTTATTTGTTTTTAGTGATTCCAATTTTATACCTTCACATATAATTACAGTGCCTCAGTTGATTGATGCTCACAGTAACACCACAGAGTAAGTAGGCATTATCTGTATATTACAGATGAGAAAACTGAGGGATGAAGAATTTAAAGTCACATCATTTGTTCATCTTTTGAGGAAATTGGACCTAATGAGAAGTGGAACAAATACTAGCAAGGTCCTATATCAGCAGCCTGAGATTTGGAATGAAAGGATTCAAATCCTGTCTTGGCTAGTTAACTACTTAAGTGTCTTTGGAGGGGCCATTCTCTCTCCCTGGGCCTCAGGTTACCCATCTGTAAAGTGAGAGGGTTGACCTAAATAATCACTGAAAGTCCCTCACACCTTCTATGATCCTATACAGTTAGTGAAGCGCAGGTTTACAGGTGACGTCAAGCAACGGCAGATACTTCATCTCCAAATCTCACCTACTTCCAGACCTTAGATTTAGCATCTTAATGATGAACATTCCAGGCTTTGAGGGTGCTACATGATACAAAGTCAAGGGAAAAAAATACATTTTTTCCCCTCTGTGATGCTGCTATACTACCTTAGGAAAATATTTCCCTGTGCGCAGCTCACATTTCTACAGCAATTTAAAACTCACTTTCCTTAGAGTGGACCATGTCTTTCCACTAGACAGGAGAGAGAAACAGACAGAGAGAGAGAGAGAAAGACATACAGGCAGACACAGAAATAGAGACAGAGAAAAAGGAAAGGGTGGGAAACATAAAAAAGAAACAGACAGAGAGGCAAAGAGGATCAGATAGTGATGAGGAGACAATGATAAAAAAATAGAGACAGAGACAGACAGGGGGTAGTGGACGAGAGAATAGGACAAAGACAGAGATAGGCAAAGATAGAAAAATAAAGAGCATTTATTAAGTGTTTACCATGTGCCAGGCACTATGCTAAGCATAGAGAATACAAATGAAAATGAAACAGACCCAGTCTTCAAGGAGCCTACATCATACAAAGGGGTGATGGCAAGGGTGGAACCTAGAGAGGAAACTGCAGGAAGTATCATGGAGGTCTGGTTCCCAGAAAGATATAAGGCTAACAGAATCACTTATCAGAGGATGGTAGCAAGAAAACTGAGGCTCAGAGAGGCTGTGACTTGACCAAGGTCACAGAGCTGATGCCTGAGTCAGGATTTGAACTCGGGCCTTGTAACTCCAAGGCCAGTGTTTGTTCCCCTGCAGCAGTCTTGTGTGCTTGTCATGCAAGCTTTTTATCCTTTTTCCCTTGTTTCAAAAACCCTTGGAAGAAAGAAGGCTAAGAAATAGTCTTCAGGTATGCAACGTGTCCCTCTGCAGAGCATGGGAGCATTTATTTTCCTCCAAATTCAGAATAAGAATAATTAGAAACTATTTTAGTTTGAAGAAAGAACTTCCAGGCAGGGAAAGCTTTGAAATACAAAGTTGTATAGCTTTGCATGGTCATAACAGTTTCCAGACATCCAAAAATAAACCTGAGTAGTCTGGGTATGCTCAGCTCCTACCTGACAGCAGGGGCCACCGCTGAGATGATCCCTTTTAGTTCCATGAGACTAGGAAAAGCCATTACCACTTTTAATTCATGCCTGCCCCTGCAGATCTAACCTTTGATTCATGTGCCCAGTTGTTGTGGATAGATCTTCCAAAAAGCTGGCCTCAGCTACATGAATTGGTCTCTAACAAGAAGGGAGAAAAATTAGATGGAAACTCTTATAATATTTGGTATCTATGAAGTTTTTAGGTACCAGCCACATGGGGTCAACTTTAGGTACTAGCCTCATGAGCCAACTCAAATTATAGGATGAAGTAAGCCAGCATAATGGCTTGAGATGAGCTGAGAAAAGGAGAACATCACAATCTTTCCTAGTTCCTCTTTTCTCTCCCTACCCCCCCCCTTCCTCAATTGTGCTTTCTGGCACAGACAAGCCAAATGGCCCAATTGTGGGAAGGAGGGAGGTGTCTGGGTCAGTCAGCATGGCGGTTCAAGCTATTAGTATTCCAGTGTGGCGCTAGACCTGCTTTTAGCAAGCTCCAGCTGGGATTCTCAATTGGGGCAGCAGTTTCATTAGCAGGTTTGCTACTGTCAGAAATATGTTGCCGTGAGGACACAGTAGAGCCAGGTGGCTCAGCCCTCTGAGGTGAGATGAAGGGGAAGGGTCTTGGCTAGAAGAAGCCTCTGCCTCACTGAACTCCCACTGAGGCAGCACTTGCTGGGCTGTTAAGGACTGGGCAATCTTGGGCAGACACGTCAATCTGTTCAACATTCCAGCTGAGAACCCAATAAAGCCAAAAAATAATGAAATGTAGTAAAGAAGGGAGAGTAAAGAATAGTACTCTGAACAGTGTTTGTCAACAAAGTAGACTTGACCAATTTTACCAGCAGGAAGAAACCATTCCAGGCAAATGTTTTATCATCTATATTGTCACCACTAATATTTATTTCTCTGCCAACTTCTTCTACCTTGCCCCTAACCTCACTCCTTTTCTTTCCATCTCCTTTTTACTAGTTCACTCATATTTTAGTTGCTTCTGTTCTCCCTCCTTCCCTCCCCCAGTCCCTCATCAAGGATCATTGGATCATAGACCTAAGGCTGGAAGGAGATCCAGAAGCCGTCTTGTCCAATCTCCTCATTTTATTGAGAAGGAAATTATATCTGTAGAAGATTAATCGACTTGATGAGATTACATAGGTCATATGTATCAGATGCGGGATTGGAAAATGTAGAGAAAAGAGAATTAGTAAAATTATATTTAGATGTTGGTTCAAGTACTTTATATTGCCTTTGATTAAATGTTTATGTCCATCTGAGAGGAAGCATGGCATAATTAAAAGAAAAACCTTGGTTTGAATCCAATTCCAAATACTTACTAGCTGTGTGATCCTGGATAAGTTGCTTAAGCTCTCTGAGTCTCAGTGACCCCATTTGTTAAATGGGAATAAGAATAACTCCTACCTCCCAAGGTTATAGTGAAGATAAAATTAAATACTGCATGCAAAACACTTTGTAAACCTTAACATTCTGTATACAAATGAGTTATTATTATCAGTCATCATGTCTCATTCACAAAGGTATCCTTTGACATGTCTGTTATACCTCTGAGCACATGGTTGACACTCAGGAAATTATAGGTTCCAAGGCTAGGAATGGTCATCACTTAGAGCTGCCCAATGTGAACTCTCTTCAACAGACCCCTACTCTGACGGATATAATTCTGGACTCTTGAAAGCTACACCAGTGAAGTACAATCTCTAGCTAGTCTAATCAAAATGGAAAAGATATTGAGTCCCAGCTCAATCACACTTTGCATGTCTGTCCTTTGAAAGCCAGCCTACCTAAATCCATAGAGGCTCTTCACTAGAGGGTAGAGGACTGGGCAATGAATCTTTTAGCCACAACCACTTACACATTATATTCATCTCCAATCTTCCTGCCTTTGCACAAGCTATCTGTCCTATGTCTGGAATGTACTCTCTCCGCCCTCTCCCTCTTAGGCTCTCTAGTTCCCTTGAAAGTTCAGATTGAATGCCATGGATAGCATGAAGGCTTTTCTGATCTTCCACCAACAGCTGCTTTACTTTCATACACTCTGAATGTCTCTAAGCATCTTTCCATCTGCCTCGATATCCCCCTCCCCCAACTGGATCATCCGGGTCAGAGATCTTGACTGGTTCCCTCAGTAAGTAAAGTCACTAATCTTGCAACTTCACCCTCTGGCTGAACACCTGTCTGCTCGGAATCGCAATCAAATCAATACTACAATTGAATCTAGAAAGGGCATGACAGCCACTGTTCTATAGCTCCGCCACCACCCATTCCCCTCCACTTTCTTTGACTTTCTTTTTTTTTCATAAAAGAATTTTTATTATAAAGGGTTGACTTGACAAGTCAGGCACCCCCTACCCCTGCAACAAATATGGGGGAGGGGAGAAGCAGCATACAAGAAATCGACCAAAAATACTTATTCAAATGTGCTTCATTTTACCTTCTCCCTGTTTTCTCTTTTCCTCTAGGTCAGAGCTTGCCATTGTCCTACCCATTTCTAAAAATGGAAGGATAACAATCAGTTCAGTTCAGGCATCAAGGCTTTCTAACATCCATCCTTAAGCTATGGAGCATCACAGAGTACATCCACCACTTTCTTTCTAGTGGACACTCATAGATTCCTCTCCGTCAGTGAGAACACCAGTTTGAGATGGAACTATGGGTGTCATCTGTGGTGAGGGTTCACTCTCTTCCTTAAGGTAGCCTTGATACAGACAACAAAGATGGGATAGCTCTCTCTCAGGTGGCTGCTGCCAGCAGTACCATGGATACCAAGAAGTATCTGCAGCTAGGGCAGGAGTCATTGGGGTCCAGCCCACAGCTCCATGGGAGTTGCTAAAATCAGTGTCCCATGACTGTACTTGTGGGATGCGGTAACTGGGAAAACCACGGTTTCTGGCCTTCAGGATAGCTGCTGTCAGCTTCTTGTGCTGCTTCTCACAGACAGCTGTGTGTGGGGCATGGAAGATAACACCTATGTGAACACACATTTCTAAAGTCCACATGGAGCTTCTGATCCCGGCAGATAGGGCAAGGATTCCTAGCAACTTTGTTCCCTCGAATGCATGTCTTACGGGTTCGCTTGGGTGGGATATCACTTTTGTGGTTTCATCAATAATCAGCCCAGACTGGACAGGAGCCATATCAAGCCAGGTATTCTTCTGTCTCCAGATATTCCTGGGGAATATCCTGATAGAGGGAGGCAGGAATGACAGATTCTTCCTCAGGTGGAGCTTTGGTGCATAGAGGGAGTAGCCTGCCCCCAGTAGACACCTCTGACAGGTGTGAGGCTTGAGAGCCACCTAAGCAGAAGAGTTAGGAGAGAGGTTGTCATCTTGGTGTATGGCTAAGGAAGGAGACGGGCACTTTCTTTGTTTGACTTTCAAGACAAAAACTTCTTTCTTAGTCACCAGTCTCCCAACGTACATTGTCTCCTCCCATAAAAATGTGAGTTCTTCTATGAATTAGGACAATCATTCTGGAAAGCAGTTTGAAATGATAGCAATGATGTAGTTTAAAATGTTCCTACTTTTTGATGGAGAGATTTCACTCCCAGGCATATACCCCAAGGAGATTGTTGTGAAAAAGAAAACATTAGAATATTCTTTAGCGATAACAAAGAAATGGAAACAGTTTCATCAAATTGGAGAATGGCTAAAGAAATTGTGTTACCTGAATGTAATGGAATGTTTCTGTGTTGTGAAATATAGAACATGTGATGAATACAGAGAAGCAGAGAAAGATTGATATGAACTGATACAAAAAAAGTAAGTAGAACCAGGAAAACAATATACACAATGAGTGTAACAATGTAACTAGGGGAAAAACAGCCACAAAACAAGCAAGAATGTTGCAGACCAAACCAAAAAAAAAAAAAAGGACAAGCTTGATTTAAAGAAGAGACTTGAGAAGATACTTCTCCCTCTTCCCTTACAGCAGGCCATGAATCTGGAGCACTGCATATGATTTCAGGATTTTTTTTCAACATATTGACTTTGCTGAATTTTTTTCTTTTCTTCATTTTCTTCCCTTTTTATAAATCATTTGTTACAAGGGATAACTGAAAAAGAGAAAGGGGGAAGTATTGATTATGTAAAAATTTTTTTAAAAATGTTTTTTAAAAAAAGGAAAGAAATTCCTTGAGGACAGAGACTCACTTTTATCTTTGTAATCCCAGCACCGAAGGTGACTGGCACATGAAAGACATTTAGTAAATGCTTTTTATTCACTCATTCATAACTAAGACTGGGGATAGGTGGTAGCTTAACAGAAAACTAGTTATTCCTGCTTGGCTAGACCCCCACCTTCAAGGGGACAGAGTCATTCTTTTCTGGCTCTTTCCTTCCCCATTGGCTATGACTTAATTTTAATCAATGCCCTTCACTCTTCCTCTTTCTTACTCAGGATCATTTGAATCAAGTGATTCTGCCAGGAGAGAAAAATGAGATCAAAATTGCCGGTGGCTAACTGCCTCTAAGAGAAATCCTTCTGCTTCTCAGTTCTTCCCCCCTCACCCGCCACAAACATTGGTTTTGTTTTGTTTTTTTTTTCAGTTATGCCCAGGAGAACTATGAGATCTGGATTCAAGTGCTTTCTTATTATGCTTAGGAAGTTCCTAAAATATAACACTCAGAGTCTCTCTCATATAACTCTGTAGCCCCCAGAGGAGAAGAGCTCCTTCACCAACCACATCAACAGTAAGAGCTAATGTTTATGAAGTGTTTAAAAGATTTTCAGAGCTTTGCAAATGTTCTCTCATTTTATCCTCACAACTGGGAGATAGGTATTAATATTATTCCCATTTTGCAAATGAAAACACCAAGGCAAAGAGAGGTTGAGTGACTTCAAGGTCACACAGCGAGTAAATGTCTAAGACTGGATTTAAACTCCAGAATTCCTGGCCTGGTGCCCTATCTACTCTACCACCTAGCTGCTAAACAAAGTTTTGTTCTGTTTTTCTCTATGCATAACATGCTTCCCAGCATCTCTTTTTGTGCCTTCCTAATAAGAGCTAACAATTAAAAGTTCTTTGGGGCTATTGTGAGATAAAATGAGAAAATATTTATAAAGCACTTTGCTTTATAAATATAAACCCTTATGAACCTTAAAGCATCATATAATTGCTAGCTATTATTGCCATTGCTGTTGTTATTATCGAGGCTTGCAAAGCATTACACTTATCTCATTTGATCCTCCCAATAGTGTCTATTAATATCCTCATTGCACAGATGAGGAAACTGAGGCTGTGATACCTTCCACAGGATTCACAACTACTAAGTGTCTGAAGCTGAGTTTGAACTTATGCCTTCCTGACTCCAGGTTCAGCTCTCTTACCTATAATGCTACTTTGCTGCACCCCTATTCACAAATGTGCAAACATAATAACCAGAATTGGTTCAAAACTTTATCTGTGCTGGTGGTCAACTAATTGAACAGAAAATAAAATAAAAAATTAAAGAACAGAAAACTTTGCATTTAATATCCACACTATCTTCTCCCAGACCAAACCAGGGAAGAGGCAAGGAGAGACAGGCACACTGCCATCCTTTACCAGCTCTCTCTCTTAGGGAAACATTTGCAACAATTAATTCACTCCAGACACAATCTTAAGCTGTTGCATCAGTGATGGAATCCTAATAAAGTTGCCCCCAGCCCCAATATTCTAACTTCCTTATGGGTCCCACTGAACAGTAGGCATGTCTTGATTTAACCACACAATCTGATTTTAACCACACGACAGGCCCCCACTGCCTCTATTATATACTATGAAACTGCACCTGGAGTCAGCAATATGTGTGGCTCAAACATTAGCCATGGAAGTCACCTCCGTCTCCCCTTCTCTCTCACATCAACTACTCAAACCAGCCAGTCAAACCTCAAATGTTAATCACACACTCAGCAGTCTCACTCACTTTCTGCCAGTTTTCTCAATGTTTTTCCTTCACAGTGGGGAAATAAATATAGCAGAAACCAATCAACGCCATCTCTTTAAAATTCGCTCCAACCTTCTTGAGTCCACAGGTCCTGACAAGTCAAAGAATTCTGTTCTAGCCGAGAGAACTATATTCTTCAGTACACATTACTCTTTGTTGGAGAAAGGTACCAGATGATACGTTCATTCATTCTTTGAGAGAAATTCCAATATCCATGGCATCATGGATTCACTGAAATACTCGTGTCTAAAAATACAAGATGGCAAAGCGAAACATTGCTGAATTTGCAGTTCGAATCTCAGCTCTGCCCCTTATTACACACATGACAGGGCAAAGCATTTAATCTCTTTGGCTCTCAGTTTACATATATATATATACATATATATGTATATATATACTTATATTCAGGGGTTTGACTAAAATATCTCAAAATTCCCTTCCATTTCTAAATTGACACTCCAATAAGTAAGCACTTAGAATCATAATGACATCACCTATTCAAAGAACTTACTGTAGTAGACTGAGGTGTTGTGGAGAGGACAGAAAATTTAGAGCCAAGCTCAAGTCAAGTCCAATTTGGAGTAAAGTCCAAGATCACCATCTAGTTAATCTTGAGGAATTCACTTAATCTCTCCAAACCTCTGTTTCAGAGAGGTGCTGGTAAATATTTAATAACTAGTTCTCTGGGGGGAAAATGTACCCACAATATACTTTTAATTTAACCTATATTGTAAACATTTTCTCCATCACTTTCACAAATCTGACTTGAACCATGTGCTGATATCCAATATTAACACCAACAATGAAAATTTTCATTATCAATTCCCACCCCTGTTCTATTTCCTCATTTTTAAAATGGAGATAATAATGCCTTGTGGATGTCATAAGGGAGTTGTGAGCTCCAAGCAAGACAAGACATCTGCAAACATGGTGGTTCCCTCAAAATGTTTTTATTGTCAAATCTGAATTTCATGCAGTTGTCTGCGTTGTAGAGTCGTAAGATTCCTGCCTCTTTCCACTTTTTGCCAATGATATTTCGAAATCAAAGCAGGAGAAAATATACCTTTAGACATCATACACAGTCACATGCGAAAATATTTTGCCAAATTCTCTGAAATACTATTGTAAGTGGATCTGACTTGGATGTTGGGAACAACTTTCACTTAAATTCAGAATAAATACTATTTGTGCTGCCACTGCTGGCTGACCTGCGCTAGGTACCTAATAATCAGATTGTTGTTGCCTTATTCAAAGTGCAGAAAGAATCTTGTTTTATATTTGAAAGGAGTTTCCAATTTTATTCAGTAGCATTAATATTAATGGATCAATGGTAATTCTAACAGTGCAAGTGATGCATAATTGAGCCTCTTGTATTCTCAGCATGTCTTTGTAAGCATATAATAACGTTCTGGTAATCATCATCATCAATAAACATTTACCAGGAGTAAGCTCTGACTCTTTGTAGGGCACTGTGCTGGGCATTGCAACACTTATTAATTACTAGATGAAATAAGCCATGTGGTCTTGTGGTTAGAACTGTGGCCTGGAGGTCAGCAGGATTTGGCTGTCTCCCCAGATTTCTACTGACTCACAGGCGAGTGACCACAGGAAAGGCTTTGAGGTTGCCAACATCTGTTTTGCCTAAATTAAGATGATCTTGATTCTCCCTTATTTTAAAAGGTGCACAACTCACTTCTCAGATACTATCTACATCTAAAAGCAGAGCCATAACTAGGAATTCTTGTGCCTGTGACAAGTTCCACAAATTTGACCCAGGACAGGAGGCATGAAGCCCACTCTCAGATGAGTGGGTAGGAGTTAGATAACCTGGCATAATAGCAGGAGACTGACGCAGTACGGAAGGAGCCCTATCTGACATATGGTAGCTTCCTATTTTAATTGACTTTTTTCACCAATTAGCCCTTTTTTGTTTCTACATATAAAAGCATAGAAAGATTATTAAAAGCCTCTAAAATTAATACCTTACAGCATCAGTCTCTAAAGTTTTTTGATTCCATAATCTTTTTAATTAAAAAAAAAAACTAGAGCACATATACCTTCAACATGTGTAAATTTAGAAATTTACTTCTTTGTGTTGCATGTGCATACCACTGTACCAATAATTATTTACACTATAAAACTAACATGGAAGTAGAAATTTTAAGAGGGTGAGATAAAGATGAAATAATGTGTAATTATACAGTGAGTTGGAGTTTACCAAGTA
Source organism: Bettongia penicillata ogilbyi (assembly GCA_023548195.1). Classification (NCBI taxonomy): domain Eukaryota; kingdom Metazoa; phylum Chordata; class Mammalia; order Diprotodontia; family Potoroidae; genus Bettongia; species Bettongia penicillata. The sequence continues at coordinate 14,061,225 of JAJHZJ010000413.1, read as the reverse complement.
GATGAGTGATGTGGCCAGTCCCACACTTTAGGAAAATCACCATGGCAGCTGTGTGGAAGATGGAGTGACATGTTGAGAAATTGGAGGCAGGGAGATCAATTAGGAGGCCACTACAATAGTCTAGGCAAGAAGTGATAAGGGCTGGACCTTGGAAGGCTGTTGTGTAGAGAGAAGGAGAGGGTTGTGAGATGTTGTGGAGCCTAGATGGAGAACTGGATAGAGTGCTGGGCCTGGAGTCAGAAGAACCTGAGCTCAGATTCTGCTTCAGATGCTTACTAGCTTTGTGAGTCTGGGCAAATAACTGCTCTTCATCTATAAAATAGAGGTGATAGTAATTATACTTAATCTCCCAGAGTTGTAAGGATCAAATGAGATAAAAGTGCTTTTCACAGTGTTCTGGCATATACTAGGCACTTAATAAATGTTTATTTAATTGAATTAGAGATAGAAAGGATGAGATTTGGCAATTGACTGGAGGAATATGTGAGGTGAAAAAAAGAAAAGAAAAAAGAAAAGAAAGAACACCAGTTATAAGCCTGGGTGAACCAATGGGAGTGTCACTGAGAATAAGGGGGAAATTTGAAACAAGGGTGGGTTTGAGGAAAGGTAATGCAATGACATCAGCTGTAGTAAAGATGCCAATGCTCGCTCATCATGTGGCTTACTTTATCCCACTCAAAATGAAAGGTGGAGGTTAGCGAAGAGCGAGTACTTATTCACTGCTCAATGACCCTCCGAGTGATCTGGGGTGGGGGGTAATTTGAAATGTTGGGGATGGGAAATTTTCCCTATGGTACTGACTTGCCAGCTGTTGTGGGTACAATTTTGTGATGAGGTTATAACTACCCTCAAGATGGTGGAGGAACAGAAAGAAGTATAGCAAGATCCCTTCCAATATTCCTCCAAATAGATCTAGAAAATGTAGCAGATCTAGACTTAGTACTTTATAGCAATTCAAGGACTTAAAAAATTTCCAGTGGACTCTTGAAGCAAAATGTCTTCCATATCCAGAGAAAGAACTATGAAATTAGATCACATATAGAAGCAGACCATTTTCTTTTGTATTATGTTTTGTTTTGTTCTATGGTTTCATTCATTTTAATTCTTCTATATAACGTGTATTTAATAGGAATGTACGTATAGAACCTATATAAGATTGTACGCAGTCTCAGGGAGGGAGTGAGAAGGGAAGGAAAAGAAATCTGAGATATATGGAAGTGATTGTAGAACATTGAAAACAAATAAAATAATTTAATTTAAAAAAAAAAGAAAAGAAAATGTACTAGATCAAATCCTGATGGCACAATCCAAGAAAAAGTCATAGTGAGTCACTTTTCTAGTCCAAGGAGGTGTAGGGAGATAGGTAGAGGGGTGTGGTCATGGGGTACTTGGTCTGGTCAGGAACATACTATGTAGGGAGCACTCTAGAGCAGGGAGAGGCTCTGCAGCAGTGCAAGAGGAGGTCCCAGAGCCTCAGCAGGTCACCTGGAGGGGAACAGATGCCACCTGGAACCAGCAGGTGCCAGCTTTGTCACCTACTAACCAGTCTAGGTAACAGATCTAAGGAGGACTGAAGAAAGTACCTGGGGCCAGAGGCAGCATGCTGGAGTGAGGAACATCTACAGGTCCTGATCAGTATACTGAGAAAGTAACAAACTTAGCTGTACATAGCAGCTGTGTGACTCAACTCCCAGGAGGAGACTTCCATACAAATAAGGAGTAGGAGGTGGGGGGAGTGGCTGACACTTGTACCTCAATCTCATCTGGTAAGGTCAAAAGAGGAAAATATCCAAACGTACACACACACACACACACACACACAGAGTTGGGTACGGAAATATATTTCACTCATTGTAGAAATGGAAAGGAAAGGAGAGAAGGGAATTAGAGGGGGAGAAGGAGTTAACATAGAGAAAAATTAATTTTAAGGATTTGCAAAAAAAATGTTTAGAGCTTTTTTTGAGGTGGCAAAGGCTAGAAATTTGAAGAAGTCCATAAGTTGGGGAATGGCTGAACAAGTTATGGCATATAAATGTGATGGAATACTCTTGTGCTGTAAGAAATGATGAAGGGGGTAGTTTCAGAAAAGCTTGGGAAGACTTGTTGAACTGATGCAGAATGAACTGAACAAAACAGGAGAATAATGTATACAATGACAACAACATCACAAAAACAAACAACTTCAGGAATTTTTATCAGTATAATGACCAATTATGATTCCGAAGGACAAATCATGAAATATGCTGTCTACCTCTGTTAGATGTGAAGGACTCTGTGCAGAATGAGACATTTTTTTAGATATGTCCAATGATAAAATTTTCTTGCTTGATGATACGTTTATTACAAGGCTTTTGTTTTTCTTTTGTTCTCCTTTTAGAATGGGAGAATGAACACTGAGGGGAGGGAAATAAGGAAGATTTTACAGACTGAAAAAAATTACACACACACATACACATATACATATAATAATTTAACTGAGGTGCTGATGCCTGGCTCCAAGAGGAATTGGAAGCTTGCCCAAGGAAGGGCAGTTGTGTAGGTCATATTGGAGGTAAGGTCCCACAATTGACTATTTCAGGAAAAGTGAGACGGGACTCATCTTCCCCCACTCACTTGGGGTCCGTGCCTTTGGCTGTCTTCCATGCCAAAATGCACTTCTTGATCTCTGCCTCTTAGAATCTCTGGCTTCCTTTCAGACTCAGGACAAATTATTTTGCATATACCTATGTACAAGGGCAAGTAGGTGGCACCATAGTGTATAGAGTACCAGGCCTGGAGTCAGGAACACTCATCTTCCTGAGTTAAAATCCAACCTCAGACACTTTCTAGCTATGTGACCTTGAGTGAGTGACTTAATCTCTCAGTGACCCAGAGTAACAGTTCTCTCAAACTATGAGTCCCAGAGCAGTTACTAACCTGCCTTGGTAAAGGAAGTTACCTCACTGGAATTTCCCCACATCGAATGAAATTCTAAATCTGAACAAAAATCAGTCAACAGAAGCATTTAGTAATCATCTACTATGCTCCAGGGGAGATAACATGATGGAATGCAGAGAGAGAGCTGGCCTTGAAGTCACGAAAACGTCGGTTCAAGTCCCATTTCTGGCACATAATGTTACCCTGGGAAAAGTCACATAACTCCCCAATGTCTTGGGCAACACCAAACTACAAGCTGTGGGGGGAAAAAGGTGCTGACCTATACTGGTGGAGGTCTTTTCCTCATCCTGCAGTTTCTATACCAGTGAAATCATAGGTCCAGATTCTATCACCATCACCATGTACCAGTGCCAGGCAAAAATAAAATAATCGGTGCCCACAGAGCTCACAGTCCAACAGGGAAGACCACATGAAAAAATATGCACACATGTACATATGTGTGCACATACACAACACATCCGTGTATGTACATATACATGCGTGTGTGTATGTGTGTGTCACTGCCTATAAAATGACAGTCTAATAGGGAAAATAGCACAAATAAATACATATATGTATGCAGCATTTATATATCTATATATACACATGTGTATATGTATGTGTATAAGCTCATGCATTCACACACATGTTTACATGCATATATACACATACACAATTCCTACCCACAAGGAAATAACAGTCTAAGGAGGTGAGAGTCTAGCTGACAGCACCTATCTCAGGGTTGTGGTAAGGATCAAATGAGATAATCATTTTAAATTGGTAACACAGTGCCTGGTACAAAGAAGGCACTACCCTCATCATATGCAGTAATTTCTCTTGTTCTCCAGAAGCTACAGTTTCCTTTGCTTCTCTCTTTACTCTTTCTCTTCTTATTTTCTTCTGAATGCATAAACTTCCATAAGAGGTGATGAACTTAACCCTCTGAATTTCCCATCAATCCACATATCTCAGACAGGATGCTGCATATGGACAATGAGTCGATCTCTGTTTTAAACAAAGACTCACCCGAACTGCATTTGGGAAATGACACTGTGCTTTCCGTGATCCCATCTCTACGGCCAAAGCTGATGCTTTTTAGCATTGGTATTTTCTTATTGGCGCTACAAAGAATGCAACAGATCTCAGAGGAATCAAAATTTGAAGGACCCAAAGGGCAGTAGAAGTGGGCATGGTGGGTGTAGGTTGGCCACACCATATGCCAACAACGAATGGTACATTAAAAAAGGGACACAAAGTACATGGCCACAAATATGTAAAGAAGGTGGTTATGTGGTAAGAATGTGGAATAACGGATAGACTTACTACTGTAATAGTATTCGTGAAACAGGACAAGAAGCAAAGGAAGGACCTTCAAGTACGTTGGTAGACCATCTATGGGGTATTTCAGGAGAGATATCAACAAGACTCATGTGGGAGGCGACTAGGTGGCACATGGGGCAGCTAGGTGGTGCAGTGGATAGAGTACCAGCCCTGAAATCAGGAGGACCAGAAATTCAAATCTGGGCTTAGACACCTTAAACTTACTACCTGTGTGGTGACCATGACTACCTGTCATGGTTGCATGATTGCCTTGCAAAAAAAAGTAATTTTTTTCTTAGAGTCACGTAGGATGGGAAAATGTGAATAGGATATCCAGAATGTGGAGTCAGCCCCTACCAATTTGTAACAGCCGATTGTTAATTTTTCAATATGAGCATTTACACCTCAGAAATCGACAAATGCTACAAATCTGACCTTGATTGTTTTGTTGATTAAATCTTAAGAAAGCCATGGAGAAAATGGCAATGCTGCAGATTAAACTTCGAAGTGTATCATGGGTGCATTTTTCCTTCCAGGAGGGCTAGTTATCAAACATTTCCCAGCATACCCCTGGATATAATCATCACTTCCTTCTGTTGATTATTTCCTGTTTATCTTGTATGTAGCTTGTTTGTACATGTTTGTTTGCAGTTTGTGTCCCAATTAGTGTGCCTTGTGTGCCCAGTTCTTACCAGTGACTGACACATAGAATGTATTTAATAAATGCTTATTGACTGAAAGACTGGCTGGTATAAGGTATGAAAACATAAGCATTAAATTAAGCTTGTACTATATGTAAGGTGCTAGTGATACAAAAATAAAAATTTAACAGACCCATCCTCAAGAAGCTTATATCCCTGAGCAGAGTTTTGTAACTTGTTTTTCTGGTATTTTGATAAGTATTTTAAAATAATTATTTTTCTTTTTAATGTCACATGTTTTATATTATGCATGTAAAAACATTATTCTAAGAAGTCCATAGGCTGTGCCAGACTACCACAGGAAGCCACAACACCAAAAAAAGATTAAAGATACCTATTCTAGAGGGAAAAAATAATGAATGATTGAATACATGTATGATGTAGATCACCCCTCCCCCCGCAACAAAAAACAATTACTTGATAGTAATACTATGGAGTCTCAAATAGGAACAAGAATTTTTAGAGAACAAGGAATTATTTTAAAGCCTGCGCACTAATTCAAGGGGCAGCTAGGTGGCACAGTGCATAAAACACTGGGCTTGGAATCAGAAAGGCATCTTCCTGAGTTCAAATCTGTCCTCAGACACTTACCACCTGTGTGACACTGGGCAAGTCATTTGATGCTGTTTACCTCAGTTTGCCATCTGTAAAATGAGCTGGAGAAGGAAGTGGCAAGTCACGCCAGTATCTTTGCCAAGAAAACCAAAAGATGGGGCCACAAAGAGCTGGACACACCTGAAATGAAACAACCACTAATTCAATTCAATTAAAAAATTTATTTGTGAAATATTGCCTGTGGGCAAAGCAACGTGCTAGGCACCAGAGAGATACTGGCCTAAATGGGAGAATTCCAAATTCCTTCACCTGGGAAACAATGTAGAATTCTTACCAAAACAAAAGGTCTTGAGAAATATAACATATATTGTGGTGCTTATGCCTTCTATGGAAAAATTATTTGACTTTGATTTTACACACCTCGCATTCAAACACAGCAGGCACAACTCATCTGTGTCATGAGCCTATACCAACAGACAGTGATGGTGGAAGATCATGGCTGTGTCAAGATTCAACACACAGCTGACCATCTGTGTGATCCTGGGCAAGGTGCTTCCCCTCTGTGGGTCCTGGTTTTCTCATCTGTCAAATAAGTGGATTAGATTGGTCCCTTTCAGTTGTCTGATGCCATGATAATGCCCAAGTGATCTCTTCCTTATAAGCTACTTTAACATTTTATTTATGCCTTTCTTTTACTTTATTTATTATATTATTAATGTATTCTATTATAGATTATTATTTGATATATTAAGTAATATTAATAAATATATTAATATATCTTATTTGTTCTGATTACATTATAATTATTTGTGCACATGTCTTCCTACTACTACCAGATTGTAAATTCTGTGTTTTATAAATCTTTGTTTCTTTCATAATATCATATTCACACTAATCACTCGATATTTGTTGGAGGAATACACGAAAATCAGAGCTGATTTCCAATATCCTCTTTAAAAGGCAGGGTGGTGCAGTGAAAAGGTCAATATTTTGGGAATCAGAGGCTAGGTTCAAATCCTGTCCCTGCCACCCAATATACTAACTGGGCAAGTCAGAAGACTTCTCTGGATCCCAGTGTGGCCATCCCTAAAATGAGGGCTTTGGACCACATGATTCTCTGAGGATCCTTCTAGCTCTAAATCTGACATTCCTGTGACTCAAATGCTACCTCATTTGCTGCATCATATTAAATAATCAATGTAGCATTCACTTTCAGTTTGAATGAATTCACTCTGTTAATTTTGTTTTTATTAACTCTGGTTTGAATTTTGTTTTCATCAAAAAAAGGAGGAAGTGTGTTTCTATTGGAGTTGTAAATGAAAATATGAAATAATTTTCCATTGCTTTGTACCCCCATCCCAATGGAATCTGCATAAAATCTTCATTTCTTATCAGGCCCTAAACGACTAGATCCTGGGCAAACACTATGATAATAATAAAAAAATAATAAGAGTACTTTACACATAAGGTATGAAGTATAGTACAAAGTAAAAGAATAATCATTAATAATCATATTTGATAAATAATTACATATGATAATTAAATAATGGTAATTTAATACATAATAATATCCATAATTCTTTATGAAGAGTCTACTCCCTTCAGATGCCACATTGCTGTCCAGTTAAGGGCTTTCTTTTTGTGGTTTGAGAGAGCTACATTAGAAAGTCTTCCTTGAGAAGGAGAGAGCTCTCTTTTGTCTCTATAATAAAATATTTGGTTTCTAAAACTCTTCACAACCTGGCCCCATCCATCCTATTTAGACTCATTATATTTTATCCATTTTCCTTTGAAGTCCACTCCAAGTGGCCTTCTCTCCATTTCTCACTTACGACACTCCTCACCCCTCTTCAGTGTCTTCACATTAACCATGCTGGGAATGGACTCCTTCCCGACATCTACTTCCCAGGATCCCTCATTTCTTTATAAAGACACAATTTAATCACCATCTTCTACAGGAAGCCTTTCTTGAATCAGTTGCTAGTATATTCCCTGCCTATCTTGTCTGTATTTTGCATTTATTCTGCATGTATTTATTATGCTTATACTTCTATCTGTACATGTCTCCCCACTGGGCGAATGTAAACTCTTTGAGAATGTCCCCAGTACCTAGCATAGTTCCTGACACACAGTAGGTCCTTCATAAATGGTTGCTGATTAATGGACTGACTGAGTCTTAGTCCTCTAGCGTAATAACTGACTAACTGATTGAGGTCAGTCTTGAAACCCTTCCTCTCTTCCACATAACACTCTCCAATTGTAATAGAAGATACAGTCATAATTCTGTGATGATAATTCCAAGGAGAAAAGGATACGATAACATTTTCACAGACCTCTTAACTAGAAACCAAGATGAAATATAATAGGGATAAAGATTAAACCTTACACCTGAGTTTAGAAAACAACAAATACAAGTTGGTGGAGATGTAACAATATTTTAGAAGTTCATCTGAAAAAGATCTGGGGATTTTTATTGACTATATACGCTATACGAACATATGGAGTGATGATGTGAGAGTCAAGAACCCTACCATGATCATGTGTTATATTAATGGAAACATAGCATTCAGAAATAAGGAAATAACACTACCACTGTACTATTTGGTGGTTAGATCACAACTGGAATATTCTGGATACTACATTTTAGGAAGAATTTTAATGAGGAATGAAAGAAATCAAGCTACTAGGTGCCATGCACTGTGCTAAACACTTTAAACATATATTATTTGGTTCTCACAACAATCCTAGGAGGTAGGTGCTATTATTATCCCTATTTTATAGTTGAGGAAACAGAGGTGAAGTGACTTGCTTAGGGTCACACAGCTAGAAGACCACATTTGACCTCAAATCTTCATGACTCCAGGTCCATGCTGCACTTCCTAACTTTCTTAATAAGCTGGGAAATATCTAAAGGATGGGCAAAGGTCTCACGTTAATGCCATTTGCGTTTGGTAGCTGAAGAAACTAGGTGCGTTTAGCATAAATAAAGGGAGATTTACAGGTATTATTTATGATAGCTCTACTCAAGTTTTTGAAGGGCTGCCATGGAGAAAAGGAATTAGACTTATAGTTGGCACCAGAGGGCAGAACCAGGAGCTATGGGTGGATGCTGGAAAAAGACAGGTTTGGACTTGATATAAGAGGAAAAACTTCCAAAATATCAGAGCTGCCCAAAGTAGAATGAACTATGGCTTCGGAAGGGCATGAATTCCTCTTCATTGATGGTTCTTGGCCAGAAGCTGCTTGACTGCTATCTGGGTGTGTTATGGATGGGACGCTTGCTTAGCTACAAGTTGGACCAGCTGGTCCCTCAGCTAATGCAGTCAGAGGGTCTGGAATTCTGGAGTGATCAAGTAAATAAAGTCTCCCATGAATGTTAGAAAATGCAAAACAAAACTGCACGACAAAGAAGAAGAAGTTGGTTTTGTATGTTGAGGCAAGAAGAGGAAGGAAAGAAAAAGAGAGTAGACAGTAGATGTCAAAGAATCTTTCATTTATATAACTGAGTGACCAAGTGACTGATCTGAAGTATATTTTTCAAAAGTTACCAGGAGATTTTGTACCATTTGTAGACAAAATGACCCCTGAAGGTCAGGGGAAAAGTGATCAAACTCCCACAAGAGCTGCATAGTTTTCTGAAATGCTCCCGTTGATATGAGAACATGTCCCAGGTGAGAGATAAAAGGGTAGAATGGAAATTTCACAGGCTTTTAAGGCAAAGGACTATGGTTCCAGTAGGACATTTAGTGTTTGCATGACCTTGGACAAATCACTTCTCACTCCAGCCTCTGTAAACAAATTGAGAAGTAGATGGCCTCTGAAGTTTCCTCCTGCTCCACATTTGTCCAGATCAGGGAAGGTCATGGTGCAGAGCACTGATTGTGAAGACAGAAGGTCTAATTTCCAGCCAACTTCTCCCCTTATCACTTGCATAGGAGCTCAGAACCTTGCTTAGTTTCTGTCAACCTTAGTTCTCAACTTGTAAAATGGAAATAACATCTTCCCTGCCTCCCTCATAGGCTATTGGGAGGATCAACTGAGAACATGGATTGTGAAAGCGTTTTGTGAACTCTAAAGGGCTGTCCATATAAATATCCATGAGAAGAAGGAATGGGTATGATAATCACAGTGTGAGCCCAGCTCACATTCTTGTGGCAAAGGAATATGAGATATTCTCCCCCCTGGGGGCCAAAATATGAATGGTTCTCCTTTCCATGAATTGCATGGACCAGTGAAGCACCCTGGGTCTCACAGCATCTACATATGCATGAACAAAAATGCTGGAGGAAGAAATTACACTTTGTGATTTAAAAAAAAAATTGACATATTAAATGTCTGAAGGAGAAAATGGATGCACTGCAAAGTGATAACAGTTGGCAACTGTCTGGATTCCTCCTGTATGGAAAAACTGTTGTTATCCATCCTTCATTTTCGAAGAAGACCAATGACATCACCATGTTGGGGCAGGGTACGGTGTATTTGTGGCTGATCAGTCCATTATGGGTTCAGAAGGCGTTAGCACAGATCAGGCACAAGTGGTCCATGAGAACATTTAGAGTGGAAATAGCACTGCTCACATGTCCTTTGTGCTTCTACGGTTCTGCTTTACTTATGGAATATAGTACCTTCTTTGATGCAGGCATGCCATGCTGGGTGGTTCTGTGCTAGCATTTCCCATATCTTATAACTTTAATACCAAAGTTCTGCAGAGATACATTAAAATTGTCCTTATATGCTTCTTCTGACTTACCTTTTGTGAGCTCTCTGTGTGAGTGAGTTTGACATTTGGGGTACTCGCTAGCCCATTGGAGTTGACACTCTCTGCAGTAGAGTTTGAATGCTTAACGGTTCAGCTCTAGGGAGGACTTCAGTATCTTGGTACCTTATCTTGCCAGGTAATCTTCAGGATCTTCCTGAGATAATTCAAGTAGAAACAATTTAGTTTTGGGGTTTGGCAATCAACATGAAGAAAACAGAGGTCCTCCACCAGCCAGCACCATGCCATCCATATGTAGAATCACTGGTTGCAGTAAATGGAAAATTTTTCAATGCTGTGGATAAATTCACTTACCTTACACTCTCCAGAGCTGTTCACATACATGATGAGTTTGTCAGATCATCAGACATAGATTGTCAGAGGTAGCTCAGTGTTTGGGAGGCTTGGAAAGAGAGTGTAGGAAATACATAGAGAACTAAGTCAAATTTATAAAAATAAAATTCACTTTTCAATTGGTAAATGTTCAAAGGATATGAATAGGCAGTTTTCAGATGAAGAAATCAGTTATCTATAGCCATATAAAAATGCTCTAAAACATTATTGATTAGAGAAATGCAAATTAAAACAACTCTGACATATCACCTCATACCTATCAGATTGGCTAATATGAAAGAAAAGGAAAATGAAAAATGTTGGAGAGGACACTGTTGGTGGAGTTGTGAACTAATCCAACTATTCTGGAGAACAATTTGGAACTATAAACAAAGGGCTATAAGACTGTGCATACCCTTTGATTCATTAATACCACTATTAGATCCATATCCCAAAAAGAACATAAAAATGGGAAAAGGATGCACATGTACAAAAAATATTTATAGCACCTCTTTTTGTGGTGGTGACGAATTCGAAATTGAGAAGATGCCCATTGATTGAGGAATAACTGAACAAGTTGTAATATATGAATGTACTGGAATACTATTATGCTATAGGAAATGAGCAGGTAGATTTCAGAAAAACCTGAGAAAACTTACATGAACTGGTGCAAAATGAGCAGAATCAGATTGTACAAAGTAATAGCAACATTGTATGATGATCAGTTATGGATGGCTTAGGTCTTCTCAGCAATACAATGATCCAAGATCATTCTGAAGGACTCATGATGGAAAATACCATCCACACTCAGAGAAAGAACTGATGAAGTCTGAATGCAGAACAAAACATTATTTTCACTTTATTTTTTCAAATTTTTTCCCTTTTGATCTGTTTCTTCTTTTACATCATTATTAATATTGAATTATGTTTCACATGATTGCACATATATAACCTATATAAAATTACTGACCATTTTAGGGAGGGGGGAAGGAAAGAGAAAATTTAGAACTCCCCAGTTTTTTTAAATGAATGGTAAAAATTGCCTTTACGTGTAATTGAAAAAAATAGAGGAAGGAAAGAAGGAAGGAAGGAAGGAAGGAAGGAAGGAAGGAAGGAAGGAAGGAAGGAAGGAAGGAAGGAAGGAAGGAAGGAAGGAAGGAAGGAAGGAAGGAAGGAAGGAAGGAAGGAAGGAAGGAAGGAAGGAAGGAAGGAAGGAAGGAAGGAAGGAAGGAAGGAAGGAAGGAAGGAAGGAAGGGATGGTGAGAGAAAAGGTATCAAGCTCTCTACAAAACTGAAGGTCTGCAGAGCCATTGGGCTAATCTCATCATTGCATACTTGTGAAACCTCATCAGCCTACCAGTGCCCTGCCAGAAAACTAAACTGTTTCCACTTGAATCATCCCAAGAAGTTCCTGAAGATTACCTGCAAGATAAAGTACTGGACATTAAGGTCCTCTTTACAGTTGAACTGCCAAGCATTGTATGGAGAAGTCATAAAGTTACAATCAAAGCAGCTTGGAGAATAAAAGGGGATAATCCTCTCTATTTCTACCCAATCTTATCTGTTCTTCATATTATATCCAGAATAATTTTTCTATATTATATCCAGAATAATCTTTCTATAATCATATATTCAATTCTTGGCCTAAATTAGATTTGAAATGACATCATGGAGCTAGACATTGCCTCAGGGAGTAAAAGCATATGAAGCTATGCATGGTGTAGCTTCTATCTTCAAGAAAAAGCAAAAAGTAAAAAATAAAATACAAAAGAGACCCTAAAACAATAGTAGAACTCAAAGTAAGTGGAATGGGAATGTCCTATGAACATTTACTAAAGAAGAAATAACTTTTTTTTTGCAGAAATTTATTTTTTTTAATATATATTTATTTCACTTTTTACATTCATTTTCACAAAATTTGGGGTTCCAAATTTTCTCCCCATTTATCCCCTCCCCCACCCCAATACACCGAGCATTCTAATTTTCCGTATCACCAATCTGCCCTCTCTTCTATCATCCCTCCCTTCTCTTGTAAAAATATGGAATGCTTCATGAATCTACATGTCATCCTTGCACAGGGGCCATGCTAATCTTCTCTGTATCGTTCCAATTTTAGTATATGTGCTGCTGAAGCAAGCACAGAAATAACTCTTTAAGATATCATCAAAGTGAAGTATATTAAAAGGGATAGATGACTCTTTGGGATAACGATATCTCCAAGAGTACACTCTAGAGTCCATGAACATTATCAAAATGATATCTCTAAAGATCACTGCATCTGAATCAAAATGTATACATTGGCAGACATCTCATCCCACATAACCCAGATTCGTTAACTGACTTTGAGAATCAAGATCTCTTTCATTATTTCTACACTTGCAAATAGAAGGCCTTTATTCAGAATGGAGGAAAATTCTCTTGGCAGGCAATTCTAGCTGCTGCAAAAACTCTTGAACTCTACATACAAAGGTAGAACTATAAGTGATGATAGCATTGCTTCTGTATCTATTACAAAGCAAGTGATACGCTGAGGATATGATATTGAGAATTAACTCCAGATATTGCAGAGGTATTTAGTATAAGGATAAAGTCTGAGATTCCACTGTTCTGTGATAGGAAAGAAGACCTTAATACCATAATCTGTCATTTCTCAACTGTTGAAGATCACGCCATCTTCTGCAGGATTTAAAGGGAACATCTATATTTGGGAATATATCAAACCAGAAAATAATAGGAAAAGTAAAAAAAAAATCATGTTGATCTGGACAAAAATTCAGTTTCCAGAAGTTTCTGAGGATGATAAAAACAAGGCATTAAAAAAAGCAAGAACTGCTTTTAGTAATAGCTCAGAAAATTATACTGATCAATCAATCAAAAAGCATTTTAATGTATTGACAGCTCTCTCAATGGGTGTTAAAAACAGTCACTAGCGATTAACTTTGAAATTTAAAAAATGTGTAATTGACAATGTGAATTAGACTGGGAGTTTTACCCATTTTAAAAAATGAAATTGCTCTTTAGGAACAATGTAGTATACACTGTTGTTATGGTTACCATGAGATCTTGGGAAGTCCAATCCATTGTGACCCACTCCGACTACTCAAGTTTGTTTGTTTGCAATATGACTGCAAAATAACCAGACGTGTGTGTTCTACAACACTGATGTTTGAGGTGGTCATTTTGTATTTCTTTTTTCTGCAAATACAATCAGCATAAACCTCTTTTTCTCAGGTCAGTAAAGAACATTGTGGAAGAAAAGTATCTGCACAGCCTACCAGCCACGCTCATCACTAGTCAATGGTCTATCTGGTAAGAATTTCTTTCTCTCAGCATCTTTTACCCAAGCTTCATGGTGAATGAAGCTCCTTCCCAAAACCCCACTGCCCTCTCAGACCTTTCCCTATATCTATTTTTGCTTCTTTATGTCTTTTAAAGACCACTACCTCTGAGATATCTGACATATCCATTTCTTCATTAGAGGACAGTTAGGTGGTTGGTGCAAAGGACAGAGTGTTCAGCCTGGAGTCAGGAAAACTCATCTTCCTCAGATACTTACTAGTCTTGCAACTGTAAGCAAGTCACTTAACCCTGTTTGCCTCAATTTCCTCATTTGTAAAATGAGAAGGAAAAGGTAAATCACTCCAGTATCTTTGCCAAAAGAAAACCAAAAGACACAAACCCAAATGGGATCACAAAGAGTCAAACGTGACTGAGCAATACTTTCTATTATATCCTAAATTTTGTGCAAAACTTCTCCCTATCTTGTCTTCTCACCCCATCTCTCACAACATCAATCATCCCTTCATCTCAAACATATGCACATCCCCACCCCCACACACATATATACATACATTGATTTCTGTATTGCCTTTTCCCCCAAATAAACCTTCCTTCATCCACTAGTCATCTTTTCTCTTTCCTTAGGAAACCCCTGCTGCCAACCCACATTCTCTTCTGCCTTGGCCAACCTTCATCCTGCACCAAGTTTACAGTTTCCACGAGAAGAGCACTTAACTGAGTAAGAAAACCTGCATTCAAGTCTTAATTCTGAAACGTATTACCTGTGTGACCTTGGTCAAGTCATATCCCCTCTCCAGGGTTTCACCCCTTCTCTAAGATGAAAGAATTGATCTAACTGACCCCAAGATCTTTTCTACTTTTGTGTCTTATTATTCTTTTTTATTTTTATTCTCTTTATTTCAAATTTTCTCATCTTTATTTTTTTAGGTTATACATGTGCAATCATATTAAGCATATTTCCACATCAATCATATTGTGAATGTCCTTAACTTTAAGTCTGCAGGATTTTTTTTCTTTTTTGGGGAGGGAAAAGTGGGGGTCTGGATCTATGATTTCATTGGCAACTCATCTATAGATTATACATTTAGATTTGCCCCGGTACAGCACTGCTCTCTTTCCTCTGAGCATATACAAAAAATATTTTGTATGTATAATTTTTTGCATATTATCTCCCCTCTTAGAATATGAGTCATTTGAGGGTAGGGACTATATATTTTTTAAAAATATATTTTATTTTTCCCCAATTACATGTAAAAACAATTTTAACTTTTTTTTTTTAAGTTTTGAGTTCCAAATTCCATCCCTCATTCCCTCCCCTTCCTTCTCCCTGAGATGGAAAGCATGTGCAATCATGTAAAACATATTTCTATATTAGTCATTTTATGAGAAAAAAGAAACAAAAAAAGGAAGAAAGGGAAAAACTGGCAGGTTTTGTTCCGAATTCAGATGCCATCACTTCTTTCTCTGAAGGAAGATAGCTTTATTCACCATGAGGACTTTGAGATTTTCTTGCATCATTCATCACTATTACTGAGACTAGTAAATCATTCACGGTTATTCCTTGTACAATATTGCTGTTACTGTGTATGATGTTCTCCCAGTTCTGCTCATTTTACTCTACATATAAGTTTTTCCAGGTTTTCATCCTATTCATCATTTCTCACAGTACAATAATATTTACATTACAATCATATACCACAACTTGTTCAACCATTCACCAATTAATGAACATCCCCTCAATTTCCAGTTCTTTGTTCCACAATAAAGAGTTGTTATAAATATTTTTGTAGATGTAGGTACTTTTCCCTTTTTATGATCTATTTGGGATATAGACCTGGTGATGGTATTGCTGGATCAACGGGTACTCACAGTTTGATTGCACTTTGGGCACAACTCCAAATTGCCCTCCATAATGGTTGGATCAGTTCACAACTCCACTAACAGTGCATTAGCATGCCAGTTTTTCCACATTCCCTCCAACATTTTTCATTTCCTTTTCTGTCATGTTAGCCAGTCTGAAAGATATGAGGTGATACCTCAGAGTTGTTTTAATTTGCATTTCTTGATTCAATAATGTTTTAGAGCCATTTTTTTCAAATGACTGACTATATTTCTTTTTCCTGAAAGCTGTCTGTTCATATCCTTTGACCATTTATCACTTGGGGAATGACTTGTATTCTTATAAATTTGACTCAGTTTTTTATATGAGAAAAGAAGCCCAGTTTTCTGTTTTCCTTCTAAACTTGTCTGCAGTGCCTTTGTTTATGCAAATCCTTTGTAATTTAATATAATCAAAATTATCCATTTTACATTTCACAATGCTCTATATTTGGTTCTAAATTTTTCAAAGATTATATTTTGGCTTTTCTTTGTGGCCCCATAACCTGGCACATAGTGAGTGAGCACTTAATAAATAAATATTGACTGACTGACCTTTCTTATAGTCAAGCAGCTAGTATACGTTTCAGAGACAAGGCCTGAACTTACGTCTTCTTGACTCCAAGATTGGTTGGATAAAAGATCTATACATAGTGTACCGCATACTCCTGATGTGTAAGTGATAGTAGACTAAAACCCAAAGAATAAGCTTCGTTACAAGCTGGGGAAAGGATTGGCTAAGCACAAGGGTGATACAAAGAGACCCAGGAGCCATAATGGAGCACATACTGAGTGTGAACCAGTAAACGGTCAAAGACCTGTGAATTCTAGGTGAGGAAATTCTACCAAAGCTGATCAACACACACTTTACAATTTAAGATCTTAGAGATTTGCCTTGGGGGAATCGATGAGAGGAGGAGGAAGGATACAAGCATTTATCAGCACCTACTAGGTTCCAGACACTGTGCTAAGTCATAACAGCCCTGTTGAAAGATTGAGAGATTAAATATCTACAGTCAGCACTTTGTTAGTGTTTAAGGCATAAAAATGCTTGACAAATATTATCTCATTTTATTTTCACAACAACCTTGGGAGGAAGGTTCTATTCTTGTTTCCCTTTTACAGATGAGGAAACTGAGATAAACAGAAGCTAAGTGACTTGCCCAGAGCTACAGTTTTTTAGCTGTCTAGAGTCAGATAGCAAGAATGTTTTGGAGAAAGGGTGTGTACCCAGGTTTTCCTGACACCAAGGCTACGTCTCTATACACCCGTCGGTGCTGAAGCTTTGGTAAAAAATTGTCCTCCTTAAAAGACACAAGTATACAACATTATACATATAAGTAGGATACAAGCATCATGTAAAACTAATCCTTCCATTATATTTCATAATAGCAAATTCTTATAGACTATATCCAGTTTGGATCTGCATATTTTAAAGAAATTTATCTACTTGAGAGTAGGGTCCTATATTTTACCCAAATTTTGCTTCTCATCTAGTGCCTGGTATAGTGTGCTATATACAATGCATGCTTAATAATATACAATACATGCTTAATAAATGTTGGTTGTAAAAATTTAAAAAGTGTAGAGAAGAGATAAAATCAAGAAGAATTATTAGATGATGGGAAGATATAAGATCTTCCGAGAAGAGCCTAAGGGAGAACATAAACTATTGAAGCATATGGAGACCCACAGTTGCCTGTGAAAACAGAGTAAAAATATTAAATTACCCACAGTGATCCATTATGCCTTGGAAAGATGGACTACAGCTCAATGGGGAAAGCATATGGCTACTTAGGGTCCATCCAGCATGCGATGAGTTTGTCTTGAAAAGAGTATGTTCATTGTAGAAAGAATAATGGACAATAGATGGATCATCCAACAAACAGAAGGAATTCCACAAGACCACTAATGACTGAAAAAGAAGCCAAGAGCTCAGTGGCCAGTGGGTGCAGCTGTTCAGACAAAAGCATATCTATGTACAAGATCATTAACTCTGTTATTAGTAGACCTGCTCTCTCATTGTGTCAAGCAGCAATAGCACACATGAATGAAGAACACTGACTGTTCTCCATTCCCATAGAGCATCACATGAACTGATATAGGCTTAAGTCCCATCAAAACAGAGTTTCATTGGATACAAGAACAACTTCTTGAGCATACACATGAACACACACTAGATCAGGCTGCCAAGAGGGATTCTGATATTTCAGGCTCTGGTACCAGTTTAGCCACACATGACATCCACATTCACCTGGCCAGAGGCAAGGAGGGAAACCGTTGACTTCTTGACAAGGTCCTTCAATTGCCTCTGATTCTGTTAGTCCTTCAAGCAATTTCAGAAAAATTTAAGGATGGTTTGATGCATCTGTCATTTTATTTAAACAAAACAAAATAAAACATGTTATGAAAGATCTGCTCATTTTTTAGGAGAAATAGTGAAATCTCATTTTAATTTGATAAGAGAACAAAGAACTCAAGGTAAAGAACCATACCTTTAGTTTGACTTTACTTCAAAGTAGACAACTTTACATCTCATTTTTATGTGACATATAGTAATTGTGCTTTGCACAATTTATGGTTTGGCCTTCTTTGTGCATGACAGAGGTCAGGGAAAGGAAGTCTGAGAATTCTCCTTGTTGGAACCCCCTTTGTACATTTCTTTTATTAAAAAGTGTTGTGTCTTTTTGCTGAATCAGGCTGCAGGTCACATTTGATCAGTTCTTCAGTAAGTTAGGCATAAAATCCAGGAAGCAAAATTAAGACCACAGTGGGTCAATAAGCCAAGGCCAGGTAAAACCAAAAACCAGAATCATAAGAACAGGTAAAAGTAATCCCTTTAGACTTAAGGCCTACAATCAGACAGAGATCAAGGTCTTGATCATCAGGAAGGAGGAGAATGCCTGAGGGCCTGAAAAATCTGGTTGCAACTTGTAGTATCTCTTGCATTTTACCACACATTTAGGTTAATCCCTTGTGACCAACCCAATGATGCCTACAAGGAGTATATAGGAATGTGTATCTTCAAGTATAAATAATTCGAAAGACAGGAATGTGTGCATGAGATAAGATTAAAAAAGGCTACCACTGCCCACCCCCACTTTCAACAAGTTACAATAGTATGACCTAAGTATTTTCTTATCTTTAATTTAGATTTCCGGCACAAGAGACTTCTCCATCAAATCCCTCACTTCCTCGTTTAAACAGTTTCAGAAGGAATGAGCAAACCAACTACTTCACAGGTAAAAGAGATAATTTTCCTATTAAGGAAGTTTTTATTCTGAAAGACAAATAAAACAATAAACACTTTACTTCTATGCTGAGCAGAGGGAAGGGAGGAAAAGATTAAGGGTGAGATAAAACAAGTAAATGAAAATAAATGTATTGTGGGAATGGGTAATTCATCGTATTTCAATTACTATTTTCTTTTAATTTCCTACTTAATAAAGGTCAAAGGAAATTCTGGAAAACAATCCCTCTCTCTCTCTTTCTCTCTCTCTCTCTCTCTCTCTCTCTCTCTCTCTCTCTCTCTCTCTCTCTCATTGTACACAGACTTCATCACTACAGATGTACAAATGTTCCTGTTTAAAAACAATAAGCAGTGGGAAGGTGGATTCTTCATATTGAAAGCAAATAAACTCAAACTTTATTCCTGTGAAGAATCCCAGAGTGCATTTTGAAAGAATGGTTATGAACATTGTGAATGGTGATCCATACAAATCAACCTAAATGTATTAAAACCAAATCATGACAAACTTACTGTATTTCCTATATATATATATGTATGTATATGACTAGACTGATAGATCACTGGAATGCCACCTACATACCTGGACTTCAGTAACGTATTTGACAAAAATTTTTCATGATGTTCCTGTGAACAAGATGGAGAGAAATGTGAGCTGAATGTTAGTATATTTAGGTGACTTTAAAACTGGCAGAATGACCAAATAAATCCAAAGAGTATAGAGTAATGTATCAATGCTGTGTTACAAAACTGTCCATGGCCTTGTCCAGTTGAATACTTTGATCAGTGGTTTACCCAACAACCAAGATGGTAAAGGATCTCAAATTCATGCTGTTTAAGGATAGATGTAAGGAATTCAGCATGTTCAGGCCAGAATAGGAAAGACATGATCCATTGACCTCCCAGAATTTAAAGGTTTGTCATGGGAGATTAGATTAGTTTTGCTTGGCCCAAGGGAGTAGAATGATGACCAATGAGTACAGGATACAAAGGGACACCTTTAAGCTCAGACCAAAGGGAAAAAAACTTCCTAATAATTCAATCTCCCCAGAAGTGAGATAAACTACCTCCTAAGATAATGAAGTTTCCAGAGATATTTAAGTGGAGACTGGGTGATCACAACTTGGCAGGGTCATAGAGGAACTCTTCTGTTCTAGTTAGGGTAGTCTCTTCCAACTCTGAGATGCTATGATTTTGTAAATTCTTTCACTACTAATCTCATAGAATTATAAACAAAGTACTTTGTAAACTACAGAGTTACTTTTATCATTTATTGTCAACAGGATAGTGTGTTCGATACTCTTGGATACAAATAACCCTGAAAGGCAGCATGGTGTGTAATGAACCAAGCCCTAGATTTGGAGTTAGGAGAGACTTGGGTTTGAATCCTTCCTCTAACACTTACTTAAAAACATTTTTTTAAAAGTTTTTAAGAAAATGTTTTTAAGTAACGAATATTTTAAAATTAATTTGTCTCTTCCAGCCCTCTCCACCATTGAACAAACTTTTAAAAAGTCCTACAAAATACATATATACATAGTGTAGCAAATCAAATTCTAATAGTAGCTATATCTAGAAATGAGTATCACCCCTTGCACTTTAAATTCATCACCTCTTAATCAAGAGGTGAGAGAGATGTTTTATCTTCATTATTTTTTGACTCATGGCTTATCATTACGTTCTTAATAGTTCTAAAGTCTTATTATATAAATGGGCCTTTGAGTTATGTTCACTTTGCTCTGAATTAGTTCATAAAAGTCTTCCAAGTTTCTTCTGAAAATGTCCATTTTATCAATTTTTGTTGCATGATAATGTCATTACATCATATAACAATTTATTGAGCATGCTACAGTAGGAGAATTCCCTCTTAGATTCCATTTCTTATATACCACAAAAACATTGCAGTAAATATTTTGTGCACACAGATCTTTTCCTTCTTTTTCTGATTTCTTTGGAATTATGAGTCTAGTAGTGATATAGCTGGATCATGGGTTATGAATATTTTTGTAACTTTTTGGGCATAGTCCTGGATTGCTTTCCAGAACGAGCCAACCACTTCACAACTCCACCAACAGTTCCCTAATGCACCTGATTTCCCACAGCTTTGTCATATGTGTGTGTATGTATATATGTATATATGTCTCTGTGTGTGCATATATGTGTATATGTATGTATGTATATTTGTCTGATAGATATGAGGTAGAACCTCATTTAATTTATATATCTCTATTAGTGATTGAGGGCATTTTTTCATATGATTCTTGATATTTGTTGGTATGTTTGTTGCTACATATTGGATTTCTTCCTTTGAAATGGCCTGTTCATATTCTTTGACCATTTATCTATTGAGGAATGGCTCTTAGTTTTATAAATTTGAATGATTTCCTTATATACTTTAGAAATCAAAATTTTATAAGACAAACTTGTTGAAAAGAATTTTTCCCAATTATCTTTCCTTTCTCATTTTTACTACATTTGATGGTGCAAAAACTTTTTAATTTTATGCAGTCAAAATTATTTTCCATTTTAGCTTATGTGATTTTCTCTATCATTTGTTCACTCATAAATTCTCTCCTACCCATAGATCTGAAAGGTAATTTCTTCCACACTCTTCTCATTTGTTTATGATGAGACTTCTTAAAACCTATGTCATGTATCCATTTGGAGCTTATCTTAGTATGTGGTATGAGATGTTAATCTAACTCTAATTTTTGCCAGACTGTTGTCTTTTCTCAGAAGTTTTTGTTAAATAGTCCTTCCTTTAGTGATTAATAAACCCAAAGACCCCAGTTGTAGTGGAGTTTTGCTTTGCTTTGCTTCTGTATGTTGTATATCTAATCTGTTCCACGGATAGACCTCTCTTTTTTTGACCAGTCCCAAATCATTTTAATGCAACACTTAGATCTGTTACTGATAGCTCCCCTTCTTTCCCATTTTTTCATTATTACCCTTAAGATTCTTGACCTTTTGGTTTCTCTATATGGATTCTGTTATTATTTTTCTCTACAAAATATTAGTTTGGTACAACTCTCAATAGTAAATTAACTTAGGTAGTATTGCAGTCAGGAGATCTGAGTTCTCATAAGACCTCAGAGCCTTAGTTCTCTCATATGTAAAATAGGGAAAACGATCTTCATGTTATCTACTGAATAAATATGTCTTGTTATTAGTGGCAGTAGAGGAGGTGTGAAGTGACAAGGGAATAGACAAGACCAGACCAGACTAGACAAGATGGCAGCAGTAGGAATGGAAAAGCAGCTAGAATAATGGAATGTGCCAAGTGTAGGTGACGGGGCTGCGAATCATCGTATCAAACATCTCAGAGAAAATACTGACATCCAGAATTGGTACAGGAAGGAATGCTCCAAGGATATGTTGATCCTGTGCCATTTAGCAGTTTATCAATGACTTGGATGAAGACATAGATAGCATGCTTAGCAAATTTCTTTAAATGCAATCATAGTTTCCAAAAATCAGTAATGAAGCTGTTTTTCTTGTAGATAAGTCCCTGGATACAAAATGTTGCATTTGCTGCCAAATATGGTCCTGGGGTTGGTTGTTTCTTCTAAAATGTTTTTATTTGTTCTAAGAGAGAATTCTATTGTGGATCAGGATTTATTGGAAAGTAGAATCTATGGTACTTTTTAAAAAAATCAATGAAATAATTTTTAAAAGAAAAGGATTTAAGAGGTACTTCACAGGAAGAATTATCAGGACATAGAATATGAGAAGTAAAGGATGAGAAAGGATCAAGTATAATTTTAAGGATGCTGCCAACAACAGAAATCAGGACTTGTTTCTGTACCTTATCATCTCTTCTAGGGTATAAGCTATTTGGGGAAATAGCTATCATTTTTCTTCTTTCTATGCTCAACTGTCTTACATTTCCCTCTTATACTTAAAAGAATTTAATGCTTACAAAATTTAATTGAATCAGTCCGAGGCAGTATGTTGAAGTGAGAAGGTACCTGGACTTATACTCATAAGATTTGGATTCAGATCACAGCTCTGACAAAGTTTGTGTGACCTTAGGCAAATTACCTAATCTCTCTAGATCTGATTTGCAAAGGGGTTAGACCAGATGACCTCTAAGGTCCCTTCCACCTCTAAATCTATGATCCTATGAATTGAATGTAATTGAATGATTAGCTGTTATTATTGAACTGGAGAAATCTGTAAGAAAGATAATTTGAAGAAGACATTGAATCTTGAGATATTCAAATAGCAATTTCCATTAGGCCACTAGAGGTAAAATACCAGAACTAGGAAAAGGGCTCAGAGGAGATAGCTAAATCTATGAGAGTCATGAGTTCTTTGAGAGAAAGGAGATAGAAAAAGGAAATCAATCATTGAATGCTATAACATATCCACATTTAGGAGCAGAAAAGGGGAGTCCACAAAAGACAGAGACAAGAAATTATCAGAGAGGTAGAGGTATGAAAGTGTAGAATTATAGGATCTAACAACTGGTGGAAACGGAACTTGGGCATCATAGAGTCCAACTTCCCACTCACTGCCAGAACTCAATCTACAGTACATTTTTGGGGTAAGGGGAATAGAGACTCAGAAACCAATGTAGTAGAATTTCAAAGAATGACCAGAAGTAGCACGGTGCAAGAAAGGGGGAAAAAGAAGAACAAAACACTGACTGGGGAGGTCAAATCCTAACTTTGATACTTAGGATTTTGGACTATTTAACAACCGTAGGCCTCAGTTTCCATACCTGTAAAATGAAGGTGATGAACTAGAGGACCTCTGAGTTATCTTCATGCTCTAATTCAGGAGATTTCAACCTAATATTGACAGATTCTGATTTCAAGGGAATCCATGTTGAATGGAAAAAAAAAATTTTATATCTTTATTTTCACTAACCTCTGACTGGAGAGTCGCATTTCCTTTAATTATGAATTTACCAAAAATAAATAAATATTCAAGACATCATTCTGAGAAGGGGTCCACAGACTTTCACAAGCCTGCCAAAATCCCTCATGAAATTCAAAAAGAAAAACGTCTATGATCCTAAGAGGAAATTAATGTAAGAGGATGGGGAAGCCCTAGACCACTGAACTGTGCATTTTTACTCCCCCCTGGTGGCCACCTGTTCAAAATGCATCAGGGGTAGAAGGAATGTGTTAACATTCAATACCTAAATGTTGAAAACTCACCTTCTGCATGTTGAAACTATTACAGCCACAAAATTAAAGGTGACACGTTGGCTAAAAGAAATATAGGGGTGATATTAAACATATGATGAAGGAAGACAGGAAAGGAGGACACCAGTGATCGGACTTTTTCTTGGCTGTTTTTTTGTTTATTTTGGGGTTTTTTGAGAGATCATGATTAGCATGAGAGGATAGAGAGAACAAAGACATGGATAGAGTGATCTGTAAATATCGGCCGTCATGTGACTATTAATAAAGGGCATTGTAGCTTCTATTAAGAAGAGCTCCGGACTTGGAGTAAGAAAACTAGGGTTCAGATCTCTGTTTTATTCTTTACCGTTTATCTCGATGGGACTCCTGTTTTCTCATTTGTAAAATAAGCAGGTTGGTCTACATATTCTGTAAACTATGTAATTCAACTTTGTCATCTTGCCTCACCTCAGTCATACCAAAGGGTTCCCAGTTTCTCTATCTCGATATAACCAAGACACTTCTCGGGAGCTCAGCCATCACCAATAGTCTTCTTGTCTAAATTCAGTCTTCCTGGACAGTCCAATAATGCTTTTCTTCCTCACCTCCAGCTCCTGGCCTCCTACAAAATTCAACTCAAATCTGACCTCCCAGCACCCCTCACTACTCTTACCTTTTTCCTGAGATTACCTGTCATTTATACCACATAGAAAGGGCTTATACAGTGTCTTGCATTTTCTTTGTCTTTGTTCCGTCGTTTCAGTCATGACTGACTTTTTGTGACCCTGTTTCGGCTTTTCTTGGTAAAGATACTAGAGGAATTTCTTATTCCCTTCTCCAGCTCATTGGACAATGAAGAATTGAGGCAAATAGGGCTAAGAGACTGGCCCAGGGTCCTATAGGTAATAAGTGTCTGAGGTCAGATTTGAACTCACAGAGAGGAGTCTTTCTGACTCCAGGCCTGGCATTGTGCCACCTAGCTGTCTTCTTTGCATTTTCTTTTCTCTATTGAGGGCAAGGACCTAGTCTTTGCTTTTTTAATATCCCTAGTTCTTAGCAGTATCCAGCACACAGTAAGCACTTGATAAATGCTAGTTGGCTAACTGAATTATACTTCCAAAATGCATTAGAATCTTAATTTATTACTTCTACATTTCAAGTTTTTTTTCAAGATGCACACTTACAAATGGACAATTGCTGTTAATATTTATTTTCTTTTGGGGGGCAAAGTGTCTAGACCTGTGATATCAACAGAGGGTACTTTCCTAGTGGAGAAATTACAGTCAGTAACTGTTCTATAGCCTGGAGTCCTAGAGGGTTTCTGGGCACACAGAAGAATTAAGTGATTACAGTCATGTCATCATTGCGAATCAAAGACAAACCATGAACCAGGACTTCCTGACTCTTTGCAGGACTCCTAAGTCCTTTTAGTAGCTTTCCTTAAGAGCTATGACTATAATCTAGGCTTTGCACCCAGTAGGTATTTAATAAATATTTGTAAATTTGAACTGAATACAACTGCATCTGCTATTTACAAAGCAATATTTAGATATTGAATATGAAGGTGAGAAAGGCAGGTTCTTGAGGACAACAATAGATTAGCAGTACCCTCTTCTGACAGAGATGATCAAATACGTGAAGAATTCTTTAGTTCAGAAGATACCCGTCCTATCCCTCGAAGTTAACACAGAAGAAATACCATAGTGTTTCTGTTACCCTGTGTGGTTTGAGTGCAGCTCTAGAATATGGTGGGTTGAGAAGGCTCACTTTGGAATCAGAAACACCTGGCCTCAACCTCTGCTTCTGACACAAATTAGCATCATGGCAAGTCTCTTAACTGTTCGGACCATCTCAGGCCCCAGGCAAAATTCCTATCTTCACATAGGAATAAAATTTCCTACAATAGATGAGATATGAAGTCCAAATTAGGGAGAAGGGAGCCCTCAAGGAGGAAGTTTGGTAAATATCAAACTGGTGGAAAATCTAGAACCAATTAAAAC
The DNA here is from genome assembly GCA_023548195.1 of Bettongia penicillata ogilbyi. Taxonomy (NCBI): domain Eukaryota; kingdom Metazoa; phylum Chordata; class Mammalia; order Diprotodontia; family Potoroidae; genus Bettongia; species Bettongia penicillata. The sequence continues at coordinate 14,035,087 of JAJHZJ010000413.1, read as the reverse complement.
AATTTTTTAAGTTCCAAAACATGTATTGGAAACGAGCTCTAAGTACCTCAGTTTTAACACCGTCTTCCATGTATTGGTTATGTAATTCTGGGTAAATCACTTTCACTGAGTCTCAGTTTCCCCATCTGTAAATCAAGGGAACTAAACCAGCTGAACTCAAAGGGTCTCTTCCAGTTCTAGAATAATTCTGCAATGATTAGTTAAATCAACCTAGTAACAATGTATTCGCATCAAGCTCTGAAGAAACTGTCAGCCTTTGCCCACTGATAGAGTCAATTTTTTTTTCTTTATTTCAGGGGGTGTGGGAGAGGGGTATGACATAGGAGGATAGTCCAGATTTTATTTTATTTCATCAATGTAGGAAGCTCCTTGTCTGAAAACTCCCTTTACACAGGGAGATATGAAATTGGTAAGTAACTTTTCTTTAAAAATTACCTGGCACCAATAGAAAGAAACCATTATCTGAGGAGGTAAGGGTGCTGGCAGCCTTCCTCCCCTCAGAGACTGCCATCCCCACACTTCACCTCACACCACATGGCACAACAGTCCCAAACCGCCCTTCCCAGGACCTGCCATTCTGGTACCCATTTCCTACTACTCACCTTCCCCACCCCCAGCCCTTTAGGGAGGAGGGCCAGACCATTTTGTCTCTCCTCAACTGCATTTGTAGCAGGGCTGCCCTCCATAACACTCTGCTCTCCCCCCTTCCCAATTATCTTTGCCTGGGGGAAGTGGGGGAAAATGTATAGTTATGGTCGTGCTGAAAAGTAAATGTTAACCTTGTGTGTGTTAGAGGCCAAGCTTGAACTCAAGTGTATAGTTATGGTCGTGCTGAAAAGTTAATGTTGACCTTGTCTATGTCAGAGGCCAAGCTTGAACTCAAGTCTCCCGATTCCAAGAAAGCTACCTATCTACCACATGCTTCTGCCTCTCATCTACAGCAATACACACCACCATGATGACTTATTTTTGTGTCAAATTTATTTTAAATTTAAATTTCAAATTTATTTTCAATATTCTACCTTCTAGGAACTCAAAAAAAGTCCTTCTCTAAGTGACAGTAAAAGTTGCCTACAGCTGAAAAGAACCGATTCACAAACATCTCTGGAAGATTTGTTCACACTCTCGTTTCCAATAGCTGCAACTTGGGAGGCAGATGAAGACAAGAATCACCAAAAGCTGGGCAGATTCTCTCTCCCCTGTATAATGTTATTGATCTTAATTTTATCCTTTTTCATTTTTGTTATTATTATTATGATATATTTGTATTAAACATAGTACTATCCATCACATACCTGACCATCACCCCACCTCCCACAATACTTAGCTGGGTGGCATTGGGCAAGTAAGCGCCCAAGTCAATTTCCTTATCTGTAAAATGGGGACAATGCTACCCATTGATCTGCCTTCAAAGAGTTTTTGAGCTCAAGTAAGAACTATATACATCAAGTATTTTTTGCAAACCTTCAAACACTATTCAGAGTGGTCCAAAGATCTTTAGTGCAGTTTCAGGCTATTAAAACTTAAATAGCTTAAGAAGTTTTAATAGTTCAAAGCTGCATGAGACTTTTGGGCTACCCTGTATGAATGTCAGTTATTTTTATTGTCATTAGCAAGTTGTACTGAAGGCTGCCATTTTGACATAACCTGGGATGACCTATGGGGTAGCTAGATGGTACAATGAATATGGTGCCAAGCCTGGAGTCTGGAATGAATTCAAATCTGGACTCAGATACTTACTAGCTATGTAACTCTGGGCAAGTCACTTAACCCTGTTTATCTCAGTTTCTTCATCTGTAAAATGAGCTAGAGAAGGAAACGGCAAACCATTCCAGTATCTTTGCCAAGAAAACTCTAAATGGGGTCACAAAGAGTCAGACATGACTGGAAAAACTGAACAACAGTATGATCTATATTAGGGTGAGAAATCATATGACAATGATTGCAAAAAATACCCCTCCCTTCCACCACCAGATCACCTACTCAGCCTCTCTCAGGCCACAGAGGGATAGACTCTCCAGCAGTGATCAATCCAGTAGCATCAGACAATAAGGACAGGGATAGAGAGTGGATCTGTGATTTCATTGGTAAAAGAACTCTCAGGAAAGAAATTTCTTCCACCAACTTGTCATCTTAAAGAATTATCTTGGTCATTGAGAATTTAAGTGACTTGCCTCTATGTCACATAATCGGTACATGCCAAAGACAGGACTTTAACCCAGGTTGCCTTAGCCCAGTAATAATGAGCGATCACATTTAAAGAAGATGAAGTTAGTGGAACAAAAATTATTCATCTTCAAGTATTAAAAACCACACATGTACAGAGATGCACACATTTTACAGATGATGAAACCGGTTCAGAGTTTCAGTGATGGTGCCCTTGGTCACACAAGAAATAAACATTAGAACACTCCTAACTTATTACATGAGTGACCTTGAATGAGTGACTTAGACCTAGCACCTGTAAAATAATAGTGTTAGACTAAGTAACCTTCAAGTCTCCTTCTAGGCAGCGAGGTGGTTCAATAGATAGAGTGCTAGGCCTGGAGTCAGGAAGACTGGAGTCCAAATCTGGCTTCACACGTTTAATAGCTGTGGTACCTTAAGCAAGTCACTTAATCTCTGCTTGCCTTGGTTTTCTCAGTTGTAAAATAGGGACAACAACAGCGCTGTGGTTGTTGTGAGGGTGAAATGAGATAGCATTTGTAGAGCAGTTAACGTGGTGCCTGGCCATAGTGGGCACCACATTAATGCTTGTTCTCTATGTGTACATCTGTGGTCTTGACCTCTCCTAGAGCTTAGTCTAGTTTTCCATTTCCATCTCCTGACAAACATCTCTATCTAGATGTCCCATTAACATGTCAAATTCAATACATCCAAAAATAAATTCAATATATCCACTACTTCTTGTAGCCCTTCCCAAATCATCTTCTCTATTTGTTAATAGCACCACCATTTCCCCACTCACTTGGGTTCAAAACCTCAGTCATCTCACGTTTCTTTCTCCCATTTTTTCCTGCTCATATCCAAAAAAGGTACCAAGGACTTCATCTCAGACTCCAAAATGTTTCTGCAATTTCATTCTTCCTTTTCATTCTCACTATTTGCATTCTACATCTAGTCTTGTTATCTTTCATATGAACTAATATAATACTTTTCCACCGGTAACATGGGACAAAATCACTTATAGATTGGATTGGTCACATTCTGTGTGTAAAGGGGGCAAGAATATGACTGAGCAGGTAGCAGGGACACTTTTCCTCTGGATTTAGTTTGTCCTATACCTTATTTTTACAGTTCATCTATATGGATGAATGGGAAAGATTTAGGATTTAAATTTGGGAAGCCCCAAACTCCCAGAACTATTTCATAATTATGAGACAAATAAAAGCTAACTTGGATTATAGCCTACCCCTCAGAAATGAAAATTTTAGAAATATGCTAGACAGTTGTTAAAAGTGATGGTGAAGTCCTTGTCTGAGTGGCCTAACCTTCATGCTGAGAAGAGAAGTCAAAATAATAGAATAAACCAAAGAGCTAGCTGGGATGACCCTGCTCTTTGTTCTAAAAAGCTTGGTTCATGGACCCAAAAATCCCCCACTGGAGAAAGAAGAGACCTCTGAGCCCATACTCCAGCAGCATTTGAGACACCAGTGTCCTGCATTTCAATATCAACTCAGAAGATTATGTGGGAGCAAACTCCTTCAGCAGAGACTTTGAGAACAATGTTGGTGGGGTCAACAGAATGACATCAGCATTCCTGTAGCATCAACAGACATGAGCTACCTCTCTATGTATGTGGCCTTCCCACAAGCCTTCTCTACTTCTGGATCCTCCCTGCATATGCCCTAGACACATGTTGTCCCTACATATTCACTTCTCTGTGTGTGTCCTAACCACACTTGTTTACTAAGTATTATGTACTTTGACTACTTGTATGCCTCTATACTTTTATTCTCTACATATGGTCATTGATACTGTGTATATTTGCCAATGAGAACGGTCATAGTTTTGTGGGAAAATACTTTGTTGCTATTTTTATTACTTTTCTCTTTCATGAAATGCCTTTGCTTTGAACTCATTGTGTCCTCTGGCTGACTATTACAGGTATATTCTTTAGTGGGGGCTCATGAGTTATAGTTTTAGGAATGTGACCCACAGAATACCTCAGATCTTGGATAGACTGGGTGATCTGCCCTGAGATTTAAGGGGTTTGGATTTAGATACTACATTCCTAATTTATGCCCCATCTACATTTTCCCTCTCACCTAGATTTCTCACTCAATGCATTCTAAACATTTTGCCAGTTTATTCTTCCTAGGACAACTTTGACCATGTCAGTTCCCTACTCAAAACCCTTCAACACAGCCCCACAGCCTAGAAGAGAAGCCTCATCTTCTCAGCTTGACCTCAACAACCCATCTCACATTCTTTCCTCCTTAGTTCATGTGGTTCCTTCCACCTACTGTATCCTCCTCCTCATTTCCTCTTATGCAAATCTTACTTATCTTTTGAGATGCATCTCCAATGCTGCTTCCTCCATAAAGCCTTTCCCATTCCCCTAATCAAAAATAATCACACCTTCCTCTTAACCCACTTGGTGTTTAGAATTTTTTCATAGCAATATCCTACCCAAAAATGTGTTATTTGTGTACATGGCTATCTCCCATATTCAACTATAAAAAAACTTGAAGGTAAATATTATATCTTACTTATTTTAACATCTCCTGAAACTAGCCAATGGTATGGTGGAACCAACTCAAACTGGCTAATTTTCAGCGGGAACATTTATACCTTATAAATTGGCAAACTATAAATCAGGACTTGAGGCATTATTTTGGTGATTGTTCAGACTAAAGAAAGTGGAGAAAATGTTAATAATGAACAGTGTTGTGAGTACATTCTCCCCCCCGACCCAGAGAGCTTGTTGTTAAACATTTGCCAACACATCCCTAGTATATAATAAATGCCCAAATGTTTGTGGAATTGAATAAATGCAAATATATCAATCCAAATTTATTCAAAAGATTAATTAGAGGGCAGTTATATGCTTTATAAGAAAATTCACCCTAAGGATCTTTTTATGTTGTTGTTGCTACATTTCTTACTATGAACTTCCATTAAATGCCTTTTCTAAAAATAGTAATCTCCCCTCCCCTTGGGCAGTAGGTGATAGAGTACTGACTTTGGATCAAGAAGACCAGAGTTCAAATCTGGCCTCAGACACTTCTTAGCTATGTGACCCTGGGCAAGTCGCACTGTTTACTTGCCTCAGCTTCCTCATCTGCAAAATGAGCTGGAGAAGGAAATGGTAAAGCATTCTAGTACCTTTGTCAAGAAAACCCCAAATGGGATCACAGAGAGTCAAACGTGGCTGAAAAAAATGACTCAGCAACAAAACCCTTAGGCATTAAAAGTGTATTTGGTTTTCCCTCTGGAAGCCAGTGTGGTTGGATAGAAAGAGCTCTTATCCTGGCTCTGAGACTACTAAACTATCTTGCCTTTAGATAACGGACATAATCTTTCTCAGCATCAATTTCCTCAACTGTAAAATGAGCAGATTAGATACAAGCTCCAAGGACCTTCTAGTCTTAAAAATTCTGTGAATTTATGTTTCTCATTCAATTAAATCAATAAAATTAAGGGGTAGGGGCAAGGGAAGGGGAAGAAGAGGAGAGAATTAATGCTAATGATCTTTGTCTCACAGCATAGATGCCATGTGTAGGGAAAAGACGAGAAAAAAAATAGAATCTGGCTACCAGAGTTTATTCTAGTCTTAAATCTCTGATATTGTGACTGTAATGTTCCAGTTACTAATTCATAGATCTCTCTCATCTGATCCTCTGGCTTGCCTTATTCTCCTCCACCCCCCTTCTCCCTCTGGACAGCTCTCCAGCCATGGTAGGGTTTACAAAACATATTTCTTCTCCTTGATCTGTCAATGGGATGTCAAGATTGGAGGCAGCCACATCATTCTTCCTGGCGTTACTCTTTGAGCCAAAGGTACAAATGTTAAAAATCAAAGAACAATTAATCTAAAGTCCTTTAAATGAATAAAATGAAGATGATTTTATACATTTCCATCCAGTAGTATCCTTGAGGCTAATAGATCATTTGTGTTTTTTGTCTGTGACCCTAGCGCTTTCATTAGTAGATAATACAGCTTGTTGAATAAAATTCAATTCAGTTGCCTGAAATGCCTCTTCCTACCACCTCATGTAACCTTCCTTATAAATTTGGAGCCAACTCAACCAGGATCAAAGCATTAATTCATTCATCATTCGTTCATTCTACAAGTATTTATTATTTGTATGTCAGACTCACAACTAGGTGCTGGAGATGCAAAAACAAAAAACAAGAAAGGTTCCTGTCATGAAGTTTGCATTCTCCTAGGGGAAATGATATGTACATACATAAATAAATACAAAATTGATCAAAGTAAATCGAGCTCAAAGGACACTAGTGGCTTGGGGAGAGGTGGATGAGGAGAGAGAGAATCAATATATTAAAGGTCTTGATATTAAAGGTCATCACACTGGGCCGGGACCAGGTCAGGAGAATGAAAATGTTTTAACCACAATTCTTTATGCTTGCTAAAATCCCACATCACATAGAATTCATCAAGGGAATCCAGAGAAATAAAGAACTATGGAGACATCATGAAATCTTCAGATAAAAAGGAATGAGTTTGTTAAGCAGAGCAGGTTGGACCAGATGATCAACTTTCATCTCTCATTCAAAAGTTATTTCCTGGAAGGGGGTGAGGATGAGGGTGGGGCCATAAAAGGGATCCAGAAACCACATGATTACACACACAAGGCAAATATTAAAATTTTGCACGCTTAAGTGTATCACTTTGGCCTGAGTAAATCCTGACCTGTCCACAAATTGTGTTAAATCAGCACAGTATGTCTGAGCCCGATGCTGGCATGAATGCAGAAGATCAGTAGAGGTGCCAGTGGGAGGGGCTCACATTTCCACATTTCCACATTTCCAAAATAAGATTTGCCCACATGCAAATCTGACTTATCAACAGTGATAGAGCCCATGTTCAGATTCTTTTAAGCCCTAATTTCTCTACTTCTCAACATGAAGACTCAGAGTCAAAAAAACTAGAGTCAAATTTTGCCTTTATGATTTACTTAACCTTTGTACTCAACCTTGATAGGATTCAATTTATTTTTCTGTAAAATGAGATGGTTAGATTAAATAACCTCCAAGGTCTCCTCTAAGAGTTGTCTAAGTACAGCTAGGTGGTCCAATGGTTAAGTGCAAGGCCTGGAGTCAAGGAGACCTGAGTTCAAATCCAGCCTCAGATACTTACTACTTATATGACCCTGGGTAAGTAAACTAAACTTCTATTTGCTTCCCTTTCTTATCTGTAAAATGGGGGTGACAATGATAGCTCCCTCACAGAGCTGTTGTGAGGATCACATGTTTGTATTTGTAACATACCTGGCACATAGTAGGTACAATATAAATGTTGTTGTTAATAATATAATTCTAGCCCTAGATCTCTGAGACTGTGCCTGTAATGTTCCAGTTACTATTTTCATAGATCTCTTTCATCAGATCCTCTGGCTTGCCTTATTCCCCTCCACCCCCCTTCTCCCTCTGGACAGATCTCCAGGCATGATAGGGTTGGCAAAACACATTTCTTTTCCTTGATCTGCCAGTGCTTTTCAGATCACCACATCTTAGCCGCAATTTTGTTCCCACCAGACTGGAAAAATCTTACATGCACCTTAAGGTTATAACCACCAAATCTTCCTGTAGAGAAGCCCCCAATGGAAGTGGGGGGGGAGGGGAGGGATTTTCCTCAAACATTAAAGTCCCAAAGCAGTATTCCATTCCATTGTGTAACATTTCCTAATGGCAAGTTCTAGCCTTTGATCTAGGTAGAAATAGAATAATGCTGGTGGAAGTTGTTTAGACATGCTTCTCAACCTTGGGCTAGCTCTTTGCAGCTGCCAAAAGGATTTTTGAGCCAGTCAGGATAGTTGGATGAGTTCCTGGCCTAAATCAACTCTGTTTCCATAAATTCCTTAATGACCACGTCACAGTTAAGGTTGGCTCTCTCATGGGTATCATGGTAAGAGAGCCCTCTGGTGGACTCACCTTTTAGAATTTTTTTCACAGGATTCAGAAATGTTTGGGAGCTGATACTGATGCCAGTGGTAACAATGTGGGAACTTACACAGAGTCAAGGTTCAGTCATAGACTTATTATTCACTGCTTTCCAGACAGTGAATCAACATTTAGCATAGAACAAAGCCGCTCTAATGTCCAAGTTTGTCCAGGGATTACAGACTTAAGTATGAATGTACAAGAGGGGAACCAGTCATATCCCTGACTTCTCTGATTAAGTAGATTCTCACTATTAAGGCCATGCTTATAAAGATTCATAGTGGGGTCTGTGAATTTGTTTTTAATAATTTAACTATCTTTTAGTGTAATTGGTTTATTTGTAATGTTACATACTTTTTTTTTCATTTAAAAACATTATTCTGAAAAGGGGTCCATAGACTTCAATAGGGTGCCAGTGTTGAGGGCACCACCTTATACCCCAGTTGCCATCCTTCACTCCTTACTCTCTCGTCCCATATTTAATCTGTTGCCAAGTCTTTTTGGATTCTACCTTCACAAAAATATCCCCAGTATATTCCCCTTTCTCTTGGGCTTTTATCACCTCATGCTTAGCCTTCTAGTTGGCCCCCCTGCCTCAAATGTCTCTCCATTCCAAGCTGTGCTCCCTTCATCTATCAAAGCACAGATAAACACACAGAACTAACCATGTCACTCACCTATAGATTTAACTCCAGTGGCCCCATATTACTTCCAAGATCTAACTTTAAAAATTCTCTATTTGACTTTCAAAACCCTTTGCCACTTAATCCTTTCCTACCTTTCCAGTCTTCTTATATTTTACTCTCCTTCATGTACTCTCTAATCCAGTGAAATTGTCCGTTGTTCCTCAAACAAAACATCCCTTCTTCTAAGTGTACATTTTCACTGGCTCTTTACTATGCCTGGAATTCTCTCTCTTCTCATCTCTTTCTCCAGGTTTCCCTGCCTTCCTTCAAATCCCAGTTAAAGTCCTACCTTCTGCAAAAAGTATTTACATCAGTGTCTGATTATCTCCAATTTATCATATATATGTATGACATACACCTGTTGCTTGTACATTAGTTTTTCACATATCATTTCCCTATCTGACTAGGAGCTCCTTGAGAGCAGGGACTGTTTTTACCTTTTTTTTCTGTTCTATGTATGCTCAGCATAGCAGGCATTTAATAAATGCTAGTTGACCTAACAACCATCACTTCTGAAAAAGGCTTGTCAATCAGCTGCTATGCTGGTCATCTTTGTGGCTTCCCTGACACTTATTCTTTTCCTTGGCTACCACTCCTCTAGATATGTGGTCTCCCTATTAGAATATAAGCTGCTTGGGGGCAGGGACTGATTCATTTTTGTCTTTATATCCCTTGCAACTAGCACAGTACCCAGTGCATGGTAGGTGTTTAATGTTGTTTGTTCTTTATTTTCAAAGAGGACCAGGGACATCACGGGGTGATGTCTTAACTTGTGTGAATTGGATTGAAGTAAGGCAGAGTTGTACAAAGTCATCAGCCTCACCCTCTTTTCCACAGTCATTGGAAGTCCAGTGGCATGACAAAAGTCAAGACATATAACGAACGATCTTGGAGTCTTCAGTTGTTTGATCAGCCTTTGAGCACTTCATAGAAGCTATTTTCATGTCTATTGGAATGCCCATTGTGCTGTGAGAAGTATTCACATGCTTGGAGTAGACATCCCCCTAACTCAGCAGTGGACTTGAGGCCCGTCAGTAACGTGCAATCTGGTTCAGCCCATCTGCTGAGATGGTTTTACCAGGGTCACTGCACATGCTAGAGCTTCTTGGAGCCAGATGAGAGCGGAGTGCTAGGTAGACGATGAACAACCCTGAGAAGGTCTCGGCAAGCCCTCATACCAGAGGTGCTAGCCCTTCTTGAGTCCTACCATGGGGTACTGTTCTCTCTGATATTGCAATAACCGGCATTGTTCTGTGAGTGAGACACAACGGAAAAGAGGAATTTATAGGGTAAGCCTTACAAGGCAGCAGCAGAAAGCACCTAGAGAGAAGAGCCTAGAATGGAGGCCTTGAAATCTTGGATTGTGTGAGGAATAAGAGAAAAGAGAGAGAGTAGATGATTAGAGGTGTCACGAATTAGAGAATGAGGGTCCAGAGTAAAGCGGAAGAGAAGATGAATATAAAGAAGACTTCCTTTTCAGAGAGGGGCACAAAATTCCAATGAGTAGGACCAGTTAAAGGAGAGGGAAAGGGGAGGGTAATTTAAAATTACTTGACTAATGGAGAAGGAAAAAGAAGAGGAAAAATATATAGCCAGATAAAAACGAGAAAGAAAAACTAAAAAACAAAACCCTGAAGAGAAAGAGTAACAAACAAGAAGAGGGAATCAGGGTTGAGGGGAAGAGAGCCGGTGAAATAAAGTAACAGAACGTACGTAATACTATGTATACAGTAGAAGAGGGGAGAAAATCTCAACTAAAAAAAAACCAATTAAACCATTAGAGACAGATGGAGGAAAATATAAACCTGAGTCTTATAACTTTAAATGTGAATGGATTAATAAAATGAAAAATAAAACTGACAGATTGGATAAGAAAACAAAAGCCTCTAATCCGTTACTCAGAGGAAATACATTTTAAAAACCAGACACACATAAAATAAAAAGGAGATGGAAAAAAATTTTCTGTGTATAAAGTAAATCCAAAAAAGGAGTTGCTAACATGCTATCAGACAAGGAGGTACTTAATGGATGCTTGCTGAAAGGCATAAACTAGATCCAAGAGTAAGAAATCCAAGCTCACTCTTATAAAGCAGAACAAAGTCCAAGAAGTATCAGGGAGGAAAATCATGACCACTGGCCACCGAAGATTTGTCTTCTGGAGGAAACGGCCTGAGATATATGCTGCTGGGCCAGAGGCCCAGGCACTTACAAAGTCTGTTGGTATTTCGTTCTTTTTTGACTCTCCATAGGTATAATCTTTACTAATCTTTAGAATGGAGCTTCCCCAATTTTTTTTGTTATTTTTGGAGTAATACCATGGTCCTGTGAAGGCACTTTCCTGGTACCTGACAAGATAAAATGAAAGAGACTTTTTCGCTAAAAAAAAAAATACCTGCTCACAGTTCCCTAAAGGCAAATCCACCCTGGGAACACCCTCTGGCTCCTGGGAGAAGGTCCTCCAACCCTCAGTCTCCTGGATCCCTGAAGACAGCTCCTCCAGGGACAGGTGATGTTACATTGATCACCACTCAATGAAACAGTGACGGTGGCTTAGTTCTCCCAGAAGGGAATGGATTCAGGCAAGATGTGAAATATAAATTCTTTGTAAAAGCTGCTTGAACAGTTTCTAAGCTACCAAATCACCCAGAGCAAAGAAGAATAGGAGTAAAGAAAAGAAGCATAAAAAGAGAGAAGGGAGAGGGAAACAAGAAATAGGACCACAATACTAGAAGGTGACAGAGGGAAAGAGAGAAAAAAGGAAAATAAAGATTGGGAAAGAGAAAAAGGAGGTAAGATAGAATGACTCAAGCTTTGCTAAGACAAGCAGAAGAGTAGGGCAAAATCTGTTTGTAATGGGATCCTTAGGATCTTTAGCAAAAATTCCTCAGCATCCCTACTGGGAGTTTTTAGGTGTGGACTTTGGTAGTCTCACATTGAAGTCTATTCTGACATGCTTAATCTGAGCTGTTAGAAAAGAGAACATCTCCAAAGAAAATCAAGCCATTTTCCATGTGAGGCTGTTAATGTTGTATCCTCAGATGTTAGCACAGGGTCTGGCACGTAAAACCGCTTTATAAATAATTATTGATTACTGGTGAGGAAATGGGGAAATTAAGTGACTTGCCCAGGACCACACATTTTCAGATGAAGAGCTGTAACTTGGATTCATAATAAGTAGGGGAAACATTCACTTATCTCTAAAATGCAAATAGTTCCTATACAACTTCTCCTTTAATTTAAAAGGTATTAACTGCACAGGGAACATTGGCACCTTGCAGATAAACCCTTAATAACTAGGCAAGGGTTTCCTAGAATCCACTCAAACTGGCTACAGTTAAATTGTCAATACCAGAACTGGAATTGACGTGAATCTGGTATTAAAGTTTAATACTTGCCGACCATGTGAATACGTGGTGACCTTGTCAACACCATGCTGGAAGGATGGGGGAATGTCAAACATGACCTTTAAGGCAAGCTGTCTGAGGAATCTTGAACCCCAGGTTTAAGCCTGAGGTCTGTTCTGCAGTGACAGTGTGGGAACCATGAAGGAGGTTAAGCTGTGACTAGAGCAGAGATAGATTTCAGATGTGCATTTTTGGCTATAGGAAGGAATGGCATCCTTCCAGAATCCTTGGGGTCTCTTTAACCCCACAGCTGCTTTGGATACTAGCTACAGAATTTAATTCTCAGGTCCCACTCTTCAATGATAGGATCTCAGAGTTAGGAGCTACCATAGGGACCATCTGGTTCAGGGGTTCTTTGTTGTTTTTTGTGTGCTGGCCCTCTTTGACGGTCTGGTAAAGCCTTTGGATCCTTTCTCAGGATGTTTTATTGCCTACATTTATAACAGAAGGAAATGCCAAATTTCAACAAAAAGTGAGGGAAAATAAAGATGCAATTTTTCCCATCGAAGTCCACAGACCCCCCCTGAAATTCATCCATGGACCCCTTGGAGGTTCATGATTCCCTGTTTTAATCCAATCTACATTGGACCAAGAGCTCCCTTTACAATACAGATGGCAAGTAGCCATCTAATCTCTAATTGGTGAGCTCCACTGAAAGAGCCCTGTGTCTCCTCAAACATGGATTCCATTTTGGAATGTCACTGTTAGGAAGCTCTCCCTTATATCTAACTGAAATCTGTATTTCTGCAACTTCTCCTCCACAGTTTTAGTTCTGATTCCTGTGGCCAAGACCGCTAATGCATCTTATACAGATTAACGAACAGAAGACATTTAGTCTGTCTTGTGTTATTACCGTTCAGTCTTTTCAATCTGTCCAACTTTCTGTGACCCCACAGTTTGCCATTTCCTTCTCCAAAACTATCAGTCCTTCAAATGAGAGCTAGATTCAAAGTCAGGAGGATTTGAGTCACCTCTGACACTTTCTGGCTATGTAGTTCCAGGCTAGTTACTTAACTTCTCAGTTCCCTGTCAACTCAAGATCATAATTTGCAAGAAAACAAAAACAAACTACCTGCACTGGTTGAGGGCGTTTCCTCATCTGCAAGTTCCCTCTACCAAAGAAATCATAGATCCAATCTCCAAAACTATTATATTTTTCTTCTCCAATATAAATATCCTAAGATTCTTCAAATGATCATCATTTGGCATGATTTTCAAGATCTTTCCCCATCCTGGTGACTCTACTTCCACTTGTCATCTGAAGTCACCTTAAGTGGATATAGCACAACCAGGCCTAGAGTCAGGAAGACCTGAGTTCAAATCCAGCTTCAGACACTTACTAGCTGTGTGACCCTGTGCAAGTTGCTTAATCCTGGTTTGCCTCAATTACCTCAATAACAAAATGGAGATTTTGTTGCTCCTTCCTCAGAGTTGTTGTAAGGATCAAATGAGACAATATTTGTGAAGCATTTAGATGGTATCTGACACGCAGTTTGTCATTCAGTTGCTTCAGTCATGGCTGATGCCTCATAACCCAATGTGAGGTTTTCTTGGTCAAGATACTAGCGTGGATTACCATTTCCTTCTCCAGCTCATTTGACAGCTGAGGGAACTAAGGCAAACAGGGTAAAGTGACTTGCCCAAGGTCATACAGTCAATAAGGGTCTAAGGTCAGATTTGAACTCCGAGAGATGAGTCTTCCTGAATCTAGGCCTGGCACTCTTCCATGGCACCACCTAGCTCTCCCAAGTATATAATAGATGCATATAAATGCTTATTTCTTACCAATATTTTTGTTTTAAAGAAAGGTACCCAATCACCACAGATCAGGGCTTGCTTTATTGTTCTGTAGATTGTCTAGACAAGATATTTTGTGTCCATCCTAGAGAGTCTGGTTGCTAAACATTTCCCAGCATACCCCTGTAGTACCCTATATACATTCCAGTAGAACTGTAGTGATACTCAGAATGAAGTCATCACCAGACTGGAGGCCTCATCTGATTGTAAACTGCTATTGCTGCTATTGCTGCTGCTGCTGCTGCTACATCGAACAGCCTTTAGATTATCCTTTAACATTTACAAAGCAATTTGTCTCTGTTATCTCATTTGAACCTCACAACACCCCTGCCAGTACTCCAGGTATGTTCTGACCTGGACAGACCATAGCCAGACAATGGACACCATGCCTTTTTGGATGCAGTTTATTATATCAATGATCTCTGAACAGCGGCCATCCAGGCAACTATTGCTTTCACTAGTAATTATTTTCTGTCCTTCCTATTTCCACCCTCCACTTAAAAACAACACCAAAAAAATCTAGTTTTAGAGAAATCTGAGAAGAAATATCAACTTTTCAAATATCTAAATCTTATTTTGTAATCTGGATTGTAAGTACCGTAAGGATAACAGCAACCACCACCACCACCAGCACCACTGCTACTACTACCACCACTACTACCACCACCACCACCACCAGCACCACTGCTACTACTACCACCACTACTACCACCACCACCACCATCAGCACCACTGCTACTACTACCACCACCACCACTACCATTCATAGAGATGTTTCAGGTTAGGAAAACTCTTCAAGTATATTATTGTCAACCACACAACACCCTTCTGATGTAGCCACTGTTGTGATTGTGCAGGCACATCCAGCTCTTTGTAACCCCATTTGGAGTTTTCTTGAAAAAGATACTGAAGTGGTTTGCCATTTCCTTTTCCACCTCAGGGAACTGAGGCAAAGAGGGCTAAGAGACTTGCCCAAGGTCACACAACTAGTAAGTGTCTGAGCTCAGGGCCCACTGACTTCAGGCAAGGCACTCTGTCCACTAAGCTACTTTGCTGCCTCTTGGGTGCTGTTATTATCCCCATTTTGCAGATGAGGAAAAATGAGGAGAGAGGTTAATCAGCTTCCTCTGGGTCACATAAGTGTTTGAGGAATGCTATTTTATGCACATCCTTTTTTTTAAACATAAATTTATTATTATTTTTTTAAATTCTGAGTTCCAAATTCTCTCACTTCTTACTGCCCCTGTGTTATTCACTTTTATGAATCTTGACAGTCCAGGATGGTACTTTTTATAGAGCTGGTTCTTAATGTGTATTTATTAATCTTTCTCCAGTTAATTTTTGAACTTCTTTTTCCATTTGTTCAATTTTCCTTTTCAGGGAAATGTTCTCATCAGTGAATTCTTTCTTAATAATTTTAAAATCATTGGCCAGTTTATCTTCTATTTCCTTCTTCAGCTGTTCCAGGAGAGCTGCTTGTACTTGCGAGTAGTTCATAGTCCCTTCTGAAGTTTCAGATGGAAGTACAGTCTCAGCTGTGACCTCTTTGGGGCTTGTGTTTTGGTCCTTATCCCCATAGAAAGAGTTTATGATTCTTTCAGCCCTCTGCTTTTTCTTGTTTATGATGTTGACTGAGTGTTGTGGCTTCTGGTTCTTTCAGTCAGAAGCTGGAGAACTTTTTGCTGAGCTGATGTGTGAAAAAGCTAAAAGCAGGTATTTGTTTGGTGTTTCCCTGATCAGCCCTGGGTTTAGCTTGTTAAGTGTGGGGGAGGGGTGCTCTGGTCCCAGGAGATTTCCTTAGCTTAATTGAGGCAAAGGCAAGCTCAGGGGCTGGTAATCCCAGCTGCCCTATTGTCTTTCTGATTCCCCTGGACAGCTGAGGCACGCCTAGATGCTAATGCGTGTTCCCAACCCTCCTGGGTCTCCTCTCCTGGTGGTGAGGCTTGCCTGGGTCCTAGTGCGAGTTTTCTCTGCCCTGGGTCCTCTGTCCTTCAGGTTTACCTCTGCCACCATATGAGGAATCCCCCTTAGCTATTTTCCTCGTCTCAGGTGTTATGAGACTATTGGTCTCCTTCTTCTATTTCTACTGATCTGGGATTTTTCTGGGGAGATATTTTATGGTTCTTTCACGGTCATCAAGGGGGAAGGAGAGAGCATTAGCTGATTACACCGCCATCCTGGCTCCCGGAAGTTCAAGTAAGTGACTCACTGGAGTTTGATCTTCGGGCTGAAGGTCCCAGGAGCTGCTGCGCTGATCTCCAGCGCTCCGAGGCTCTCACTGACTCGGTTGGGCTTGTCTCCCGCCCCGGGTGCCGCTCCTCTGGTTCCGCCCGCCACTCAGGTTTCTCGGATCTCCTCCGCTCCGCTGCACTGGCCGTGCTGCGCTGTGGCCTCACCCCCGCGGATCAGATCCTTCCCGTGGACCTTCCAGTCCCACCTGAGCTCCGAATCTGTCACCGTCTGTCTCCCGCTCGATTCCGCACCTCCAAAATTTGGTCAGATTCTCCTTTCAGAGGTACCTGGAGAAATTTGTCTCAGAGCTCAGGTGAGTAGCTGCTCTCACTCCTCCATCTTGGCTCCGCCCCCCTATTAATCTTTCTAGAAGGATTAAATGTCATCCATTCCAAAGTTCCTCCCCACAAAGCAGTTGCTTCTAAAAAGTACCACTTATGTGATGATCCTGCCTTAGCTACATGACACAGAGAAGACAAAGCTGGAAGCAGACAACCTGGATTTGAATCCCAGATTTACTATCTCCTACCTACGTGCCCTAGGAGAAATTATTTAAACTCCTCAGAGACTCATTTCCTTATCTATACAATGAAAGGGTTGCACTCAATGACCTCTGGGGTCCCACAGACTGGATAACTAGATATTGAAGGTAAGGAGGAGTTAAAGATGACCCACTTATTTCAAACTGGTGATAAGGAGGATAGCAGCATTGCCATCAACAGGAACAGGAAAATTGAAAGGGGAAACTGGTTTGAGTAGGAATGGAGATGTGGAGTTGGGAATCATCTGAAGAGGGGAATGCAGGAATCACCAGAAGAGATTTGTGGAGAGAAGGAAGAGCAGGAGACCATTAAACCTTGGGAAATATCAGAGATGAAGGAGATGGGAGTGGGAGTTGAAAGAGTGAAGAAAACAAAAAAACTGACATTTAAATATACACTTGGTATCAATAAGGTCCCCTATTTATAGCGGACACTGGGGTGTAATGGTGAGACCAACAGATTGGAAGTCAAACATGTTTGTTGCTATCTATATGACCTTGGTTGACTTGCTTAATTAACCTTGATGGGCCTTAGCTTTCTCATCCATAAAATGAAAGGTTTGGAGTAAATGATGTTAATTTTTTCAGATAAAAGTCAAAGAACAGCTTAGGTCCATTTTCACTCAGTAACTCTCAGCATGTTATATCAAAGGATCCATCAAATATCAGAATTGATGGTTATGTGCTGATGTTTCCATTTCTGTCCAATGACCAATCAAGAAAATTTGTTGAGTGCCTATCACATGCCAGGGACTTTATTAGGTGCTGAAAAAATGAATATAAAGAATGAAACAATCCCTGCTCTCAAAGAGCTTACATTCCAACAGATAGGGGTCATAGGCTATCCTCTAACTCCTCCCTCAACTATAGAACTAAACAAGGTCAAGATGTTTGGGGTTTGAATAATTGCCTCAATAATAACCTTAGATTCACTTTCTATGTTGTTCCGAGTCAAGTAGAGATTGCTGAAAAGGGTCTTTCTCTATATCTAGGTTAAGAACAGACCTTATTTGCTCTTAGGTAGCTGTTAATCACTTCCAGTTCTGGGGTGACAGCGTGGGAACCAAGGGAGATAAGGCTGTGGCTAGAACGAAGTGATTAGTTTCAGATGTCTGTGTTTGGGTCAAGCAAGAAATGAAATCCTTCCAGAACACTTGGAGCCTTTAACACCGTAGCTGCTGACTTATTCTAACTAATGATTTATTTAACTGTTCCCTTTCATCT
Organism: Bettongia penicillata ogilbyi; assembly: GCA_023548195.1. NCBI lineage: Eukaryota > Metazoa > Chordata > Mammalia > Diprotodontia > Potoroidae > Bettongia > Bettongia penicillata. Next base: position 14,017,076 of record JAJHZJ010000413.1, on the reverse strand, counting down.
ATTAGAGTGACTATGCCCGAAGCATTATTTACTGGTATCCTATAATGCAGCAGACCCCTAGAAGCTATTACCACAATCAAATATATAGGACAATTGAGCTGACAGAGTAGGAAGAAAGCAGTTTTAGTCAATAGTCCTAATGGTAGCATAGGCACCCCTCCCATTCCGAGGCTGCCACTACCTACAAGCAGAAAATAAAGATGGACAATCTAGGCCTCTAAACTGATGTTTATGTTTGCTTTGTATGCTCCAAAATAGTAGAGCTATGGGTCAGAAGGGGGAAAAGCGGGAGAGGCAAACCCCTTCATGGAGAGGAGTACTGTGACTCTGAGAGTGAAGTCATCCTGAGAATTCTTATGTCTGCGTTCCCTTGTGTTTATATGTATCCCTGCAAAAGTATTAGACATTGGACTGTGTTACAAACCACCTAAAGGGTTGTTGGTGTGGAAAAAACCCCAAAGATTTAGCCAATGATGACTGTCACAAGATCAAGAATAGCTGTGACTTTCACACCTTCTGAGCCCTTCCCTATAGAGCTGGGGAGGACCTTCCTTCCATAAAATCAGTAGTCACTTCAATTCTTTTAAAATTCATTCCTTTGTAATTGTGCTTAAAATGTGACTATAATGTACTAAAGAATCTACTCCTGGATATATATCCAGAGAAGTCAAAGACAGAAAAATGAGACCTGAATTTGCCAAAATATTCTTTATCCTTTTGAGTGCCTATGCCCAAAGCATTGCTTAAAAGTATCCTATAATATACCTTCTATGGTAACAAAGGAACTGGAAATTCCCCCACTGATTGCAGGAATGGCTGAACAAAGTATAGAATAATATTTCTATGTAAGCAATGGCAAATATGAAGAAACCAAAGAATGAATTAAATCCTAGAAGACTTCTATGAACTGATGCAGAATGAGGGAAAGCACACCCTCGAAAATAATATATGCAGTGACTGGAGGTGTGTTCATCCTTCTTCGCTGAAGAAGACCATGCCATCAGAGAAATAATGACATGACTTGCACTTGACTTTGTTCTGAGTGAGGGAGGGCTGTGCAGGTCACCAGCCTCACTTCTCCTCCAGAGCCATCTGAATCCAGTGACCAGATAATCATCAGGATGACTGGAGGTGACCCAGGATGAGGCAACTGGGGTTAAGTGATTTGCCCAAGGTCACACAGCTAGTGAGTGTCAAGTGTCTGAGGTGAGATTTGAACTCAGGTCCTGTACTGGTGCTCTATCCACTTAACCACCTAGCTGCCCCTATGCAGTGACAACAACATGAATGGAATGACCAATAATAACATGAATGCTGCATTGGTATAATAATCATACTTTGCTGGAGAGAAAAGTTAAGAATTTGCACTTTCTTCCTTTCTTTGAAAAGTTGGAGAAACCATAAGTATAGGATATTATGTATGGTCAGTCGTTGTAGTCACGTCTAATCTTTCATGACCCTATTTGGGGTTTTCTTGGCAAACACATTGGTGTGGTTTGCCATTTCCTTGTCCAGCTCATTTGACAGATGAGGAAACTGAGGCATTAAATAGGATTAAGTGACTTGTCAGGGTCACATAGCTAGTAGGTGTCTGAGGCCAAATTTGAACTCAGATCTTTCTGACTCCAGGCCAGGCACTCGACCCACTGTACCACCTAAAACCCCCTCTTTCCCCTCCACCATGAATGAGAGTATACTGCCATCTTAGGGTAGGCCGATTTGGCTGAACTTTGATACAGAAAAAATAGGGAGGGGTATTTTTGGATATATATAGGGAGTGATATATTTGGAAATGAAAGTAATGAAAATAAGATTATAAAAAATGAAGATGACTTCATCCCATCCAGACCCTTCTTGCTTTCCTCTATAAATTTCCAGATTACCCTCTTTTCTCCAATAGATCAATATCTGCCACACACACTCTTCCTCTCTTTCCCAGTTTCTTTTTCCTACAACATCCCAGGCTAACAATTTCTCATCCTCTCCATTTTCTATGATTTGTCTCCAGGCTAATTCAATCCTATGTAAGATTAATAATTTTTCATAAAATATCTCCTACTCCAACTGAATGTGCTCTAAGTACTGGAATTCCTAGTTACCACTCTGTTTCCCCATTATTCTCTCCGTGGTGCCTATGATAAAAAGTCATAACATCCTAGAAAAGAATTATACACAGTAGAGGTTTATGCTGAGGTTTAAACCCAGGAACAACAAAAACTGTTGAGGTTTCATGATGTGTTGTGGTGGAACTATCTCAAAGAATTCATTCAGACCACCTCTAATCCAAGTATAGGCATTTATTGAAATTGATACCTCTCATGAGGTGGGCTAAGTTCCAAGAGGAACCAGCAACTTCAGGGAAATCAAGATGGATTTTTATAGTATAAAGATGCAAATCCATAACAGAAACATACATAGAATATAGGAATATGATTAATATTTAAAAGATAGGAGGAGTTTGTTAAGGGATTAGGTAATGGAGGAGGAGTCCCATCTATGGTTTGGTGGTTAAACATTCTGGCCATGCCTTCCTCTAATTGACTAGCTATTGTGGTCCTGTCTGGTGAAGATAGATATTGTTAGTTATATATAGATATAGACATTGTGGTCCTGTCTTAGACTAGATGGATGATGTGATTGTGACTGACTAAAAGGACACCCCTGTTTCTGTGGGAGTGGGTCTGGGGGGTCATGGCTGAGTAGAGGCAGTGACTGGGTTCCCATGCCTGCTGCTTCTATGAGAACTGTGAGTTTCAGGGACACACCTGTTGTTTGAGTGACCAGTGAGGCATGTACAAAGAAGCTGGAACATTCCGGGGTGGTGGAGAGGGGCCCTAGGTAGGTACAATGGGCCTGTAATGAAGTTAGACTACTGGGACTGGGGGCAGCTCTATTAGGACTCCATCAGTTTATATTAGGTGACTGCTAAAGTCTTTCTAATGCTGACTCTATAAAACTATGGATAGTACACATACACAGGAATATTTCTTACCTGACCTCTTTCCTCTTTGCCCTCCTTTGGAATGGGGGTAGGGTAGGCAGTTGAGTCTGTGTTCAGAGGACAACAGAGAAAGAAAGGAATAGGAACAAATGACTGTTTCCTGGAATCTAAGGGCTAAATGTGTATAGTAGAAAGGAAGGAGTCACTGGGATCAGGAGAAGAAGCTTGGGGAATGAAGTAGACCATTCAGCATTTAGAGTAAGTCTGGAGTGGGGAGGAGAGGGCATTCTAAAATGGTCAAGCTGGCCAGACGAGAAACCACCTGGACAGAGAGGAAAACTTGACCCAAGCATGAGCTTTGGAGGTCGCCCAGCTCTTCAGGTGTTATAAGGAGCCTGCAATGGCAGACTCAGGCCCTGGAGACTTTCCCAGAGTTCAAAGAGGATGAGACCATGCTGTTCTTGTAAGAGGACAGTGGGGGCTAGCTCTCCTTTGTTACATTTTCTCCAATGACCAGGATTCTAGCCCAGTCCGTGACTTGGACAAGTTTTGAGGTACTTTTGCTGTGTTGACTGTCTTAAACAGCTATTAAACATGATGAAAGTGTCAGATTATTTGCAATAATGCAATATCCCTGGAGAAGAGTTAGGATTAGCCAGATAGTGATGCTGGGTGGGGAGAAGTAGGGGAAGATCCAGATGAATATTATTAAATTATAGAGAAGCATTCAAAATGAAAGCTGAACCTGTATCTGCCAGATGGATTCTTCAGTAATGGGTAACATATGAAAAGATGTGAGGGTGGGTGGTAATTTCCTTGTTGCCTGTACTTTGATGAGCGATAGCTGAGATACTTAAAGAGTAGCAGTGTTTGAGTCAATAAAAATTTTGCCTCAGCTCGTGGGAATTCCCCTGGTTTGATTTATGGAAGACCTTGGTAATGCATTGCCTGTCTAAGTGAGATGACCCCTGTTGACCAAGATAAAGAATACCAGAAGTATATACACAATGATTTTACATATATGTATATATACATGTATATGTATATGTTTACGCACATACAGTCATAGCCAGTGAGAGGGAAGAGAAGAAAAAAAGGGCAGAAAAAAGAAACAGAGAGTGCTTTTTCAAGAACATGAGATTCATGGCAGAAAACAGGATGTCGAAACTCCTGGAGAGCATGGTAACCAAGGGATCAGTCACTTGGCTCCCATACCATTGGTCCAGAACAGAAATCAATCAGCATCTATTAAAAAAAAAAAAAAAAAAACTAAAACCAACAACAAATGGAATTATCTTGGGTTGGGGCAGTAAACTTCAGAGGGGACTTTTGGATATATTTCTATTTTTTTCCTATTTTTATTTCCCTTTCTCAAACCTCCCTGCCTTGCCAGGAATAAAGCTCTAAGAAGGGTCTTGGAGACAGGGTACTTTGAATTAGATACTAGGACTGAATCATTTAACTTCTGTTGACCTCAGTTTCCTCAACTGTAAAATAGCTCCTACCTCCCAGGGTTGTTGCATGGATTAAATGATATAATATTTGTAAAGCACTTGGCACATAATGAGCACTTAATAATGTTTATTCACTCACCCTCCCCTTTGCCACAAATTAGCACTGTAACCTTGGACAAGTAATTGAATGCCTCTGGGTCTCCATTTCCGCATATGTGAAATAAGATTAGAGTCTGACTAGGGATATCATGAAGATAAAAAAGATAATGAATGTGAAAGGACTCTGTCATGGGAGGTAGATGTTTGGGAGCAATGCAAAAGAACTAGTTTCTCCATAGATTCCTCCACTAATACTCCATATGGGCACTTTTTACAGATGAAATTAAGGATCAGGGAGGTATCAGGACATGCTCATGGTTAGTAAACATCTTGCCCCACTGGTGTCATAGGGAGGGTTTGATCCTAGGTACTCCTCATTCTAAGTCCATGACTCTGTCCCCTAAATCACACTGCCTACTTGGATATCCATGGGAAGTCATAGGATCATGGGATTTAGTGGCAAGGAATCTTGGAGATCATCCCCTTTTTTTACTTGGGAGAAAACAGTCCCAGAGAAGGGAAGGGATGTAACCCAGGACACCAAGGTAGTAAAGAGATAGGTGGAAGAAGGGAGGTGTGGGGAGCCACAGTGTAAGAATCAAAGGAACAGATCCAAACAGAAGCCATATTTCTTCTGCCTTATCTGACCAAGCTGGCAGGATAAATAGCAGAACCAACCAAACATAGCAGAACAAGAAAGGGAAGGTCAAAATCAATCAGTCTATGTGCCAGGCCCTGTACTAAGCACTGGGGATTCAAATTTTTTGAAGGAAGAAAGAAAGATAATCTCTCCTTTCAAGAAAAATAAAAAAGAAAGCAGAAAGGGAGTGGGGAGGTTCCTTGAGGATATGGTGGAGAGGCCAGAGACATTTCGGAGAGAAATGAGATGTTCTGATCTGAGCTCTTTCCTTGAACAGAGGTTTTGGAATTCATGGTTCCATTCTCCAACCAGAGAGGTAGAAAGTAAAGATGAGGTCAAGTACCAAGGCTGACAAGATCTTTCAGGATGATGAGGTTTTTCCAATAATGAGGTTTTTCACGGGGGCATGATGGAGAAATTAGCAATGTCCCAGAGGAGGGAGAACCTAGGCAAGACACTGGACCTGGAAGCAGAGCAATGCCAGATTTCCTCTCCTTACCCCAGAGCCTCGGGAGATGCCTTGCACGTAGGAAGTTATGAATGTTTGTTGAATTACATTAAACTAAGCTATCAAACAGCAAGGTAGAAGAATCAGGCACAGATGTGGCAGCCACCTCTGACCTACATGTTCACGGGGCCATAGCCTGGTGTCCTGACTGTGGCTGAGAGAAACCTATCTCAAATGCAGTCTGATTAACTAAGTTTCCCTTCTGGAATAAATTTGAATTTTCAACAGCAGATGGCAGTGAATACTCCTTTATATGGCTTCACTTAAGGGATGTCTGCTCTTTCTCTTATAGACTATCCTCTGAGCGGAGTGTTTTACCAGGGAGACAAATTCCAGATTATTTCAGAGCCCGTTCACATACTGGATGCAGATATAATTGTTCATCTACCACATCAGGGAATTATTTGGGCAAATAATCCCGAGGTCCATGCCATAGTCTAGCCAAACAGGCCAGACTAACTTTTCCTCAAACTCCCCAGCTCATCCTCTTTCTCCATAATTTTGCACAGTCTATCACATAAGGCAGACTGTACCTCTTCCTGATTTCTACTGGAGAATCCTTAGCTACCTCCAAAGCTTATCTCAGGTGTCACTTCTTGAAGGAATTTCTTGATTTCCTAATTATCCAACCTTTCTCTCTCCTTAAAAGATCTTGTACTTCACTTTTTCACTGAAAAAACTGAGACCATTCATCCTGAGCTTTCTTTTCCCTTCTTTTATCATCTCTAACTCCTGTGACGGCATCCTCCACTCTCTACTCCTTTCCTCTAGTCTCTAGCAGTAAGGTGACCCTTCTCCTTGCCATTTCTACCTCGACTATATCTTTTTTTAATACTCTTTTTCCCAATTATAAGGCAAATTTTTTGAATGAAATTGAAATGAAATTAACTTTCATTTAAAAATTTTTTTGAGTTCCAAATTTTCTCTCTCCCTCCTTCTCCAATCCCTCCCTTAAGATAGTAAGCAATTTGATATAGATTATGTATGTACAATCATGTAAAGCATATTTCCATATTAGTCATGAAAGAAGAAAAAAGCAGCAAGAAATAAAGTAAAAAATACTGTGTTTCAATCTGCATTCAGATTCTATCAGTTGTTTTTCTGGATGTGGATGGCATTTTCCATCATAAGTCCTTTGGAATCGTCTTGGGTGGTTGTGTTACTGAGAAGAAATAAGTTGTTAGCAGTTGATTGTCAAACAATGCTGCTGATACTGTGTACAATGTTCTCCTGGTTCTGTTCACTTTACTGCTACTGCAGCTTTCAAATTCTACCTCTTCTCTCCATTCCCACAGCCACCACTTTATTTAGATCCTTATCACCTCTTGCCTAGTTTATGACAAGAGCCTCCCAGTTGAACTCCCTGCCTCATTCATCAGTGCTGGTGTATGTAAAAAACCCAGATCCTACTTCTATCGTTATCATAGCCTGGTTCCTAGCCTGTTTTTTAGTCATTTCCTTTTAATCGTTTTCCTGAATTCTTTTTCCACTCAAGTTGCCCAGCTGGTTGCTCTATCTCCTATCTCTGAGATTCTGCCCAAGTGGTCTGCTATGTCTGTAAAGTCCTCCCTCCTCAACTCTGCCTCGTAGAATACCTGGGTTTTTTCAAAGCACAGTTTAGGTACCACTTCCTGTGGGAAGCTTCTACAGATCTCTCCCCATTCCCAAGTAAGTTGCCTTTTCTCCCTCTTGAAATTATTCTGTATTCCCTCTATATTTATTTATCTGTGTGTAAATTGTATTCCCTGGTAGACTATAATCTCCTTGAGTTTACATTGTATATTATTATTATTATTATTATATCATACAATATATAATTCATATTATATATTATATTGAGGCAATGACTCTATTTTTCTTTGCCTTGGTATCCCCAGTACCTTGCACAGTTCATTGCACATCAGGATGGGGCATAAGGAGTGAACCTGGAATTTCTTTGCCATAGGGAATTCCCTCTACTAATGAAGCCAATCAATTAATTAGAAGTTACCATGTGATAAGCACCAGGGATACAAAGAAAGGCAAAAGACAACCCTGGCTCTCAAGGTGTTCACAATCTAATAAAGACTGACATCTTCTAGTCTTAGCAATTGCCTAGACCATTGAGAGGTTAAATGACTTGTCCAGGGTTGCACAGTCAGTATGTGTCAGAGACAAGATTTGAATGCAGATTGTCCTAGATTCTAAACTAGCTCTTTATCCACTGTGCCATACTAAGAATACCCACTATGCTTAATGTTTTTGTAATTGACTGCTTATAGTGAGATCTATTTATCCAGTCCTAACCTCTCTGTTAAGCTCCAGACTTGCCTCTCCAACTGCCTATTGGACATCTCAAACTAAATGTTCCACGGATATGTGAAACTGAACATGTACGAAACTGAAATGATCACCTTTCCCCACAAAAGTCTCCCCTGACTACCTAATGTCCCTGTTTCTGTCAAGGGTATCACTACCCTTGAATTCCCCCAGGCTTGAAAGGGGTCATCCTTGACTCCTTACTCTCTCACTCCCCATATACAACCTGTTGCCAAGTCCTGTTGATTTCACCTTTGTAATTTCTCTCCAATTGTATTCCCCTTTTCTCCAGTGTTTTCCAGTTTAGTCAGTGGCTTGAAATGCCAACACTGCTATACAAAGTCAGCCTACAGCAGAATCAGCACGAGGCAACAGAGATATAAGGAAATGTTTTTTCCCCTTTTACCTACAGCTTCCTTTGGACCCACAACTTTCTTACATGTACTTTTAGGAGACTCAATCGATCAACATATATTAAGCTTATTAGCTAAGCACTGGAGATACAAAAAAACCCTCGAACAAAAGACAGCCTCTGCTCAAGGACTTTACAATCTAATGGGGGAGACAAGCAAAAGAATATGTACAAACAATCTATATACAGATATATAGAAAATAATTAACAGAGGAAAGGCACTGGAATTAGGAGGGGCTAGGGAAGGCTTTCAGGTAAAAGATGGGATTATAGTTGGGATTTAAAGGAAGCAGGGCTTCTTTTTGTGTCATGAAACCCTATGGTAGAATTAAGCATATGGACCTCTTCTCAGAATAATGTCTGAGTAATTGAAAAAAATACTAAAATTTAGTTAGACGCTAATGCAAATAAAGATGTAATTTCTTTTCCTATCTAAGATCATAGGCCCTTTGAAACCTATCTCCAGACCCCTTAGGAGTCCATGAACCTCCTCCATTAGAGGAGCCTTCTTCATTTTGTCCCCATCCCCCATCATACTTCCTTATCTAAATACTCCCCTAAAAGAAGCCAAACAATGATTTTAGGTCACTTGAGTTTCTTTCCAAAGGATGAGCCTGTGGGTTGTAGATTTGGGTAAAGCAAGAGTTAGGAGTTATTCTGTCTTTGGTAAAGCTTCATTTTTTTGTTTTACAAAACAAAGGATGTACCTAGGCCAGACAGGAAAAATTTCTGAAAAGGGTCATTTTACTTTTTAACTGCAAAGCAAATAGATTTCCAGGTCACTCCCTTCAACAAAGGGGCACCTAGTTGAATGGCACCTCTTCTAATAACAGGGGAGGAAAAAAGGAGGTCCTGTCAACTACAGAGTTTCAGCTCTCTGGTCTCTCTTATTTGTCTTTAGAATTTCTTCCCTGCAGACCAGTCACCTATTCAGAGAATTTAGAGTTGGAAAGGATTATAGAACTCATCTGGCCCAACACTATTATTTTATGGATGAGGAAACTAAGTCCAGAAACATTAAATTTCTTAGCAGGGTAATATCCCTATTTAGTTGTTTGCATCAAGATTTGAACCCAGACCCGCTTGACTCCAAGTCCAGGGATCTAGTCCCTAAGATCCACTAAGTCATTTGAAACTTTATCCTCTGGCTCCAAATTTAGCATCCTTTCTAATACATGAAAATAACCTTTTTTAAATTATGTAACTTTTGAAAGTTTAAACTGCATTATAGATAGTAATAACACTCCATAAGCAGTCCTCATAGATTCAGCAGAATCCTCCCAATGATCTTTTAAAATTTCAGCAGCTTCTGAACCTGTAAAGTTTATGAGAAAGGTTTGGATGGAAACTATCCCTGTGACTCAGCATCCAGCTGGGAAAGTGTCACCTGGCCTACGCAAAAATGCTTTTATTAAGAAAGGGAATATGTTCTACTTTGTTTTCAGAAAAATCGTTACCAGTGATGGAAATGAAATAGGAAGCAAAGGGATATAATCCAGAATCTCAGAAATGGAAGATCTTAGATCTAGCACTAAGGGTGCTTGACATCCTCTGACCTTACTCCCTTATTTTATGAGTAAGAAAACTGAGACCCAGCAAGGTCAAGTGACTTGCTCTCAGGGTCCAAAAGGTCATGAGACAGATGGGTGGTGCAATGGACAGAGAGCTGGTATAAAGACTTGGAATGAGGAAGACCTGAGTTCACATCAGATACTTACTAGCTGTGTGAGCCTGGACAAATCATTTAACCTCTCTTTTCTTCAGGTTCCCCATCTATAAAATGAGAAGAATATTAACACCTACCTGCCAAGGTTGTTGTGAGAATCAAATTATATATTATTTGTAAAGAACTTTGGGAACCTTACTAGATGCTGGTAGTAAGTGGCAAAGCTGGACCCCCAACCCCAAATCCATCACTGTACATCCAAATCCATCCTCTGTATCGGTAAAAACATAACTAAAGAGTAAAATTCTTATAAGATTTAGAACTAGGATGGGTTTTAGAGTTCTATTCCAATCCCCTTATTTTCTACATTAAAAATCTGAGACCCATAAAGGCAAGAGGATGAAAGGGATGATAATAATGGAAAATAATGGATGAAAGAAGGAAAGAAGGAAAAACTACTCAATGAACTTTCCTTCTGTTCTATCTCTCAAGGAGTATTATCTTTAGACTAGAAAAGATAAGACAAAAATTGTTGACTATGGGTCAAACTCTAGGATCAGTAAGGGGATGCTGAAAGAGTACCCACTTGCCCTTGATGAATTTATGTCTTCAAACCTTGATAATCTTTGTTGTTCAGTCGTTTCCTTTGTAGATGTAAGAAGACTGGAAAGAGAGGTGGGGACTTGGTTATAAAGAACTTGCAACGTCAAACTGGGCCTTTTGCTTTGTTCCTGGAGCTGATAGGGAGCCACGGGAGTTTATTCAGGGAGAGAGGGAAATGACATGACTGGACCCGCACTTGAGGGGCAAAATATTTTTTGAAAGGAAAAAACCAAGTATATTATCTACAGCATTCCCCAGATCCACCAAAAGGTATTAGAAAGGGAGAGATTAGTTCATGTTCTTGATGAAATCATACTCAATATTACTTATCACTGCTTCCCTTTCTGTGGGTTTATAGACACCTCTCCTCACCCCTTAAAAAGGCATCAAGTTCACTGGCTGATAGCTTGCAAACTCAACTCTCTTCCGGCTCTCTTTTGTTCTGTTTGAAGAATGGAAACTTCTGCCCTTCTCCATTTCTTCCATACCTCTCTCATTCTCCAGTCTCTTTCAAAGATCACAATGAAGATCTCCAATCATATCTTTTAGGTCTTTCCATATCCCAGAACAGAGATGTCAAATATCCGTCCCACCGCCTGAAACATGAAACACTCCCAAGCGCAGCCAAAACCAAACTAAAAAGGTAATTGGGATATCTTGACAAAATAAAATAGGACATAGATAGTGTTAATAAGTGGTTTTCTAAATTAATATGCAGTCCACAAGGATCCCTATGTGTACTTCAGTGGCCTCCATTTCTATTTGAGTTTGATACTGAAGGGATTAATTAATAAAAACTGAGCAAACAATCCAAACAAAAATAATTTATTAGTTAGGCAAGCATGACAAATGAGTCAGGGGGCTCCCTAGTCAGTCCAAAGACTCTGGATATAAAATAAAACAGATTTTTATACATTAAAAACAATCACATAAGAACAGTTAATTATAAGAAAACCAAGATACAAACCTTGATACAAAGTTAGGTCATTTAATTTCTAATTGGAAGAAAGATTAGGGGCTTTTCAAGTTGGGAAGGAAAACGAGTGAGTTCCTGTGGAGTTGGTAAGGGGATGAGCAAGTTTCAGGGCTTTTTATTCATAGAATGGAGAGATATTGATTAATTGTGTCCACATACATTTATGAAACAATGGATGGCTTATCCTATCTAGTTTCCCATGAAAAACAAGATGGAAGAGAATACTTGTGGCAGCACAAGATGGAGTTGGTGTTCATAAGATAGAATCTGATTAGATTTCTTGGTTCCCCCCACCAAAGTAACTCCATTTTGTAACTGGTCTTCACTTTATCTCATCAATACCACTGTTCTAGTCTGTAGTTTGTCCAAATTTGGTAGCACATCTAGTTGCTTCCTTACCATGTTTCACTTATCTTAGCTTTCCACTATCCTTTTCAACCCAAAGAACATTCTCCTTGGAAAAGAAAACAGAAGTAAAATAATTATTTAGTTCTGTATTGTCATCATTGCCCATTATGAAACTGAAATTATTTTTTTCAGTACTATTCATTGTATTCATTCTCAGTTACTTCTGTTGTGCCATTTTCCAATGAGCTGATGAACTTTCCTAAGGTCATATAAACAGCAAGCCTTAGAAGGGAGATTTAAATCTACATCATCTCTGACTCCAAGGGACAGCTGGGTGGTACAGTGGATAGAGTGCCAGGTCTGGAGTCAAGAAGACTCATCCTGAATTCAAATCTGGCCTCAGACATTCACCAGCTGTGTAACTCTGGGCAAGCCATTTAACCCTCTTTGATTCAGATTCCTCATCTGTAAAATGAGCTGGAGAAGGAAAAAGCAAATCACTCCAGTGTCTTTGCCAAGAAAAGCCCAAACAGGGTCACAAAGATGAAAATGACTGAACTGAACTTCTGATTCCAGAGCTAGTGCTCTTTCTACAGCACAACACTTTCCCTGTTTCTCTTTTGAAGACCAAGAACTCCAAATTTGCTCTTCCCAATCTAGAATTCATGTCAGACTCAGCAGGTTTTTTTTCAGTTATTTATTTTTGGCATTCTTTTCTTTTTAAATTTTGAGTTCCAAATTCTCTCCCTCCCTCCCACTTCTTCTCACACCCACTGAGAAGGCACACAAAATATGATATCAATTATACATGTCTGTATATAGTTTTCTCACTCTTCTCTTTCTCCAACTCTGTGATGGAACCATCACCTCCTTCCTCTTTCCTCCCTCACAGTTCCTACCCCCCAGCCAGTACCTGTCCTTCCTCCTGCAATATCCAGTTCCTCTTTGCTTGTCCAGAATATCAACTTTGTTGGAAAGGAGAGTGCAAAGCTAAGTGAAACATGGTAGGGAAGCAACTAGATGTGCTACCAGACTTGGACAAACTACAATCTAGAACAGTGGTATTGATGAGATAAAGTGTAGACCAGTTACAAAATGGAGTTACTTTGTTGGGGATAGAAAGAGAACTAATCAGATTCTATCTTATGAACACCAACTCCATCTTGTACTGCCTCAACTTTGTTGCTTCCTCTATTATCTATTAACAAATAAAATTATTATTAAGGCAATTCACACATCTATCAACTGTTCTGCTCTTGGCAAAGAGAAACCACCAACAAATGTTTGGACAGATGAAGTCTCCCATCACTGTGATATAACATTTCTGTACCAGGTTGCACTCTACCTCCTAAACTCGTCTCATTCCTCCTCTGTCCAGTTGACCTGAGGTCTCCTCCTTAAACAATTTTCTTGTGCTTTCACCACACATTGAACCTCACCCAGATCCTGACTTCCTCTCGTTCCTCCCCTCAGATTCCTGGCTTTCTTCTTTAGTGTATATTCTTAATGTACAATTCCATACCACCCACCCCACCTTCTTTAAAATAGTCCGTTCCTTTGGAATGAGGCGTAGCATTCCAGAACCAAATTTCTGACATGAGTTCTATTCCACTAAGTCTTAGGCATCAATTTTTGAGGTCAAATTGGCCTCCTTGTTCTAACGCCTTTAGCTACAATGCATGCTGTTTCTTACCCATCCTCTGCAGATTTATATTTTAGGTGGTATTGGCACATAGACAGGTTTTGTTGCTACTTCTGTTTTGGTCATTGTCTTCTACACATTAGTTATCGGTCCTCTCCGTGGTTCTTCTTCCACTGGTATTTTACCAGCTAATTCTCTACAGGACCAGGTTTATCTGATCTATATAGGCAATTTTTTCTCTTGGTTACACTTAAAATATGTAGAAAGACTCTAGCCAAATATCTATTTATAGGCCCCTATTACACCCACTTTCCCCCTTCTGAACAGTGGAATAAATATTCCTGTATTTTAAGCAGAGGTCCAAAAATTCAAATCCCATTCTCAGATATCATCTTCCTAGCCAGCTGTTCACTTTCCAAATTTGCCTTTCTCTCCTAAATTCCCTTCCTTTAATCATCAATAGCAATGAAAACACTGCCTAGAGTCTTCAAGATCTCCAGTGTCTTGCCTGGAGACTTTATCATCTTAGCATGCTATGGAGACAGCTAGTTGGAGAGAGTGACGGAATTGGAGTTAGGAAGACCTGAGTTCAAATCCTTCCTCAGACACTTCCTAGCTGTGTGATTCCTCAACCAGTCTCAGTTTCCTTGTTTGTAAGATGAAAATAATAGCAGTACCTGCCTCCCAGGATAAGAGAAATAAGAATGAGAAATTCACATTTAATTTTCATATCATTTTCTTTTATATGAAAATGGGAAATTCACAGTAAATAAGAAAACATACGTAAAATATTTTGTAAACCTTAAAGCATCATATGAACACTAGCTATTATTATTTCTTTGTCCCTACCCCTTGTATTATCAGCATATTTCCCTCGTGAGGTCCTCCTGCAAGGACGCAGGCTACAGAATTCAGTGCAATCAAGTGTCTTCTCTCCCTTTTCCAGCAGGCAGCACCTGGTCCTGTGCAGTCTTCACAGGTTAGCTTGCTGTCCCCTCTGGGCCTCATAAAAGGGGAGGACTCAGAGTTTACTCCTCCGTGTCACAGCTCTGAGCTACAGAATTCAGTACAGTCAAGCGTCTTCTCTCCCTTTTCCAGTGGGCATCTCCTGGTCCTGTACAGTCCTCACAGGTTAGCCTGCTGTCCCCTCTGGGCCTCATAAGAGGGGAGGACTCAGAGTTTACTCCTCCGTGTCACAGCTCTGGTCCTCATTTTGCTAGCCCCTACTCAGCTGATTCTGCGTTATTCCCTGCAATCAGAGCCCTTCTTGCCACTGTTACCCTCCAGCCCTCCCAGCTGCATGGCCTCCTTGGTGGTGCTCCCTGGCAGTTGCTAGTTCTTACCAGGAGATGGTGCCAATTCTCAAGCAGCTGGACTAGGGGAGCATCTAATAATATTAGCTCTTCCACACCCCGAGGAAGAGTGACTCAAGGCTATTTAAAATGTTCTGTTCCCTCATCCAGTTCCCACAGCCCTGCTCATCACATAAAGGGTCTCCTGGGGTGGCTGTGGATCTTGCTCAGATCGCTCCAGGACAGCTCCTTTTTCTAGTCCTGGTTTACTCACAGTGAGTCAGTCCTACTTATCTCCTTCCTCCCCCGGCTCCTGGGCCATTGTCCAACTTACTGAGGAAGCATCTCCTTCTGAGTATTGGGGTTCAGATGGACTCTTCCATTCCTGCCCCCAATTCTGGTAAACCGATCAACCACACACATACACTCCTTGACGCTTCCTGCATGCTGTCCTTGCTTCACTTCTATGCTGGGCCAATTTAAGAGACTGTAGCAACTGCTTTCAGACAACCTAGACCATGACTTGCTTCCCTAGGTAAGCTGGGAGTATCTAATTCAAGACAATAATTGTAGTGGACCCAGGAGTTGAGGTCACTGCATTGCTGATTCAGTATGCCTCTTAGCAGTTTATAGCAATGTCACTGGAAGGCAGTTGCTTTAGCTTTCTTTATAGCTATCAGCCTGTTCTCCTTCCCTCTTTGAAAAATACTGTTTTTTATTTTAACAGCCACAAACAAATTATTGGAAGCCTGGACACTGGGAGGTAAACAAGTTCCCTTCACCCCTTAGCCTGGAACATGGTCCAGGAGAACCAGGACAGGTCACATGTTATCTGAATGTCAGAGAAAAAAAATAATCAGTTAATGGCATCACAAGTAGAGGGAGGCTTTAATAATTAAGTCAATATCATAGATGGAGATTGGCCAGACACTGGATAAAAGTATCTAAGCTGTCGTTGTATTGTTAAGTGATTAGATCTGATTGACATCAGAGATGGGGTTATATCCACAAATCACAGGAAATATTCCTTACATTAATAACATGTTTTCAGCTAGCTGTTGTTTAGATTGGTAAGCATCCATGGTAATTTTTTTATTGATGGATCCATGATTTCATTAATGTGGCTACCTTGACTATGACATACAATAAAACCTCATGTCTGAATGCTACAAAATCAGAGAATGAGAGTTGAAAGGAACCTCATCAAAAATGTAGTCCAAGCCAAATCTAAAAGGAGTCCTCACTACACCATATCAAATAAGCTTCTGGTTGTCCAGCCTCTGCTTGACATCAGCAAGAAAGGAGAACTCTCACGGCCACATTCCACATGAATACAAAATATAAGAGCAAGTCCCGTAGGTATATATGTGGTTATTGCTGGAAAAAACAATGCTTTTAAATTTAACATACTACACATGATTTGGCAATGAAACCTAGTTTTCCATAATACAGTTACATTTTCCCTACAGTCACAATGTGATTTTAGGTACAGAAAGAATGCTTTTCTCAGAAGTAGACACACTCCAGACAAGTGAACTAGTAAGGATTACTCTTACAATTAGATGGTTTCTGAGTCCTCATTGCTCTAAGATTCTGATTCTGTGAGCCTTGGCCCTAACTTTTAAGGATTGTCCCATCATACTCAATCTGTAGTTATTGTCATGTGAAATATTTTCAATACATTGTAATCTAAGAAAATTTTCCTCAATCCTTACTAACTAGGAACCATAGTCTTCAAACCCTCCTCTACGTAAAATAAATCTTGGCACCTCCATGTCTTTATAAAGATTATGCTGGCATGCTCTCCCTCCTTACCTCTGTCTCTTGAAATCCCTAACTGGACTGACAGTCACCTCCAATGTGAAGCCTTCCTTGATCCATCCCAGTTGTTGGAGTAATCCTCCTCCTCCAGACCAAATTACTTTATAGTTACTCTCTCCATGTATTTTGTGTTTTTTTGTGTGTGTCTGTATTTTAGGGATATGGCATTCAAGTTCCTTCAGAGCTGGTATTTTTTCATTTTGTCCTTATATCCCCAATGCCTTGTACAAAGGTACTTTATAAATGCTGTTGGATTGAATCAAATTGAATGGAACCTTGGCATTCTGTATACATTCTAGTCTGTATTTTTCCATACATCCTTCACAAAAGATTTATCTACCACTCTGGAGGCCTTCCTGGTGCAGGCCCTCATCTACTCACAACTACTATTTAAATAGCCTACTGGCTGCTCTCTTCTCCTCAAGGCTCTCCATACTCCAGTCTATCCTCCACTCAGATGTCAAATTGATCTTTCTAAAGCATAGGTCTAACCAGGACACCATTCTTCTTTGATCAACTCCAGTGGCTCCCTATTGACTCCAGAATTAAATATAAAATCTTCCATTTAGTCTTTAATGCCGTTCATTACCTGAGCCCTCCCTACTTTTCTAGTCTTTTTACACCTTATACCTCTACACAGGGTCCACAATCCAGTGATGCTGACCTTGTTGTTACACACACACACACACACACACAGGACCCTCCATTTCTCAACTCTGAGTGTTTTCACTGGCTGTCCTCCAGGTCTAGAATGCCCTTGCTCCTTATCTTTCCTTCTGAATGGTCTCTCTGGTTTCCTTTAAGCTCAACCAAACTCCTGCCTTCTAGAAGAAGCCTTTCCCAGTTTTCCTTAATCTTGGTGCCTACCCTCTGAGATTATCTCAAAATTGTCTTGTCTAGATCTTGGTTGTACATAGTGGTTTCCATGTTATTTCCCCCATTATACTGTGAGCAACTTGAGAACAAGGCCTGGGTCCCCCCCCAACCCTTTTTGTCTCTTTTTGTATCCTCAAGGCTCATCACATTACCTGGCACAAAGTAGATGCTTAATAGTAGTAGACACAGTAGATAACTGTTGACTTGGCTTCTCTTTCTTTTAATCTCTCAACAACAACAATGTGCCATCTATGCTCCCCAACCACTCACAATGAGACTGGCCCACCTACTTGGATAATGACTACATCTATAGGCTTGGACAAGTCACTCAACCCCTTGGAGTCTCAATTAAGATTCAAATTCACATCTCTGGACTCCAAATGAAGTGAATTTTCTACTACTAGCAGTGTTACCTCTAGGTTCAAAATTATCCTCTTTTGAAATAGGATCTTTTATGGAAATTGTGTCTGTATTATATTTATCACCATCAGTTTCTCCATGCCAATTATGATGTATCAATGAACATTTATTAAATGCCTACTATGCACCAGACACAGTGTTAAATTCTAGGGATACAAAGAAAGGCAAAAGACAGTCCCTGCCCTTAAGGTGGTCATAATCTAGTGGGGGAGATGATATGTAAACAATGACAAAGGAGCAAGATACAGACGGGATAATTTGGATATAATCAAAAGAGGGAAGGCACTCAGATTTAGGTGAGATTGTAGCAGCAAGCACCCTGACAATCCAGGATGACCTGCTAGCACAGGTTCTTAGATCTACTTTTCCAAAAGGAAAGCAACTTTTTTTTGGGGGGGGGAGTCAACACTCTTCTTAAATTACATATATCAACAGAGAAAATACAAGCAGAGAAATAAAGACCAACAGACAGGGCTTCTAACTGTCTGACCATAAGCAATATATAATCAGAGAGCAACAGACAGATCCAACTGTCTGACAGTTACATGCATACATAATTACCAGAGAGAACCACCAGCATCTGGGTTTTTAAAGCATGAGGTGGGGGTTCCTTAATAGCTACCTAGAGTTTCATCTGGCACACAAACCTTCTTCCAAAGAGTAAGCCCCCAAAGCAAAAGCTTACCTCAGAGTATATATACATTTTTCAGAGCCAGAAGGGATCACGACCTTTGCACAATATTTCATTAATTAACAAAAGGTGCAGGCCTTCCTACAAAACAAGCTTCCCCTATCCCTTAATGGACTCCACCTGAGGCCTATTAATGGGCAGATCTGGAGTGGGGGGAATATCTTTAACTCAAATTACAGGGATCAGGAAAGGTTTTCTGTAGAAGACAAAATTTTAGCTAGGACAAGAAGAAAACCAGAGAAGCCAGGATACAGAGATGAGGAGAAAGAAAATTCCAAGCATGGGAGAAAATCATTGAAAATACTTCAAGATAGAAGATGGAGTGGAAGACATTGTCACTGGTCTGAAAAGAACATGGAAACATTGTAGACTAGAAAGCTAGTGAGGGCCTAGCTTATAAAGGGCTTTGAATACCAAATACCAAAGATTTTATATTTGATCCTGATGGTGATGGGGAGCCAATGGAGTTTACTGAGTGGAAGAGAGGGTATGACATAGCTAGATGAGCTTTAAGAATATCACTTTGTCAGTAGAATGGAGGGATGAACTGGACAGATTTGTGGCAGGCAAACCCACCAGCAGGTACATTATATGTAAAACTATTTAAATTTATATTATATTCCTAAATATAAACATATACTTATGAGGAAAAGTGCCCAATGATGAGGAAAACTACCTACCTCCTGACAGAGGGGTAGTGGCTCTTTACACATAATGACACATACATTTCTGGACATGGCCAATGTGGGAATCTATTTGTTTATTATGCACATTGGCTACAGGGACTTGGGTTATCTTTCTTTTTCAATTGGGAGAAGTAGAAAGAAGAGAAAATATGATCATATAAGGCATCTGTTGGGGAGATGTGATGTATACTCACTGATACATAACACTGAAGTATTTTTTATTCCATATTGCCATTTTTTCATTAAATTTTAGATCATTTTGAGTGTCCAGTGAAACAACATATAGGAAGCCCTCTGTAATTTGCTTCAGGAAACATTGCATTATTTCTCTGATTCATTATTGTTATGATATTTCCAACATTTAGAGAATATCACTAGAATTCAGTTCCTACATAGTATCTGGCTTTTCCTTCTCTGGAAATTGAGACCAGTAACAAAGAGGTTCTAAAACGGAGCATAATCTTACAATGGTCTCAGAAAGGATTCAACCGTTATCTAATGCAGTTTAATTCAACAATCATTTAAAGACCTACTAAGTGATGGCCCATTTACAAAGTGCTAGTGATGGGATGCAAAGCTATTTCTAAACTCAAGGGACAGCTACCAGTCCAATGGAAACAGGAAGATAAAGACATACAGACAAATAAGAATGATGTAGTGTTGGGGAAAAGGAAGGAGCCAGTCAAAATACTCTACACCACTTCGAGAGGGATCACTGTCAGTGGGGAAGGTCTGAGGAGTGTGAATTTTATTCTATAGCCAACAGGGAGTAACTGAAGATGTTAAACAAGGAAGTAGTGCGTTAGGAGAAACTAGGAACAGGATTATGATTGAAGAAGCTACTGCAATAATTCATGAGGGTTAGCAACTCTTACAATGAAGCATGGACCTATTATTTCACTGATACAGGGAATGCTCTGGATGAGGAAACTCCCTCTGGTAATACAAATGGTCATCTTCTTTTCAATTTATAGGTGCCCAGAGCACTTAAAATAGGTTAAGTGACTTACACAGGGTCACTGAAGTCAGAAGGTGTCAGAGACAGGACTGAGTCCAGGTCTTCTGAACTTGCTTCTCTATCCATCCCCTCTCTTGGTAACTGATCATAGGATTGTAGAGTCATAGTTGTAGAACTAGAAGGGACCTTAGAAGTAATCTCATCCAATAATGTCATTTTGCACAGTAGGAAGGGGCAGCTAGGTGCTGCCCCATAGTGCACAGAACTCTATGCCTGGAATCAGGAAGACTCATCTTCCTGAGTTCAAATGTGACCTCAGACACTTACTATCTGTGTAATCCTGGGCAAGTCACTTAACCCTGTTTGCCTTAGTTTCCTCATCTGTAAAATCAGCTGGAGAAGGAAATGAAACTCCACCTTTAATAGCTGTATGGGCAGGTATAGAAAAGGAAGGGATTGAAAATAAGAATGTTATATTTGGGCAATCTCATGTTGGTGGACTAGTTGTATTTACATGACCGTTCTTCTTATTTTCATTTGCTTTCAACCTAGGTTAGTTGGATCATTTGAAAAGAAATGTAAAAATCGTATTTTAGCAATCTTGAAAAAAAATGATGGCAGTCCTATTGAGAAGGAAGCTTGTTTTTCCTTTCAAATAGCAAGGTAATTCTTTTTTTAATTAATTAATTTTATTTATTTTCAGTGTTCTACAATCACTACCATATAACTTAGATTATTATTTTTCCCTCCCTCCCCCCTACCTCTCTTCTCCCTCCCCAAGATGGCATACAATTTTATATAGGTTCTACTTAAACATTCTTATTAAATACATTTTCACTATGGTCATGCTGTGTAGAAGAATTAAATTGAATGGGAGAAATCATATAACAAACCAAAACATAATACATGTACCAAAAAAAAATGATCTGCTACATTCTGTGATTGAATTCCATAGTTCTTTCTCTGGATGTGGAAGGCATTTTGCCTTGGAAGACCATTGGGAACTTTCTTAAAGTCCTTAGCAAGGTAATTCTTAAAATAGTTGTGGAATTTTCATCTCCGAAAGAAGTAAACTATGTCTAGTAAGAGACATAGTAGCATCATGGAAAGATCTTGAGCTCTGGAATGAAAGAACTTGGGTTCAAATCCTAGCTGCTTTTTATTGCCTGTGGGACTTTAATTAGATTTTAACAGATAGTAAAATCATTCCTAGACCTGCATTTCTTCTTGTTCCTCCTTCACTCTCAGAGAGAACCAATGACATGATGAGAGTGATGTCTTGACTTTAGTCAAGATCTGTCATTAGCCTCACTCTCTGCTCCAGTCATCAGAGTTCAAGGTCAAGATTAAAATCAAGATGAAGCTGGATCTGCAGACCATCACGTTAAAGGATCTCCAACTTACTAGAACAAAGATCAAAGTTAGTAACAATAGTAGAAGGAAAATAGAAAAAAAGAAAAAGATATGACATGCAATAAAATAAAAACAAGTCTAACTTATTTAAGCAAAGTATGGATGCTGAAAAGCAGGATGTGGATGGAAGAAAGGACATTGACATCAGTTATAATGATGTCATAGAAATTCAGCTGATGCAAATGAATAGCCGCAACTGAGAAATCAAAAGAATTTAAGTACAAACCCTTGAAATTTGCTCATCTGGTATATATGGCCAAAAAAGGTCACGCCATTTTAGAAAACAAACTCGTTTGTAAGATATGATGGAGAAGGACAGTGGATGAACATAAACAGTACAAAATAATCTCAGGGGAGAGCAAAACCGGAGAGACCAACTACTGAACTTTATCCCTACTTTCCCATCTGTGTAATTTTTTCTTAATGAAGAACTCTAAACATTCATTAAGAATGTTCTCAAATAGGCTATTAGCAGGAAATAGTCTTTTATAAGGGATTTTCTATAGTAGATTACATCTTTACCATCACATAATTGACTGATATAGAGTGAACAAAATCTTATTCTGCTTTTTGGTTGACCATCAAAAAAACCATTTGGTTCAGTAGAACAAACCACTTTTTAATATCTCTTCTC
Organism: Bettongia penicillata ogilbyi; assembly: GCA_023548195.1. NCBI lineage: Eukaryota > Metazoa > Chordata > Mammalia > Diprotodontia > Potoroidae > Bettongia > Bettongia penicillata. Next base: position 13,994,698 of record JAJHZJ010000413.1, on the reverse strand, counting down.
ATAAGGTATTTCACACCAAAATGCACTCACCAAAATTGTGCTAGATTCCTTGAAAGCTGCAATAATAGAGATAACAATAGAGATAATATATAGATAACAAATAATAGAGATAACGGATGATCCTCTGATAATATCAGGAGAGGTATCCTCCAAATGAAATAATATTTGTAAAGGGTTTAGCACAGTGTCTGGTACATGGTAGGGCTTAATAAATATGTGTTCCTCTCAACTCTTCTATCCCCATTTTCATATGGCACTATATTGGTTGCAGTAGGTCCCAAAACACTGTGGAGCCTCCTGGATAAGATCCATAAGCACTTAAAAGAGTTTGGACTAAAAATCTACAGAGGAGAAAACAAGTGGACAAAGAATGCCTATTGCCCAGATACTGCCATGTAGTGAGATCAGGGGCTCTTGACCTGGATTCCTTGGACTTAAAAAATTGATAACGCTCTCTTAATTGATTTCCTTTGTAATATTATGTATTTTAGTTTATGCATCTAAAGACATCATTCTGAAAAAGCTTCACCAGACTACCAGAAAGGTCCATGATACAAAAAAAGATTTAGAATCCCTGAGTTAGATGGACAACATAAGGAACTTACCCATCAGTATGTATACGTACATTTATATTAAGTGTTGTTTATATATATGTATAAATATACATACATATATGTATATACATATGCATTTGTGTGTGTGTATTTTGTTCAGTCATTTTTCGTCATGTCCAACTCCTCATGACCCTGTTTGTGATTTTCTTGGCAAAGATATTAGAGTGGTTTGCCATTTCCTTCTCTAGATTACTTTACAGATGAGGAAACTGAGGCAAACAGGGTTAAATGACTTGTCCAGAGTCACCCAGATAATAAGTATCTGAGGCCAGATTTAAACTCAGGAAAATGAGTCTTCCTTACTCTAAGCCCAGCACTCTATTAGCTATGCTGTGTGTGTGTGTGTGTGTGTGTGTGTGTGTGTGTATTTAGTGGACTCTGCGAAATCGAGGAATTGAGCCCAGAATTGGACAAAAGGAGACAAGCAGGCTACACTGTCTTTCAGAAACTGGAGAATTTCATTAATGATCCCCAACTTCTTTCTTAAACAAAGGCCCATCTTTAACACTAATACTCATCTGATGTTTTGTGGTTGTAAGTCATGGTATGCCATAGTCTCTGAAGAATTAAAAATGAATATTGCTCAGAGGGTCATGGAGGATCACATGGCAAGTGTGAGTAAAGCACAATATATTACAAGTAACTCTGAAGAAAACCCTCAGGAAGTATGTCATTAAAGAAAAGAATGACCCAAAAAGAAGATATTCTTCTTATCCAGGGATTATATCCTTGTTGTACATCTCTGTGCTCCGCTGATGTCATGATGTCAAAAGAAACCAAGAAAGATGTTTAGAGGAAGCCACTTATGTTGAACTTATGGGAAAACATAGCTAGTTTACAATCACATCACAGATCCATTTTAGCTTGGCATTCACTTGTAAATCTAGCTGGACCTATGCTTCATTAACTGAGGTGCATCCATCCTTTGGTTTAATTAGCTAAATTACAGCATAGTGCCTAAGAGAATCCAGGAGCTACTAGGGGAGATGCTTTATAGATTTGGAAGGAGTTGGTGAAGTTTCTAGAGTGCTGGTATTGGAATTAGGGAGATGTAGATACAAGTCTTGCCTTACTAGCTTACGAGCAGTGTGACCCAGGGCAAGTCACTTAACCATCCTATTAATCTTAGTTTTCCCTTTTGTAAAATGGGCGTAAAAATGATACCTACTTCATAAGGTTGTTGTAAGGATCAAAGGAAATAATACACATAAAATACTTTGTAGACCTTAAAGCATTATATAAAAGTTAATCACTAATACCCTTGATGATGGACCTTGATAGACAAGAGTTGCCAATAATTTTCAGTCGTGTCCTACCTCATGACCCCATCTGGGGTTTTCTTGGCCAACACACTGGAGTGGTTTGCCATCTCCTTCTCCAGTTTATTTTCCAGATGAGGAAACTGAGACAAACAGTGTGAAGTGACCTGCCCAGAGTCACACAGCTGAGGCCAGATTTAAACTTAGGAAGATGAGTCTTCCTGACTCCAGGCTCAGCACGATCCCCTGCACCACTTAGCTGCCCTGTAATTTCAAATCATTTAATACATGAGGTAGGAGCCAAAATACAACCCTGTACCTAAATTAAACAAAAATTCAAATAGGCTTGAATCTAAATAAAGTTCAGAAGTATATACACCTCATCTGAATAAGAAAGGTTGAAGGAATCTTTGTGCCGCTTCTGGCCTGATAATCTAAGCCCAAAACATCATGCTATTCTGGGAGATATTTCTTCATTGTCTCCCCCACTGCCAGTACATTTATAATTACAAATAAAGGTGCAAAACCTATTTATTCACTACCTGGATGCAGCTGGCATTTCCTCCCTGGTTCTGATCACAGATTGTAAATTTAGATCCTTCTCTGAATCATAAGAAATAATTACAGTTATCAGCCACACTTCACTTTCCAGTATTCCTCATACTTAATTCCATTGTCCTATGACACACTTAAGCATTCTTGGGGAGGGTCTGCTATAGAAAAAATTATGTGGCAAGATTCCCCACTACAATCCTCTTAAAAAGTCTTAATGTTCCCAAGGAACCACAGGCAAGAAATTGTAGGAGGAAGTTGGGAACAGACAAAATGTCATGATCCAACAGTCCAGATTTGACATTCTCTAGCACAGGATGTTATTGTCTGCATGTTCAGGAAAATGACTAGAGGCAGACATAACAGAGATAAAAAATTAATCAAAAATGTGCAGATAGTCCCTCTGAGGATAACTCGAGGGTCCCACTGGAGGAGTAGGGAAGAGAAACTCTAATGATGTGTTTTCTCTTTGCCAAAAAAAAAAAGTAAAAGATAATCTCATGAAATGGCCACATTGGCCATGGTTCTAGCACCAAATCCAACGTGACTTGTACTTCCCAAGTAGTGATTGACTCCTTGGTAGAGGGAAGGGCATTGGGTTTAGAGTCAAAAGACCTAGTTTGGATCCTGGCTTTACCACTAGCTGGCTCAGTGACTTTGGGCAAGTTATAATTTCTCTAGGTCTCAGTTTCTTTTCTGTAAAATAATTAGTTGCTTCTAGGTGGTCTCCAAGGTTCCTTCCAGCTCCTGTTCCAAGTTATATGTTATTCAATTAAACAAAAGGTTATCAACTACTTTTGTGCAAAGCACTGTGGTAGAGACAAGGATGAACTGACCCTGTCCTCAAGGGTTTTGTGATCTAATGAAAGGCTTTGGATGAAAAATCTGGCTTTACATTCTATAGTCCCATTTCTTTCACTGTCCACTCTTACAACTTGGGAAGAGATTCCTGAATGCTTTTTCCTTATTCACTCCATTGTCATTGGAGGCTGTTGTTCGTGTGTTTGTGAAAGGTTTGTGACTACATGACAGAGTGAGGGATTTTCTACTGGAAATGGAAACACAAGGGAAATAGTGTGATGAGTTCTCTGCTTAAGAACTGACAAAGAAAGCTCTAGAACTACTGAAACTGATCTCTCCAAAAGGCATCTGCAAGGAACACTTCCACATTCACATACTTTTTCTTGACCCTCTTTGACTTTAGCCTTATAGTAACTTTTGACACGCTAGACCATCTCTTCTTTCTAGATACTCTCTTTCCTTGACATCTATGCCTTTAATATCTCCTGGTTCTTGCTGTCCTTTGGGGCTAAATACAACAATCTCAGTCACATGACAGCCCTTCAAATAAATATTTGAATATAGCTATCATATTCTACCCACACCCTTTTCCCCAATATTCTTTTCTCCAGATTAAACATGCCCAACTCCTTAAATCTCTCCCTGTATGTCATGAACTTTCCCTGTCATGTCCTTTGCTATCCCAATTGCTCTCTTCTGGATACACTACAGCTCATCATTGTCTGACATTAGTGTCCAGAATTGAATACAATTCTCTGGTTGTGGTCTGACAAGGGCAGGGTATAATGAGATTATTACTTCCTTATTTCTGGAAACTATACAACCTTCTCATATAACCACAGACCAAGATTGAATTAATTTGTTTGTCTGATCACTCATAGTGAGCATATATTCCCTAAAATACCCAGGTCCTTCTCAAAAGAACTGCTCTCTGTCCGTATCTCCCTTCATATGACCTCCCTGCTTCTTATATTTGTAGAGTTAATTTTTTGTACCCAAGTTCAGTTTTCAACTAGTGATATTAGCCAGTTTCAGTTGCAAAAAAGAAAGGACAATAAGTATGACAAGCTCAGTTGATTGTAGTATTAAATTCATCAAATCTTTCTTTCCAGCTTGAACTTTTTCTTTTGCCCTGTTAGATGCTATTAAGTGAGATGTATGTACTTATAATTGGCCATTTAACAGAGAACCTTTTCACAGGCTTCAAGTTGCCATCTGATCTAACAAGTCCACTGTGGGGTAAGGGAATATAGAAGACAGACAAGGGAGTCACGGTAATCTGTCTTTACTTCCACTTATGGTAATTTCTGGTTTATAGGAACCAGACTTCCTGGAATTGATCTGAGAATACCTCATGCTTTCATAAGTTATCTTAAAAGATTGGAGTTGGGAGGTATGGAGATTGGTTAGAGAGGATAAGAGTCCTCTCTTAGTTTTAGAAGGCAAGCTATCAGCACACTCCTGGTGATATTTTTTCCTCCCTTTTCAATCTTTATAGAGTCTTTTGATGATAACAGACTTGGATAGTACTCCAGTAAAGAAATATGTAGGAAATGTTAGAAAAGCAGATATGGTTTGGTAAATAGCGTGCTGGGCTTAGCATCAGGAAGTGCTAGGTTTGAATTTTGATCATATATTTACTAGTTACATAACCCAGGGCATGTCATTTCATCTCGAAGATTCAATTTCTTCGCCAATAAAGTGGAAGTCATAATACCTGCTGTACCCTGCCTCACAGGGAGGCCATTTCCTACTTCTACTACCTGCATTGGGTCATCATCCTTATCCCCCTACCACCCAGACAACCCTCCTTCACTCGAAACAAAGTCAAGTGCAAGTCATGTCATTATTTCTCTAATGGCATGGTCTTCCTCGGCAACAAAGGATGAACACACACACACACACACACACACACACACACACACACATACCACCCAGTTCTGGACTTCGCCTTTGAGACTCCAGGCTGGGACAGGTTGATCTTTCCTCTTACTTTCCCTAAAGTCAGGTTTCCGTGCAGCTTCCTGGTACATAAAACTTGAGTACAGTACCCTGGCACATAGTAAATGATAAATGCTTTTTCATTCATTTATTCATTCATTCACATGTATTTAAACAATTTTGTAAACTTGAAAGTTCTATATGTCAGCTATTATTTGCTATCTCTTAAAACAGACATAGCAATTATTTACTATCAGATAGGGATGTGCAAGCTGGCTTTGGGACTGTCTGTATAATTCTGGGCAAGTCATTTAATCTCCTAATATTCCAGGCAATTCATTAACACTATAAATTGCAGCGAGTTACAGATATGCATTGGTAAGAGAAGTTTCTTGATAGGAATTCCCTATACAGATGAAGTCATAGGTCCCAGTGGGCCACTTAATGGGGTAGAATTTGCAAGTTGAATAACCTTTATTGATTACTAGGTGGCCATAAGAGAAATCCAGGTAGATAGGCCAAATCATGATGGTATCTTGGGTTATGGGGCAAATGACAAACAATTAGATTCTCTTCCAGCCATGGATAATACATTGAGATTAATAAAAATTAATCTATTTCAAATTAACAAGGGGTTAATCCATTTGATTTGATTTTTTCTGTAAAAATAAATTCTTTGTTAAGGTAGCATGAATTGTCTAACTATCCTCCATAAGAGATGGAGAGAAACAGAGAAATATCCCTGAAACAAGACTTAAAAATAAAACACCCAGTGTGAATTGATGCTTTCGAGCTCGTTTAAATCACTATTTTTCTTTCTTAGCTCCTTTGCCCTCTGAGAAGAGTCTTTAACTTTCTGAAAGTCTCAACTCTGTCCTATCATGATCCATCTTCACAAGCTGTTTGTCCTATCAGAGCGAGGCATCACTTTTGCTCCTAACTGCTAATTAGTAGCAGAGCACAGCTTTCCCTGGCAGACCTTTACTTGCTTTCCTCCATGATGCAAACAGCAAAAGCCCTGCAGACACTTTTATCTGACTGTTTTAATTGAACTGTTACTCCCTAATTACTTCTCCAGGAGTCTGGCCTGCAGTGCTCAGCAGGGCAGCGTGTTCCAGACAGGTTTTGCAGCAGTTCTTCCCTTATTGTTTTCTATGAAGTCTCTCCCAGGGAAATTTAGCTTTTCAGTTTCTTTCCACTCCTCTCCCAGAAGAGAAAAAAAAAAAAGCCCTAAGGGATCATAGGGTACAGAACAGTGCAGTCTCTCCTGAAGGTCATCTTCCAGTCAGGGTTACGGTTACCTTGGAAACTAAATTGCTAATATAAAGGAGTTTCCCAGCAACCCACTCTTGTCAGCAAACCCTTCTTTCTAATGAATACAGACGATGATTCTTGAACCATAGACTGTAATACTTCAATCTGCCTCTAAGAGAATCTATTTCTTTAAAAAAAAAATTCTCTTTTCTGAACATTTTAAATATATCTTGAACAGAATGGCCCTGTTTCTAAATTAGCGTCTTCACTGTAGTGAGTTTTAACCTGACTTTACAAAGACAGGTATTTAATAAATAAGGAGTGTCTTCAATCAAATCATCCTATAGGCTTATGCTCAGGGTTGAAAGCTAGACAGGATCTGAAAGATCTATTCCCTCATTTTATAGAGGAAGAAACTGGGGCTCAGAGCAGAGAAATGACTTGTCCCAGGTCACACAGGCAGTAAGTAGCAGATTCAAACCCTGACTTTAATAGTGTTCTTTCAATCATTGAATAATATACATTTATTAAATACCTTCTATGTGGCAGACCATATGCTAGGGGCTAGGCACACATAATCCTTAGAATTTCCATTCTATTTGGATCTAATAGGTGACCTTTCACCTTTTCCTGCCTCCCCACAAGGCCTCTACAACTCCTCACCATTTCCACATCAAGCTGTCTCCACTCTGACCATCATCCCCATCTTCCCTCTCTACCCCCCAACTTTGGATTGTGCCCCTGGTACCTACCAGGCTCTGGTGGGAAAACTTTTGCCTTATTTTTTCTAGGATCGGGCTTCCATCATACTTCTAGAATATCTCTATATCTTGCCCTGATTAGAGGGCCCTCAGGGCCCCTTCTAATTTCCCTTTTTGTATTATCTCCCCCCTTTTAAAATGTAAGCCCCCTAAGAGCAGGAACTATCTTGAATTCTTGCATATCTTGTGTTCTTGGAGCTTCCCTTCAATATCTGGTATATAGTATATACTTAATACATGCCTATCTATCTATATCTATCTGTCTATCTATCTGTAAGGTATTATTTTTACAATCTCTGCAAAAGTTCCACTCTGACATTTCATAAGCATTCCTCTGAAGGCTAAGCTATTATATTCCGTATTCTAGCTGGATCTACGAATCTGGAAAGATTCTGTATGTATTCCCAGCCTTGGACTGTGTCTACACTCTAAGGACTAGATTAGCTAAAACTCATCACCAGTATGAGGTGACCAACTGATGAAATATTTTGGCCCTAACAACTCATGAAAACCATTGACTAAAGTCTTGTGATCTGTATTCATGGAGGAAGTCAAAGAAATTTAATTCCATTAAATAAGCCTTTTTTAAGCCCAGGATTCAGAACACCACTTAAGACCATTGCCTCTTAAGACCATAAACCTTGATCATTAGTACAAATGGCACTCATGGTGAGATGTTGACAATATCCTCAAACAGGGCACCCCAAGGCTTCCAGCATTCCTGACACCCACTTCTAGCTTAACAGTTCGTTTCCTTCTATCCATATCCTAGAGCGACAGAGAAGGTTGGAAGTAAATCCCTTGCCTTCTATACTTCCTGTTTATATCCTTACCTAAAATTCTGATCTCTGAGAATTAGATGCCAATTAGGAGAAAGATCTACTGTCAGTGGTTTATGACCACTGACAAGAGGTGCTATAGTTTTTAGGAGAGCAGGACCAAGGAGGACTCTGAAATCCTGTATTCCATCAATATGCCTCCAATATTCCATGTTTCCCACTCCCAGACTCCTATTAAATAATCTTTTCTTTTCACTTGAGTTCTGTTCCTTTAAAGGCTCCACATTTTCCCCATCCATTAGCCTATTTCTGCAGAAGAGTAAACTTGGAGAGAATATAAGGTAAGGTCCTTGAGGATAGGAACTGTTTCATTTTTGGTTTTGTATCCCCAGCACCTGATGTTATGCCTGGCACATACTGTGCTCATTCAATGCCTGATGATTCTTTTTTTTTTTTTAATATTTTAAGAACTATCATATAGCTCTCTTTGTGGTGGCCAAGAATTGGAAATCGAGGGGATGCCCATCAACTGGGGAATGGCTGAACAAGCTGTGGTATATGAATATAATGGAATACTACTGTGCTATAAGAAATGAGGAGCAGGAGGACTTCAGAGGGGCCTGGAAGAACTTATATGAACTGATGCTGAGAGAAAGGAACAGAACCAGGAGAACTTTGTACACAGCAACGACCATAACGCACGAGGAATTTTTCTGGTAGATTTAGTACTTCATTGCAATGTAAGAACCTAAAAAATTCCCATTGAACTCAAGGCAAAATCACTTCCAAATCCAGAGAAAGATGGAATTGGATAGCAGAATGAAGCAGACTATTTTCTCTTGTGTTATGTTTTATTTTGTTTTCATGGTTTCTCCCATTCATTTTAATTCTTCTATGCAACATGACTAAGGTGAAAATGTACTTAATAAGAGTGTATGTGTAGAACCTATATAAGATTGCATGCTGTCTCGGAGTGGGGGAGAAAGATGGTGGAGGAAGAGGGGAAAATCTAAGATATATAGAATTGATTGTAGAAAACTGAAAACAAATAGATTAATTAATAAAAAAAAAGAATTTTAAAAGCAAAAATAAAAGAACTATCACACAGAAAAAAAAATCCAGACTTGTCCCTCAAATGGCAGAGATAGAAGCAGTGAACAAAGGTTAACATAGGCTCCAGATCACTACAAGGAAAAACCTCTTAACAATTAGAACTCTCCAAAAATGAAATGGACTCCCTTAGGAAGTAGTAGGATGCTCCTCGCTAAAGATTTCCAAACATGTGGTAGATGATCACTTATCAGGGAAAATGTCAAGGAGATTTCTATTCAGGTACAGATTGTACTGAGAGCCCCTGCAAAAGTGATAGTCTGTCATTTAGAATCACAGAAATCCTACTTAACCTCTGTATGACTTTGGATAAGTCATTTCACATTTTTGATTTCCACTTTTCTCATCTGTGAAATGAGGATGTTGGACTAATAAACCTCTACAATCCATTTTAAAGCTCATTCTTGCAATTTTTATGGCTGCTATGAGGAAAAGGGAAGGGAATTGTATAGTTTAACAATTAAGGTTGGGAAGAAAATGTCAGAAGAAATGAAATGAGTGTCAGGCAGAGAACTGTCCAAGGAGCTATTTTCTTCTAGGTATAAGATGAAACACGTTATTTCAGGTAATGTTAGTCCCAAATTTACTTCTGTTTGCTCTGAGTTTCTTTTTAAAGTCACTATTTATCAGGCCCTAGGGCCAAGAGGAAATCTGGTATAATTGAAAGAATGCTGGAATGAGAAACTAGAAACCTAGTCTTTAATCCTGGCTCTTTCTCTATCACATACATGACTATAATATCCCTCTAATGAAAAATCTTCCATGGATACCTTTAGGAAAAAATACAAAGTCCTCAAGCCTTACATATAAAGTCCAACTCCATCTGGCTCCCACCTATCTTTTCAGGTTGCTGTTTTGTTGTTTTTGGTTTTTTTTTAATATCACTCCCATGTGGGACATACATGAGCTGGAGAGCATACAAACTTGAAATAAGCGAGACTTGGGTTCAAATCCCACCTCAGACATTTACTGATTGGGTAATGTTGGGCTAGTCACTTAACTCCTCCAATTTTCTCATCTGTCAAATGGGGATATTAATAGCACCTACTTTGTTTGTGAGGAATACATGAGATAATATGCTTTGTCAACTTTAAAGTTCTATATAAATGTGAACTACTATTCCAGAATGTTCCATTCCAATCAAACTGGCCTGACAGTTGTTTGTTGCCTTTATATGATATTACACCCCCCTTCCCTGTGATTTTGCATAAGTGATATTGGCAATAACCTCCTCCTTCACTCCCACCTCATAGAATTCTTAGCTTCGTTCAAAGCCCAGACCAGATTTCACTGCCTACATGAAGCCTTCCTTGATTTCCAGTTATGGGCATCCTTTCTATCTTGAAATAACCAGGCATTCCTCTGTATTTACTTGCTTGTTTAGCTTCGTGACAGCTAGGAGCTGAATTCAAATCTGACCTCAGACACTTAGGTCACTATTTGTGACCCTGGGCAAGTCACTTAACCCCACTTTCCTTAGTTTCCTCATCTGGAAGATGAGCTGGAAAAGGAAATGGCAAATCACTTCAGTATTTTTGCCAAGAGAATCCAAAGTGAGGTCAACCATCCCTGTGCCCCCATCCCAATTCAAAGTAAGCTCCTTAAAGGCAGAGATTGTTCCATTTTTGTCTCTGCATCCCCAATACCTAACATAATATGTTTGTTGAACATGGTATGTTCCTAACTGAAATAGTTGTGTGACCTTGGAAAAATCACTTTCCTTCTGTGTACTGAAGTTTTCTAATCAACGCCTCGCACGGTTCCTGACAAAGAATTAAATAAATACTTGCTTGCTAATTTTTAACGTTAACCAGATTGCACTAAATGACCCTTGAAGGCTATTTCCATTCCATATATCTATAATTTTGCCAGGGTCCCCTGAAAATATGTTCCCTTGAAGTAGGAGATGTCTCAGGGACAAATAACTACAATGAAAAAAGAATGAGAAACCAACATGCAGACAGAACCAGAGGCTGAAGGTACAATTAATGAAACTAGATGGTGACTGAGCAAGACTCAAAATTCAAATACCCCTGTGGGGACTGGAAACCACCAGCAGTACAGAGAACAAATAACGAGGTCTTTGGCCAGGACCCAACAAGATGGATGTTTGGCGTTAAATTCATTAGCTCTCTAGGCCCCCCAGCTTCAGCAAGTACTGAAAAATTGAGAGAGCACAAAGAGGGAGTCCATAAAAAGCAGGTAAGTTCCATTATTCCAAGGGTTCACACCTGGCCCCAGATGCAAGGTCAGGAGATGAGACAGACTGATGAGGTTTTAAGTCCCATCCTCAGACAGTGAAATAAAACCTTTGGTTATTCAGAAGAAAAGTCTTCCATAAAATGAATAATAAGAGTTGGTATTAATAGATCAGCTTTATTCCAGACAGCTCAAAGCACTTTCCAAACACTGTCTCATTAATCTTTACAGCTCTCCACAGGGAGGTATGGTAAGTGGGTGGTAAGTGTTATCACATTGTTATCTCTTCCCCCCCACAGATGGAGAACCAGAGACACTGAAAAGGCAAGTAACCCAAAGGCAGAAAAAAAGACCTGGCTGCAGGATTAAACTGAATGAACATCATTCACTGCTTTCTAAATCCAAGGGACCCACGACCTCTGACACAGAGGCCTTTTCCAGTCTCCCCAGCTGCTCATGGCTTCCGCTCTGAGAATCTCTCTCATGTGTCCTGTATAGGTACATCTCAGAAAACAGCATGTGTTGTCAAATACATGCCTCTGTTCTTAACTTGGTTCCCTTCTCTGGCTCTCAGTGTCTTCATCAAATTGAGACAATTAAATGAGATGATCTCTAAGAATTCTTCTAACTTTGAAGCCTATAATCCTATAATTTTGTTGCCAAAAAAATCACAAATGAGGTGGCTAAGTGATACCATAGTACACAGAACCTGGAGTTAGGATAGAACTGAGTTCAAATGAGGCCACAGATACTTCCTAGCTGTATGACCCTGGGCAAGTCACTTAATCCTGTTTGCCTCAGTTTACTCATCTATAAAATGAACTGGAGAAGCAAATGGCAAATCACTCCAGTATTTATGCCAGGAAAACCCCAAATGGGGTCATGAAGAGTCAGACAACTGAAAATGACTGAACAATAACCACCTCAGCACACACAATTCAAGCCTCTATCTTTCCAACTTTCCCTTCCCTGACCTGCAAAAACCTATTTCTTTTTCTCCCTAGATCTCTAACTTCATCATATACCTGTTTGTTTTTCATATTTAAACCTTTCCCTTGGTTTCTATTCATGGAAACAAACTCTATATATCATTCATACATATATGATATATATGTATGTATATATCATATATGTAATCATAGACCAACCTAAAATACCAGCCCAGAGATCTAGTCTTCCTTTCAAATGACCTCACAGTGAGACAAAGTCTGATGTGGTCTTTAGAGTTATTGTCTATAACCTCAGTTTGCCCTTCCCTAAATCTATACTTGATTTTGTTAATACTATAATGAGACTTTCAGATCTTTTTCCTCTCAGGGCCACAGTTACATCATTTGTAAGTGAAGGGACTAGATTTGATCAAAGAGTCACTGAATCTGAGTTGGCAAGACTTAGAGGCCAACCAGTCCCATCTATAGAGAAAGGATATTTTTTGTCCTTCAAAATATCCCCCAATGTGGTTGTCCGGCCTCTACCTTCAATGTGGGGGAAACCTCCAAAGGCAGCCCATTCTACTTTGGGATGACTAATTGTTGGGAAGTTTTTGCTCACATCAGACTTAAGCGTGCCTCACTGAAACTTTTACCCATGAAAGACTTAGAGCAGGAAAAGAAGTCATAGCAGGTGATCTAGACCACCAGTGTCAGACTTAAAAAAAAGAGATCCCTATGGATCCAGAGAGGAATGAAAGAGTGAACACAGCTGGCCTGGGCATTTTTCTTGAAATGGAGTGTCCAGGAGGAATTGCCCAATCAGAGGAAAGAGTTACAGGGATGGTGTGATCTAGGTTAGGAAGAAAAGAAGCACTTTTTAAAATGCATAATAGTAAACAGAAAAAAGTTTAAAAACATAGATGAGCAAAACATCTTCTAAAATTACATGTTGAACTTATTATATACTTAAAAGGAGAAGCAAGCTATTTGTAATAGATTTTTCAGTTTCATGTATAATCTTAATTACCTACTTTGTATACGCTATTTGGTTTGTTAAGTTCCAAATTTTAAAAATTTATGAATAAAAAAGTGCCAGGTCCAAATAATTCTTTTTATATTACTCTTTATCCTTCAAATAAATCCTCCACTCTTGGCCTAACTTGCTGTAAATCCCCCATCTCAGAAGGAAAATAAGCTGTTTCTCTTTCATGCTAATAGGATAAAACTTGTCCACTGTTTCTCTCCTTCCCAACCGCCAACGTCTTTGTCCCTCTCACATCTGGCATGTGCTTCTGCACTAATATGAAACTGGAGGCAGAGGACCCTTCCCCTTGGGATGGAAACCTGGAACAAGGACCCTATGCCTGATCTCCTAAATCAGCCTTAGAGGAGGGGATATTTCAGAGAAGATTTTTTAAAATAAGGGCTCATGGTATCATGGTAACGGAAAGCAAAGAGGAATTCTGTGGAGCTTAAACATTGTTGGAAAGGACTAGTCAAAGAGATCCTGAGAAATGAAAAAAGTAAAGGTTGATCTCACAGTTCATATCAGTTGAATAAGCAGTAATATTAATGACACCTTTACAAACTGCCAAGCATATTGTACCATTGGTGTTGAGTGCCTTAAAAATAAAGAGCTAACTGCAAACTACAGTCTTTAAAATGTTACTGAATAAACTTGGTTCTTCCAATAAAACCCAACTCTAATGCCCTCTTGAGGAGGTAGAGTGTGAAGGTAGAAAGAGGGTAAACTCAGCTTTTGATGAGCTACTATAAGTCCTCCTCCTCCTCCTCCTCCTCTTCCTCCTTTTCCTTTGTCCATTGCCTCCCTAGCACTTAGCAGTATCTGGCACATAAGTGCTTAATAAACGCTTGTTCATTAATCAATAAAGCACCAACTACACATCAAGAGCTGCGCTAGATGTTGGGGATGCAAAGATAAAAATGAATAGTGCCTACCCTCTGCCAGTTTATATTCAAGTGGACCCTAGGTTCTCAAAACTTGTGCCAGCAGAAGGCCTGGCAAGCCCTAGTGGGCTCCAAAGAGTTTGTGCACAGTCCCAGTGGGAGACTGTTGGATTATTATACAAAGATTGGCCTCCCTAAGTTCAAAGATGCTCATGGCCAGGTTGACGTTTTGTTTCTCTTGCATCTTTTCAATTGCATCTGACTCTCTGTGAGCCCATTTTGGTCTTTTCTTGGCAAAGATACTTGAGTGTTCTGGTATTTCCTTCTCCAGCTCATTTTATGGATAAGGAAACTGAGGCAAACAGGGTTGCCTAGGACAACACAGATAGGTGTGTAGTAAGGCTAGATTTGAACTCTGGTCCTCCTGATTCCAGGTTGACTGAAATTCCAGGCTGCCAGGTTGAATACCAAGTGATGAATTTTTTTTTTGGCCAAAGCAAATTTCAAAAACTAAGGCACAGAGGAGTTTGGCAGCTAGTTCCTGTGCTGACAGAGACCAGAAACACTGAAAAAAATTATGGGTCCTTCAAGCATTGATGTGGGTGAACTCAGATAAAGCACTTGTATGAGTCCTGAGAAGGGATCATCAGACTTCAGCTCTCAAGCTCCAATGACTTGTTCAGGCATACAGCAGCCATATGTCTCCTTGGAGTAATGGAGAATGCACTGTGGTTCCTAAGCCACAGAGCCATGAAAACCACCTGTCTAGAATAAGCATTACAACCAGCTTCTATGGTCATTGAATTGACTCTCTTAGGAGTGAATTTATTTGTCATAAATAACTTCTTGCATACATCAATAATGCAAAGACCAGTGATTTCATCATTGTGGGAACTTTCACCACCTCCACTGCCACCACCACTACCCATGCAGGCTACAGTTTGTCTATAACTGATCCGAGGGCAATGATTCAAAGCAATATACATTTGGCAGGCTGGTGAAACCTGTGGACTTCTCAGAATTATTTTATTTTATGAATAAAAGGAAACCAATTATTTTGAAATAAAATATCTTTTTGTACCATCCAAGTTCACCTTGGGAAGTCCTTGGACCCTAGATTAAGAACTCCTATCTTAATTGCCTAAATTTCAAAAAGATCAAGAGACTTCCCTGTGGTCACAGAGTCAGTAGCTGTCAGAGGTGGAATCTGAACCCAGTTATTCCTGACTCAAAATCCAGCACTCTATCCGCTACACCACCCTCTCTCTTCATATTCTCCCTGAAAAGTAAAGTTCAACGATTCCATATTCCTCCACATCATGAAATATAACAAATTCTAGGCCACAAATAAAGAAGGCATACGTACAGCTGGCCAGTGAATGCTCTTCTCATATATACATTCAAGACCATTTGGCAAAAAGTAGGTTATCTCCTGCTTTCCCTTTGAATAGTCTATACTAACCACATTTTGCCTGACAAAAACTTTAAAAAAACAACAAAATTCAAGAAGGATGGGAAACTTTAAAAAAAAAAAAAAGAACCTGTTATCATATAAATATAAATAATCCTTCTGAAAGAAATTGGGGGGAACATCTAAAGAAGCCAATGGGAGACCTCTCTAGTGAGTTCAGATTGGGCAACGGACATGTGCAAAAGGCACAGTAAAAATTCAACAGTTTTAGAACACTTTAGGTTTTCAAGGGATTTCTACCAACATCCCGGTGAGGTAAGTAAAGCAAGGTCTCATCCCCATTTTACAGGCGAAAAAGCTAAGATTCAGAGAGGTTCAAACAGCTAGTAATTGGTAGAGATTGAAAACCAAGTCTCCTGACTCCAAGTTGATTATTCTTTCAAAAATATATTTAAAAAAAGATATCAAGAAGACTAAGAACTAGAACAATATGAATTTATAAAAATATCCAGAGCACAATAAAAGAGCTCTTTTAGTTTTGCTCTGAACAATATGAATAAGGAAAGATTGCTTAGGAGTGACGTTCCAATGACGGAATGTTACAAATTGATAAAGTAAAAGCAGAGCTACTCAACTCTTCAAAGACAGACTAAACACAATTAAATTGGCATTAAAGGAGTGACAGATTAATAAAAGAAAAACTAACTGCTTTTGTCTCCAGGGCCAGAAGAAGAACAAATCAAGATCATTTCCTCTTTTTACAGGGTCAGACTGTCAGATCAAGAAAATCCCACATCATTTATATTTTCACCAAAATATATTTTTACCAGTGACTTGACAATGTATCTCATAAAATCATAGAGGAAAAGATGAAGAAATGTGAGCTGTACTACATTTTGGTAAGTGCATGACTGGTTTAACAACTCTATCCAAAGAGTATTAATTAAGAGTTAGTATAAACTTGGACAGAGAGGTCTTTAATAGAATACCCTCTGAACTTTGTCCTTATCTTTGTCTTACTCGATATTATTTTAAACAACAACTTATACAAAAAATGACAAATTTATCAAATGTTAATAGCACTAACTTAAGAAGCATAGCTAATATGATAGATGATTTAGCCAGGATTAAAATAAAAAATGGCAGCAAGATGAAATAAAGAACCTTACCAATAAGATGAAACTGAATAGGAATAAATGCAAAGATCCTGCAGTTAGGACAAAGCAATAAACTGCACAAGGACCTGATAAGACTTTAATTTTCAATTCATTTGGAAAGAACTTCAGGGAAAAAAATGGATTCTTGTTTTCTGTACATCTTTTAGTTAATTGTGTGAGTTGGAAAATTAGGTCTCATAGAATATAGTTGTTGAAAGCCTGCCTGTTCTATACTTTTTTCATTTATTCATCAAAGATAACTTCAATACATTTATAGATTATTTTCACATGTATTTTGTATAAATAAGAAAATAGGCACTTGGGTTGGTAATTGGTGAAGTTTTCTCAATCCCCTTTTTCTGTGATAACATCCACATTTTTTTTCGCATTTATCCATCCTTCCTACTTTCAGATAGTTTGAAAATTGAATCCTCTGTGGTTGATGTTGTTCAGTCATTCAGTCTTGTCTGACTCTTCCATGACCCACAGACCATAGCACTCCAGCCCCTTCTATCCTCCACTGTCTCTCAAAGTCTGTCCATATTCATGTTCATTGTTTCCATCTTATCTTCTGCCATCTCCTTCTCCTTTTTTCTCTGATCTTTCCTAACATCAGGATCTTTTCCGATAAATCCTGTCTTCTCATTATGTGGCCAAAATATTTAAGTTTCAGCTTCAGTATTTGACCCTTCAACCTGAATTAATTTCTTTAAGTATTGACTGATTTGAGGGTCCAAGGGACTCTCAAAAGTCTTCTCCAGCACCGTAATCTGAAGTCATAGATTCTATGGCACTCGGTTTTCCTCAGCATATTCGGAACTGTTTCTCCTCTAGCACAGACCTCCAAGGTGGATGTTTGATGCGCTCCAGCTGCTCTCTTCCTGTATCTGGCTTTTTTTTATTATCTTTTCTATTTATTCACATGGATCATCAGCAACTGTGATATTAGAATTCAAATATGGTAGCTCCGCAGTCATTGAAGGAATAGTATGTTATGATGAGCATAGCCTATTTTTCCCATTTTTCTTCCATTTGCTTTTCTCCTTCCAGTTTCATATCAAACATTCTCAAGATGATCTGGCTTCATTAGTCTCTTGCCAAGTCTCCTGTTACTTCACTCTTCCTTCAGTTGCTTCTTAATTCTTACCAAGATGACACCGTTCATGATCTTGGGCCATTCTCCTTCATAAGAGTTTACAAATGAATCTTTCTTAATCACCAGCGCTCTTGACTTTTCTGTTGCTTTACTTGGCAAGATTATGTTTGCTTACCTTCACTAATGAAACCATAGTGTCTAGAACAAAGGAAAGAGGAGATCTGCTATATTTCTTTCCTGGTCAGACCACATCTGGTGTCTTGTTTTTAACTTTGAGAGGCACATTCTAATTGGGATACTAATAAATTTGAGTATATCCAGAGGATTTGACCAAGCCATATGAAAACCAGAAGGAATGGGGGATTTTAACCATGAAAATAAACAACTTAGAAGGAGATGTAATAATGACCATCACGTATTTAGGGCACTGTCATAGGGATGAAGGGTGTTACAGGAAAAAAACACTGTATTTTTGACCAGCAGACCTGCTGATTGGGTTCATTGTGAATCTATGTTATCTATTCCCAAATGGGCTTTCATTACAGCAAGGCAATCCCTCTGTTTCTTCCCTAAAATCATCTCTATCCCACTCATCACAACAGCTGTTCAACCCTCTCTTCTTTCCTCAGTTTCCCCATAACATCCTTCCGCACCTCAATCTTCACAAAAATAAGAGGCCTTTTGCCAAGATTTTCTTCTCCCCTTCTCTTTTCAATTTCTTCTGAAATCATACTCCACCATCCCCTCCTATATTCCAATTCTGATCAACAAGTGGCCTTTCTCCTTACCAAGGCCAACCTTTTTACATGCACCTTGGATCCTATCCCTTTGTGTCTTCTCCAGCAATTTGTTTCCACTATCATCCCTACTTTCTTCTACTCTGTCTCTCCTCCTTCTCCATTTCCCCTCTCATCTTCAATCTATCCTTTTCTATTGGCTTTTTCCCAGTTGCCTATAAAATACTTTCAAGTCCCACCAATCCTTAAAAAATCCTCACTTGATCATCTCATTCTATATCTCTCTACCTTGCCTCAGCTCTATGTCACCTGTTCTCAAGTCCCTAATTGTAGGGATGCCCAAAGCTCTGTCCTGGGGTTCATTCTCTTTCCTGTTTCATTTGGCAAGTTCATTTGTTTAATTGTTACCTCTAGACAAATCACTTCCATGCCAGTAAGTTCAGCCCTAATCCTTCTCATGAGCTCTCTCACTTGTTGGACATTTGAATTGTATGCGTCTTAAATATGTCTAAATCATAAGATCTAAAACAGAAATCATCTTACCCCTAAAACCTAACCCAATTCTGTACTTCCCTTGTTAGATGGTGCAATGGATAGGGTGGTAGACCTTTACTAGTCATATGGGCCAGTCATTTTACCCTCTATGTGCCTCAGTTTCCTCATCTGTAAAATGGGGCTAATAATAGCACCCACCCCCAAGGGTTGTTGTAAGGATAATATTTGAAAAGCAATTTGCAAACTTTAAATATAAATTATATAGAGAGAATTATAATATACAATGTGTATATGTATATGTTCATCTTAAACAATATGTCCAAATTAGAATTCATTACCTTCACCCCAAACCTTCCTGCTTTCTCTATCACCATCTTCCTACTCCCTCAAGCTCACAACCTAGGAGTCCTCCTTGGTTACTCACTCTTCATATCCAAGCTGTTTCCAAGGCCAACTGAGTTCACCTTTACAACATCTCTCTTCCGACATTGCCACCATTCTACTGCAGACCCTTATCATCTCATTCCTGACTATCACAATAGCTACTGAAGGGTTTGCCTGCCGCAAGTCTCTCCCTACTCCAATCCATCCTCCACTTAGCTTCTAAAGTGATTTTCCTAAAGCATAGGTCTGATCATGTCACACACACCCTCCCCAGACCACTTAATAAACTCTAGTGACTCCCTATTGTCTCCAAGGGCAAATACAAATGGCTCTATTTGGCATTCAAACATTTGGCATTCCTAAGCTAGCCCCTTCCTACCTTTCCAGTCTTCTTACACTTTGCTCTCTCATACATATTCTTCAATCCAGTGATGCTTGAATGTTCACAAATAACACCCTCCATCTCTTGGTTCCAAGTACTTTCTCCAGCTGTCCTCCATGCATGGAATGCTCTCCCTTCTTCACTCCAATTACTGACTTCTCTGGCTCTCACATTCTATGATTCTTCTATGAGTTAAAGTTTTCCATAATTGATGGGCACTTATGTATAATGTATATATGGAAATAATTGTTGGGCCAGGAAGAAATTCCATAACTTTTCTTTCTGGACAATGTACTGACTTTTCTTCATTGTAGCAATTTGATTTTAAAAGCCCTGAGGAGACAGCATAATAGCACATTTGTCAGCCCTATCTTAAGGAATGTGGAGCTTGCCAATTTTGGATGACAGCTAAAACTGTTAGAGTTTGCACTTTGGCTTTAAGCAATGACGGCTGTTTCCCCAAATTGAATCAGTCTGTCTTCCTTAAAATATGTTAAATTGGGCATTTCATGTTCATTTCAGCAGTAGTGCTGAGCTTTCCTATTCACTAAGGATCACTGATGACTTTTAGTTAGGAACCCAACCCGCCCAAGTCTTCCATTATCTCCAGAAATATTTTCTAGATATACCACATCCTATTTAAAGGGGGTGTGGTGGGGAGAAAGAGTCTAGAACTGAAGAAAAAAACTTGAAGAAAGTTTAGAGAAGAGATAAAGAAGTGACTAAAAAGGCAGCTTTGGGATAGTAGGGAGAGGGATGGGAACCAGAAATATCAGGATTCTAATCCTGCTTCTGAAAAAGTGTGATCCTGGGCAAGTCAATCTCTTTGAGTCTCAGTTTCCTTATATGTACTCAATCAATCACCATACATTTAACAAATACTTACTATGTGACAGGCACCATGCTGAGTCCTGAGTATATAAAGGAAAGGCAAAAATAGTATTTATCCACAAGAAATTCACATACTAATCCACCAATCAATAAACATTTATTAAATAACTACTATATGCAAGGGACTCTGCTAAGCAAAGGGCTTATTGAGGAGACAACATATAAAAAAGCAGGTACATATAAATATACACACAAAGTAAAAGGAAATATACGTCAGAGCCTAAGATTCAAGCAGATAGAAGGACAAGAAAAGATCTCCTACAGAAGGTGGCATTTGAGCTGAGTCTCAAAGGAAGCCAGAGTTGTCAATAAGTAAGAAGAGCGTCCCTGGTATGGGACACAGCTATTGCAAAGGTGAGGAGACTGGAGATAGAGTGTGGCACACAAAGAAAAGAAAGTTGACTAGTTGAAAATGAAACAGGTTGGACTACATGACCTTTAGAGTTCAATTCTACATCTAAGATTTTATGATGCCGTAACTCAAGTCAAATCAATTCAATTCATCCCAACAAATACAGATTAAGAACCTACTATGTGCAAGGTACTCTGCTAGGTACCATGGACAGAGAAAAATCAAACAGCAACCCCTACTCTCCAGAGGTTTAAGTTCTACTGGAAGAAATGAAATAATGTATGCAGAGTGCTGTGAAAGGTCCAAAGTGCCATATAACTGTCAGTTCTGATGAGGATCAGAAGACATCCCTGGAGATGGAAGGACAGCCACCCACATTTCAAGTGTACATAAATGAGCAAGTATCACCCTGTTCCTTCTACTCTGAGTGAACAGCCCTCTTAAATCAAGTGTGTGGGATCATTTATTATGACAATGGTCTCAGTGGAAGAAAAAAAATGTCTGTTAGTGGATCTCATTAGCACCAGATCACTGGGAGCCTGTGAATTTACAAGCTCATTAACATTTTCCAACAGGTGCCTGTCCTCATTTTTTTTTTCTTGAATGTTCTCAGTAAGAGGCACATACCCAACAAAACATATTTCTATCCCAAAAACCTGGCACCCAGTGGGCTTTTCCCACTAAAAAGAAACCATTTCTCCCTCTCTGTAGACTTACTGGGAGACCTTTTTTTGGTACCCAGAGTGAGTCTAGATTCAGACTCTGGGGTAGGTAGGAAAATAGGAACAGGAGTGAGGGAGGCATAAAGAAGGGAAGAAGGTTAGAAGGAATATTCCTTAGCCCTCCCTCACTGTAGTTCCCCAGGTCACAGGAAGTATTTCTGCCAAATTCCTCAGCAGGCTCAGTGGGGAGGATGAGTCATGGCCAGTAAGTGTTTTTATTCAAAGAAATAAAAAGCTGATGAGTGAGATTGAGCTGAGATCTCTCAGAGCTCCCTGACTAGAGTCTTGGAAAGGAGAAAGCAAAGAACAGGGAGAGGAAGGTGACCCTGATTACCTGGATGAGAGGCTCCACTGGCTGCACAGAGCAGAAGCTTACATTTCAGGCCAAACTCTCATTTGTAGCTCTTTTAAGGAAGATGGAGCCTCTAGGTCAGAGTATTGGGCAAAGGTGGATAGGGACAAGTGGACCCTGCTTCTCGGGGTGTCTCCCTAGTTCTGTTCTCTCCCCATCCCTATGTTTCTCACTGGGTTATTTTGGCTGATCACTGAAGCATTCTCCATTCCCTTTCCAGCAACCAGGTAAGAATACAAACTAGCTTATCTACCCCAGTGGTATAATGATAGAACCCTTGAGTCTGGAGACCTGTCAATGTTACTAATTACTTAGTAAGACCTTAGTGAGACCTTAAGCAAGTTACTGACCCTCTCAGGGCCTCAGTTTCTTCTACTGAAAAATGAGGAGTGATTTACTTAGGCTTTTTCAGACTCTTCAATCCCATGAGTTACCTTAGCATAAAGGGCAAGAGCCTTTTCTTTCATTTTATCTCTAATCCACTCTTGGAAATTGTCCTTAAACCTGTTTTACTGATGAGGAAACTGAGTTTGAAAAAGGTTACACAGCTAGTGAGTGTCTGAGTCTAAATTTGAACTCAGATCTTTCTGATTCCAGGTCCAGAATGCCACATGGCTGCATCTATTGAAAAGCAGCAGCCAATGCAAAATTGTAACATGAACCAAGTGCTCCTAAGGTGCTTGTCCTGTTTCCTTTTCAGACCCACCACTACATATATCAATTCTGCATCACTTTCCTAAGTTCCCCCATTCCAGAGCTACACCCTCTAGGCCTGTTAACTTTGGACTCATGCCCTAATCATGAGTCTTCCTTCACTTCTTTGATACTGACCTGAGTTGGATTTCATTAGGTCAGGTTTTTTCCCCCAAAGGTAGTGTTTTCTACACAATGGAGCCTTGGACTTTGAGTCAGAACCCCCATCCTACTTCTGACAGTTTTTACATGTCCTGTGACTATCATCAAATTACCTCTTAGAGTCTCACTTTCCTGATTTGGAAAATGGGAATAATATCCCTTCTAGGACATTAGATCTAAGATTGAAAGAGCCCTTAGAGTTCATCTTGTCTAATTCTCTATTTTACAGAGAAGGAAACTGAGACCCAGAGAAACAGAGTGATTTGCCCAAGGCCACTTCATTGGATGGTTATGATAAAAACACCTCTAAGGGCTATATAAATGAACTCCAGACAATCTCAAATATCAACTGTGATTTTTAATTTTGTTTTGAGAAATTAGCCAACAAAGTCTCCTATATATACAATGTTCCACATTACTCATTCCCCTCCTCAGCAAATGAAAGATGCTAAGGAGGTCAGGCTTAATCATTGAAACACGAGATTCAGAGCTCACCCCTCTACAGTGAGCATGTGCTGTCCTTGGTTTTTGCCACTGGTTCACACTGAGTTTCAGAGAGGTTAAGCTGATCACGAATGGTCACACAGCCAGTAAGTCTCATGCTCTTCAACCTCATTTGCTCTGCGATCAATGGGACACATCTTTTAGGATCTAAAATTGAACAATATTGCCGAAGCACTTTGTAAACAGAATAGTGTCACTTGTGATGGTCGTTATTTATTTTGTTATGGTTAAAGTGAAAATAAGGACCCAAGAGGGAATTGAAACCAGGTAGTCCTAAGAGTCTTCATATTTTCCAAATGTGAGAAGAAGCTTTAAATAGAGGGAAGGAGGGAGAATAGTTGAAGAATAAAAGAAAAAGAGAGGGCTGCGAATAACAAATATGAGGAATGTGTTAGATGAAGAGAAGAAAATACATAGATTACTGAGTAGGAAAGGGCATTGATTCAGTTCAAGTTAATTCAGCAAACATTTATCACACTCCTACGATGAGCAAGATATTATTCTAGGCAAGAGAAGAGAGAGAAAGATGGCCCAGATATTGTTCTCAAAGAGCTTATAATCTAGCTGGGGGAAAGCACAAATAATTGTGCTACAACAGAAAGGGAAAGAAATGAAATGTGAAGTCCAGGCAAAATGCTAAGGACAATTTGAGGAATAAAAAACAATTTTCAATCTGAGAGGGGAGAGAGACAGAGAGAGAAGAGACACTCACATAGAGAGACATAGACACACACACATGCAGAGAGAGAGAAACAAAGACAGAGAGAGACAGACAGACAGACAGACAGAAAGACTACATGGAGGAGATGTATCTGAGTTAGGATTTACATTCAACATTCTTTCCACGACACCTCATTGCTCAGGTCTTTCAGTATCCAAGATAATCAATATGTCACTGGAAAAGATTACTCTCAGAAACCTGGCTTACTCTACTATCTATGGTTAATCTTACTCCAGAATAAGATTGTCCCTGTTTAACAGAATGATCAAGGTATATGTGGCAATTAAGAAAAACAAACAGCTTAATTAAACTTTTTTTTTCCTGCCTGTGGCTTGCTATCACTTTGAGTCAGACACGTGTGATCATCTGAATCACACATAATGGCATTAAACTTGCTCAAGACTGTCTTCCACACACAAATACTGGCTTATTGCCCTCAGTAAATAGGCAAAGAGAAGCCATCTAAAAATTGCTTTACATTCTAGCCATCTGGCTTCCTTTTATAACACAAATTCCTGCCTTGAAGTGAAACTTTGTGAATTTCATTTAACTCCCAGTCCAAAGGAGCCAAGAAACTGGATTAGTTTTCTCAGTGCAGTTGATGCAACTCTGATATTTTTGCATCCCTAGGCAACAATTCTAACGAAGGAGGCTAGATTTCAGATTTTCACTCTCTAATATTTGCTCAGCTCAAAGACAGAGACAAATGTCTCCTTCCGAACAGTGACAAAAACAAAAATAAACACAAAGGCAAAGAAGGGTTAGTGTTAATGAATCCAATTAAAGGAAGGCCCTGTAACCCAATAGCACATGGAGAAAAGTTTCTGTAAGTTGGAAGTATATAGTCATGTTATATCTTTGGTCACTGTCTCTTGTTTAGTGCAATCAAAATAATTCCCAATCAGAGAACCTGAAACCAGCAGACAAAAAAGAACTAATTTCTGTATAGAACTATAGAGCAAGGCCGTCTCTAGATATGCATCATTTAGGTTGCAATAGGCTAAGCAGAAGCCAAGGTATTCTGAGGTAGTTTGGCAGAAAGTCAGAAGGCTAGGCTCTCTCCTTGTCATTGTTTTTCAGTAGTTTCAATGGTGTCTGACTCTTTGTGACCCCATTTGGGGTTTTCTTGACAAGGCTACTGGAGTGGTTTGTCATTTCCCTCTCCAGCTCATTTTATAGATGAGGAAACTAGGGAAAACAGGATTAAGTGACTTGCCCAAGGTCACACAAACTAGTAAGTGTTTGAGGCCAGACTTGAACTCAGGAAGATGAGATTTCCTGACTCCAGGCCTGGGACCACCCAGCTGCCCAAACTGACTTTGTGAACTTAAACAAGTTCCAGCCTCTCTAGGCCTCAATCTTCTTAAATTTTTTCTACAAGATGCTTTACATTTTCTTCTTTTTTTAAAAAGCCTTCTAAATTTATTTAAATGTTTCTTGCTATCTCATGAAGTCATTTATCTTTTATTTAGTTCATCCTGATTCTCAGGGCATTTGTTGCTTAGATAAAATTTTGTATCTCTTATGTCAAGTTCCTTATTCCCTTTCCAATTCTTTCTTCCATATCTCATTTAATTTCCTCTAGCACTCTCATTTTACTTCTAAAAATGTTTTAAAGCTCCTTTTGAAACTCTTCCTTCATCTTTTTCAGAAATTCTAGTTGAATTTCTACCTAAACTTTGAGGCTTTCTTGTAGATATTTTGCAGTTATTCTTTTCTAGATTGTACCTTGATTATCCCTTTCATCATTATCCATTCTTTGTAGTGGGATTCTTTTTTGTTTGTTTGCTCATTTTTCCAGCCTTTTCTCTGATTTTGGACTTTATGCCAGGGTTAGGTTTTTTGCAATTGGTCATAATATATGTGCTGAGCTCATGTCCTTTTGAGCCTTGCTGCTGATTTCTGGGGGATATTGAATGTTGCATTATACCAGGATCCTAAGGACAATTCAAGCTTGGGACCTATAAACTTCCAGTACTCCCAAAGTGTTCTAAGCCAGGATAACTGGTCTGAGTTCTTCGAAATTCTTGATCTGGGTTTGAGTCTGAGCAACACACTTGTGGGCATGCCTCTGATGTTAATTCCTGCAGACCACTGCTGGATTGAGTCACTAGTCATCACGTACTGATTAAGAAGGACAGGACTTTAGGCTTCCCTGTGGTCTGAGTTTTCTGCCCTGTTTGTTGCTCTACAGACTTCAGTCTGTCTTGGAAGCTGGAACTGAGACCCCAGATCTGCTTCACTCCCAAGGGCAGAAGCACACACTTGCTTCTTGCTTCTGAACTTGCTCATTGCTTAGTACCCAGTCAAAGGTCCACTAGTTAATTATAAACAAACTAACAGAATATCAGAGTTAGAAAAAGGTTTGGCAATCTTCTAATGCTAACCATATGCAAAGTAGAATGTCTTCTACACCATCGTTAAGAAATAGTTATCTAGTCTTGGATTGGAGGGTTTCCAGGGAGAAGAGACTTGACTCATTACTTCCAAAGGCAGCTCATTCTATTTTTGCACAGCACTGATAGTCAGGACTAATAATGTGATATACCCTTCTCTGCAATTTTCACCCTTTATTCCCGGTACTGCCTTCAGGTGCTGTACAGAAACAAGTCTCATTCTTCTTCCATATGAAGTCTTTCACATACTTGGCAACAGCTTTTTATGCCCACCTCCTGCTCCCATCCCCACCCACATTCCAGAGAGCCTGCATGCTCTACTGGTATCCATGAAAAGTCATGAAAATTAGAACTGAGGATGCTATGGGATCCCTACTGAAAGTTTACACCAAGATATGGAGAAGAGCAACACAGATCAAAAAGGTATGGATGGTCTGCAATGTGGCCACTGCAGAAAAGGCTCATATTAACAGGATCACAGATTTTTCAAAGTTGCAATGTTCGCTAGTCCCCTGATCACTCTGTCTGCATTCTTAGGGACATACTACTATTAGTATCTCTTCTAAAATGTGGGGCACAAAATGAAACACAATGCTCTAAATGTGGCCCAAAAAGGCAGACTACAATAAGACTATAATCTGCTGTGTTCCAGCCTCTCTGATGACAACTAACTAAAGGTCAAATTAATTTTAAAGCCAACTTTGTGTTAGTATTGACTCATAATTAACTTGTAGGCTACTGGGACCCTCAGATCATTTTTCTTAAGAGCTAACATCTTGCCATGATTCCTCCTTCAGAGTGGTAGTGTGGTAGAAAGAATACTGTCATGGGAGTCAGATTTTCAAATTTTATCTCAGAATATGCTACACTGTGACCTCAGGCAAATTTGTTCACTTCTCTATGCCTCAGTTTCTTCATTTGTAAAATGACAAGGTGGATAAATGTGTTCTCTTAAGGTTCCTTCCAACTCTTGGTTTATAATCTTGTTCTCATGTCATTCATTTTTTGAAACTCAGCGTAGAATATGACATTTACACCTAAAGAATTTCATCATTTTAGATTTGACCCACCATTCTGTGACCCAACATTCTAGGTTGTCAAGATTTAGGCTGTCAAGATCTCATGCTACCCAACATGTCTCTGAGATATCCTTCTGAGCTTCATGTCATCTATAAATTTTATCACCAGGGCCCCTTTGCCTTTACTCAAGACTAATAAAAAATGTTAAAGAGGCATGTTACATAGATTAGCTGCAATGGGAAAGAAAAAAGTAAGGCTAACATTTACATAGCACTTCTCAAAATTCACAACACACTTTACATGCTTTACTCATTTAAGCCTCATAATAACTCTGAGAGGTATGTGCCATTATTACTGTTTTATAGATGATGAAGCTGAAACTCACAGAGATTAAGTGACTTGATTGTGGTGCCAGAGCTAGAAAGTGTCATAGGCAGGATTTGAACCCAAATCTTCCTGTTTCCAAGTCTGCAAGACTACCTAGTATACCATGCTGCCTCTCTCCCAGTGAGATGCTATGACAGGATCATTTCCCTAAACTTTGCAGTAAATAAGGTACCAGAAATAGAGATACAGCAACTTCACTTCAGTACTTGGTGAGATCAGTGGTTTCAGCAGTGCAAGATCTGTATCCATGAATACCATTAGAAACTCCTCCGTGTCTGTTTTTTCTCCTGCATTTCCATGCATCCCAATTAAAGGGATGAACCAGCCTTCTCTAGGACTGACTTCCTCTCAATATTTCAGTAACTGTAGGGTACCATGGAGAGCTCAGACAGGCTTTCCATCTGTAGTTGCTTATTCTTGTTACACTAGCAGTGTGCCTCATTATACAGCCAACCATGTCCCTAATGATGTCTTTTGAACCACTTACTGAGTGCAAGTCATCGAAGGTCACATGCTGCAGCCTATTTACGCCCACCATTGCCCTTCAGCTGATTTGTAGTTGATTTGAAAAAGAGCGTGACATCCTATGATTCACAACCACGGAGCATCATCAGAAGAATATTGTTGTTAAAGAGGTGGGCTTTGGCAGTAGCAAGCAGTTTGGGAAAGCCCCCTACATTTTTTCAAAAAATCCTAGATCTTATTTTTAAATTCTAAAAGTTATTTTAATGATTTTTAAAAAGTAAAATATTTGTTTTCTTTTACTCCAATATCCCGCTTCCACCACTGAAAAAAAAAAAAATCATTGTAACAAATATGCATCATCAGGCAAACAAATTCCCAATAATGACCACATCCAAAAAAGTGTATTTCAGTCTTCATATTTAGTCCATGACATCATTCCAGTCCTCTGGAGTCAGTTGATCATTGTATTGATCGGAGTTCTCAAGTCATTCAAAATTGTTCATTTTTACAGTGTTATTATAGTATAAAATAGTCTCATGGTTGTGTTCACTTTACTCTATATCTGTTTATACAAATTGTCTCAAATTTCTCTGAAAAACGTCTCCTTCATCATTTCTTATGGAACAAGAGTGTTCCATTACATACATATGCCATTTGTTCAGCCACTCCCCAATGAATAATACGTCCTTAGCCTCCAATTCTTTGCCAGCACAAAGATAACTGTTACAAATAGTCTTGTACATATAAGACTTTTCCTTCTTCTTTACTCTCTTTGAGGTATAGGCCAAATAGTAGTATTGATGGGTCCTCAGACAGGTGCATTCTTATTGCTTTGTCTAGGGCCTAGATCAATATCTATATGCAGTACCTCTCCAGGATACATATATGGATGAACCATAATTTAATGAATTGATCCTCCAGTTATATGTTTGTACAACAGTGGGTGGCCCCAAAAAATAATTCTAGGATTATAATACTTTGTGAATCAACATCCACTTAAAACCATAGTTCTCAAGCCCCCATCAATGCTTTACTGTCAAAAGCTCAAAGAACATGTAAGCTTAGAGCAAAAGACATATCAAGACAAAACCACACAGAAACAGAAGCAAAAAGAAAATATCCACTTCATGCACATAAGAAGAACAGTTTCTCACAGGTTACCACACTAGCAGTGGGAAAGGACACATATGCAGAGAGCATATAATCAGGAAGCACAGAGGACAAATAGTTTCCATGTCCTGTCATGTAGAAAATATGTAGAAAACATGTGACCAGAGAATATCTACAGAAGGCACACATGTAGGGATCATGCGCAGCCAGCTAACATTATATTACATACACATTGTATGAATGGGTATGGATGTATGGAGGGTACTCACACAGGAACATGTACATCTTTATTACAGGTTTGGCTGGGGAAACCCACACTTCTGACATGAGAGATCTCCACCTACCCTCTGGCAGCAGCAGCAGCAGCATCCTGCTCTCTTCTGGGCACTGTGTTCCCACTCTCAACTGCTTGTCAGATTGTATCTAGTAGGTGTCATGTCTCCACTCTGCTGTCTCTGCTGCTTTTGGGGTCACTGAGCTGTTCTCGACTCATTTTTAGCAGTTTAACCTGTTCAAAGAGCTCTGCTACTATTTGCTAGGGAGCAACAACACCTTTGTTCTACATGTCTTCCTTTATTATGCATATCTACCCCCAATATCTCTGGTCCTTGTTTGGCATTTTATCCAGCAAAGAAAAAAAAGAGGAGGTCTCACGACATACTATTGTCCAGACAAAATGGTTTTTAATCCACTTGTGGTTTTTTTTTTTCAGTATGGGATGATTAGAATCCTCTTTTCCTGCCTGAGGAGGGCTAAAGCTTTTTTGGTACATAGCTGATCATTGTGAGTTACTCACACAACTCTCAAAGCCAGAAGAAGTCATACGTAGGCTAAGATTCACTGGTGATAATAACAGCAGCAGAGACAGACAGCAGAATAGACATAATACATAGCAGACACAACCTGACAACTAGTTGAGAGTAAGTACATGATGCCCAGTGGAGAACAGGATGATGGTGTTACCAGTGGGTAACTAGAGATCTGTAGTGTCAGAGATATGGATTTCCTCAGCTACATCTACAAGATGGGCACGCAGCTCCCTAGATGAGTGCCCTCCACATATTTGCCATTTGTTGTTGGCAAGTTGCTTTCAGTCATGTCCAACTCTTCATGACCCCATTTGAGGTTTTCTTGGCAAAGCTACTTAGAGTGGTTTCCTATTTTCTTCTCCAGTTCATTTTACAGAAAAGGAAACTGAGGCAAATAGGGTTAAATTACTTACCCAGGGTCAGTTCAGATTTTAACTCAGAAAGACGATCTTCCTGATTCTAGGCTTGGCTCTCTATTGATGTGCAACCTAGTTGCCTGGTGTTGTTTTTATTTTTTTTTGCCACAATTAACATTTACATAGTACTTTAAGGCTTGGAAAATCCCTTACAAATATTATCTCATTTGAACTTCATTATAAACCTGAGAGACAAATACTATCATTATCACCCCCCCCCCTTTTTTAAAGAGAGGAAACTGAATCAGACAGAGGTTAAATGACTTGCCCAGGGTCAGATGGCTAGGAAGTGTCTGATGCCAAGCCTTCCTGACTCCAGGTCCAGGAATCTGTGTACTACTGTTCGTGTCTATTCTTTTGACCTGCTATTATGCTGATGCTAAATTGTTCCCTGGCCTCAACTTCCTATCTAATTTGAAATTAGAAAATTGTTGCCATGTCCTATCAAACCCCTAATTGTCAGTTAGTGTCTGTTTTGATCCCCAGGGGACAGTATCATCCACTTTGGGAAATTATGATAAACACTGTTTTTTAAATCCATTTTGGTTTTGGGGTGTGAATGATTAAAACAAATCCCATGACTGCAACCTTCACTGAAGAAACTTTATAGCATTCCGTGGCTCAATGCAATGTCTGTACCCCTTTCTTGTCTATGTCATGACAGACAAGTCCACCTCCTTTTACAACTAAATTTCCTGACTGTTCTCTGGTCATCCTTGGATATACACGGCTGTCCCTTCAGGCTCACATGTCTCCATTGTCTTTTGTATCTCATTTACAAATCAGAAAAGAAAATCTCCTTTTATTAGATCACAACTACATGGTCACCACAAGGCAGTTAAAATGTAAGAGATTGATTACAAAGTATGAGGGAAAAGGAACTGCCTTCTACATCCCAGTTATTCCCAAATGCCCCTGTGTGAGAGCTAGACTGCTCCTTTTCTTAAATAAACCAGTGACTTGGTTGATGATTGCACTAGGCTTCATTAGTCTCAAGTTTGCACCATACTAAAAAGCCTGCATGAAGAAAAAGGCATAAGGTGATTTAAATGATGTAGCGAGAGCTTCATAAACCTGCACAGTTCCTCCAGGTTCTCTCTGCCAGGGATGTAAATAAACCAAATGAAATACTGGCTTGTTTCAGGTGCAGTCCAGGGAATATTTTAATGTTTCATTTTTGTTCCAGCTCAGTCATTTTAAAATAAAAATGATTTGAACTAGCTCATAGAACCACAGAATTTCAAAGTTGAAAAGGATCTCAGAGGTTCTACAGTCTAACCCTTTCTAAAAAAAAAAGTCCTCTCAGTTGTATCACTAAAAAGCAGCCATTCAGCCCTTGCAAAGAAGACTTTTGGTGATGGAAAATTCATCACCTCCTTAGACAACCCATTTCATGTTTGAACAGCTTGAATTATTAAGATTTCCTAACATTAAGTCAACACCTAAAGCTCCTACCCACTGTTTTTAATTATGCTGCTTGGAGTCACATAGAACCAGACTAATCATCTTCTTCATGACAATCCTTTAAATAACATTCCAGGATGATAGATTTAAAGTTGCAAGGGACCTTGGGGGTTATCTAGTTTAACCTCATTTTTCAGATAGTCCCATAGCTAGTCAGTGTCAGAGGAAGGATTTGAACTCAGGTCTATCTGACTCCTCATACATTAACCACTGTACCATGATGCTTCTTTGACTGTACTGTGCATGGAGTAGGGAGATGGATTGTTGTGTGTTGTGTGTGAAGAAAAACAAGAAAGCTAGAATGTACAAAAGTAGAACACAAGGAGATGAGTGACATACAAGGTTACCAGAAAGGTAGGAAGGGGGCAGATTGTGAAAGACTTTAAAAGCCAAACAGGCTTTTATATCCAATCCTAGAGGTAATAGGGGGCCATTGGAGTTCATTGAAGAGAAGAGTGATATAGTCAGACTGGCACCTTAGGAAGATCACTTTGGCATCTGGGTGGAGGATGGATGGAAGTGAGGAGAGACTTGTGGCACTGATTGGAAGACTTACTAACTGTCTCCCATGCTTGGAACATTCTCATTCCTCATCTCTGGCTTCCTTCAATACTCAGCTCAAACCTTTCCTTCAAGAGACCTTTCTAGGTCACTCTCACTGCTAGTGCCCTCCCTCTGAGATTATCTCCAATTATACACACATATATATATACATACATATGTGTTGTATGTACATATATGTGTGCCCAATTTACATGTATGGTATGTGTGCATGTATATTGCACATAACTGTTTACATGTTGTCTCTCCCATTAGCATGTGAACTCCTTGAGAGGAGGAACTTCTTTTGACCTTTTTTTGTAGCTCCAGTGTTTAGCACAGTGCCTGGCACATTGTCAACACTTAATAATGCTTGTTTGCTGACTCATGATGACCAACCACGATGCCTCTTCTTGAAGACATTTATTCCTGCAGGACCCATGCTGAGTGTGTAGACACAGCTCAGTCATCAGAGACTTTTATCTGTTGAATATTCTTTCCCAATTAAGTTTGATTTCTCTCTATTTTGCAGTAACCAGAGAGCTTTAAGTCTTTTGTATCATGCAAGTTTGTTATCTACAACTGCAGCTGGGAGATTATCCTCAGGAAAAAAAATGCATCTAATTTTGAAAAATTCTCATTACCTCCAAAGCTTTTTCAAGCAGAAAGAGGATCCTTAAAATAGCCAGGTCATCAGGGAAACTATAATTTCATGACTTTTGAGTAGATGGCTTCTCTGGTTTTAGCCATAGCTGTATGCAGCAAAGGAGTTTTTCTGAATATTAAATAGGTTCCGAGATAACCTAGAATATAAAGCACTAAATGTGAGAAAAAGGAAGCTCCCACTCCACTTTCACAATGTAAATATCTTATGGGATACCCTATAGATAAGTTGTCAATTGTTTTGAGTTGAAAAATTAAATTTACCAAGTATATCTATGCTAATTGAGTAGAATTAAGGGATCAAGATAACTCAATAAACATTTATTAAGTTCCAACTATGTGCAACATGCTGGGGATACAAAAATAAGAGGAGAAGCAGAGCATATTTTCAAGGAGCTCAGAGTCTACTGGAGGAGCTATGGATGTCCACAAATAAGTAAATTTAAAACATAGACACAAAGCAATTTCAGAGGAAGTGGAAAGCACTAAGTTCCGGGGATGTGAAGGAAAGATCAGGAAAGGCTTTGTGTAAGGGGTGACATAGAGAAAATATTGACTGCACTAGAAAAGGAAGAAAGCATTGAGTCAATTCTTTCATATTAGAAAGAAAGAATCTTGGAATTTAATTACAAGCCACCCCCACCCTCCACCCCCACTCCCTATCTCCAAGTTAGCAAAATAAAAGGCTAATAATCTGGACATTTTAAAATTGTACTTTTTGTTTGAAGATGAACCTATCATTGCAGTTTCATTTCTCAGTCTGCGCTTTATATAGGAGACACTGTAGTGCAGTAGATAGGGCTAACTTTGTAGTCAAAAGAAATGGGTTCATATGCTGACTCAGTCACTTACCTGTGAGACCTTGGACAAATGATTTGCTCTCTTGGGGCTAGGGAAGAGTATCTCTTCTGGAGTCAAAGAATTCTGAATTCACTTCCTATCTAAGATGCTTATGATATGGATCTGACCTTGGGCAAATCATTTACCTTCCTGGTTTTCAGTTTCCTCATCTGTAAAACGATCTGATTGGACCAGATGGTCTCTGAGGTCCCTTATGGCTCAAAATCCTATGACCTAAGTATGACTGACCACAAGGTACCTAGGCTGACAAGACTTCCAACCTTATTCCCTGTTCCTTCCCCAATGATCTAATCAACTCCCTTCTTGTTTTTATCTATATCCAAATCTTGAAAACATGAAATCTTCATTAAAAGGGTCCAATCTTGCTCCAGCAATCAAACCAACTATGCTAAGTAATCCAGGAAAAATTTGATTCCAAGTAGAAAGAGGATCAAGAATGGAAATAGAAGGCTGTGTCTCTGGGCAAACAGTGGCCTTGAACAAGATCCTGGAAAGTCTAGTGGGGATGGGAGCAAGGTTGGAAGCATGAAGCTGAAAGCAGCAGCCACCGAATATAGCCACAAAGTGACTGGGGGTGCCTGATGAACAGGTAGTGATTTCCAGAGAGCTGAAGAGATGGCCTGGCACAGTATGGTGGGGCAGGAAATATAGTAGAATGGGGTGGAGGGGGCAAAGGGGGAAACAGAATGATCCAGGAGCCGTTGAAGAAATGCAAGGTTCTCATGAGGATGGAAAAGCTGATTTATGGGAAGGGTACTGCACACTTTAGAGTACCTTTCATCAGTTATCATACAGGTATAGAGATGGAAAGTTCCTTCCTCTCTTCCTTCCTCCTTTTCTGCCTACCTCTTCTCCTTCTTTCTTTCTTCCTCTCACCCTCCTTTCCTTCCTTCCCTCCTTGCCTTTCCTTTCCTTTCCATTCTTTTCCTTTCCCTTCGCTTCCTCTCTGTATCTTTCTCTTCTTTCTTCTCTACATCTCTGATTTCATCTTTGTTAGAAGCTCCCTCAACTAATGTGGGTCATCAGTTACTTTGCAGGTGACTGTCAACTGAATCTGAAGCGGTTACATGGTCAGTATGTATTAGAGGTGGAACTTGAACCCAGGTGTCCTTAATTCCAGTATCATCTCTCTATACATCTCACCATTAATGCCTTAATGGGTTACATCATCACTGTCCTTGCTCAGATTTCCATAGAGTTTCAATACTTAAAAGTAGTGTTGATCATCATGGCAATTCTTTGAGATAGGTGCCATTACCTTCATCTTACAAAGGGTGAGACTAATGTTCAGAGAGATCTAGTGACTTGCCAAGGGTCACACAGTATTTGAGAAGGGATTGAAGCCTGAGCCTTCCTGACTCCAAGTCCAGCACTCTATGGACTCTACTGACTGCCTTTACAAGTCTATACGGGCTCATCCCAAACAGTATCAGACCAACTCAAAGAGCAAGCAGGCATTTGTCCAATAGTTTACAGGGCAACCTTCACTTTTCGTAGGAGAGGATGGAGTGGTGACCTGCTTCTCCCTGGCCCAGCTTTGCAAAAAATGTCTAATCCTGTCTCCAAGGTCTTTTCAGCATTATCCTTACCATATAACAACTATATAATTTGGTCAATTTTAATGTGCTTTTAGAATTCTCTATGAAATTGGGTACTTATTAAAAGAAGTACCTTGACACTATTTAAGAAGAGTAGACTATAGCCTTGACTCATCACAGGGAGAAAAATCTTTTGTCAAGGGAGATGACAAATATTCTAAAAAAGGCATTTTAGATCTGACCTTTAAAAGCCTCTTTGTTGTGGTTTCCCTTCAAGAACATTAATTTGCAGAACCATGTTCACCACTCTAGGGCAGTCAGGTGGTATGATGGATAGAGTGCTGGGCCTGAGATCAAGAAAACTCATCTTCCTCAGTTCAAATCTGGCCTCAGACACTTACTAGCTGTGTGACCCTGGGCAAGTCACTTAACCCTGTTTGCCTCAATTTCCTTATCTGTAAAATGAACTGGAGAAGGAAATGGCAAATCACTGCAACCATTGCAGTATCTTCACCAAGAAAACCTGAAATGGAGTCACAGACAGTTGGACCTTACTCAACAACAACTTCAGTTGTTCACCACTCCATTTCACATGAACTCATGTCTTTTTGAAAAGTACTTATATACAAGGTATTGCACTTTTATACCAAGTGGAAATGTCTCTTCATTCAGACTCCTATGGTCTGTCCCTGGCGGGGCCCACTGGCACACTTGCATAGTTATGCATCATGGTGAGAGCCTTATTGTGCTGAGGCCAATTTGCAGCGCCTGTATTTCTTTCATTTCTCTTTCCAAGTACTGTTAGAATTCATCTAGATGGGCTTCTAGGGTAATTGTTGCCAAAATTTATTTAAAAGCTGTAGGGAGATATATGACTAAAAAAAGATGGAAAAAAAGGCCATTTCTTTAAATTTCTAGAACTATAAAATCAACTCAATCTTTACTAATGGAGAAAATCACATTTTTCTTTTTTCTTGGGGTCTCAATTTATAGACGATAGTTTTTGCTATTGCCTGATTTGCCTCAAGGCTCTAATTTAGAAAAACAGTGGTTCTGTGTTACCGCTAGTATTTTATTTCTATAACAAAGGCATTCTAGAATCCTGGCCAGGATACAAACATCCTGACCAACCTTGTCCACCCAAGTGTGCCTTCTGTAGAAAGCCCCTGGGCTAGAATACAAAAAGGAAGACAAGGGAAAATGAAGACATAGAAGATAGAAGACTAGGTTGGACTCTTTAAGATGAAGGCTGGAGAAAGTGAGAGATACAGCAATGTGGTGACAGTGAGGACAGAATTTCTGGATGCTTTGGCCTACAGTTCTGAGTGGGGAAGTTTCCTGCTCTGCGAACAATGGGAGCCAGCAGGTATGTGCAGTGATGCTTGCTATGAGGTAAGCAAGTCCCTGTCCAGTTCAATCAATGAGTGGTCATCACAGAGGGCCAAGGGTAGCGATCAAGGCCCTACCTCCATTTGAACCACTGAGAAAATTGCAGCTTCTCAAAGGTACTTATGGGGAGTGACCGCATCTGCCCCTCCCTGAGCATGAAGGAATTCAGAGCTTTACTTTAAGAACTGTTGTTGTTTCTCTACTGCAATGGGAATAAGGTTTTATCCAAGGAGGGAAGGGGAGAGGAGACAACGGGAGGGTAAAGTTTAGAGGGGAATTGATATGATTGCCACTTTTGAGTAGCACATGCCTCAGGAACATACATTTACGGCTGGAAGGAAGCTCAAAGCCCATTTCAGTTGGTTGCATTTTATTTTCTTTTAATCTAATTCAATTAAACTGCTTGCTAATATAATGGTCCTTTGCACAGATGCTTTTGACTGATACATGAAAATGGAAAGAAAAGACAAGTGGGTAATGATTAAGCAAGAGACTGAAATAAGTCTGACTCCCAAAATAGATAAGGACCCAAGCGTAACAACAAGACCCCTTCATACACAGGAGGGCCTGCTGTACAGATTCTTACTTTTCTAAAATGTAATTGTAAAATGCTTTTCTAAAAGGAAAGTAATTTTTGAGGGGTCAACAATCTACTTTAATCAAATACATATATCATTCATTTAGCTCAGGGGGAAAAGTTAGTACCCTGAACTTCAGAGAGAATACAAACAGAAATTACAAGCAGAAATTACAAACAGAAAAGACCAATAGACAGGGATTCTAACTGTCTGACCATAGACAGTATATATACATTGTTACCAGAGAGAGAAGCACCAACATTTGGTTTTTAAGGCTGGTGGGCTCCTTAGCAGGTACCCAGAGTCTCATCTGGCACACAAACCTTCTTCCAAAAAATAAGCCCCCAAAGCAAAACCTCACTTCAAGAGTATATATACTCTTTTCAGGACTGGAGGGCATGATCCTAATGACCCAGTGACTCACTACAAATTAACAAGAGGTATCTGAAGCCTATTAATGGGTGGGGAATCTGTAACTCTTCCCCGCCCCCACCATTAACCTTACATTAAAATTACACCACGAAGAGGTGCAGAGTGTTGAATTGATTGCCAGACATCATATCTGCAGTCTTCATGGCTCACAGAAGAAGACACATGAATGTAGCTATTATATACCTTATTAATTTACATTAAAATCATAAATTCATCATTATATGGCTCTCAATTACTGAACAGATCTTCATTTACATTTATTATGCCTCTCAACTAAATCATGAACAAAGATGTAAGGCAATGGTGTCCCTACATAATGCAGTGGTATCCCTACAATATGTAGGTGTCCCTACATATTGACTTAGACAACCATATATTGTCATTATCTATGTTCTAGTATAGATTTATGTATCTTCTTAAATATTTTCCAATTACATTTTAATCTGGTTTGGAAGCACTAGGAATGTTTTGGGTCCAATGTAGTCTATACCCCATGTTTGACACCTCTAATGTAATGTAAAGATCCCCTTTCCATAGGGAAAATTTGTTATTAAACATTAGCAAAATGACAATGAAAGAGCTGGATGATTAGATTTGACAAACCATCTGTCTTTGGTTTGACCTGCAGAGATTTACTATATCTCTACCACTAAGCTCACAGTAAATCTTATTGACTTGACTTGGTACCTATAAGCTGCTTCCCATCTTTGGCCCCTAGACCAACAGGCCCTAGGAGAGGGAAAAGTCATGAGAAGCTAACACAGAGGTCCCTACACAGTTCTGGCATCATGGCATCCTTTCCAGAGATTGATGCTCATCCTATAAAGGTTCTAAGAAGAGGAATGTCACAACAAGGTGATAGGACACCATCTTGGACTGGTTATTATTGTCCTACTTTAAAGTTTTTTTAAAAGACCAAGAACTCAAGGGAATAAGGGCCACAGCTTTTAAAATCCTTTTAAAAAAACACACTTCAAAAGGCACATTTGAATGGAGAATTCAAATAACTCTTTGAATTATTAAGTTCAAGCAGTTTTTAAAAATGAAATTACGAAATGGGTTAACTATAAATTATCATTATGAAATTTTAAATAAAGACTGCTTGGAAGTATAAAATTAAAACTTCTGAGATAAATTTTCAGTCATTTTAATATAGAAGGTAAAATATTTATGCAAAGGGTTGGCAACATTTTAAATGTGGGGTGCCAAGACTTCAGCCCCTTTTCTTCTGAAAGTGGTTTCAGGCTGCTGCAACCAGCAGGTAGGAGGAGATAGAATAAAAGCCATTGCCAGCAGCTGACTCTAGTGAAGAGGGGCCCTTATCACACTTACTATTTGTCCTTTATGCCAGCATGGGGGAGGGAGCCCTGGAGTGACCACCTACTATCTTTAGCAGGCAGGCGAACCTGATTTTGCTTGGCCAATGGTCTAAAATTCTTCCCTATTCTGAATCCAGGTTTGAAGCAAAAAATAATAGATGTCAGCCTGAGTAACAATCTGTTGTTAGCCTGTCCAGATGGCCCCTTTACACTGTCTAACAATAGAAATGGGGATTCATGCTTCTGATTGGGGTAGAATTAGGTGACCTCTGAGATCTCTTCCAATTTGAGGGTTATCTGAGTTTAGGATTCTTTACCAGGCACTGGGGAGTGGGGTATCTCAGAAGATTAAGACATGATACTTTCCCTCACAGAATTTACAATCTAATTGTAAGGGAGACCTTGTATATAAATACATAACTGTAATTCAAGTTGAAGGAGAGAGGTCTGAGCATTCTGACAGTTCAGAAAAGATGAAGATCACATCTAGTTCAGGAAGGGCATTGGGACATGGAACTGGAATGGTAGATGGAGGACAAATTGCCAATGGCCTTGAATGTCAACTAAGAAATTTGAAACTCATTTGATAGACAATAGGGACTTGAGGAGAAATAATAAAGGAGTATTTCTCAACTTGAAATATAAGAGTTAAAACAAGGCAGTTTGCTCTGTATCTTTCCATCCACCAGATTTTTCAGAATTGGCTAAGGACCTAACAAACCAGACACTGCAGGCTTCATTTCATGACTTATTTCACTGAAGTATAGGGCTTCCCAGTGTGATAGAATTGATTCTTCCAGAATGAAATTAACTAAATACATGGCAAATTACAGGTAAAGTGGAACAGGCCATTTTAATCAGTATTTCCTTGGAAATGAAATTTATTAAGCTCACCTGTGGAACATGGCCTCTTGAGAGCTCTCGGTACAATTAGCAATAATCAATTGAGATATATGTGGTCAGGTCTTGGCTTTACTATTGCCTTTTAGCTTTAATCCATTTTCAGAAAATGGGCTGTCTCTTTCTGGAGAGACAGAGTTATTACATAGGCAATGGACTGATATGTGTGAGTGCAATCAAGTCCTATGAGAATCAGTAACTAACCTGTGTCTGCCTGATTAAATATCTGACTCACCACGTGAATGATGGCATGTCTGGCATGTCAGAGTGCATTTTTCAACTGGTATGTTGATCATTGTTAAGGCAGACAAAATGGTCTTCTTTCCCTCTCACTGAAATTTTGTGTGTAAAAATTTTTGATTGATTAGCTGAAGATATGGCTAACAGGGCATTTAAAGCCAACAGTCTTTTCTCCAGTAGGTTAGTCCTGTTGTCCAGAAAAACCATCTGACTTTGTCTGGTCTATTCTTTTTTTCTGATGAGTAGGATGTCTACTACCCAGCTATGCCTATTTTTCCAAACTCATACCCCCTTCTTTCTGTCCTGCCCCTTTTCTGGAGTCCCTCATATCTAGAAATTCTTGTTCTATTCCAGAAACCTCCAGTGTTCTAGCTAATTGTTTTTTCCCTGTCTGGGACCTCAATAATAATTGTAGCTAATATTTATATAGTATTTTAAGGTTTTCAAAGCATTTTACATCAGTTTAATCCTACAACAATCCTTGAGGTAGATGCTATCATTATCCCCATTTTAGAGATGAGGACACAGAGGCTGGGAGAAATTAAATGTCTTGCCCAGGTTCTTTCAAGTGTCTGAGGGAAGATTTGAATTCACAAGGCCACCTAGATGGGCGGGAAAACAATCAGATGGATCTGAGCAGGACCCCTGCCCTCCCTATAAAATATAAGAACTACTCTGATCCAGGAGCTGCCCTGATACATAGGCTAAGGAGTCCTAGACCATTATGCATTCCATATTCCTGATCTATACTGATGGTAATTGAGCTCAAGGCTCCCTGACTATGCCATCCCAAACCCACTGTGAAGCTGTTAGGAGTAGGCCTTCTGTGTGGAAGAGGTTGATGGGCTACCCTGGGTTAGATATATGAATCAGGACCCAGCAGCAAAAGGGGGATTAGGGGCTATCTCAGCATACCCTTTGTTGTCACTGCCTCCTTGCTCCCATTCAAGCCACACAATCATTCCTACATGTCAAACCAAAGGATCTCTGGTGTTCAACAGCTTGTCACAATCAAAAGATCCTAGATTTTTGAGCTGGGAAGGACTTTCAAGGTCATATAAAGCAACCCCATTTTACAGATGATAAAACTCAGATACTATGCTTTCTCTACCTCTCTATGTGGCTTCATCATCATAAGGGAGATGGATGTTGTACATGGCGCAAGCTATTTTTTTGCCATGTCAATGGCCCTTATAATGTCTACTGCTGGGCAAGTAGTTCTACAGCAAGAGGTCAGGTCAACAATGGGAGTAGGGATGCAGAAAAGACAGCTTGCTCCTCCTTCCCCAGGAGGAAAAGTACTATTCCCTCTCCAGAGTTGTGTTCTTCCATAGCTATCAGAGCTTGCACTCCTCAGATCTATCTCCTTCCTTGACTACCCTCTCTTGCTTTTTAAAATATAAGTTAGGGCCTGGATGATGATTCAGGTAATCAAAGGCTAGCTGCCCTCTAATTCCATCAAGCTTGACATACCTTTTACATGATAAAAGTTAAAAAAAAAACCCACAAAGGAGTCCCTCAAGGACCTAATATTCTATGAAGGCATATAGCACGTACATAGACAAATATAAGGTAATTTGAGAAGGGAGAGAGGAATTGCTGAGGGTGAGGAAAAAGGAAAAGAAGGTAGTACCCAGGATATACCTTCAAAGGAGATAGATTCTGAGAGACTGCGTAGTGAGTCTATTCCACATATGGAGTAGCTTGTGTTAAAGCCTGGAAATTTGGAAATGGGGAATGAAATACTGGGTTCAGGAAGCAGCTAATCTAATTAGGCTGGGATATAAAGTGGATGAAGGGGAGAGGTAGGACTTAATTGTCTGGAAAAGTGGATTGGAGTCAGATGATGTATGACTTTTTAACCCTCATCACCCCACGGCCACTTGGGGAGCAAGCATGGTTCTAGATATGTACACAGGTGCAAAAAGCTGAGGTAGAAGATCTGAAGGTCAATGTCTGACTGAAAGAGGTTTTCAGAATAGATCTCAGGGGTCTTTGAAGGCAAATAAGAGGAGGAACATCATGAGAAATAAAATAGGAGCAGCCCACCCTTCCCTCCAACTGCTCAAACTTGCAAAGATTTTGATGGTAAGGTCATGTACCTTTTGCGGCATGAGTCAAATCCAGATGTAGGCAGTCATTGAAATGAGATGATCAAGGTAGTGAATGGGATCTAAGAGAGCAGAGCAGGGACCAAAATAGAAACACCAGAAACAGAATTCTTGTGAAAAGGCAAATGAATTCCTAGACTGGATTATCTATGGTAACCTATGGGTTATAAATTTTATTAATCCCTACCTTCCATGCTTTGTGGGAATGAGTACAAAGAGATGACTTGGATTGGGAGATTAAAGCTTGCATTTGTGTAAGAAAGAGAGAGTAAGAGAATAGAATCAAAAGATCTGGTTCAGACAAACTTTATCCTTGGATGTCAAGTTAAATCAAGTCAGCAAGCATTTTTATTTTAGCACCTACTATGTGCTGACACTTAGCATAATGCCCAAGTACTTATCATCGTAACTGAAAAATAGTATGAATCTTTACTGATTGATTGCCAGGTACTGTGCTAAGTGCTGGAGATGCAAAAAAAGGAAAGACAAAAACAAAGTAAAAACAAGCAAAAGTCTTTTCTTGAAAGGAGCTCACAGTCTAATGGAGAAGACAACATACGAACAACTGTACCATCAAGCTATATAAAGAACAAATTGGAGGTGATTTCAGGGTGAACACTAGCATTAAGGGGGATTGGGAAAGATTTCTTAAAGAATGCGAGGTTTTAACTGAGACTTGAAGGAAACTAAAAAAGGAGGGAAGGAAGGAATTCCTCACATAGGGACAGCTAGTAAAAATGCAGAGTTGTGAGATGGAGTTTTGGGGATGAGAAATGAAAGGAAACCAGTGTCACTGAATTACAGGATAGGTAGAGAGGAGTAGGATGGAAGAACACTAGAAAGAGACCAGATTATGAAGAGTTTTAAAAGACAAACAGAGAATTTTATATTTGATCCTGGAGATAATAGGAAAGCCCTGAGATTTACTGAATGGGGAAAGGGGAAGTGTACATGGTCAGACTTGTGCTTTAGGGAGATTACTCTGACAGTTGAATGGAGGATGCTCTGGAGTGGGCAGGGAATTCTGAAAGAAACACAGTATGGGAATGCTAGACTATTGTCCATAATTTCTGGAAGGTCAGGGAGCTACCACAGAACTGGAAAGAGGTAAAGAAAGAGAGAAAAGAAACGTCTGCAAATTATAGGCTAGTGAGCTTAACTTAGATTCAAAGCAAAATTCTAGAATGGATCTAAGGAGATGGTTAGTGAACATACATCAAAAGAAACATCTGAATCCAAGAGCCAGAATGACTTTATCAAAAACAGGTCATGTCAGATTAACCTATTTCTTTTTTTTTAACAGCAACACCAAACAGGCTGTATTTGACCAACAAAGTGATTAATAAGGTAGTTCTTGGAATCTTGCGGAAAAGATGGAGACAATGGGCTAGTCCAATTAGGAGCAGTGTCTGACACATTCCATAACATGCCTTTGGGCATTTAAAATTGGATGTCCTTTAGGCATCTCAAACTCAACATGTCCAAAACAGAATTCATTATCTTTTCCCCAAAACAAACCTTTCTTCTGAATTTCCCTATTTCAATCATGGATATCATCATACTTCCAGTCATGTAACTTCATAACCATAGAGTCAACTATCCTTCTCCATTCTCCCTCACCCAGTGCAATCAGTTAGCAAATTCAAAACATCTCTGCCTCTGTACCTTTTCCCCTGTTCACCTGACCATCACCCTAGCTTCAACCTTCATCACCTTTTGCTTGGACTATTCCAAT
Organism: Bettongia penicillata ogilbyi; assembly: GCA_023548195.1. NCBI lineage: Eukaryota > Metazoa > Chordata > Mammalia > Diprotodontia > Potoroidae > Bettongia > Bettongia penicillata. The sequence continues at coordinate 13,950,156 of JAJHZJ010000413.1, read as the reverse complement.
TGCTTCCTAAATTACTTATCTAACTCAAATGCACTTCTGTAATCCAGCCTCCCTCCACACAGCCACTAAAATGATTTTCTTCAGAAAAAAAACCCCAGTGTGAACATGTCGATACCCTAGTTAATAAATTTCAGTGACTCTAGATGGCTGCCGACTTGATTTAACTTGACACTGAAGGATAAAGTTCATCTGAACCAGATCGTTTGATTCACCAAGAGTCATTCTATTCTCTTACTATCTCTTTCTCCCATTCACACAAATGCAAGCCTTAATCTCCCAATCCAAGCCATCTCTTTGCACTCATTCCCCCGAAGCATGGATGGTAAGGATTAATAAAATTGATAACCTCTGCCCAGTCTAGGAATTCATTTGCCTTGTCATAAGAACTCTGTTTCTGGTGTTTCTACTTGGGTCCCTGTTCTGCTCTCTTAGCTCCCGTTCACATTTCATATCAAATATAAAACTCCTCTGGTTAGTATATAGTTTTTCATTACCTGTCTCCAATTAACCTTTCTAGTGCTTTGATGTATTACCCCCCATCCCCTTACACTCTTCAATTTAGCCAAACTGGTCTTCTCACACTGCATATGCCTTCTCCATGCCTTTTTCCTGGCTGTCCCTTATGCCTACAATGACACTTGAGGCTCCTCATCTCTGCTTTTTTAGAATCCCTCTTTATCTTCAAATCTTAGGTCAAACACTACTTTCCTCATAAAGTTGTTCCTGATTCTCCTATGCACCTTTCTCCTAAAAACTGCCTTATAGTGTGTGTGTGTTGTGTATGAGCATTAAACGTGGAACATAATAATAATTTAACAAGTAGTTCTTGATTGATTGGGCTCAATTTAAAAAATGATCAAGATGGTGGAAATACAGTTAGACTGTAGTTTGAGTGAAAAAGATCTAGAAGTTAAGTCAGCAGACTGATATGGCAGCCAGAAAAGCTAAAGAGACATGACTCCCATGAGTATAGGAGTTAAACTGTACTCTGACCTTGTCAGCTCACATCTGGAGTATTTTGTTTAGTTCTGACTATCACAGTTTAGAAAGGGCATTAATGAATTGTAGAGGAATGCAACCAGAATGGTGAAAGGTCTCCAGCATACATTCTATGAGGATCTGTTGTTGGAAACCAGAATGTTTAATTTGGGCTGGAGGGGAGATGTGACAGCTGTCTTCAAATCTTTGCTTGAAGAGGGATTGGACTTGTTTTGTTTGGCCCTATGGATGCTGGGTGGAAGGTTCCAAGTTAGGCTTAATTCAAGGAATAACTTGCTAACTAATAATTAGAGCTATCCATAAGTGAGATAAGCTATCTCAGAGGCAGTGGGTTTACATTCATTAGAAATCCCCAGGCTTAGACTAGTGGTTGATCACTTGCCTTGCCAGTTGTAGTGGGAATTATTTTTCAGTTTTGAGTTGAATTAGATGGCTACCTAGGTCCCTTTCAAGTATCAAAGTCTGTGCTTTGTAACAAAAATTACAATGTGGTACTGCAGTTTGCCTCTTTTTCTTTCCAAGAGGAGAAAAAAATATTTAAAGGGCAAATTAATGTAAAAATAATGTATTGAGAAGAAATGGGGTTTTTTTTCCTACTTAAAAGTGAAGACCAATATGTAAATATGGTCAAGTTCACTTAGGAGTATTTTTATAGTGCCTGCTAGGATCCAATCAATGCCCCAATTGCAAATTATTTTTATTTATTAATCAAAGAAGAAAATGAAGTCAACATTGAATGGAAGGCTTTTCACCTGAAGAAAAAAGTTTTCATTTCAGTTAAAATAGTTCCTCTTTGAATTTTTCACTTATCTGCCTGAATCTTTTTTTATATTCTTAATTAGTGAGATGTTTCTAGTTCTTACTGATATATTCAACAATATTTATCTTAAGGGATAAATGAAGCAAGGAAGAGGTCCACACTGAAGGACTGTGCATGCCCAATAAATGTAAAGCCAATCTAGATGGCTCAGGCAGAATAGGATTTTATTTTATTTAATTACTAGGCAATTGTGAGCCTTCTTTGGTTCACCAAAGAAACTGCATAAAATATAATCAATCATACGCATAAAGCATTTTCTGGACCACATGTGGAAACAGGGAAGTAAACCCATATATATTACGTATATATGTATATATACATACATACACTCTCATTTGTTTTACCATACAATGCTGACTCAATCACCTGTGTGACCTTGGAGAAGTCACTTCTCCTTCCTGGGCTTTAGTTATCTCAAAGAAGTAGGTCAGGTGTAAATTTCATGATTCCCAATCATAGTGTGTTGGGATGTGAGAGGTTCTAGTTAGATTGGAATGCTATTTTGCTTGGACTCTAGTAAGCCATCACTAAAATTGTGTCTCAGATTATTAAACTAGTAAAGGAATGACCGTTAAACCATTTCATAGAATTGTCGGAGGGATGAGTAAAATACCTTTTTTTTTTAAAAAAAAAAAAATCAATGTCTAGCTTTATTATAATACACAGTGTGTAATAGTACATATAATTTTAATCATTTAGTGATTTCCTGGTGAAGGACATTGAAAACTTTATAGTTTTTAAAAAATAATTAAAATTTTAGTTGTATGAATCAGTGGTTGGAAATAGAAACGTAATCCAAGAAGAAAGGAAGGGATGGATGGCCTTAAGCTGAAATCAGATTCTTTGCCTATAAAGCAAAAGATTATAGAGAAAAAGGATACTAAACCATTTTTATTTCCGTTATTGGGTTTCGGAATCTAGAAATCAGTTTCGCTTCCTTAGCATGGATTGAACAAAAAATAAAGCGGGCATATTATATAAAAGCAAAAACCGTTACTGTATCAGAGCTACAAAAAACAATCATTGATTGGGCTTGAAGTCCTCGGTTCAAAGGAATAACACAGGGAGAAAAAGAACAAAAGGGAAGGAGGGCAGGATGTAATAGGGCTATTTCATTATTCCGATTAGTGAACGCAAATCTCTTTGTTTGCTTGTGTCCCGTTGTGGGCTGCGCGCTCTGCGGGCGATTTTTTTTGGACAGACTAGCCAGTTTGGGGGCTGACTTAAACGTGCCTGTGTGTGCGTGTGTTTGAAGACTGTGTGGTTGCAGTCCAAATGTTTGTGTGTGTGCGTGTGTGTTTTTAGACGGAGCGTGGTTGCGGCTCGAGATTGATGCCTTCGTTCGGAGCAAAGGGGCATGAAATAAGATGCCAAGTGGCACGGGCTGGGGAGCACACATCGACTCGGAAACAAAGAGCTGCCTTCTTTCTCCATCTGGGAGGACGGACTGGCACCTGGCATAGGCTCCGTTGGGGTATTTTTCTCCCCTTTTAAAGAGACTGTTTCTTTCCAGCCAAGCACGGGACGGAGCCGGCGCTAGTCATCCCGGCGGCTGGAGCCTGAACGAAGGCTGAATGTCAATGAAGCCGGGGCTTCGCGGGGAGGGCACCGTGGCCAGCGCATAAAGGCAGACCGAGGAGGGCACAGTCCGAGCGCGGCACGTTCTCTTCTTCCACCGGCCGTCCTCGGGGCACCCACGGAGGGCGCGTCTCCCTCCTCGCGGGGAGTGGGGCGGCGGGCCCCGGGGCCCGGAGGCGATTGGCATCTGCTTGGACTTGGTGCAGCTCCGGCCGGCGGAGTCCCGTCGGGGGCTCGCCCGCTTCCGCCCCGGGAGGAGGATGCGCCCCGGACCCGGGGCGGCCCCCGCTGCGGGCAGGGTGTGCCCGCGGTGTTAGGGCGCGGCGGGCGCGGCCGTCGGGGGCAGCTGGACCCCAGGAAGCGGCGGCCGCATGTGCCGCGAAGCAGCGGCCCCAGCTCGGACTCGCAGCTCGGGACTCGGCTGTCCTCCCTGACCCCGGAGCCTTCCTCTTTGGGGCAGTCCCGATCCCCTCCGGCGAGCCCCGCCCTCCTCCACGCTCCCTCCCTTCGGCTGGCTGCAGCGCCCGCTGTGGTGCCCGCGGCTGCTCTCCGTAGCCGGCGGCGGCGCCCGGGGACAGGCGCCCGCTAACACCCGGGCTCAAAAGCGTTGCTCTTTTCCCTGCCTCCTCCTGAAGCTTTTTGTCCCCGCTAGGCCGCCGTGCGGCAGGAGGGGGTGTGTGAGTGTGAGTGTGTCGGGGCGCGTGGCACGAGGGGGAGGGGCGGCGGTTGAGATGGGCGAGACCATGTCCAAGAGGCTGAAGCTCCATTTGGGAGGGGAGTCGGAGATGGAGGAGCGGGCCTTCCCAAACCCCTTCGCGGACTATGAATCCGCCTCCGCCGTGGCAGTTGCCGCCGGCGTCGCTACCGAAGAGCCTCCCCAACCCGTCGGGAATAATCTGAGCCTCCCATTTCACGGCGATGGGAAGGTGAGTTGCTCGGGCCGCGGGGAGCGGGCCCGGGAAGGGAGAGGGGGCGGGGGGGGGGAGCGCAGCGGGTTGGTACGGTCCGATTGCTCCGCCCCTTTCGTGAGTGAGTCCGCGCTGAGGCGCCGCTGGCGTCACCGTCTCCTAGCAACTGGGCCTCTCCGCTCCGCTGGGCTGCAGCTTAGGCGCGTGCGCAGCTCAGCCGCCTGGGCTTCGTAGCTCGAGCTGGCCGGGCTGCAGAGCGCGGGGCGTGGGGAGTCCTTACGTAGTGTCTGGGCCTCGCTTTATAGCTCCCGGGGCGGCCGAGTCAGCTAAATCGACCTGAAGTCTCTGCCCCCCGGGAGGGAAACCTTCCCAGGCCCCTGCCTCCGCTTCCCCGCGGGCTCCCCCCCACCCCCATCCTCGGTTTAGGCCCCAGCTCCTCAGATTCGGAAAACCGGGTTCAGAGCCGCAGGCGGCAGCAGCAGTTTTAGCCCTCAGATTTGGAAAAAGGGGGACCAGAGAAGTGGGGGGGGGTGAGCAGAGGTTTGCTTGGGCCTTTTGGAGCCTCCCCCGAACATTTTGTGCCCCTCCTCCTACGTTTTACCACCGCCCCCCCAATTGCCCATTACCCCAAAAGCCCGAAGCGCTTTGGGGGCGGTGATGTCAGCGTGAGGCTCTACCCGGAGGGACTGCTCTGCCCTCCTCTGACCTCCCGCACGGCCCCCTCACCTCCAAGAATCCCCTCCCCCAGGGCCCATCAAGTAATGACCCACCCCAAAAAGAAGTGTTGTGGTACTGAAATGGTGGTTTTAAAATCGGATCGTTTTAAAGCAGTAACCTTTTATCCCCATTACGGAGCCCGGGGTCTAGCACCTAGTAGACACTTAGTAAATGCCGTGTTGTACAATGTATCTCTAGCTTTCCCACTCTTAATATGTGACATGGTGTTCTGATACTTCACCTAAAAAAATCTTTTCTTATTTATCAGAAAGGGAAACTTTGACTAGTCCCTGCTTCCCCAGTTCCCTCTTACACCTCAGACGTGCTGAATGAGCTTATTAGCGCTGATAATTTTTATTATCTTTTTCTGCTGTTTTTACTATATCCTTGGTACTTACAGTGCACCTTGTCTCTCCCGAAGAGTTGGCCCTTGTAACAGGGAGGACCAAAAAAGGGAGAGAAAAAAATGACAATTTGGCAAAACTACCAACTCATCAGAAAAGGATGGGGCACGGATAATCTATGACATCCTTGGTTCGTGTCGTTATTTTTTAATGATATTGGTTAAAAATGTGATAACTGTAACGGCTTACTGGAGTCAGGAGACCTGGACTCTACTACTTTGAACAACGCAACTCCAGTAACTTGTTTTCCTCACCTTAAAGGGATGGGACTGGAAACGAAACCATTTTCAAGAATCTTCCCTTTAGGGTTCAGGTCAGAGCCTTTTACACAAAGCCTTTCCTGATTTCTTCAGACAGTGACCCTAAAATGAATTATCTTTATACATGTTTTGTGCCCCACAGTGGAAGGTAAGTAAGCTCCCTAAAAGTAGAGAGTGTTTTATCTTTGGGTCCTAGTTTATTAATTTGAATTGAATTAGTGCAAGATAGGCGATAGTCGTTTCCTAGTACCTTTTATTAACCTTTTTCTGTAGGTAAATACTATTGTCATTTCTTGAGGTGCTAATTTTACACTTTTAAAAGAGTTACAGTTTTAAAAGAATATTTAAAGGTTACAGTTATGTTTAAATTATCAGTAGATTTCTCATTTGGAAATTAGTACCTTTTTTAATCCTTTTCAGATTTAGCATTAGTTGTTTTCGAGGGGGAGCTAGCATCAAAATGGCTGATTCATTTTGACAGAAGGTGGAATAAATGATAGGTTCCTATGACTTGTGTGGAAAATTTTTTTTAAATGCTTTCAGCTTGAAGAAGAAAAAATGTTTTAAAAATATACTCATGTTTTTGGTCACAAAATTTAGTGTAATTCAAGAAGGCTGTCTTGTTATGGCCAGTTGACAAACTAGAAAATTGGATCATTCAGTGTAGATGTATTAGGTATTTGGGCATTTGTGTATAATTTGTATACACATGGCACTTGAATCCATGGAATTAGATAACATGGACAGAAATTCTTATATAGTTTGTAGGTATACAGCACCAAGGACAGAGTCCTGGGAGGACCCCACAACAGTTTGGAGGGGGAGAAAAAAGAGAGAAAAGGAGGGGACATAAAAAAGTTAGACACAGAAATAGATAGATTTGGGCCATTTCCGTGGCAGTTTCTCAGTGATTGGCATGTTCAAATTAGGTTAGCTTTTCAAAGTGATGGTATATTCTGAACATCATATTGGTCATGTTTATATGCTGAGAAATAGAAACCATTGGAAAATGAGTGGTTGAAGATGAAATTGAGAGAGCTCATGTCAGAAAAAAGGATAGTAGGTGAAAAGGAAAGATATTCTGGTTAAAGACATTAATTCATCTCGAATACATTCTGTATGGGTAGTATTTTGATAAACGAGAGCTTTCTCTTTTTAATTCATGAAATGTCATTGAAAATGAAGTTGCAGGTATAATGAATATTCACAGACATAAAATATAAAATGGAACATTTGTACCTTAGTTAATGATATACATTAGACTTACCATTCCATGAAAATCAATTTTAATTGTTCGAGTTGATTTGCTAACATTCATATTGGACAGTAAAGAATACCAAACTTTCCTGTAATTGAGACTACTTCTGATTACTTTATATAGGCACCTTTTTTTCTTTTTGTGCTGTCAGTTTGTAATAGTTATTCATAAACAGCAGCATACTAAAATGTTAGTACTTAGTATTCTCTAGGACATATGCCCAATCTCCATTTTGGTTAGCCTTGCATATTTGTTGAAAAACAAAATTATCCATTTTTATAATAGCCGCCAGTCCACTACTGTGACTCATCATGACATGAGGAGATAGAACCCAGCACCCAACATGCTTAAACTATTATATGGTACAGTCCTGGTAGTCTATTGCAGCTAATATAGGAGGAAGAGATGTGGGACACCTCTTTATGTTGTTCAGTAACATTTTCTGCAGCAGAAAGTTTATATTATTGGTAGAAATGATATGTAAAATGACTTTATGAAAATTTTTGGCAAAAGGTTTTTAATTTAGAACATTTCTGTCTTGCTTTAAAATGATGACTAATTACTTGAAAACTTTTATCCTAGGAAACAAAACGATTCTCCAAACTTTAGTCCAGTGAAATTGACTTTAATTCCTGTGAAAATCCTAGCATAGATAATTAAAGAGATGGTTGGTGATAATCTTAAAAGGGAAAATGTGATTACCAGGAACCAACATGGATTGGTCAAGAATGGGTCATATGAGACAAACCTCATTTCCTTTTTTTGATGAGATTACTAAACTAGAACCTGAAGAGAATGCTATAGATATAGTTCATGTAGATTTTAGCAAACCTGAAAGAAATATCTCGTGTAATGCTTGTGGGTTAGATGGAGAGGTGTGAACTAGGCAGCTCTTCTTAAACTGTGGGTGGAGATCCCATATGGGTTGCAAAAAATTTGGCAACAGTTAAAGGTTTCTGAATGGGCAATGACCAAAAACTAATTCAGAATCAAAGGCATGATGAGTCCCAGGTGTTTATGGCTGTGCCTGCTGTGGTTGCTTCTCACAGCTTCACTACTGCCTTGTTTCTGAAGTACTTTGCACCCCGGCTGAAAGGGGTCCTGCATGGAAAAGATTTAAGCCCTGGACTAGGGGATAGTACATTTTAGATGAATTCAGAACTTGTTAGATGGTGAAGCTCAGAGTCATTCTTAATGGCTCGATGGCTTTGTGGTAGAAAGTCTCCAGTGGAGTACCCAGGAGACTGTGCTTCATCCCAAGCTATTTCACATTTTTATCAGTAGTCTGAATAAAGATAAAACTGGATAAGACTAACCTGACCAAGATGCAGTTAAGATTCAAGAAGATCTTGACAAGTAGGTAGAACATTGGCCTAAGTAATATGAAATCCACTAGGGATAAATGAAAAAGTATTACATTGCAAAAACATCACCTTCACCAGTGCAATATGGGGGAAGTATGGTTAGACCGAAATTGTTCTGAGAAAGATCTGGAGGTTTTAATGGATTGCAGGCTCAATATAAGTCAGCAGTTTGATATGGCAGCAAAAAAAGCTAATACCATCCTGGGTAGCATTAAGAGAAGCTGAGCTTCCAGGCAAAGGGAAATGTCAGTCCCACTTGTATTTGCCGATGTAACACCTCATCTAGAATATCCTGTTTAGTTCTGGGCTCCACAGTTGAAGGACATTGATAAGGTGGTCCCAGGAGAGCATTAGAAATTCTCAGAAAGGAGAGAAAGCTCAAAACTTGACATGTTCAGTTTTCTTCCCCCTCATATGGGTAAATAGAAAAAGAAATGATTTGTTGAGCACAGTTAAAGAGGTAATACTTCTCTAATAAGAGGGCTCTTTCATAAGGCCAATACGAGTTGGTTGATGACAAAGATTACAACAGAGGTAGCATGCTCCAAAGACCGTCAGAATAGCACCAAGGTTTATCACACCAAAGTGTTTGTATCAGTTACTCTAGAAAGATGTGATTGACAGGCTTTTCCAGATCTTAAAGTGAGCCAGACCCCAGCATTGTGTTGATGGAGTGACCTGTAGTTGGGTAGTATAATGTTGGTATTTCTGGCCTGTACGAAGCTCTTTGGTAAAGGCAATATCAGGAAACAGCTTTTCTTCTTTATCTTCAAAGTTAATTGAAAGCACCATGACACTGTCTCTAGCTTCCCAGGCCACAGGCATAGTTATCAGTGGGAGGGAATCAGCTACTCTGAGAATTTCATCAAAGTTTCTACCAGTAGCAGACATATTCATTCTTATTGTGGTCAAAAATAAATACCACCTGAGCCATCACAGGCAAAATACACAATATTTACCAAGTATGTTTCTAGTTTTATTAGACTTTATTCTTCCAAAAGAAAAGTTATTCATATTGGTTATTTCCAAACCAGTTTAGGCACACAAACAGTGTGGGACTTGAAATATGAGATATGTATCATACCTGGAAAGTGTTTGTGATTTTGTCAATGCAGGGCACCCCCATTATTGGAACTTCTTCCACTACTGCCTGTCACAGCCCATCTATAACATCATACATGACTCTTAGAGAATTGCTTGAGGCTTTGGAGGTTGTAACATATCACACATCTCATAATGGTCAGAGGTTGGATATGAAGTCATGTCTTCCTGACTTCAAGCCTAGAATTTTATCTGCTATGTCTCACTACTCTGTGTATGATGTTTTGTAGACCTATCTGGATCCTGGAGGACTTGGAATATCATTGAGGAGAAAGGAAAATTTTAGGACAAAACAGAATGAAACCTATTTTCACATAATTGATATTTTCATTATATTTCACATAATTTTCTTTAAATTGCTATCTATAAATGTTCTCATAGTATTTCATATAAAAATTTAGAATTTTAGAAAATTGTGTTACTGTGGGGGTTGGACTAGATGATCTCATATGTTTCAGATCTAAAACTGTTATACTTTTCATGTTTCTCAAGGAGCTCCCCATTTATATCATGTAATATACAAGGATTTTATACAACATAATTTGAGAAACTCTTATTCATGTTATTAAGAGATAGTTTTATATTTCATTTAAGGCATAAGGGAAAGAAGATCTGTTATTTGCCTTGATAAATATTGCAGAATGATAGATTTAAGTGTTTTAGTATGTTACATTATAAAACATGTAAGACTAAATGTACATAAGCACAATGGAATTGGAGATGTGATGATTCTTATTTAATTATCAATATATTCCAACATATTTGAAACCTGCAAAATTCTTGAGCTAGAAGGGACCTTGTCACTAAATTGCTGACTGAGCAACTCTGTGAAATATCTAGTTTATAGCATCATTTATCAAGGAAGTATATGATAAGAAGATAAAAAGTCAGTGGCCAGGATGAAAGATGACAGATGGAGTGGAAAAGCATTTTTGAAATGTTTGCTGTACTAAGCACTGGAAATTCAAATACAAAAGTGAGATAGCCTCAACTGTCAAAGAGCTTGTATTCTATTAGAGAGACAACACACAGAGGAGGGTTCAACCACAGGATCAGTGGAAAGGACTGATAGTCTGTGGGGGCATTTGCAGGATGGATTCAAGACCTGGGGTAGACTGGAAAGCACAATAGCAAGGCAGATTGTAAGGCCTTGTGATTCTCTGTCTTAACTAGGATTGTAGTTGCTGAAGAGTAGCTTAGCTTGTAAAGTGGGGATAATGATGGCATGTAATTCACAGGGTTATTGTGAGGATCAGATGAGATAACATGTAAAATCCTTTGCAAGCCTTAAAACACAATAAAAATACTAGCTATTATCTTTATCATCACATTATTAATAATAATATCACCCAAGGATTTAAGGTTAAAATTTGGATTGTCCCATGTCCATCCCGTATCCAGGCCCAGTACTTTTGGGAAGCAGAGCTCCTGGTGGAATATTGGTGGGTGAGGACAGTTGGATCCCATGCTTGTCTGTTCTGGTCTGCTAGCCGGAGAGCTAGGACCCTTAGGGCCACTTTGCTAGGCTCTGCTTTCTGGTGAGCCACCAGTGCTCCATTTAGTATTCTCCCAGTGGTGGGAGAAAGCAAGCAAGGTCTCCAGCATATTGAGACAGACAGGAGACAGGCAGGATGGGAAATCATACAAGGATTGATCACTAGAGGGAACTCCCAATAGATAAGATTACAGACCCATTGGATAGGTTGAGAATAAGCATTAGTAATAGGAGTCTAAAGGTAGTATGCAGAAAATCATGAAATTTAGAACTGTAATGGGCTATTTGATAATGAATTGATCATCTAGTTCAATTCCCTAATTTTATAGAGGAGGAACTGAGCCCCAGAGTTTTATATAAGCCAAGGCATGGAATTGTATTTAAATAAAAATGCTTCAATAATTCCCACTTTCTGAAATTTACATGAGTTCTAATAACCCTACTCAGTTCTGCTCCTTTTGGGAAAAAAATACCAATTGCTGTGAGGTGAGGTGAAGAGGTTTGAAAGTAGAAGACTCTCTTTTGGTTCAGGTGCTCTTATTTTCAGCAAGTTTTGCGTTTTTGAGCGGTAGCTAGCAGTGTTGTGAGCTTTACCATCTGCACCAGACCTTTTTGTTTGCTATAGGCTGAAAGCTGCCAAAGCCATCTGTTCCTGAGTAATACCTGGAGCCTTTCGAATCCGTCAAGATTTTTAATCTCTGCAATATTTTAGTTTAGAAAAAGAATAGTAAATGGTGAATTGAGGGAGGATGGCACAATGACTCTCAGAAATTTAATCCTTCTTTTCTGAGGTCAAGAACATAGGAGTCCCCCGCCCCAAAGGGTGCAAACTGACTTGAGCATTTAATCTTCAGTTATAAAATGAATTTAATCTTCTAGTCTGTGTGCCTGCTGGGTTCTTACTCTGTTTAGCATGATGTTTTTCTTCACTGTGTTAGTATTAGTCTCTCTTCTTAGAGTTAGACATTAAATGTGTAGCATTTGTCCATCTGAATCTCATTTTGTAGTGTAGAAGACCTTTCTTGGTTGCAGTTACCCCATCTGTGTAATAAGGAGTTTTGTATTAGATGTTCTCTGAATTCCCTCCCATCTCTAAATCTTATAAAATCAAATTTGTAACCAAATGATGTCTAACTTACTGCTTTTTAAAGTATGATCTGAGATTGACACCACAGAAGACAGGAGCAAATGTATCTTCCTCCCATCTTTGCTACAGTGACTCTGGGGACCATGCATGTGGAGCATTTGCATATAGTATTAGACTCAGGAGACGCATTAGTGTCAATTTTCTGAACAGCTTTTTTCTCTCTTTTTTATTCTTTGTTAGGAAGGATGGCTGGCTTCCTGGGAAAGGGAGCACAAATGGAGATTTAGAAGTGAAGGTGTCAGGAGAACAAAATAAAAACGTATGATCTGGGAGCCCTTCACTTCTTAGGCACTCAGTTTGAAAAAAGATGGAGTGGAAGAAACATTGTGAGGGAAAAGGGTCAGCATCTGGTGTGTGTGTGTGAGGGTGTCAAATAGAAAGAATGGGATTGTCACAATAGTCGCAAATACAAATTAACATTGTCAGTGTAATGGAAGGGGAGAAGAAACCTAAATGTAAAAATTGGAAGGGATCCGCATATATTTAATGAGACAACCACAAAATGGTATTATTATTTTTAATGGAATGCCTTAAGTTCTTGCAATAAAAGATGTTATAGTCATTAAAACATTGTAGAGCCATTTCCCTTCATAATCATATTCTCTCTCCTTATAGTTTCCTGAAATAGTGAGGAAAAGAATGTTTGAAAATTATACATAAAAAGATATAGGGGGTTAGGAAGATTAAAGGTATTTTAGTATCTTAAAATTAAAAACCCTTTAATGCTTTATTCACACATTACTAATAATCAATCTCCCATCTTTAACAGGGTTTTTGAATTGTTTGGTTTATTGTTCAGTCTTCCTTGAGCAATCTGCAATGTTGGACACTCCTGACCACTCTTTTCTTGAGGTGCTTATCTCCTTCCTTGGTTTTCATGACACTCTTTACTTTGGGTTTTTACTTAGCTCCATGTGTGTACTCCAGGGTTATGTCCTGTCTGTCCGTCTCTGTTGCTCTCTGCACACACACTCTCTGGGTCATCTCTTCAACTTCTCTGGGCTCACTGTTTCCATACAGATGACTCCTAAATCTGGATGTAGCTCCTCCTTTCTCTTCTGAGCTCCAGTCCTGCATAAGCAATGATCTGCTGGTGATCTCTATTGGATATCCCACAGGCATCCCAAAGTGAAGATGCCCCAAACAGCACCTGGGTTTCCCCCTTGATCTACTTTTCTCCTTAATTTCTCTAGTGACAAGGCATCACTATCCTTCCAGTTATTTATTTTCACAACCTTGGAGTTTTCTGGATGATTTACTCTTCCCCTCACTGTCCCCCACATGTCAGGGACCACGTCTTATTGATTCTTCCTCTTCAGCATCTCATGTAAGTGTCCCCTTCTGGCCATTCACATGGTCACTACCTTGGCGGTATACTCTGTCCTGAACTACTTCTGTAACCTTTTAATTGAGTTTCTTGCTTCTGGTCTTTCCCAACGTCCACCCAGCCTTTACTTAGCTACCAGGCCTTCTGGTGCGAGGGCTTCCAGAGTCCTTTTCAGGGCTGCTCATTCACCTTTCACCCACCTCTTACCTGTTGCTCCAAGAAGCATGTGCAGTGGCCACCCCAGTAAAACTGTGTTGGCAGATAGACCAAACCAGGTTGAGGGTAATGTGTGGGCTTTCAAGCAAATGAGCTAGTATTTGTAAAGCACTTCAGAGGTGCCTGGCACATAGTAAGTACTATAGAAATGCTTATTCCCTTCTCTCAGCATTTCCCTTTGCATACAACCTGTCTCCTATGTCAGGAGTGTTACTCCTCACGCCTAGTTCTTGGAACTTCTAGCTCCCTGTGGAACTTGGCTCAAGTTCTGATTCCTTCCCACCCCAGTGACTGATGATGCAATTCCCCTTTTCTGAAGTTATTTTGTCTATATTTTTTATGTCCACAGTTTACCTACCATGTACTATAATTTCTTAAAGGGAAAGTTTTGTTACATGCTTATTTTTGTATCCAAATCATTTGGTGCATAGTAGGCTTGAATGCTTATTGAATTGATTTTTAGAGTAGTTATTTGAAGCATTAGCCTATATCTCAGACCCACAGAGCAGCTCCTTAACAGACTTCCTCACTCTGAAAATGAGATTTTTAAACTAGATGTTGGTTTCTCCAGCTCCTTAATTCTCAGGTTTTTATCAGTGATTTGTATACTTGGAAGAGAATTGCAGCAGAATGTTGACTATTGACAGAAAAATACATATATTGGCATGTAATTAAGCATAATATCTTTATATAATTGCAACAACTTTATATTAGTGATAAAGGCATCTTTTCATTTTGTTTTTTACATAATTTTTATCTTCAAATATATCCATCTCCCACCTAGAGCCATCCCTTAGAATAAAAGATTTTAAAATGTTTAGCAAATCTAACCAATGCATCAAATAGTTTTTACATTAAATGCAGTATTCTATACTGATATACTGATAGCCCTTCACCATTCCAACGAAGGGAGGGAAATAAATTTTAATATCTCTTCTTAATGGCCAAGATTGTCATCAGAATTTTGTAGCATTCAGTTACAATTTGTATTGTCCTTGACATTCACATTGTTAAATGATGGTGCACATTGTTTAAGTGGCTCTTTATACTTCTGTTTCTTTTGGATCCTTTGTCTTCCTATGCAGAGTAGGAAGACCAAAATTTAGGCATTTAGCCACATTCCTAGCATAATTCCAAATTGTTTTCCAGAATGAATCAACCAATTTAAACCTCTGGAAGCGTGTTGATGTGCTTCTCTTTTCACAAAACCTATTCTACTCATTGTTCCTGTCTTCTTTCATCTTTGCCAATTTGATGGTTGTGAGGTGAAATCTCAGAGGTATTTTAATTTACAATACTCATTACTAGTGATTTGGAGAAATTTTTCACAAGTTTATTAACAGTGTGCAGTGATTCTTTTGAGAACTCTTTCTTGATATCTATTAGGGAATGGTTCTTGCTCTTATTATTTGCACTAGTTTTCTATTTACCTTGATATCAGACCTTTAAAGTAACTCAATAAAAATTGTATTCATTGATTACAGACTACTTTCTGTAATTTATTACAGCACAATTCAGAGGAATTGAGTACCTTTGCCCAAAAGCAGACTCCAATCCCTTTTTCAGGAGGAGGGAGAATCAGATACAGAAGTGAATTTGTCTTTATACTATTCATTCAGGACAGATCCTTCCATTAAGAGATGGATTGGTTCATTCTCCATTAGATCACCACCTTCTGTAGCCACCCTGTAGTCACTACGTAGCCACCCTTAGTGTGATTCCCCCCTCCCAAACATGCTTCAACATAAGACCCATGATTAGAAAATGGAGGGATAATTTTATGCGGGGTGTGTCTATTTATATGCATGAGGTTTATTAAGCAAGCACAGTGAAGAAAAACTTTCTCCAGGTTATTCTAGGTCATTTTCCTTGACTAGTTTAAGCTAGTTTTAGATTTGGTCCCCTTTATCAAAAATGTTGTGACTTTCTAAAGGCCCCTCTCTGTCTCCTGATTGGTTGAGTCCACCTGCAATCTGTTAGCTTTCTTATTATCTGACTTACCTTCACTGGTCCTTTGGCTCTCTAGGCCTCAGTTTCAGGCATGGAGGAGCCTCTAGTGTAAACATCCTTAAGTCCTCTTTGCTCTAGGCCTAGGAACCTGTAGGTGATCACATTCAGGTCCCTCAAGCTCCCTTGTTCTCATGTTCCTCCCTCTGCGCCACCCCCTGCGCCCCATAGTCATAGTAGGGGGTCTGGCTCTGAAGCCATTAAAAGCCTTGATATTTTTCATCCTAGGGGTTTGGGAGTGATCTCACACTTGTCTATCCAGCTCTCTAGGATTCAGTTTCCTTTAGAGGCACATGAAGTGCTTGGACTCTAAGGCCTCTGAAGGACTAGTTACATTTATTCCTTGGACCCTTCTGTCTGATCATACAGGGGTCATTGGCTCACAAGGCCTCAGTTTCAGGAAGATACCTGGGAGTGGGGTTTGTAGTCTAAATGGTCTTAAGTGGTCTTCTTACCTCTAGGTCTAGGAAATTGTCTTTGATCACATACAGATCCATGAAGCTCCCTAGGCCTCCTATGCTCACAGTACAGGGTCTGGCTCAAAAGCCCTTTTTTTAATCCTCAGATCTTATTAGTGATCTTACACTGAGCTATCCAGCTTTCCAGGACTCAGTTTCCTTTCAAATCACATAAAGGGTTTAGACTCTAAGGCCTCTGAAGGACTTGTCACTCTGTGTCCTTGGACACTTATGGGTGCCCATACAGTGTTCATTAGATACTCTAGGCCTCAGTTTTAGGCACAGTCCATGGAGGGTCCTCTAGTGAAAATGCTTTTTATTTTCAATGCCCAATTTCAACATAATGGCTAGCTTAGAGTGATTATCAGCAGTAACAGTTTCTATTTCCCTCCTAGCTTGATTTAATTATTTTTTTCCTTTTGCTTATTGAAAGGACCATTCCCTTATGACTTCTTAAACAGGCCTATTCACTTGATGGATGTTACCTCCCTCTAAGTGAATGCCTGAAAAGGTCAAAGTCCTTCATTTCATCCTGGGCCATCTCCAGTCATCCTGATGAATATCTGTCACTGGATCCAGATGCCTCAGGAGGAGGAAGTGAGGCTGGTTATGTTGCACAGCCCTCCCTCACTCAAAACAAAGTCCAGTGCAAGTCATGTCATCTTTTCTCTGATGTCATGGTCTTCTTTGAAAATGAAAGATGAACATAGCAAAAACAACAACAATTGTATGAGAGAATTATTTGGCACAGCCTTCTCAAAAAAGGCAACAGTGAAAAAAACTACTAAAAAAAAAAAAAACCAGTGTGATGGTGCATGTCAGCCCACTAGATGATGTTCATTGGGTACCTGTACAGGGATAGCATAGAAGAGGTAGAGAAATAATCATTCCAGATGCCCATGCCCATTAGGGATTTATAAAATGTAAAGCACAGATACCATGGACTTAAGGTCATCTGCTTTCCTTTATTCCCATGCATGAAAAATAATGATAGCCAATGCCAATAAAGAGGCATTAACTGCTCCTGTATCATTAGCTTAATACTCCATCTGCTTGTACTGAAGTGTCATCATGGTCAATCACTTTGATGGTCTCTACTTTCAAATGCCTCTTAGAAAAGATAGGATTTTCATTTCTATATTTTCATCTCTATATTGTCCACAGATATTTAGTCATTCAGTAAACATATATGTGCCAGGCATTGTACTAAGAGTAAATGATAGAAGGAAGGGTAAAAGACAGGTCCTGCTCTCAAGAACCTAGTCGGATAGGGGAGACAAGTTGCAAACAGCTATGTACAAACAAGTTATATACACAATCAATTTGAAATAATCAACAGAGAAAAGTCATTAGAATTTCTAAAAGGGATCAGGAAAGGCTTCCTGTTGTTGACAGGAGAAAAGGAGGTATATTTGAGAAATGTCACAAAGGTGAAATTGATGGAGTCCTAATAGAGCTGCCTCTAGCTCCAATATTCTGTCTTTATTGTGTTTGAAAGTCAAATTTTCTTTTCAACTCTGGTCTTTTCAACAAGAATGCTTGAAAGTCCTGTTTCATTGAAAGACCATATTTTCCCTTGAAGTATTATACTGAGTTTTGCTGGGTAGGTGATTCTTGGTTTGAGTCCTAGTTCCTTTGACTTCTGGAATATCCTATTCCACGCCCTTCCATCTCTTAATGTAGAAGCTGCTAGATCTTGTGTTATCCTGATTGTATTTCCACAATACTGGAATTGTTTCTTTCTTGCTGCTTGCAATATTTTCTCCTTGACCTGGGAACTCTGGAATTTGGCCACAATGTTCCTAGGAGTTTCTCTTTTGGGATCTCTTTCAGGCAGTGATCAATGGATTCCTTCAATACTTATTTTGCCCTCTGGTTCTAGACTCTCAGGGCAGTTTTCCTTGATAATTTCATGGAAGATGATGTCTATGGTCTTTTTTTGATCATGGCTTTCAGGTAGTCCCATAATTTTTAAATTGTCTCTCCTGGATCTATTTTCCAGGTCAGTTGTTTTTCCCATGAGATATTTCACATTCTCTTCCATTTTTTCATTCTTTTGGTTTTGTTTTGTGATTTCTTGGTTTCTCAGAAAGTCATTAGACTCCATCTGTTCCATTCTAATCTTGAGAGAACTATTTTCTTCAGTGAGCTTTTGAACCTCTTTTTCTATTTGGCTAATTTTGCTTTTGAAAGCATTCTTCTCCTCATTGGCTTTTTGAACCTCTTTTGCTAATTGAGTGAGCCTATTTTTCAAGGTGTTATTTTCTTCAGCATTTTTTTGGGTCTCCTTTAGCAAGTTGCTGACCCGTTTTTCATGCTTTTCTTGCATCTCTCTCATTTCTCTTCCCAATTTTTCCTCCACCTGTTTAACTTGATTTTCAAAATCCTTTTTGAGCTCTTCCATGGCCTGAGCCCACCAGACATCCACCTCGAATGTCTGGGATAGAGAGGCCCTGACCTCCACGTCTTTCCCTGTTGGCAAGCATTGTACTTCCTTATCAGAAATGAAGGGAGGAAGGAACATCTCTTCCCCAAGAAAGTAGCTCTCTATGGTCTCATTTTACTTCCTTTTTCTGGGCATTTTCCCAGCCAGTTACTTGACTTCTGAGATTCCTTTCTACCCCTGCCTAGGTCTGCTCAGCTAGTGCTTGGGGTCTGAGATTCAAATGCTGCTCCCCAGCCTCAGGGCTTTCAGCAGCGGGAGCGGTTACTATTCAATGTGAGCTTAAGTTCTGGTGCTTGGGTGGGGGCAGGGCTGCCTCCCAGGCTCAGTTCCCTCAGAGGCTTTATGCAGAGACCTTTGGTAATGGAGCTCCTCCCTGCTCAGGGAGTCCTGGACACCGCTGCCTCTGCCGCTCCCTCCGCCACTGCCTCCCGAGGAGGCCCAAGCCACGGAGACACCCCGCTCCCTCTCGGCCAGCCCAGAAGTCTCTCTCACTGACCTGTAGTGCCCATGGGTGGAGGGACCTTCGCGGGCGGCCGCCGGAGATTCCATCCCTGAAGCCTGCTCGGATCTGCTCCTCTGGGATCATGCAGCCAGGGCAACGCAGGGCTGGGCTCCACCTGGAGTGCTACGGACCCTTGGGGACGGCTTTCCAGGGCTCTCTGGAACGGAAATCTCTTCCACTGTGTTTCAGCATGGGTTCCACTGCTCCAGAATTTGTGGGGAGTTCTTTTTACAGGAAATTTATGGGCTGTGGATTTGGAGCTAGCATACGTGAGTCTTTCTACTCCACCATCTTGGCTCTCTGTCTTTATTACAGACCCACTGTACCTACCTACCCCACCCTCCCCCCATGTCCTAACTTCTTCATGTAGGCCTCACTGCTCACTAGAGCAGGTGTGTCCCTGATCTCTTAATTCCCACAGAAACAGCAGGTATGTCCATGTGATTGGGAACTCAGCCACTGCCTCTACCCTAGGCACTTCCCCAAGACCCATTCCTCGTGTTTCCCACAGAAACAGCTGGTGTGTCCATGCACTCAACCACAACCACAACCATCTGGTCTTTGACAGGACCAAGTACTCAGCCAATCAGAAAGCAGCAGCAGGATGCCCAAGTAGGATGTGGACCCCAAAACAATACAAGGGACTTTCCCTATGTAGATACCTGCACAATAATAGTAAAGAACTGACCTAGAATAAACTTGTCATATAGAGAAACTTACTGTAATATCATTATCATCTATACATACCCCCCTCAATGGCTTTGTCTGTATGCATTGTGGATAATCGAACGTGCAGTTCCACTGTGGCTGGGACCCCCTCCTCGGTTACATAATCCCTTAACAAACTCCTTCTGCCTTTTTAATATTAATCATATTCGGGGGGAGGAGCCAAGATGACAGAGTAGAAAGACTCACATATGCTAGCTCCGGAACCCACAGCCCATAAATTTCCTGTAAAAAGAACTCCCCACAAAGTCTGAAGCAGTGGAACCCATGCAGCCACAGAGGGGAGGAGATTTCCGTTCCAGAGAGCCCTGAAAAATCGACCCCAAAGGTCCATCGCGCACCGGACAGCAGAGCCCACCCCTACGCTGCCCTGGCCGCACGTCCCCAGAGGAGCAGATCCAAGCAAGCTTCAGGGACGGAACCTCTGGCTGCCGCAAAGATCCCTCCACCTGCAGGTGCTACAGGTCAGTGAGAGAGACTTCTGGGCTGGCCGAGAGGGGAGCGGGGTGTCTCCGTGACTCGGGGCCCCTTGGGAGGCAGTGGCAGAGGCAGCGGCATAGGGACTCCCGGAGCAGACAGGAGCTCCGCTCCATTACTGAAGATCTCTGCATAAACACCCTGAGGGAACTGAGCCTGGGAGGCAGCCCTGCCCCCACCCAAGCACCAGAACTTAAGCTCACATTGAATAGTAACCGCTCCCGCTGCTGAAAGCCCTGAGGCTGGGGAGCAGCATTTGAATCTCAGACCCCAAGCACTAGCTGAGCAGACCTAGGCAGGGGTAGAAAGGAATCTCAGAAGTCAAGTAACTGGCTGGGAAAATGCCCAGAAAAAGGAAGTAAAATGAGACCATAGAGAGCTACTTTCTTGGGGAAGAGATGTTCCTTCCTCCCTTCATTTCTGATAAGGAAGTACAATGCTTGCCAACAGGGAAAGACGTGGAGGTCAGGGCCTCTCTATCCCAGACATTCGAGGTGGATGTCTGGTGGGCTCAGGCCATGGAAGAGCTCAAAAAGGATTTTGAAAATCAAGTTAAACAGGTGGAGGAAAAATTGGGAAGAGAAATGAGAGAGATGCAAGAAAAGCATGAAAAACGGGTCAGCAACTTGCTAAAGGAGACCCAAAAAAATGCTGAAGAAAATAACACCTTGAAAAATAGGCTCACTCAATTAGCAAAAGAGGTTCAAAAAGCCAATGAGGAGAAGAATGCTTTCAAAAGCAAAATTAGCCAAATAGAAAAAGAGGTTCAAAAGCTCACTGAAGAAAATAGTTCTCTCAAGATTAGAATGGAACAGATGGAGTCTAATGACTTTCTGAGAAACCAAGAAATCACAAAACAAAACCAAAAGAATGAAAAAATGGAAGAGAATGTGAAATATCTCATGGGAAAAACAACTGACCTGGAAAATAGATCCAGGAGAGACAATTTAAAAATTATGGGACTACCTGAAAGCCATGATCAAAAAAAGACCATAGACATCATCTTCCATGAAATTATCAAGGAAAACTGCCCTGAGAGTCTAGAACCAGAGGGCAAAATAAGTATTGAAGGAATCCATTGATCACTGCCTGAAAGAGATCCCAAAAGAGAAACTCCTAGGAACATTGTGGCCAAATTCCAGAGTTCCCAGGTCAAGGAGAAAATATTGCAAGCAGCAAGAAAGAAACAATTCCAGTATTGTGGAAATACAATCAGGATAACACAAGATCTAGCAGCTTCTACATTAAGAGATGGAAGGGCGTGGAATAGGATATTCCAGAAGTCAAAGGAACTAGGACTCAAACCAAGAATCACCTACCCAGCAAAACTCAGTATAATACTTCAGGGGAAAATATGGTCTTTCAATGAAACAGAGGACTTTCAAGCATTCTTGATGAAAAGACCAGAGCTGACAAGAGAATTCGACTTTCAAACACAAGAATGAGAAGAAGCATGAAAAAGGAAACAGCGAAGAGAAGTCTTAAGGGACTTACCAAAGGTTAACTGTTTACATTCCTACATGGAAAGACAATATTTGTAACTCTTAAAACTTTTCAGTATCTGGGTAGTTGGTGGGACCACCCCCACACACATACATGCGTGCACGCACACACATACACACATGCACACACATACAGAGACAGAGCACAGAGTCAATTGAATAGGATGGGACTATATCTTAAAAGAAATTAAGGTAAATGGTGAGAGAGAAATGTAGTGGGAGGAGAGAGGGTGAAATGGAATGGGGTAAATTATCTCTCATTCAAGAGGCAAGCAGGAGACTTTTTAGTGGAGGGAAAAAGAGGAGAGCTGAGAAAAAAACATGAAGTTTACCCTCATCACATTCGACTAAAGGAAGGAATAAAATGCACACTCATTTTGGTATGAAAACCTATCTTACAATACAGGAAAGTGGGAGAGAAGGAGATAAGCAGGGTGGGGGGGATGATGGAAGGGAGGGCAATGGGAGGAGGGAGCAATTTGAAGTCAACACTCTTGGGAAGGGACAGGATGAAAAGACAGAATAGAAACAATGGGGGGCAGGATAGGGTGGAGGGAAATACAGTTAGTCTTACACAACATGACTATTATCGAAGTGATTTGCAAAACTACACTGATAGGGCCTATATTGAATTGCCTGCCTTCCCAAAGGGAACGGGTGGGGAGGGAGGGATGGGGAGAATTTGGAACTCAAAGTTTTAGGAAAAACTGTGTAGTATTGTTGTTGCTACTAGGAAATAAGAAATGCAGTTAATGGGGAATAGAAAGTCATCTGGCCCTACAGGACGAAAGTGAAGATGGGGACAAGAGAAGGGAGGGATGATAGAAGAGAGGGCAGATTGGTGATAGGGAAAATTAGAATGCTTGGTGTATTGGGGTGGGGGGGAGGAGATAAAAGGGGAGAAAATTTGGAACCCAAAATTTTGTGAAAATGAATGTAAAAAGTTAAATAAATTTATATTAGAAAAAAATATTAATCATATTCCTATAGTCTTTGTAAATTGTGATTATCTAATCACTGTCTATACCCTGTAAAATTCCATCTTGCTTTCTCTGAAATCTCTGGTCCCTCTTGGAACTTAGCCCACTCTGTGAGAGGCATCAATCTCAATCAATGCCTATAACAGGATTACAGGTGATTGACTCTGAATTCTTTGTGTTCCACCACAACACATTATAGAACCTCAGCAGATTTTGGTGTCCCAGAGTTGAAACCTCAACAAGCCTTGGTGGCAGATTGGATAGGCGGAATAGGGAGTTGAGGGACAACACCTAGGTTACCATTCTGGGTGACTGGGAGGAGTGTTATGTCCTCAACAGTAATAGGGAAATTAAGAAGCGAAGTGGACTTGGGGGCAAAGGGGAAGATAATGACTTCAGTCTGGGGCATCTTAGATTGAAGTTTTCTCCAGGTCATCGAAATGAGAGTCAGCAGAGGTTATAGGGCAGGATAGGTTAATTTGAGAAATCTCAGCATAGAGATGATAACTGAATCTATGGGAGATGATAAAATCATCAAACAGAATAATAGAGAAGAAGAAGCGAAAAGGGTCCAGGATGGGGCTTTCAAGTTAGTGGGCATGACCTGGATGAAGATCCAGCAAAATAGCCTGAGGAGTGATCAGATGGATAGAAAGAGAACCAGGAGTGAATTCTATCACAAAAACCTAGAGAGAAGGGAGGATAAATGACGTGATCAACAGTGTCAAAACTACAGAGAGGTCAGCAAGGATGAAGATTGAGAAGAAAGTATTAGTTATAAGAAATGATAAGCAGGAGGATTTCAGAAAAACCTGGAAAGATTTACATGAACTGATGCTGAGTGAAGTGAGCAGAACCAGGAGAACATTGTACACAGTAACAGCAACATTGTGCGATGACCAACTTTGAGAGACTTAACTCTTAGCAATACAATGATGCAAGATAATTCCAAAAGACTCCTGATGGAAAATGCTATTCTTATCCAGAAAAAGAACTGTGGAGTCTGAATGCAGATTAAAGGATACTGTTTTTACTTTTTTGTTGGTTTTTTTTTTGAGGGAGGGTTTCGTGGCTTTTCTCTATTCCACTGTTTCTTCTTTCACAACATGACTCATGTGGAAATATGTTTTAACATGATTGCACATGTATAACCTATATCATATTGCTTACTATCTTGGGGAGTGAGGAAGGGAAGGGAGGGAGAAAAATTTGGATCTCAAAATCTTATAAAAAATGAATGTTGAAAACTTTTTACATGTAATTGGAAAAAATAAAATGCTGTTAGGAAGGAAGGAATTGAATGATGAGATCCAAAGTCAGACTGTAGTGATTTAAGAAGTAAGAGAAAAGGAAGGGGAGGTATTTTCTTTCCTTTTTTTTTTTACTTTATTTATTTTAAGTTTTCAACATTCATTTCCACAAAATTTTGAGTTCCAAATTTTCTCCCCATTTCTCCCCTCCCCCATCCTAAAACGCCAAGCGTTTTAATTACCCCTATCACCAATCTGCCCTCCCTTCTAACATCCCTCCCTTCCCTTATCCCCATCTTCTCTTTTGTCCTGTAGGGCAAGATAAATATCTCTTCTCCATTACCTGTATTTCTTATTTCCTAGTTGTATGCAAGAACAGTACTCAACAGTTGTTCCTAAAACTTTGAGCTCCAACTTCTTTTCCTCCTTCCCTCCCCACCACCCCCATTGGGAAGGCCATATCTGTATAGTTTTGCAAATGACTTCCATAATAGTCATGTTGTATAAGACTAACTATATTTCCCTCCATCCTATCCTGCCCCCCATTTCTTCTATTCTCTCTTTTGGTCTTGTCCCTCCCCAAGAGTGTTGACTTCTAATTGTTCCCTCCTCCCATTGCCCTCCCTTCCATCATCCCCGCCACCCTGCTTATCCCCTTCTCCCCTACTTTCCTGAATTGTAAGACAGGTTTTCATACCCAAATGAGTGTGCATTTTATTTCTTCCTTGAGTCAAATGTGATGACAGTAAACTTCATGTTTTTTCTCTCACCTCCCCCCTTTTTCCCTCCCCTGAAAAGTTTTTTACTTGCCTCTTTTATGAGAGATAATTTGCCTCATTACATTTCTCCCTTTCTCCTCCCAATATATTTCTCTTTCACCCCTTAATTTCATTTTTTAAAGATATGATCCCATCCTATTCAATTTACCTTGTGCCCTGTCTCTCTGTCTCTGTCTGTGTGTGTATGTGTGTGTAATCTCACCAAATACCCAGATACTGAAAAAAGTTTCAAGAGTTACAAATACTATCTTTCCATGTAGGAATATAAACAGTTCAGCTTTAGAAAGTCTTTTATGATTTCTCCTTCCTCTTTACCTTTTCATGCTTCTCTTGATTCTTGTGTTTGGAAGTCAGATTTTATTGTCAGCTCTGGTCTTTTCATCAAGAATGCTTGAAAGTCCTCTATTTCATTGAAAGACCATTTTTTTCCCCTGAAGTATTATACTCAGTTTTGCTGGGTAAGTGATTCTTGGTTTTAGTCCTAGTTCCTTTGACTTCTGGAATATCCTATTCCACGCCCTTACATCCCTTAATGTAGAAGCTGCTAGATCTTGTGTTATCCTGATTGTATTTCTACAATACTAGAATTGTTTCTTTCTAGCTGCTTGCAATATTTTTTCCTTGACCTGGGAACTCTGGAATTTGGCTACAATGTTCTTAGGAGTTTCTTTTTTTGGATCTTTTTCAGGATATGATTGGTGGATTCTTTCAGTATTTATCTTGCCCCTTGGTTCTAGAATATTAGGGCAGTTTTCCTTGATAATTTCATGAAAGATGATATCTAGGCTCTTTTTTTTTTTTTGATCATAGCTTTCAGGTAGTCCCATAATTTCTAAATTGTCTCTCCTGGATCTATTTTCCAGGTCAGTTGTTTTTCCCATGAGATATTTCACATTCTCTTCCATTTTTTCATTTTTTTGGTTTTGTTTTGTAATTTCTTGGTTTCTCAGAAAGTCATTAGCCTCCATCTGTTTCATTCTAATTTTTAAAGAACTATTTTCTTCAGTGAGAGCTTTTGAATCTCCTTTTCCATTTGACTGATTCTGCTTGTTAAAGCATTCTTCTCCTGATTGGCTTTTTGGGCCTCTTTTGCAATTGAGTTAGCCCATTTTTCAAGGTGTTATTTTTTTCAGCATTTTGGGGGGTCTCCTTTAGCAAGGTGTTGACCTGCTTTTCATGATTTTCATGCATCTCTCTCATTTCTCTTCCCAGTTTTTCCTCCACCTCTCTTACATGATTTTCAAAATCCTTTTTGAGCTTTTCCATGGCCTGAGACCATTGAATATCTGTTTTGGATGTTTGGGATACAGAAGTCTTGACTTCCTTACCCATTTTTCTTCTACCACTTCTACTTGAGTTTGAAATCAGTTTTAGCTCTTTCAGAAATTTTTGTTGGGCTTGTATCCAATTCATATCTTTGAGACCTTGCTTATAGTTGTTTTGACTTAGTTGTCTCCTTCTGAGTTTGTTTCTTTATCTTCCTTGTCACTATAGTAGTTTTTTTATAGTCAGGTTATTTTTTAGTTGTTTGCTCATTTTTCACCCCATGTCTTGATCTGGAACTTAATGTTAAAGTTGGACTCTGTTCCCAGCATGGGAGGAGATGGTAGTAAAGGGGACTCTTTCTCAAGCTTCAGCTTTTTTCTCACTGGTGTGTTTCAGAGCTAGTTCAGTGGGTTTGGAAGTTTTCAGTGCTTCTAGATGTTCTAAATTAATGCTGAGCTGTTTCCATCCTGCTTAGTTGAGCACCACCACAGCCCCATATATGTGTTCTAGATCCACATGTGTGATCCCACTTGGTCTGCAATCTGGTCTTTATCCAGGAACAGCCCCTGATCCCTTGGAATGGCAAGTAGTACTTCTTTTCAGGATCTCTTCTCCCTTGGGACCAGAAGGGTCCCTGGTCCCTTGGGGTCAGAATTGATACTGCCTCTTAGGGCACCCCTCCTTCTTAACTGATTGTGCCCATCTCTTCAGGTAAACTGTGACCCAGAAGTGGGTGTAGGAGTTGGTCCTGCATTCAGTGCTAGCCCAGGGGTACCCTGTAATCTCTTTCTGTCCAGTTGCTGGGTCCCCTTACCATCTGGCTTGGGAGGTTCCAAAGCTGCTGCTTATGTTGCCCACCATCTGGTGTTTTATTTGTATGGGCCCTGAGCCAGTCTGCACTCCTGTATCACAGATCTCTCTTTCCAAGCTCTTACATTGTCTTAGGCTGGAAGAATGTCTCACTCTGATCTTTTGTTGGCCTGGCTGCTCCAGAATTTGATTTGATGTGTTATTTTAAAGTTGCAGGGAAGGGAATGTTGGGAGAGTTTGGCTTTCTTTACTCTGCCATTTTGGCTTCACCACCAGACCTTCTAAATTGGTATTGGGCTCTTTCCATTTGCTTAGTTGAGTGCCACGCAGCCCCACACCTGCGTCCTACCCCATTTCCCTGTGTTCCTTGGTTCTCTGGTCAAGCTTCATTGCAACACAGGTTACTGCCATCTTCCAGCCCAAGCAAACTTCGGCCTCTTGGTTTTCTCTGGCAGCAGGGGTGGGGCATAGCATTGAGTTCCACTGCAGTCCATGTTGATTTGTGTACCCTGCCCAGTTAGTGGGGCAAAGGCCCCAAGTGAATGATAGAAGTTAGGGATTAGCCTTTTCTGCTGTTAGTTCATTGAATTGTTACCTTGTTAGGGTTCTTATTGCCCTAGACCATAGCAGCAGCTGAAATTGTTTTATCTTTTATGCATAGTTGCTATTTTGGAGAGTTTGAGAGGGTTCAAAAAAGAGGTCTAGTACTCCGTAATTTTTTAGTCACATTACCTCATTAGAATGACTTGAAAAAAAAAAATCATGATAATAAATAGTGTTCTTTAGTAGGCTTCAAAGACAAATCCCCTGGAGTTTCTTGGACTTTCCTTCTGCCCCTACACCTTCTGCAGTTTGGACCCTACCCTCTACCTACCTGCTTGAAAAAGAAGGGAAAGGAAATTATTGGAGAAGAATTAACAGTTCTTTGATGTGCCCTAAGCCCTGGCCAGATATCTTCAGCTCCCTTCTTGAGCCTTGGGACCCTTGTTGACTCTAATTTGGGACTTGACAGAAGGGCTTGAAATCAATGCCCCAAAGCAGCATTTTGTTCTTGTTTATTTTTTTCTTCCTAAAAATCTGGGAAATTTGGTTGGTTGAGAAATATTTGGGCTGATTCTTAGATACGTAAGTATGGGAAGCTTTATATCTAGAACAAATTACCTTAAGTCTCTTAAATCCATTTCTTGTAGATTTTTCAATTAAAGGCAGCAAAATGTGCAATACTGTACTGAGATTGACCATAATTTAGCCTATTTTAATGACTCAAATCCTTTGAATATCCTTAATTATTGAGTTTTTTTCCTAAAGCACAAATCTGACTATGTCACTCCTCTACCCAGTGCCCCTTGCACATCTAATGTAAGTTCCTCTGTTTGGCATATGAAACTCTTGTTCTAAACCTGGGCCTGCCTACATTTAGTAACTAAAACTGCACTGAAACTTTGGGTTCATCACTTCCCTCCACACACTCTGTGGTCTGGCCAAAATGGCTTTCCTAGTATTCCATCTTACAGGACAAGTCCTTACCTTGGCTGTCCTGTTCCTAGAACATACTGCCTCATAAAATTCTTCCTTTCCTTCAAGACAGAGCTGAAAATGTGACTTCCTACATGAAGCCTTTTCTGATACCATCTCTGCTAGTGGTTTCTCCCATTTACTCAAGTTATTTTCTATTTTATGCACGCCATGCATCATTACATACTGGTACAGATTTGTCTTGCTTCTGTAATGACAGAGACCGTTTGACTTTTTTCTTTTATCTCCCATGCCTAATACCATCTCTCTCCCATAGTAAGTGCTTGTTGGTTGAAATGTCTTAGGGTTCCATTATTACCATCAGTTATGATTATCTTGTAGGCATGTAGAAATGCCAGTTAATATTGTGGTGGTTGACAAGAAATCCACATTTATACAGCTTTAAGGTTTAAAACGTGCTTAAGCAGGGTGTTTATAATCACCATTTTTGACTGATAGGAAAATGGAGGCTCCGAAGGTTAAAAGCCTTGACCTGAGCTCCATAGTTAGTAAGAGGCTATCTGGGTATCTGAAATCAAGGCTTGTCATTCATGTTGGTTTTAGTGCCAACTAAGAGAGCTCACTGTATCTTGGTTTTGTTGACAAAATCTAACCACCCCCCCCCTTTTTATTTCCTACAAATAAAGGCAGAGCTATTTCTAAATAAGAGGGATCTTATTTAATTGGATTTCACAGAGTGATCAGTCTAGAACTGGAAGGACTAGTTGTCATTGAGTCCACTCCCATTGTTTCACAGATGAGGAACCTGGAGCCCAGAGAGGTTAGATGATTTGCTCTGGGTCACACAGTTGGAGTCTAAGCTCAGCATTCCTTCCATTGCACCCTTCTGCTTTTGTCAAAGGCTCTTTTATAGCCCCTTTCCTTCAGTGTGGTAAGAAGAAATAAACAGAATAAACAATGGTTTTTCTTGTAGCACTGAATATTCGTTTTACTGCAGTTTAGTCTGACCTTAGCAGTGAGCTTTTCAAACACTGATTCATTTTAAAGGCAAGCCAATTGCACAGTCATGAAGCGCGTATAGGTGCCTGCTGGGTAGGAGGCACCCTGCTGGGCGCCAGGAGACAGACATCCAAGTGCAGCTGTCCCTGTTCTCAAGAAATGTAATGTTCTACTTTTGTATTTAGGCAGGAAAATTGTTCTCCTACAACTTTCATTTGAACTTTTTGTTTAATTTCCTAACCTCAAAGTAGAATCTTATTTTCCAAATAACTACTTCAGTTTGACTTTGATTTCCCAGAGCATTTATTGCAAGTGTTCCGCAATAGGAACACTTTGACTTGCTACCTATAATCTTGGCATGATCAGCATGATGGGTTGCTGTTGGAAGTGTTTTATCTTAAGATGTTCCTTTCCATTGTCTGCCTTTTGCTTTAAGAGGTGATATTTTCAATCTCATGAATCTGCTTTTAGTACATTTTAGAATATATAAGCATAGCTGACTTTCTTATTTATACTTAGGAATTTAATTCTAAAGTCTTCATTCAAGACAATATAGTGTGGAGAGAATGTTCTGTATAATTAATTAACATACTAATGCTGAGGTGCAGTCACCTATTTTATTTTGTTTGCCATTGTAGGAAGAAAATATGATAGAGGGGCCAAAGGAGGATAGATGAGGGAGACTTGAAAAATGTGGTGTTATGTTTCCCACTTTAGATAGAGAGGAAAGGAAAATGATGGTAATAATAGTTATATACATTTTATAGAAGCTAAAAACTGTTTAGCTGCTGTGTTGACTAGCTTTAAGAGAAGTATTAACACCCTTTCATTTCTCTAGAGCACTGAGGTTTTTTTTTATCTATTTTGGAGCTGGGGGGTGAACATATGTTTGGGGAAGCTCCGTGCCAGTAGAGTGATGTTTTTTGGTTTTTTTATAAGTTGAAATGAAAGCCACTTGAATTCTGGAAATCATTTAAGCAAGATACTGTGCTAGCAGCCCAGCCAAGTGCATATCTTGCAGGTGTTGACTTTCTGAGTGTCTAATGAAAGCGTTGGGAATTATTTCTTTAAATTAAATGCTCTTAATGGAACTTAGAAAAAACTAGAGAGTTTTGTGCATTCCCTCTTAGGGACAACAGTAACTATTTTAGCTATATTAACTAGGTTATAATATAGGACAAATAATTATAGCATGTGTAGAATATATACATAGGCTGCTTAAATTTTTATATTATTTGAAGCAGCTTTTTCATGTTCTTCAAGAGCTGAATATGTCTAAAACCGACCCAGCCACCAATATACCTTGCTTGGAGCCTCCTTTCATGTGCCTTGTCTTCTCTGCAGATAAAATTGTATGTTCCTTGAGAATAGGAACTATTATATTTCTTTTGCTTCTTTTATAACACCAAATCGAGTGCTAAGCACATAGTGGGTGTGCATTTAATGCTTATTAAATTGCATTAAATTCAGTATAACAAACATGGCTGCTGTTTTTTCTTCTTAGTGGTATTAGGCACTTCTAGACTTCAGTTCATGGAATGCAGCAAGTTGGTTTATTCCACTGAAGTGTTGCTTGATTCAAGTAGCTGTAGATCTCCTCGCACTGTTCTCTCTGTCTCTGTTATATTATGTCCTCTTGTAATCTAGTGTCATATGTTTAGGTACCTGCATGTATCAACTCTTGTTTATCTTGTCACATGTATATTCTACATGTGTGACGGCAGCTTTGTTCTCACCATTTGATTTGCTCGTCCATTTAGATGGTAAGCTTCTCGTTCTTGTGGCAGCCATTATGAGGCTGCAACACTTAAGAACGTTTTATACCTTTTTTTGCTTCTCCCATCCTCAAATTTAAGGTCATGTACCTACAACCCTCCCCCAAAATAAATAAATCTACTACTACTCTACAAAAAAAGGAATATTTTATCCCAAAGATCCCCAGGGAACATTTGCTGGTGACAGTAGTGATGTGTATGATTCTGTGAACCTCAGAAGAATCATAGTCATAAAGCATTTAGCACAGCGCCTGACACATAGGAGACGTGTGTGTACGTGAATCTGTACGTCATTATTAACTGTTCTGTGGTGCTTCACACGCGTAATCTCTCTTGATCCTCCAGAAAGTGACCTGATCAGGTCTGTGTGGAGGGCAGGAGAGAGAGCTCCTCCAGCCTGGCAGGCAGGAGGGGAGAAGGGCGGAAGAAGGGTGATGGCCTCTGGAAAATGGAACCGGTCGGCAGAGGCTTCGTTCTGAATCTGAAGCCCAGAGAGCTTATGGACTTGTGTGAATGGGGTTGTGAAGGAAGCCCAGCATTCCTGCCTTCACCCTCCCGCTGTTTGTTGTCTGTTTCTTTAGCTCTTTGGTTTCAGTGTGGTCGGAGGGAAGAGCCAGGACAGTCAGAGATGAACCTTTCTTTGGCCCTAATGTCCTTGTGTCTCTTTACCAGTGAGCATTCTGTTCCCTCTTGTGTCTCTTCCAAGCTGTGGGTTCTTTTCTCATGATTCTCTTGCATTGCTCTCATTTCTCTTGCCTATTTTTCTCTGGCTCTTTACCCAGTGTTCAGAATCCTTGTTGAGCTCTTCCATGGCCTGAGACCTGTCAATTCCTATTTTTCTGGGAGGTGTTGGGTGGAGGAGCTTTGACTTCTTTCTCTTCTTCTGAGTGTGATATTATTTTCCCAGCCTCTTACTTGACTTTTAACTTTTGATTAAAGCAGGGCTCTGCTTCCAGGGTGAAGGGCGCACCGTCCCAAGCTTCAGGGGCTTTGTGCAGCTGTTTTCAGAGATACTTGTAGGACCAAGTAGTGTGATCTGAGGAGAGGTGCATTCTGCTCTCCTAGCCTGTGCTCTGGTCTGGGAGCAACCACAAATACTCTTTTCTTCCCTGGAACTGTGAGGACAGTCCCCCCTCCACTGCTGTTGTCACAAGCTCTGTTGTAGTAGTGCTTCTCCACACTGGGACTGTCACCCAGATCCAAGTGTGGGCAAAGCAACAGTCTAACCAGTTGTTTGACTCCCTTACTGTCTGTGGGCTGGGAGCCCTGGAAGCAGCCGCAGTCACTGCTGATTCTGTCACTCTCAAGGCCTGCGGGGGCCCGGCTGTGCTGTCGGAGCCTGCACTGGACTGTGCTTCACTCCCACCCTGGTACAACAGAGCCTTCCTGCTGACCCTTTAAGTTGTCTCTGGTGTTTGTGGGGCCCAGAGGTCCGGAAACCAACACAGCTTCCAGTAGGTCAGGTTACCCCAAGGCCTGCTGGAGTGCAGTCCTCTCTCAGCCTGGCGCCACAGACCTTTCCTGCTGACCTTGTATGTTGTCTTGGGCTGGAAGTTTGTTTCACTCCTTCTGTTTATGCTTCTGCTGCTCTGGAATTTATTTAGAGTCATTTTACTGTGTGGCAGGTTCTCTTTTAGACACTGAGGATACAGACAAAAATATGCCCATCAAACATAGATATGGAATGAAATGAAGCCACCATCAGTTGATTGTTTTCCAGAGGATGTCATTCTCTTCCTCCCTTCTCCCCTCTGGGCTACCTGGCTGCTTTAGCCTCCTAAACATTTCCCCTGTTCCCAGTTCTCTTCTCTGTCCTCTGCACAGCTGCCTGGTCTAATCACTCTTCTGCTCAGGAAGCTCCAGTTGCCCCCAGATTCTTTTGACTTTTAAAGCCTTTGACATTCCAGCTACAGCCCACCTCCCCAGTCCCCTGCCCCTACCTCCTTTTGCCACTCTGGGCTCTAGGCTGCAGCCACACTGACCCTCAGCCTTCCCTGGCCAGCTCCATGCCTTTACATGGGCCAGCCTCCAGAGCCTGGGCTGCACTCCCTCCTCACCTCCACCTCAGAGAATCCCCAACTTCTTGGAAAGCTTCAAGTGTCCCTCCAACAGAGGGCCTGTTGTGATCCCAGATTGCTAGGGCCGTTCCCTGCAGATTAACTTGTGTTGATTTCCTGCTTTACTTTCACCCCCAGAATTGATGTGGGGTCAGTGGTCTCTTACTTTTATCTTTGTACCTTCCTTCCTGAAACAGTGCCCTGCCCAGAAGTGACTTGTTGATCTGGGGTGTACTGAACCCTATGTTATATACTGTTGTTTACAGGCTGTATTAGTCAAAGCATGGAACATCAGCCTGGTGGAGCGGCCAGTGTCCTAAAATTGGGGTTTGAATCCTGCCTCTGACGCATACTTGCTCCCATGACCAAGTCACTGAACCTCAGTTTCCTCATCTGCAAAATGGAAATAATGCCTGTAAAACTCACTTCATAAGTGGTTGTGTGGGGGTTCAAGTGAAATATTTTCATGTAAAGACCTTGCTTTAGTGCTAAAAAAAATTCAGTGACTATCGCCATGACCAGCAAAGTTTTTTAGTAATTATACATCATATCAGAACCAAATGCTGCCTCTAGTGCTGCAAAACCCTGCTATGATGTCATCCAGCCCATTGGTACTAATTGCCCCTTTGTAACATTTCATGTTTTAATGTCGTGTTTTCATGGAGCCAATTAATTACATTAGGCTGGGTATGACAGAAAGACAGCCAGTGCTGAGTGCTGTGGAACCTTGAGCAGATTGCCTCAGGTGGGGGATAAGGGGGGTGGGGGTTTGAGTGGGGAGAAGGAATAGGCCTGGTCTGTCTGGGAAGCAGCTGGCATGTGACTAGGCTGGAATAGTTACGGTACAGAGTCGTCTTAAACCCTACTGTCTAGATGAGGTTATTTAGCCTAAGAGTAGAGCTTATTAATTGTCTGCACTTTGTCTTTGTTTAAAAAGAAAGCTTCATTAAAATACCTTCATGAGAAGGATGATCGCCATATCTATATTTACTGTATCTGGTACAGCACATCCCACATAATAAATCAAGCTGTTTTCACACATCACAGATCTATCTGCTGATTGGTCACTTAATGATGCATAATTTGGATTTATGACATTAAAATATTACTAACCTTACTGGAACAGATAAAAGATTGCATTTGGACCCACCCTTATGTGACTGGAGAGTGTATATGCTCTGCATACCCAAAAGGTCATCTCATTTGCACTTAAAAGTTGTTCACTTTTTAGATTCACTTTTGAAACAGTTGGTATTTGATAGTTGATCTTAAGGTTTCTGACAATTAGCCATACAGTCACACTTCTGGAAACCTGGTAGCCCTTCACAGCCACCATGGTTGCTGTTCGTACACTGTACGTACTGTAGGCACTGACACCATGTGTGCTGTAAGAGGAGACCTACATCTACAGCAGGACCGGTGCAAAAGCTTTCTGGCACAGCTTATTTTCATCTGTTGGCACCTGGGGGCTGAAAGGCATTTGCTAGGAGAACACATTCTTGATATGTACGCATAAATGCGCATGCACATGCCCACATACACATATCCCCTTTATAAAGTGTCTTTTTGAGCTTTTAAGTATTTTGGAAACTGCTTCTTGTACTACGTATCACCAGGTCTGACTTTTTCACAATCCTATAGTATTTCTTAAACTAGATCCCTAAATCATAGGCCTCAAATATTAAAAACCAATTCATATACATTTATATAATTTATAAAAACTGAAGTATTTTTATAACCATTTGAAATGACTGGTTTTCTAGCACTCAGTCCTAAATCACAGAATTTCTTTGCATAAAGTAATATTCCACTTGCCCTTCCTCACCTAGCTTGGAAGTACCAGGGAACAGCTTTGAACCCAAATCTACCTGGCTCCAAGCCCAGCCCCTACCTGGGGAGGATACTCCTTGTGTGGAACCTCCCCCCGCTGGGCTCTCACATTTATAGCTTTAGAGAACTGCCTTGGGCACTGAGAGGGGAGATGGCTTGTCCCTGGCCACACAGCTAAACAGGTGAGAGACAGGGCTGGTGCTTGGGTCTTTCTGATTCTAAAGGTCACCCTTAATGCACCATGCTGTGCTAACATTCTTGTTCATAGATATGTATGCTAAATGCTAGCTTTAGAAGATTCCTAGGGAGTGCCTTTTTCCTCTGGTTTTGAAGATACTGTATAATTATAATGTATTGTTCTTATTCACTTTTAATAACTATGGTGTTTACGCATTACATAGCACACATAACGTGTGTATATTCTCTCTGAACCAAACTAAATGTTTACATTGTAAGATCTATCAAATTTGTAATTCCCTATAGAAGGTCTTATTTTTAAAATTGTTTGACTGTGAGTATTGAAATTTATATTAAGTATAGATAATGTGTTATCAGTAGTTTGATTTTAATATTTGTGGTTGGGTTTTTTGGTCTTGTTAATATTGTTTCATGGGTGAAGCAATGAATTCCAGATATTCGTCTTTGAAAGATGTTTATTGGTTGCATCTAGCCCAGCAACATTGCAGATCTTTCCAGAAAAGATCTATGACCAACCATTCAAGAGTTTGTGGCTTGACCATTCATACAGTAAAAACCAAGTGGATAAAAAAAGTATGTTACTTAGATTATAATGTGCATTTGGATTAACAGTCTGTAGAATTTGTCAGTTTGTCAATATGTGTGTCTGAGACTGACATTATAGACAGACAAGTTGAACCCACAGTCGAACAGGAAGAGGAGAATGAGCTGAATTGTCTTCATAACATTGTGGAGTTTCCTTAATGACTCTAAGCTTCCTCTGGAAGTAAAACTGTTTGATGCCAGTAGTCTACTGATGCAGCAACCATGACATGCAACATTACTAGAAGAATGTAAAATAAACATCGCCCAGAGGGCGAAGGAGAGGTATGGGAAGAAAAGATGGGCTCCCCCTGGAAACTGGGATGAGCTTGTTGAACAGGGAATGACATTGGAGACATCCCCTGGACAGCCGAGCGGAGGATGTATTAGAATGGGCAGGGACCGAGGCCTGGAAACCAGCTGAAGGCCACTGCAGTAGTCCCAAGTGAGAAGCGGTGAGTGACTGTATGAGGAGAGAGAAGGGGGCACACACTAGAGATGCTGGGAAGGTAGAAACAGGGCTCTTTTACAGTGGACTGGGAGGGAGGAGTGGAGGAGGAAGATGCAGGCCTGAGTGCCTGGGGGTTTCTTTGATAGTGATGAGGAAGGTTGAAGAAGAAGGAGGGAGGGAAGAAGAATGAGTTTGAGATACATATGGAAGGAATACCTCATCTGAGATGTCCAAAAGGACGGCAGGATACGGATAAGTGAGCACAAAAGATAAATATATGAGCACACATATACACACCAAACACCTCAAGGGGAAGTGCTGACAGCTAGGATACTCAGGAAAGGCTTCAGGAGGGGGCACTTTCGCTGACTTGTGTGGAGGGAGAACCTTCAAAAATGAGAAACACACACTGGAGTGGGAGATGCAGCGCCTTGTCAAACCAGCAGAGTCTGTTAGTGATAAATAATCCTGGAAGCATCAGCAGTTCTACCGACACCTCTAGTTTATTCCATATTTTCATCAACATCCAAATTTCAGGGAAGAGGACTTTGCATGAACTAGTTCATCATAGAGTAATAGTTGTTAGCACCTCACTGTAGAACTTTACCGTAAAAGATACAGGGCTTGCGAATTATTTGGATGTGGCAGGATGAGATAGCCAGGTGGCTTGGTGGATAAGAATCGCTGGCCCTGGAGTCAGGAAGACCCAAGGTGAAATTCGGCCTCAGACATTCACCACCTGTGTGACCCTGGACAAGACACTTAACCGTCTTTGCCTCAGTTTCCTCTTCTGTAAACTAGAGAAGAAAATGGCAAGCCACTCCAAGAAAATCCCGTGGATGGTGTGGTCAGTGGAGTCACAGTAAATCACCAAGAAAGACTCAGCAACAACTGAAAAGGATGTTCTTGCCTTGAAGGTGCAAGAATATGCAGATCTGTTTGGGGTTTTTTTGTTTTGTTTTCCCGCAGGATAAGACTCGCCCCTAAAATTCTTTGGCTTTTGTGAGTGTATTGAAAGCTGTGGGAGGTGAGGAGTACCGTGAGTGTTAGGGTTTTCCATTTGACTTAATGAAAAAATAAGACTTTTCTCTGCCTTAAATTTCTCGTGAAACATTATATAAAAGCATTATGGTGGTCAGGGAGGAAATGAATTGAACTGAATTGACTGAAGCCACTTCTGAAAACGTGAGAGGTATGGTTTATTACTTAAAATCTTCTAATTGCCAGAAGGGAGAAGAAAAAAAACCAACCCAATTGCAATGCTAATAATATCTGTTACCATGAGAAACAACGGGAATACAAAAATGAAATCTTCCTATAAACATCTATTACATGCCATTTGGAATAATAGATGCAATTATAACAGACTGGAGCATTGTGAGGAGTTTAACCACAAGTGATTAGTGTTCACCCTAATAGATGCTTGCCTCCTTGTTTGTGCAGATTGCTTGGCTTGTAGAACAGAAGCATTTTCCTTCCAACTGAAGTGCAATCACCATAAAGAAATCTCCGAAGCGGGGCCACTGGGCATCTTGTAGAGATGCCTGTTCTTCCCATTGCCTTGTGGTTTCTGGGCTTTTTTTTCCCTAGTTGTGGTTAAAGATTATAAATCCTTTTGCAAATTTCTTTGGTAAAATGTAAATAAGTAAATCAAAGATAATAAAGGCTTGATTGGAAGGGGAGAGGAGCAGGATAGGGGGAGGAGGAGGTCAGTTTGTCCCTAAATGTTTAGCTCAGTACATTTCTGGGCAACTTTAAACCTCTTAATATTTTTACTGTGTAGCATCATTAGAATGAAGTGTATGTATTTGGAGCTGGGAAGGTACGTTTGAGCTGTTTCAGAGAAGAGTTGTCTCGTGGATAAGTTTGAATTTAGATGCCTCTGGCCAGCTCATTGCCCTCTTGTGCAAATGATGAGCCCAGGAAAGAGAAGAGACAGTTCAGAACGATGATTTGGTTGGGAATCTGCCCACATGGTTTCCGAAGGGGGCTGTTGGATGCCAACTAGGACACAGTTTAAAAAAAAAAAGTCTACCTTAAAAACGTTTGCATCCTAGTTAGTCCTTAAAGCTAGTGGGAAGAGGGTGGG
Source organism: Bettongia penicillata ogilbyi (assembly GCA_023548195.1). Classification (NCBI taxonomy): domain Eukaryota; kingdom Metazoa; phylum Chordata; class Mammalia; order Diprotodontia; family Potoroidae; genus Bettongia; species Bettongia penicillata. The sequence continues at coordinate 13,911,902 of JAJHZJ010000413.1, read as the reverse complement.
AGTGGGGGGAGAATGGAAGGTGAAAAGAATTGTGCAGCTGCAAAATGATTGTAGGATTTGAACTAATTAATGAAAAACATCCATTAAACCCTTATTATGTGCCAAGCACTGTGCTGAGGGCTGGACACAAATTTAAATACAAGACAGTTCTTGCTTCAAAGAGCTCACCTTCTGATAGAGGAAGAAAACATAGAAGAAGGTTCTGCTTCAGAGCAGATTGGCACAAAGGCAAAGCAGAGGGTGAGGCAGTGAGGCAACCCAGTGGATAGAGTGCCAGGCCTAGAATCAGGAAGACCTCAGGTACTTAGGAGCAGTTTGACCCTGGGAAAGTCACTTAACTTCAGTTTGCCTTAGTTTCCACATCTCTAAAATGGGGGTAATAATGGCATCTAACCTTGCAGTGTTACTGTGAGGATCAAATGAGATAAGATATATAAAATGTTTACTACAGTCTCTGGCACATAGTAAGAACTAAATAAATGTTAGCTACTATTATTATCAGTGTCATTTCCATTGATAAAATCACATCCTTTGAACTCTTCAGTGTTTCCCAGGAACCTTTCTTTTCTGTATGTCTCTGGTAGCTGTTCCTATCAAGAAGGATGGACTTTCATTATCACAAGGCTTGCTCCCCTGGTCTTCCGACTTCTGGTTCTGGGCTGGATGCAGGGGTAGTGGTGGGAGGTTGGGTGGGAGGCTCTGATGCTCCTGGAAGGAGCTCCAAAGCTTGCTTGCCATTGATGGAAACAGGTTGCTAGTTGATGTTGGTGGTAACAGACATGGCAGGCCTTTTCTCCACAAAAATTGATGGCCATGGGGACAGACTAGAAACAGGGCCAGAGTTCTAGAGGTAATTGCTGTTTCCAGGACTCTTGAATGCAGAATCCCAAGTTTGGGTTCAAGGGGAAGTGGTGGTGATTTGACATGCTTCGCACACAGAACCTTCCTCTTTTCCTTCAGATTGCCTTGCTTGTTCAGCTAGGCCAATTTCCCACCTACCTTGTAGACGGCGAGCTTCTCTTCCCTAGAGAAGAGCTGGTTGAAGGGCTGGTGGACTGGGGGATACTTTGTTCATTTAACGCTACTGCATAGAGAGATCCTAATGTTTTCCTAGCAAAATTATCGACCTCACAGGATTGTTATTGAAACTCAAATAAGATTTTACATTTCCCAGCCTTGACTACAGTCCCTTGGACTACTCCCTTGGGATAGAGAACTTTGATAAGTGAGCCTTGCTTTGCCTCATATTTCCCAGAACGAGGCCTGCAGACCATTTTTGAGCTTTCTCCATACCACCACCCCCGCATTTGTCTAACCTCCCCCTTTCTAGCTTCCCTCATTAGACTGAACACTCATTGAGGCCAGGCCTGTCTTACTTGCTTGTCTTTGTTCCCAGTGGGGTGCCTCACATGAAGTCAATGCTTAATAAATTAGCTAACTAGTTAGCCATCAGCTCTGTGAGGAGGCATTGCAAAGGCTCATTTTCTATTTAATAGATGACCAAACTGTAGTGGGGAAAAACATCAGACAAGGCGTCAGAATACCTGTCAAGTTTCAGCTCTGCTCCTAACCCTAACTTTGTGACTGGAAAATTAACCTTTATCTCTTGACCTCATTTCTAAGTTGAGAAGGTTGTACTAGATGATTTCTGAGATTCCTTCCAGCACAATAATCAATGAATCTACAAAACTCCTTCAGCAACAACAAAAGATTGACTCACAGTCCAGTAGCTGGTGAGGCCCAGGTTTTCTGACTCCAGTGCTGTGCTTTTGTTCTTTATAAAGCCCTTTATGATCATAAGCTAGGCTGAAGCTAATAGAGGGAAAAAAGCAATTGTTTTTATTGGCGACCTAGAATGAATATCTTCTAGGTTCTTTTTAAAAAAAGCAAAATATTTAGTTTTAACAATTTCTTACTGTATAATTCTCTCCTCCCCCTTTGCCTGGGTTTTCAGATCAACTCCAGTTTTGCAAAGAGGATCCAGACCAAAATCAAGGACCTCCTGCAACAGATGGAGGAAGGCCTGAAGACAGCTGACCCTCATGACTGCTCTGCATACACTGGCTGGACCGGTAAGCCTGGAGCATAGTCTTTGAGGACCCCTTGTATTTATTCCTTTGACTAGATTTTGAATCTTTCTCCTTTTAAAATAATTAAGTATTTATTCATATATAGGAGTTTGAGATAAGCACTTTTTATACCTCAAGGTGTTAAAGAAATGTAAGTTGTTATTACTTTGAACTTATTCTTTGTTGATCAGGTGCTTTAGGGTTATGCAAAGGTCTTTTTTGCCTTAGGATTTTTGACTAGGTAATCAACACTTGAACTTTGTTCATTAAAAAAAAATCTTATTTGATCAATTTTTAGCTCTACAACTACCTGCTCATGCTGACATTTTGTACTAAGCACACCAGAGTAGCAGTATTCTGATCTCTGATCTTTGAGGCAGAATGAGACCTGAGTTAGGGTTCTGGCTGTCATTCACTACTTCTGTCTATATCTTGTACAAACTTTTTACTGCTGTGTTCTCAGTTTTTTCACCTGTCAAATGGGTACAATAATACTTGTACTACTATTCCCTCCTGCAGTTTTTATGAGTATCAAATGAGATAACGTCTGTGAGATCATCTTGTAACAATGAATGTAAGTTGTTAAAAACAATAACATTCTTGTTGTTGGATGCCTCCCCCGTCCTAGTGCCTTTATGGCTCCTTTTGATTGAGTAGATTTTTTTGGTGATTAAGCAATCAGCTGCTCTCATATCTACACTAGTTTAGAAGTGAGTGAAATACTAAACCCCTCTTTTGAAAACAGGGAATTTGAACCTGTTCATTAATATATGAAAAGAGCCAATACTAGCTGTTGGTTAGCAAGAAGAATTCTTTGGAGCAAGGATTCTTAACCTTTAGCAGTCTAGGGAAGTCTATGGATCCCTTAGAATATTTCTTTTAAAATTAGTAGTTGAATTTTTAAATTAGTAGTTTAAAAATTAGGAGTTGAAATAAGGGTTGTATTTCAGCTAAAAGTTAGTGAAAAAATGTTTTTTGCCTCTCCAAACTCACAGACCTCCTGAAATATAGAAATGAATTAGATTAAGATTTGTTCTGGGATCTTTTGTTTTCTAGATTCTAATATTCCACTGATTCTCTATGTAGGTACCTGTTTCAGTCAGGGCAATGATGGAACAGAGGAAATCAGGATAAGGTCTTTGCTCTAAGAAAACATCAAGCCTAGTTGATGACAACGAGGGGGAATTTAAGAAATAGCCATAAATGTTGGTAAGAACCTACCCCATGTCTTAGGGAGTTAGCAATGACTGGCTTTCTACTGGCAGAATTGCTGATCACCATAAAATAATCAAATTCTTTCAGCTTTTTAAGATTATAAACCTGTAGACTGAACTAAATATATAAACACAGCAAATGCTATAGCAAAGACAAAAGCTTTGATTGACTTACAGATTAGAATCCAATAGAAAAACCTCTTAAGCACCTTCCAACATTAAGGTTCTTGGATTCTGTTAAATTTAAGTATAGGACAGAGACCATCTAAATAAAAAAAGAAATCCGTGTTTCCACCATGTTAGCAATATGTTTAGCTATAATATTTTTGACACTTAAAGGATGGTGAGAAATATTTGGTTTTAAAATTTTCTATTGACACAAACAGGAAGGGATAATTGACACATTTGTCAAAAGAGTCAGGGTCCAGAAATATCTCCTTGGACTGCATCTACTCAGATAAATCAAGCAGCCAGCATTTATGCTGTAACTATTCTTTGTCAGGTATTGTGCCTGGGTGCTGAGGATATAGAAGCAAAGATTAAACAGCCCCTGCCCTTAAGGAACTTACCTTCCATGACTGAGACAGCATGTACATGTGGAAGTTTATAAAAACAAATATATACTAACTCAGAGAGGAAACCCTAGCAGCTGAGTGCAGGGAGAGCACAGGAAAGGCTTCATACAGGAGATGGCATTTGAGCTGGGCTTGGGAAGAAACAAGATCCTAAGAGGTGAAGGTGAGGAGAGAGACCATTGTGGATGCAGGGGCAGCCTATGCACAGGATTGGTCGGGATGCTCTTTCTTGTGTGAGGACCAGTAAGAAAGCCAGAACTGGAGAGGGTAGGGAAGGAACTAAGATAGTTAAAGACTGGAAAAGTGACTTGGGGGCCAGATTGTAGAGAACTTTAATCACCAAACAGAGTATTTTTTATTTGATGCTAGAAGTAATAGAAAACCACTAACGTTTACTAAGCAAGGGATGACCAGATAACCAGATCTACCCTTCAGAAAAGGCAGTAGTAGCTGTGTGGAGGAGAGAGACGTCAGTTGTGGAGACCAGTTAGGAGGCTGCTGCAATATTCTAGATGTGACTTCATGAGGTCCTTGAACCAGAGTGGTATCCTTGAGAATGGTAGAAGGGGAAGAATTTAAGGAATGGTACAGAGATAAAACTGACAAGACTTGACCGTTGATTGGATATGGAAGGTGCAGAGAGGAAGGAGTAAAGGATTACTCCTGAGGCTTGGAACCTGGGTAACTGGAAGGAATTGGGTAACTCAGTGGTCCCCCCACTGCGGGGTCCTGGGAAAGATAGCTGTTTTCAACATGGTGAGTCTGATAGATCTATAGGACACCAAATGTAAAATGTCCAGCAAGCCACAGGTAATGCAGGAAATGGAGCTCAGCAACTTGGTGTATAGATGTGGGAGTCACTGCCTAGAGATGGTAACTGAACCTAGGAAGATGTCAATAAAAGAATTTACAGAGAGAAAAGAAGAGGACCGAAGACAGAGCTCTGCAGCATGTGCACAGTTTAGAGTGAAAGTCCAACCAAGGAGACTGAAGAGGAAAGCTCAGGATTGAACCAAAACAGAACAATATCAGAAAAGCCAGGGTGAAGAGAGGGCTGCCGACAGTGTTCGGTGCTGGAGAGACATTGAGAAAGATGAGAGTTGAGAAAAGGCCATCGGATTTGGCAGCTAAGGGAGGGAAGTTTCACTGAAGGGAGAGGTCAGAAGCCAGATGACTAAGGGTTGGGAAGGGAGTGAGAGGGGAGGAAGTAAAGAGAGAGTTTGTCAAAGGGAGGCTTAGTATAGGATGACAGCTTGAAGGGTTGGTAGAGTCAGATGGGAGTATGCGGTTAAAGCTTGGGGAGATCTGGACATTTATAGGAAGTAGGATAGGGGAAGATTTTCATTTGTTTATTTATTTAACTTTTTACAATCATTTTCACAAAATTTGGGGTTCCAAATTTTCTCCCCTTTTAACCCCTCCCCCCACCCCAATACCCCAAGCAATCTAATTTTCCCTATCTCCAATCTGCCCTCTCTTCTGTCATCCCTCCCTTCTCTTGTCTCCATTTTCTCTTTTCCCCTGTAGGGCCAGATGACTTTCTATTCCTCATTATCTGTATGTCTTCTTTCCTAGTAGCAACAGCAATACTAAACAGTTGTTCCTAAAACTTTGAGTTCCAAATTCTCCCCATCCCTCCCTCCCCACCCATTCCTTTTGGGACGGCAGGCAATTCAATATAGGCCATATCAGTGTAGTTTTGCAAATGACTTTGAAAATAGTCGTGTTGTGTAAGACTAACTGGATTACCATCCCTCCTAACCTGCCCCTCATTGTTTCTCTTCTGTCTTTTGATCCTGTCCCTCCCCAAGTGTTGACTTCAAATTGCTCCCTCCTCCCTTTACCCTCCCTTCCATCATCCCCCCCCTTGCTTATCTCCTTCTCCCCCACTTTCCTATACTGTAAGATAGGTTTTCATACCAAAATAGTGTGCATTTTATTCCTTCCTTTAGTCAAATGTGATGAGGGTAAACTAATTGTTTTTTTTTTCTCAGCTCTCCTCTTTTTCCCTCCACTTAAAAGTCTCCTACTTGCCTCTTAAATGACATATAATTACCCCATTCCATTTCACCCTCTTTCCTCCCACTACATTTCTCTGTCACCATTTACCTTAATTTCTTTTAAGATATGGTCCCATCCTATTCAATTCACTCTGTGCTCTCTGTCTCTGTATGTGTGTGCATGTGTGTATGTGTGTGCATGCGTGTACATGTGTACGTGTGGTCCCACCAACTACCCAGATACTGAAAAGTTTTAAGAGTTAGAAATATTGTCTTTCCCTGTATGAATGTAAACAGTTCACTTCTGGTAAGTCCCTTAAGACTTCTCTTCGCTGTTTATTTTTTCATGCTTCTTCTCATTCTTGTGTTTGAAAGTCGAATTTTCTTGTCAGCTCTGGTCTTTTCATCAAGAATGCTTGAAAGTCCTCTGTTTCATTGAAAGACCATATTTTCCCCTGAAGTATTATACTCAGTTTTGCTGGGTAGGTGATTCTTGGTTTGAGTCCTAGTTCCTTTGACTTCTGGAATATCCTATTCCACGCCCTTCGATCCCTTAATGTAGAAGCTGCTAGATCTTGAGTTACCCTGATTGTATTTCCACAGTACTGGAATTGTTTCTTTCTAGCTGCTTGCAAGATTTTCTCTTTGAGCTGGGAGTTCTGGAATTTGGCCACAATGTTCCTAGGAGTTTCTCTTTTTGGATCTCTTTCAGGTGGTGATCGATGGATTCTTTCAGTACTTATTTTGCCCTCTGGTTGTAGAATGTCAGGGCAGTTTTCCTTGATAATTTCATGGAAGATGATATCTAGGCTCTTTTTTTGATCATGACTTTCAGGTAGTCCCATAATTTTTAAATTGTCTCTCCTGGATCTATTTTCCAGGTCAGTTGTTTTTCCCATGAGATATTTCACATTCTCTTCCATTTTTTCATTCTTTTGGTTTTGTTTGGTGATTTCTTGGTTTCTCGTAAAGTCATTAGACTCCATCTGTTCCATTCTAATTTTGAGAGAACTATTAAATTCAGTGAGCTTTTGAACCTCTTTTTCCATTTGGCTAATTCTGCTTTTGAAAGCAGTCTTCTCCTCATTGGCTTTTTGAACTTCTTTTGCCAATTGAGTGAGCCTATTCTTCAAGGTGTTATTTTCTTCAGCACTTTTTTGGGTCTCCTTAACCAAGGTATTGACCCGTTTTTCATACTTTTCTTGCATCTCTCTCATTTCTCTTCCCAGTTTTTCCTCCACCTGTCTAACTTGCTTTTCAAAATCCTTTTTGAGCTCTTCCAAGGCCTGAGCCCACCCGACGTCCCCCTGGGGTGTCTGGGGTGCTGAGGCCCCGCCCTCCATGTCTTTCCCTGATGGCAAGAATATTTCCTCATCCTCGTCAGATCCGAATATCGGGATCATTTGCATTTGTTGGAAAAAACTCTCTATAGTCTTATTTTTCTTCCCTTTTCTAGGCATTTTCCCAGCCGATTACTTGACTTCTGAGATTCCTGTCCACCCCCACCTAGATCCACCCAGCTAGTGCTTGGGCTCTGAGATTCAAATGGGCTTTTCGCGCCGCTAATCAATGTGAGCTTTAGTTCTGGCGCTGGGGTGGGGGCAGGGCCGCCTCCCAGGCTCAGCTCCCTCAGGGGCTTTATGCAGAGACTTTCAGGAACAGAGCGGGTGGGGGGGGGCCGCCTCCCAGGCTCAGTTCCCTCAGGGGCTTTATGCAGAGGCCTTCAGTAAAAGAGCGGGGTGGGGCAGGGCCGTCTCCTAGGCTCAGCTCCCTTCGGTTGTTTATGCAGAGACCTTCCGTAATGCGGATCCTGCCTGCTGCTGGGGGGAGTCCTGGGCCGGCCGCAGCCACTACTGCCTCCGCTGCCGCCCACGCCTCTGCCTCCGCCGCTTCCTGCCCCCGTCTCTGCCACCGCCGCTTCCTCCCGAGGGGGCCCGAGTCACGGAGACACTCCGCTCCTCCTCTTGTCCAGCCCAGCCTTCTCTCTCACTGACCTGTAGCTTCTGTGGGCGGAGGGACTTTCCCGGCTGCCGGAGCTTCGGTCCTTGAAGCCTGCTCAGGTCAGCTTCTCTGGGGCCGCGGCCAGGGCAGCGCTGGGGGTGGGGTCTGCTTTCCGGGGCGCGACAGACCCTGGGGACGGGTCTCCAGGGCTCCCTGGAACGGAAATCTCTTCCACTCCGTTTTTGTACCCCTTTCAGTGGTCCAGAAGATATGGGGTCTCTTTTTGCATTAATTCTATGGGCTGTGGTTTCGGAGCTTGTAAACGTGCATCCTTCTACTCTGCCATCTTGGTTCCGCCCTGATAGGGGAAGATTTAAGAGAGAAGGAGGGGATAATTATGGGAACAGTCTGCTGGTGGAGACAAGAAGATAAAGTCAAAGATCCAGTTAGAGGGGTTGGAGGTAAAGATGGGCTAATGGCAATGTGTTTTAAGATACCTAGTAGTAGAGAAGGAGCGTTGTAGAGTTGATAACTTCTTGTCTGTGCAAGGTATGAGGTGAAGGTGCTCTCTGCTGAGAGCTGGCAGGGAGAGGGAAGGAATCTGGAGGAGTGAAAGAAGGGTTTGTAGAGAATCAAGAAGGAAGGAATGAAAGGCTTGCTCTAACTGCAGTGGGGGCTTAGTTGAGATTAGCTGACATAAATTTGTAATTGTAAGCCTTCCTCTATAATTGGGTTAAAAAAATTAGCCTTATATGTATACAAGATGGGGTGAGTGTTGGGAGGCAAGTCTGCAAGTTTTAGGGGACTGTAGTTAATTGTAAGATGGCAGCCAAAAAGGCAAATACGAAGATTAGCACAACAGATAGAATGCAGTTTAATAGGCCCTCAGTACTGCCCTGGCCACACCACATTTAGAATAGCAGGATTGCTTTGGCAGCACTTTTTAGGAAGGCCTTTAATAAGGTAAGGGGCATTCGGAAGATATTAACCCTGAGGACCTGTTATTGTGAGGATCTTTTGAAAGGACTAGGAACAATTAGCCAGCAGTAGAAAAGCTGTGATGATTGGCTCAAAGAATTTCAAGGCCCAATCTATGGAAATGAAATTTGGACTTTTTCTGCTTGGCCTAAAAAAAGTTAGTTTTTGGAAGTTTCAGAGACACAAGTTTAGGCTTGATATAAGGAAAAACTTATTTCTTGATGGTTAGAAGGAAAGTAGGCTGTGTTAGGGAACTATACGTTTCCTATCACTGGATGTTGTCAGGGAAGTCTAGGCATCACTCATCAGGTGTGTTGAAGAGGGATTCCTGTTCCAAAACAGATGAGAACATCTTGGGTTGCTTCTAACTCAACAAGTCTGTCATTACTATCATTTCCTCTCCCCGCAAAGTTAGCAAAATGTACTATAGTTATGTTTTTTGTTTATTTTTTGGGGCGTCAGTAAAAATTCCCTAGTGTCAACAATGGTAAACAGATGCAGGAGGTCAGACAGACATACAACAAGAAAAACTGATCCCCAATACAATTATGAACCTAAGCTGGCTAAAGTGAGTTTAAATATTAAAAGCTAAAGCATATCTAAGAAGAAATCACAGCAAGGCCAGCTCACAGCATTCCTCCAGCTGCCTTTACCTCTAATGGTATCCAGCCCAGGCATACTTGCTCCTTGGTATCTTACTAGCTGTGTCTGTCATTAAAAGATTCCATCTGGCTCCCCGCTCACCAAAATTTGTATCCTATTTTAAGAATTTCATTGTCAATCATTGGACCAACCTCACCTAGTGAAATTAAGGCTGTTCTAAATAGAACCTTGCATTATATCTGCTGTGATTTTTAGTTTGTTCATAGGTAACTGCCTACTTTCAGTAAGCTCAGTGTGAATTTAAAACAAAAATAAAAGAGGAAACATTCATGGTGAATGCTGTTTTCAAGGATCTTTTAAGGATAGTTTTGTTAGTTATAGTCAGAGTGCTGTCACACTGGTTTTGGGGGACACACTGGTTGCACCTTTCCTCATGGAGCTAGCTAAGTAGAGGTTTTAAAATAGATCACAGACTGGAGGTAGAAAAGAGGGCATAGGAATCCTCTGCAGAGTATTATACATGGTGTCCTTTCTCTAATCGAAGGTAATGCTTTTAGCTATGTCCATTGTGCCTTTTCCTTCTGCAGCTTAGTTTCTTTCTTTTTTTTTTTGTATTTATTTATTTTTAGATTTCAACATTCATTTCAAAAAAATTTTGAGTTACAATTTTTCTCCCCATCTCTCCCCTCCCCCACCCCATAATACCTTGCATTCTGATTACCCCTTCCCTCAGTGTACCCTCCCTTCTATCACACCCCACCCTTCCCTTATCCCCATCTTCTCTCTTTTCTTGTAGGGCAAGATAAATTTCTGTACCCCATTACCTATGTTTCTTATTTCCCAGTTATATGCAATAGTATTCGCAACATTCTTTTCTAATACTTTGAATTCCAACTTCTCTCCCTCCCTCCCTATCTACCCTACCCACTGAGAAGGCAAGCAATTCAGTGCAGGCTATATATGTGTCATTTTGCAAAAGACTTCCATAATAATCATGTTGTGTAATACTAACTATATTGCCCTCTATCCTACCCTGTCCCCTGCGTTTTTTATTCTCTCATTTGACCTTGTCTCTTCCCAAAAGTGTTTATTTCTAGTTACTCCCTTCTCCCATTTGCCTTCCCTTCAATCATCCCCCTCACCCCACTTGTTCCCTCCTCCCCTTCTTTTCTGTAGTATAAGATAGATTTTCATACCAAATTGAGTGAGCATGTTATTCTCTCCTTAAGCCATATGTGAAGAGACTAAGCTTCGCTTTTCCCCTCTCACCTTCTCCCTTTTCTCCTCCATTGAACAAGATTTTTCTTATCTCTTTTATGAGTTATGGCCTGCCTCATTCCATTTCTCCCTTTCTTCTTACAGTATTTTCCTTCCTTACCCATTAATTTTTATTTTATTTTTTTTTTATGGATATCATCTCTTCTGATTCAACTCAACTTGTACTCTCTGTCTATATGTGTGTGTGTGTGTGTATGTGTGTGTGTGTATAATCCCTCCACCTACCCAAATAATGAGAAAAGTCTCAAGAGTTACAAATATTATCTTTCCATGTAGGAATGTAAACAGTTCAGCTTTAGAAAGTCTTTTATGATTTCTCTTTCCTGTTTACCTTTTCATGCTTCTCTTGATTCTTGTGTTTGAAAGTCAAATTTTCTATTCAGTTCAGGTCTTTTCATCATGAATGCTTGAAAGTCCTCTATATCATTGAATGACCTTTTATTCCTTTGAAGTAGTATACTCAGCTTTGCTGGGTGGGTGATTCTTGGTTTTAATCCCAGTTCTTTTGACTTCTGGAATATCCTATTCCAAGCCCTTTGATCCCTTAATGTAGAAGCTGCCAGATCCTGTGTTATCCTGATTGTATTTCCACAATAGTAGAGTTATTTCTTTCTAGCTGCTTGCAGTATTTTCTCCTTGACCTGGGAACTCTGAAATTTGGCCAAAATATTCCTAGGAGTTTTTCGGGTCTGTTTCAGGAGGTGATTGGTGGATTCTTTCAATATTTATTTTGCTCTCTGGTTCTAGAATAGCAGGGCAATTTTCCTTGATAATTTCTTGGAGGATAATGTCTAGGCTCTTTTTTTGATCATGGATTTCAGGTAGTCCCATAACTTTTAAATTGTCTCTCCTGGATCTATTTTCCAGGTCAGTTGTTTTTCCAGTGAGATGTTTCACATTATCTTCTATTGTTTCAAACTTTTGGTTTTGTTTTCTAACTTCTTGGTTTATCTCATAGTCATTTGCTTCCCTGAATTCAATTCTCTCTTTTAAAGAACTGTTTTGTTCAATGAACTTTTGAACCTTCTTTTCCATTTGACTAATTCTGCTTTTTAAAGCCTCCTCCTCATTGACTTTTTGGACTTCTTTTTCCATTTGTTAGCCTCTTTTTAAAGGTGTTATTTTCCTCAGCATTTTTATGATTCTCTTTTAGCAAGATGCTAACTCATTTTTCAAGCTCTTCTATTGCCTGAGCCCCATTTAAGTTCACTTTGGAGGCGCTAGAGGCAGGGGCCTTGACTTCCTCTGACAGTATGCCTTGTTCTTCCTCATTTGAAAGGATGTGAGGAGACACCTGTTCACCAAGAAAGTAACCTTCTGTAGTCTTATTTTTCTTCCCTTTTTTGAGCACTTTCCCAGCCAGTTACTTGACTTCTGAATCCTTTGTCAAAAGGAGGGTGCTACTCTTCCTCCTCCCCCCAGGACCATGCTCAGGGCTGAGATTCAGATCAGCTGCTCAGTTCTGCCAGAGGCTTTAAGCTGATCTGCCTGGACAGTGGACCCAGGCTGTTCTGTGTAGCCATTTGCTACTTGCTGCTGCCACCTGAGGCCAGTACTAGGGGAACCCTGTTCCCCTCTCTCCCAGCTGGGAAAGCCCTTCCACACTGACCTTTGGAGCTTTCTTTGTTGCATGTGGGTTGAGGGATCTGGGACCCTCCCTGCTGAGAACTCTGTCCTGGAGGTCTGTTTAGGTCCTGATCCTCCCAGTGCCACGCGGGCAGGGCCAGGCTCTGCTCCATTCAGCGTCCCGTGAGATAGAGCTTTCCTGTCGACCTTCCAGGTTACCTTTGGCTGGAAACCTCTTTCCCTCTGCTGTTTTGTGGCTTCTGCTGCTCTAGAATTTGTTGAGAGTCATTTTTACAGGTATTTTGTGGGCTGTGGGGGAAGCACTAGATTTATGTGCGTCTTTCTGCTCTGCCATCTTGGCTCTGCCCCCCTGCAGCTTAGTTTCTTTATTCACAACCATCAACTCCAAAAACTATTTCTTACCCTCATATGTAGTGGGAGGAGCTTATGCTGAAGAATGTTGTCAGTGACCCCTAAATACTGCCACTGGACTGAGGCAGAAGGAAATGTAATAATGCTTTTATTTTGGGGGGGCTGGTTTATTCTAGGCATTGCCCTCCTGTACCTGCAGATGTACCGTGTCACCTCAGACCAGACCTACCTGCTTCGATCCCTGGATTACGTGAAGAGAACACTTCGCAATCTCAGTGGCCGCAGGGTCACATTTCTCTGTGGGGATGCAGGGCCCCTCGCTGTGGGCGCTGTGGTGTACCACAAGCTAAAGAGTGACAGCGAATCCAGAGAGTGCATCACAAAGTGAGTCTTAAGCGGAAAGTATTTCTCCTTTCCTAGCTGGCGCTATGCTGTGGAAAAGTACCTCAGAAAAATGGCTTTTGTGCCTGTCTTATATACAACAGAGGGAAGCCAATATGCTACTTCAGGAACTGAAAGACTTTTGTAATCTGCACTGTAGGCATTGTGATGGGACAACCAAGTTTTGTCTTCCTGTGGGCAGGGTTCCATTAGAGCTATCTGTACAGCTGAGACATGAGTTTGGTTTGTATTTTAGGGACTGAACTTGTTACTTTGAGTCATAGTAGAAGCCTCTTCCTTAAATATTTTTCTCTCAGATGCCTTAGCTGGCATTTAATGAAAGCTATCTGGGCTAGGGCTCTGTGCTGACTTGCTAACTGGCATCTCTTGAAGGAGAAGAATTAGTGGGGATAGAGAAGGATTTGGAGGGTTATTTTAATCTGGTTCTTGAATCAGAGATGACCTCATTCATCAAGTCCTAATTAGAATGTGGGAATATAGGGGATTGATTTCTTTTTAATAAAGGATACTCCATGTCTCTTCTGAGGAAATTAATTTTGGTTTTATTTTGTTTTTTGTTTTTATTAGACTTTTGCAGTTACAGAAAACAGTTGTAAGTCAAGACTCAGATATCCCAGATGAACTCCTTTATGGACGAGCAGGTTACCTATATGCCTTACTGTACTTGAATACAGAGATTGGTCCAAACACAGTGTCTGAGACAACTGTCCAAGAGGTATTGACTATAGGAGCTAACTGCCAGCCGTGATAGCTATGCAAGAATTACACTCATCTCTTCCTGTAAAATCTGACAGTGACCATGATCATGAGTCTGGAGCTGGAAGGAACCTCCTTGCCAATCTATTCCAACTCTCTTAGTCTACAGAAAAGGAAACTGAGGTTCAGAGAGGCTGAGTGACTTTCCTAAGTTCACTTAATAAGCAAATATTAAAGGTGGGATTTGAACCACTTTTGAACCAAAAGGACCTTTGACTACCCTGCTAAACGTTCCAGGCACATGAGAAATATCTCTTATTTTTCTTTCTGAATAAACTTTTAAAGTCAACTACTCCCTCCATTGACCTATTAGCCTATCCTTTTAGAACATCCTTCCTGGTACATAACATAAATTCCTTATGCTGTGATTTATTTTATTTGTTCCTGTTCATCCTCACTAATGGTAAAGATAGTTGATCTTTCCTTCACTATCTCTTCTCTGGCCTAACTGTGCCAGTTTCTCCAATCTGTATAAACAGGTTTATTTTCTAGTCTTCTGTATTTTCCTTCTATGAAGAAAGTAAAGTTAGAACCAGAAAAAAAACAACAACAGAGTGGTTATAGAGGAGACAGGAAAGAGCAATGGTGAGTGACTAGGCAGTAATGCCTTCTAAGTACCACAAAGGCTATTTGTAGAAACTACTTTTGACATTTTTATAGTGTCCTGAGTTTCACTGTAGGAAAAGTTTCCTGTCTTGAAGCCTCAGTTTATTAATTTATCAAATGGAGGTAATGTATACTGAGTGCCTGGACATTTTCATATGAAGAACTCATATAATTCCAGAGAACTATTATTACCATAGGTTAGATTGTATTGATAATAAAGAGATTGATATTTGGAACAAGATCATGACAAGTTTTTGAGATTCATATTGTTTCATCTTTAGGTAGTAAATGCTATCATTGAGTCAGGTAAAAATCTATCCAAGGAAGAACGCAAAACTGAACGCTGCCCACTGTTATTCCAATGGCACAAGAAACAGTATGTTGGAGCAGCTCATGGTGTGACCGGAATCTACTATATGTTAATGCAGGTAAGTGTGTTCTAGGGTCAGGCTCTGTGGGTGGCACAACATACCGATCACACTACCATTTTTGTCATCAAATGGTAAGAAAACCTATTGCTTTAGTACCAAATGAAACTAGAGATGTACTGTTATCCCCTCATGTAAAACGGGTATGTCTTAGGGAATATGACTTCATTCCCTTACTGTGAGTCACAGACGAAATAATTTTCTCCAGATCATAAAGCTGGGTGTTACTGAAAATATGCATAGTATTTTTACCAAACTGCCTAATGGCAGATGAGCTGCCATGAGCCACATTCTGCCATCTTCTCATTTGCTTGATGTCTAGTGTCCCTTGCAGAGAATGTCATGTAACAGAATTGGCCTCCTCAAAGGCTGCTGATTTACTTCTTATTAAGAGAGTATATTATATATAAATCCTCAACTAATAGATGGATTTGGTTAAATGCACTAAAAATCTGTGTGGAGGTCAGAACATGTTTTCTCATGGAAAAAAAGTGAGAATGGTGATTAAGTTCCTATGCCTGCTCACAAATGATGCTTGAACTTATAATTGTACTCAGAGTACTATCTTAGCTACACATAAGTACTGTTTATGAGTAGCTTTCATTTGTTTTTTTTAATGGTAAGATGCATTTTTAACTCAATTTTGCATGCCAGGAATGCACAAAACACTCCATCAACCCCTGCACACATTGCAGTAGCTTGCTTAGAAACATCCCGGGAAGAGAGATGGCAATAGGTACTTCTGGGTGCCAGTGATTTCTCAACTTTCCTATTCCTCTCCAGCTACATTGGCTGTATGATGTTCCATAATCACTTCAGCAGCTACCTCCTCTGACCCATATACACTACAGTATGACCAGTACATGGCCACCAATGAGGGAGGCCCCTGCCTCCTGAGATGACTCATACAACTTGTTCTCCCTTTCTGAGTTAAAAGCAAACATTTGCTGCTTCCCTCAGACATAAGGACAAGGAATTTAGACTCAGACTCCCCTTTTGTTCATTTGTTAATGGGGAAATACTAAAGTGAAGTCTCCCCAAACCCTAGTGAAGGTCATTAGAGGCCAAGACTGCTGAAAGAAATCCACATTCACTGGAAAGGTGAAGCCTTAGTAGAAAGTTTTGGACAGGCTGCAAACAATTCAGTTGGTGAAGTTCCTCATGAAAATATCATTGTCAAATATCTGTGCTTCTTACCTCTAAATCCTCAGAGCCGTGTTTCCACGATCACGCCCTAGGAGCACACACGTAAGTGATACAACCCTTGTGTGACCTCACTCTGCAGTGAGTCCCAGAGATGTTAGCAGAAGGAATGACATCCATGAGCAGATGTTTGATGACAGCATCAGCTCACCTTTCTGGGAGCCCTTCCCATCCTCTCCATCCACGATCCTCATCTGGACCCTGCCATAGCAGCATACCTCAGCTGGTTTAGATACCACTAGTGGTGGTAAATTGCACCAAAATACATCCTTAAATGATCCAAAATTAATTCAACACGAGCCCCCACGTGCACCCTCCAAGTTGTACGGTCTCAAGGACCCTACATGTTTTTTAGGGCAGTGCTTCAGCTCGGTGGCAGCTCTGTTGCTGCTCCTACCTACTTCTGCCAAAGAGAAATTTTTTGTTTGTTTATGTAGCTGTGTCTTGATTTTTAAGTTTCCATTTTGGGATGAGAAATTCTTAGCGATTATTGTTTTGTAATTTCAGTGAAGCATCATGTGAGGGTACCAAATTGACCTTTAATCAAAGGTTTATTTTACCTTAGGAAATGTGTCAGCTAACAGACTGCTTCCATGTTGAATTTTGTTAGGAAATGATTGACCTTTTTTTGATATTCACTCTTTCAAAGTACCTCCTAATTCAAGAACTAATAGGGCTTACCAGGCTGCAGTATTTGTGGTGGCTTCTGTAATTAATGAGGTATAGGTAATGCCCCAAGTAGCAGCATAAACCAGTACATTTTGCCTGACTGTTTTTAGGTGCCTGTGTAAATAATTCTTGCACAGCAGATTTTGAGGATAAGAAATTAATGCCAGCACAGGTCTGAATCTATTTCTCTACAACTTATTTACTTGCTATAATTATACAAGATAGAGAAGCGTGAAAATGGGCCAATCTGCCAAATCCCTTAGACTGTATTCAGATTTCTTTAGAATAACCAAAGTCATGGGCCTTTTAATTACAATACCATTATTTCATTTCTGTATTCCCCAAACAATTACAGTTCTACATGAGACATGGATAATCTTTTTCTGTCAAGGAATGTTGTATCCCATAGAAATCAAAAGCATTTAGTTGTTAACCTAGTTTTAAATGCATTAAATATATTATGAAGCTTTAAAATATATTAGATATATTTAACTTATTTAAAACTATTCAAAACACTATAAAAAATAAATGTCTGCTTCATGGCTATTAAAGGGTAGAGAGAAGGAGAAAGAAAATCAAAAAGATGGGAGAAAAGAAAGAGGGCAATAAACACAATCCTAGGCACACATACCAAGACAGAGACTGAGAAACAGTCAGCGTAAGAGGTGGAGGGAGCCCTGGTAGGCTTAATTCTAAATGCTCATTGCCAGGTCCCGCACGTATACATGCAGTGGATGATAGAGTGATGGCTAGAAGTGTATAAGCTGACTGCAACCTGTTACTGTTGACAACTTGCTGTCCAAAAGTGGCATTAAAGTCACCCTAATTTGCAACTGTCACATGTTACAGTCAGTTGCTGAGTCGGTTTATTTTTACCTCCATGACAGTTTTTCCATATGCCCCCTTGTCTCCACTTACATAGCTCCAGTGCTAGTTCAGGCCCTCCTCCCCTCTTGCCTCTACTATAGTAATGGTCTGCTGATTGGTCTCCCTGCTTCATGTCTCCCCTTGCTCCACTCCTTCATATAGCTGCCAAATTGATTTTTCTAAAATGAAGGTCAGAACTCACCCTCTCCCACCATAAATTCTACTCTTTCTCTGTCCCCTCAACGATCAAATAGAAGCTCCACTAGTTAGTAGTTAGCATTGAAAGTCCTACGTAATCTGGCCCACTCCTGCTTTTCCATGCACTCAGCGGTCCAGCCAAACCAGTCCTCTTTACTGCTCCTCACACACAACACTCCATATCTCATCTCTGGCCTTTGGCTTGGTCATCCCCTGGGCCTGGTATGTGCTTTCTTCTTACCTCTGTCTTTTCAATTCCAGGTTTCCTTCAGCATGAAGCCTAAGCTACTGGAGCTCCCCTTTCTGCCACCCCCAAAATCTCTTTGTTTTTGTTTTGTATGTACTTCCATATGTGTGTATCATCTCCTCCATTAGAATGTAAGCTTGCTGAGGACAGAAACTCGCCTTCTAACCCCAGTGCCTAGCATAGTACCAGGCTCAGAGTAGTTACGTATTACATCCCTGAAGATTGATAAACACATTATCGAGAACATGTATACTTGGAAAAGGATTTGGGACAGTGAGTCATTTAGCAAAACTGAGGTGCAACAGGGGTTGGGAATTCAAAGGTTGCATTTGGGTTGTGTAAGATACTAAAAGATAAACAAGAAGGAGTATAGTTCATTGGATAGATACTTCATGTGGCATTTAGAGGAGAGACGTAGAGGACGCTCCGTGCTGGGGTATTTACTTATGTCTCCATTGCCTAATTCTCCCAGAGTGTCCTCTTACTCTTCTCTGCTTAGAGCCATCCTTTATAACAGAATAGAAAGGAGGGCTGGGGGTGAGCCCAGCTCAGTGAAACTGACAAACCCATCAAAAGAGAGTCTAGCATTATCTGCAGACACATACCCAGTCCTACCTGTGCAGAAACAAATGGAAGTTATCTTCCCAACTCTCCTTTTTGAGAACAAACCTGCTCGTGAGGAAATTGCACAGCATTTAGTTTCAGCTGTTCTGTTGTTGTTTTTCTATTAACATTGTAGTAGTGATTATGTTGTTTTCTTTCTTCTGCTTAATTCACTTTGTTTCAGTTTATATAAGCCTTCCCATATGTCTCTGTTTTCCTTTTATTTATTATTTCTTAAGGAAAGTGATTTTTCCAATAAAAAGAGTTCAATAGAAACGATTTCCTGATTAAGCCTTAGGTAACCAGATAACTAAAATAACCACAAACTCTTCATTTGTCAAATATTCTAAGTAGTTGAAGTTTTATTCTATTTGCTATGACGTAGTTATTTTTTTAAATGCTGAAAGAGTGTATTATAAATCTGTGTCTTGTTTTGTTTTAAAGCCAGTATCTAATGTGGACCAGGAAACCTTGACAGAGTTGGTGAAACCAAGTGTTGATTATGTGCGACATAAAAAATTCAGATCTGGAAATTACCCATCGTCGTTAAGCAACGAAACGGATAGATTGGTCCATTGGTGTCATGGTGCCCCAGGGGTGATACATATGCTTCTGCAAGCCTACAAGGTCAGTCTTCCCTTTTCTTAATGAACATCAAGGATGAAGATGACTAACTTTTCTTCACAGAAGTAAAGTTTCATTTTGACTTTGGGCAGTATGGAGACTTTTCCAAAGAAAGTTTTATGAGTTGTTATTGTTGTGTCTCACTAGCTGGCAGCATATTAATAAATGGTAGAAAACCTGATGACAGCACAGTTTTCACTTTGCTTACAACAAATTGAGGGGCTAGAAAATTTCACCAGCTACTGACATTTGGCTTACATCTAATCACGCAGTCTCAGAAACTTTCTTTTTACCCCCTTCTTACTTTTGACAAGCTTTTAGTATGATACTACCTTTTGGGAACTTGGTACATTTGGGTTTTGAAGGGAAGTATCAAGCTATTCAATATTCCTTTGGTGTCCACTGGAAAGCTAAAGGAAATAAGTGGAGATTTCAAAACTGTATTAAAAAGAACTCCTGATAAACAGCTTGGATAAGTTGCCATAGGTAAGTTAAAATGAATAATGGTTCTTTTCCAGACTTCTTTTCCATGCTTTGCATCCTTTTCTTGTGACAGTCTTCTCCCTGGACATGGTCGTGTTCTGAATCCTATCACTCAACAACCATATAATTTATTTGTTTCCATGAGCATTGGTTATGATTATATAGCAAGATTTTATGATACAGGAGCAAAAAGCAGTCATATGTAACAGAGTTATCATTCACATTTTCACCTGAAATGGCTAAGTTTTATCAACTTGGCAAAGAACCAAAGTTTGATGTTCTCAGATCTTTTCTTTTTTTTAGGGACTCACAAATTCATTGTCATTAGGAATTCCTTTTGAATAAGTGCCTTCTTCTGATGCGGTCCTGGACCTCCTTCACAGCTTAGGCAGTGTCAGAAGGTTATGAGGCATAGGAAGGTTGCAGGGCTTGCTGTTTTGTTTTAGAGAATTTCCTGATACTAGCTCTCCCACTGCACTCCATTGCCTACCTCCTTTTCTTTTAGCCTGTGGTTAAGAGAATGAACATTAAAGAAAGGAAAACATCATCCATTGAGGAAGACCAGAATCCATCTCCTTTCCTTTTCTTTTTTTTTTTTTTTAATTTATTTATTTATTTAATTTTTTTACATTCATTTTCACAAATTTTTGGGTTCCAAATTTTCTCCCCTTTTATCCCCTCCCCCCACCCCAATACCCCAAGCAATCTAATTTTCCCTATCTCCAATCTGCCCTCTCTTCTGTCATCTCTCCCTTCTCTTGTCTCCATCTTCTCTTTTCTCCTGTAGGGCCAGATGACTTTCTATTCCTCCTTAACTGTATGTCTTCTTTCCTAGTTGCAACAACAATACTAAACAGTTGTTCCTAAAACTTTGAGTTCCAAATTCTCCTCATCCCTCCCTCCCCACCCATTCCCTTTGGGACAGCAGGTAATTCAATATAGGCCATATCTGTGTAGTTTTGCCAGTGACCTCCCTGATAGTCGTGTTGTGTAAGACTAACTGGATTACCATCCCTCCTAACCTGCCCCTCATTGTTTCTCTTCTGTCTTTTGATCCTGTCCCTCCCCAAGTGTTGACTTCAAATTGCTCCCTCCTCCCCCTGCCCTCCCCTCCATCATCCCCCCCCCCCCTTGCAATATCTCTTTCTCCCCCACTTTCTTATACTGTAAGATAGGTTTTCATACCAAAATGAGTGTGCATTTCACTCCTTCGTTTAGTCAAATGTGATGAGGGTAAACTTCTTGTTTTGTTTTTTTTTTTCTCAGCTCTCCTCTTTTTCCCTCCACTAAGAAAAACTCCTACCTGCCTCTTAAATGACATATAGTTATCCCCTTCCCTTTCCCTCCCCCTACATTTCTCTCTCACCATTTACCCTAGTTTCTTTTAAGGTATGGTCCCATCCTATTCAGTTCAATCTGTGCTCTCTATCTCTGTATGTGTGTGCATGTGTGTATGTGTGTGCATGCATGTACATGTGTATGTGTGGTCCCACCAACTACCCAGATACTGAAAAGTTTTAAGAGTTACAAATATTGTCTTTCCATGTAGGAATGTAAACAGTTCACTCATGGTAAGTCCCTTAAGACTTCTCTTTGCTGTTTACTTTTTCATGCTTCTTTTCATTCTTGTGTTTGAAAGTCAAATTTTCTTTTCAGCTCTGGTTTTTTCATCAAGAATGATTGAAAGTCCTCTGTTTCATTGAAAGACCATATTTTCCCTTGAAGTATTATACTCAGTTTAGCTGGGTAGGTGATTCTTGGTTTGAGTCCTAGTTCCTTTGCCTTCTGGAATATCCTATTCCACGCCCTTCGATCCCTTAATGTAGAAGCTGCTAGATCTTGGGTTATCCTGATTGTATTTCCACAGTACTGGAATTGTTTCTTTCTAGCTGCTTGTAAGATTTTTTCCTTGAGCTGGGAGTTCTGGAATTTGGCCACAATGTTCCTAGGAGTTTCTCTTTTTGGATCTCTTTCAGGTGGTGATCGATGGATTCTTTCAATACTTATTTTGCCCTCTGGTTGTAGAATGTCAGGGCAGTTTTCCTTGATAATTTCATGGAAGATGATGTCTAGGCTCTTTTTTTGATCATGGCTTTCAGGTAGTCCCATAATTTTTAAATTGTCTCTCCTGGATCTATTTTCCAGGTCAGTTGTTTTTCCCGTGAGATATTTCACATTCTCTTCCATTATTTCGTTCTTTTGGTTTTGTTTGGTGATTTCTTGGTTTCTCATAAAGTCATTAGACTCCATCTGTTCCATTCTAATTTTGAGAGAACTATTAAATTCAGTTAGCTTTTGAGCCTCTTTTTCCATTTGGCTCATTCTGCTTTTGAAAGCATTCTTCTCCTCATTGGCTTTTTGAACCTCCTTTGCCAATTGAGTGAGCCTATTTTTCAAGGTGTTAATTTCCTCAGCATTTTTTGGGGTCTCCTTTACCAAGGTATTGACCTGTTTTTCATACTTTTGTTGCATCTCTGACATTTCTCTTCCCAGTTTTTCCTCCACCTGTCTAACTTGCTTTTCAAAATCCTTTTTGAGCTCTTCCAGGGCCTGAGCCCACCCACCACCCCCCGGGGGTGTCTGGGGTACTGAGGCCCCGCCCTCCACGTCTTTCCCTGATGGCAAGAATACGTCCTCATCTTCGTCAGATCCGAAGGTCGGGATCATTTGCATTTGTTGGAAAAAACTCTCTAAAGTCTTATTTTTCTTCCCTTTTCTAGGCATTTTCCCAGCCAGTTACTTGACTTCTGAGATTCCTTTCCACCCCCGCCTGGATCCGCCCAGCTAGTGCTTGGCCTCTGAGATTTAAATGGGCTTTCCTCCTGCCAGCTGTCAATCAGTGAGCTTTAGTTCAGGTGCTGGGGTGGGGCCGGGGCTGCCTCCGAGACTCTGATCCCTCGGGGGCTTTATGCAGAGACTTTCAGGAATGGAACGGGTGGGGGCGGGGTGGGGGGCCCACCTCCCAAATCCCGCTCCCTTGGGGGCTTTAAGCAGAAGCCTTCAGCAACAGAGAGGGGTGGGGGCAGGGCCGTCTCCCAGGCTCAGCTCTGTCCGGTTTTATGCAGGAATCTTCCATAATGAAGATCCTGCCTGCTGTTGGGGGATTCCTGAGTCCTGGGCCGCTGCCGCCCCAGCCGCTGCCCACACCTCTGCCTCCGCTGCTTCCTGCCCCTGTCCCTGCCACCGCCGCTTCCTCCCGAGGGGGCCCGAGTCACGGAGACGCTCCGCTCCCCTCCCCTAGCGCAGCCTTCTTTCTCACTGACCTGTAGCTTCTGTGGGCGGAGGGACTTTCCCGGCTGCAGCTTCCGTCTCTGAAGCCTGCTCGGATCAGCTTCTCTGGGGCCTCGGCCAGGGCAGCGCTGGGGGTCGGGTTTACTTTCCGGGGCGCGCCGGACCCTGGGGACGGGTCTTCAGGGCTCCCTGGAATGGAAATCTCTTCCACTCTGCTTCTGCACACCTTGTATTCACCCAGAAGTTATGGGGGACTCTTTTTACATTAATTCTATGGGCTTTGGTTTCGGAGCTCGTAAACGTGCGTCCTTCTACTCCGCCATCTTGGCTCCGCCCCTTTCCTTTTCTTAACTCTTCATGAACTTTCAGCAGAAAAGGGCATTTACTGAAGGACATTAAATAGGGAATCCTCATAGAACAAAAGAAGGTTTGTCATGGGCCCTGTGTGTCAGAGGGAGTGTTCGAGGAAGTTGTGGCTGTTGGGTTTTAGTATGAAGAAGAAACAGCTATGGGAGCCTTTGAGGAATATGGGTTGCCCAGGTTTCTTTTTACCTTGAAATTCCCCTATTTAAATACCAACCCAGCCCATCCCTTCTCAGTATTAACTTGTGAAAATATCTTATTCATTCTTGTGCCTAGTCCTGCTTCCCCAGCTAACGATACCACCCTGTGCTATGTTTCTACTACAATGCATTCATCTAAAGATATATTTCAAAGCCTGATATTGTCTGTATCAATATCCCCCAATACGCAGTATACACATAGAGTCTAAGCAGCTTATCTGTAAATGGATTTCTGTTTGCCCACAGCCTCATTTCACATTCACTTTTAAAAGGTGGCATCTATCAACAGGGCCCTCTGCCCTGCTGAAAAGTAATCCTGGCACTAATGATCCTTCCTACCTTGTTTCTGTCACTAATCTCTCAGAGAAAGTAGGCAGGTAGCAGGGAGTCCGGATATCATGCTGCCCAAAGAATTATTTATCACCAGTGCAGTTGGTACCATCGCTCCTGACCCAGCATTTGGTCATACTGGCACAGCTAGCACCCAGTGCTCAGCTGCCAGAGTGCGTTAGGACATGACATATGCACTTGGACACCAGAGAGGCACTCCCCCTTGGAAACAAATAACTTCTATAAAATCAGTACATTTATTAAGCTGAGAAACAATATAATCTGTCTGAAACAAGTGCAGCTCAGGGAGTTAGAAAATGGAAGTACTCACCACAAGAAGGATAGAGCCACTGATGGAATCTGTGCAGTTAAAACAAGCAGGAAGGGGAATGCAGAAATAAACAGGACCCTTGGTTACCTTTGTTTTTAAACCAGCAGATTCACCTTTTGTTTGATCTGAGAATAAGAGCTCATGAGGCTACAGTAGCAGGAGTCAGGGTTGTGAGGGGTTCACTGGGTGGGGGGTCATGGGGGAGCAGAAAGGGGTCACCGTGATGACCTCAGATTCCCCCAGCAGTGGTGGGGAGGGGGGTCTCTAGCCACGTCAGCTACCTTCTCTTACCTGTCTGCAAATGACAGCTGGTTCTATCCAGTTTTTCTGGGCCAGAATAGAAAGGATGAACGAATGCTAAAATTTGCTTGTTTCTTCTCATTTTAAAGCCCTTAAATGCCCAGTTGTTGGCATATTGCTGCTCAAGATGATTTTTCAAAGCTTTTTTTTTTTTTTTTTTAGTGAACGAGTGAATGTTTTTTGTTGTTGCTGGGGAAACTAAAGGAGAGCTCACATTGGCTGGAGTCAGTTGCTGGCAGGCTTTAGGGAAACTTCACAGCCTTGTCCTCAAATGTCACCCCAGGTTGGCAGCATGTTAGATACTCCAATCCTGAGGCTTTTGTGAATAAGCTGAAAATGTTGCTAACTCACCTAGCCTTTGGGGGAATTGGTATTTATAGTTGTGAGACAGGCTCATTTCTCAATGCCTTTTTTTATTGAAACATTTGGAATTATTTCTCACCTTTTCCTTTAGTTATGCCTAAAGAGAAATACTGCAGGTTCACAGCTTCCCCTTTGGAGGAACAAAAGCTTCCTTTGTGGTTCAGTGGAACACTGCATCTTGTGTTAATCAGGAGTCAGGGGACTAGGGCGGAGATTTTTATCAGCCACTTGGCATAATTGCCTATTATTTATGTTAAATACTAATTTTAAAAGAATGTTGACTTATTAGTGTGGTTGCTACTACCCTTAGTGTACTTAACTTGTTTCTCTGGAGATACAAATTGGTATTTCTGTTCTAAAGCCTCCCTGATGACAAGCCCTTACTATTTTCCTGAGATACCACCAGCTGTTCATTTCAGTTTCTTGCCTAACCTCACCTAAGACAAGATGGTTCTTTTCTCTTCTTTCTAACTTGGTTTCTATTACATTTATAAGCAAGTTTAATCCCAGAGTAAGTTAAATGCCTTTCTCCCTCCTAAAAAATTGAAACATATTTTGAAAAACATGTAAAAGTATTGTTAGCGTTTTATTCAGCCATAATGATTATACATTCAGAATGTGTACCTAAAGGACAACAAATTTATTAGACTGTTAAATTGGCTGGCACTTGTAAGCATCTCTTTGTCATGAGATTGTTCACTTGGTAGAATCTGTTGTAAGTATAAAAAAAATTTATTGTAACTATAAAAAAGAATTTGTTGTAACTATAAAAAAACTATTAAAATATACCTTTTTCTTTTTAAGAAAGAAGGAAGTTTTGTCTGATGTCCAAAACCTGTGCTAAGACAGGGCAAAACACATATTCTGCAGTAGACTGATGGCAAGAGTGGATTTTTTTCTCCACTGTGCTCACCACCCACTCCACCTCCTTCTCCCAGAAATCAGCTTTTATCAGCCGCAGTTAGACCAGACCTTTGACTCCTGCCTCAGCTGAGGCGAGGGAGTCTGTCCTCTTTGACCCCCACCTCTGTTTGATACAGAAAAGTTTATGCTGAGAATTCAAGTCTACTTCCAGGGCCAAACTTCCTTGCAATTTTAGGGTATATTCAATCAAAAGAATTCTCCCTCCCAGGTTACTGAGGCAAGGGATATAGACTTTGATTTCACAGTAGGAAGTAAAAGACTAAATGCAGGTATTTAATAATGACTGCGTCATATAATGGCCAGGACGCAACATAAGGGGTCAGAATCCTGGAGTTCTCATCCCACTTCTGCTACTGTCTAGTTGTGTGACCCAGGGAAAACCATTCTGGGCTTTAGTTTTCTCATCTGTAAAATGAAGATACTGGCTTAGATGGGCAAGAGGTCCCTGGAGCTCTCAAATTCTATGATTCTCAGCAGTATGTAGGGCGATGCTAAATCGGACAAAATGGAATGGATCAGTCAACAGTTGTAAATGATACAGCCAAAAGGCAAGAATATGCTGAGATCAGAGAGCAGGAGAATACGGGGTTCCAGGCATCGGAGGGTTTGGGAAGGGAGGAAAGAGCTTGGGGAGCTGGAACGCCCAGGACAGACATTTCTTGAGTCACAGTGTTGCCTCAGGCCAACCTTGGCTACCTTTTGTTGTATGTAAATGAACACAAAGAATCTGTGCCACACAAGTATTTTTGTCTTCCTCTGCTGCTTCTGTGCATGTTTAGCAGAGCTCTGACTGTCGAGCTATGCCGTCCATGGCAACACGTTTTATAAAGTTCAGGAGTGGGTGGTGGTTTTTAATAACCACAACCAACTTTGATTATGACATATTTCTCCCTAGAGGATTCACCATGTAGATACCACTGTGCTTATATCAGCAAGGTGATGTTAATCTGACCTGTCAGCTTGGACATCCAAGTAGCCCTGTTATATAAAATAGGATAGTGTAATAGATGACACAGAAGTGTCTTTGGTCACATTCCAAACAATGTCAAGTACTTGTGCTCTGACACCGGCATCTTTTCGGTCAGAAGGTTCTGACAGATTTTGTTTCTTTTACTTTTATAGCCAAAACAAGACCCAAGGATGACTTTGAGAAAATCTATTAAATGGCAGGAGCTAGGGGAAAGGGAGATGCCGAGGTAGGAGATTGTAGACAAGTTCTTGATGCTGCTGTTTTTTCTTCCTGAATGCCATTTCAAATGCATCATGTTCACAGCATAACTCCTACATTTTTTTAGCTAGTCAAGAGAAACAGTTTCTAAATCAGAATAAAAGAAATTCCTTTAAAAATCTGTTTCTTTTTTTAATTCTCCAGGTCTTTAAGGAGGACAAATATTTGAAAGATGCTATGGAATGTAGTGATGTAATCTGGCAGAGAGGCTTACTACGGAAAGGATATGGAATCTGCCATGGGACGGCAGGAAATGGTTACTCCTTCTTATCCCTCTACCATCTCACTCAGGATAAAAAGTACCTCTACAGAGCTTGTAAGGTAAGGCCACCTTGCCCCGGTGTCATCTTTGCACTTTGGATTTCAAGAAAGCTCATGGCAGCTCATTTTCCTTTTTCCACATCCTCCACACCTCTCCCCTTGTTTCTTGCCTTCCCTTGCAGCTGTTCATCTGGCATCCCTTCACCAGTTAGTCACCAAGTCGGATCATTTGTTCCACCTCTGTTTCTCTCCTCTCCATCTCCTGCTGCGTCCATCACCAGGCACTCATCGCCTCCTCCTAAAATGTGTAAGGTCCTTTAGGGCAGGGACTGATTTCCTTTCTGGCTGATCTTTAGGGCTTAGTTTATTGAATGAATGACTAGTACTGTTGTTCAGTTGTTTTCAGCCGCATCCAACTCTTTGTGATCCCATTTGAGGTTTTCTTGGCAAAGATATTGAAGTGGTTTCCCATTTACTTCTCCATTACATTTTACAGGTGAGGGAACTGAGGCAAACAGGGTTAAGTGACTTGCCCAGGGTCACGTAGCTAGGAACTATCTGGGGCCATATTTGAACTCAGGAAGAAGAGTTTCCTGACTGCAGACCCAGCACTCTATCCATTGTGCCACCTAGCATTAATGATGGTAATCATTACACCCTAATAGTATCCCTGTCTCCAGGCACCCCCATTCCCCCACATACTGTTCTATGCTCCATAGGCCTCCAGATTACTCTCCCAATAGCACAGTTTTTGATGATCTCATTCCTCTGCTTAGAAGTTTTGAGTGGTTGCCCTCTTACATTAAAAAAAATATCTCAGCCTGTCGTTCAAGACCTTCTACAGTGTAGCTTTGCCCTACCTTTTCACCATGCCACTTGTCACCTACACTTACCTGATTTTCCAAAGCTCTGTTCCATTCTTGGGATGAGTTTCAGATTCTCCATCTTGGTGTTCTTAGCCTATGATGCCTTTCTTTCTCTCTTTCATTTCCTTCCTTCCTTCCTTCCTTCCTTCCTTCCTTCCTTCCTTCCTTCCTTCCTTCCTTCCTTCCTTCCTTCATACTCTCAGCCTTTCAGACCTTCAGGTCACTTGTCACCAACACTGTGAACCCTTCTCTGTTCACCTCCCAGTCGGAAGAGCTCGTCCCCCCTCCTTCACCAGTCCTCCTTGCACTCTGTAACCCATCCTGTCCTATAGTTAGGGACTTAGCACATCTTTGTGTCTCTGTCCATGCCCAGCACAGGGTGTTGTACATATTGGACATGCTATGCATGCTTATTGAAGAGACCTAACAACAAAATATTCCTTTTCCTTTCCTGTCAAAAGCGATTTTTGTGAGACTGAAAATTCCAAAAGACCATGAGACAGCGTCAAGCCAGGCACTGCTTATCTTACCGGTGTAAGATAAGCCGGTGACATGGCCCTCAGTCAAGCAAGAGCATGTGGGGACACAGAATCTTTATGAGAGCTTTGACTCTGGGACCCTCTCTTAACAAGTTACGCTCTTTTTTAGAAATGAAAGGAAAGCCATTTGGGCTGCTGAGAATGAGTACCCTTGGGTTTTCTTTCTCTGCTCTGCTGCTATGGGACTCCAGATGTATTTCATATTTTGCTCCTCAGGTTCTTTATTAAGAAAATATATGTGGTATCTAAGAGTGTGAAGAAGGCAAAGTTCTTTAACAGTACTGCATAGGTCTTGACTACAACTTGAGAAACACTGCCAAGAGGGTAAAAAGGACTTTTTGCCATCCTGGTAGGCAGATGTCTCAGAGCACTTAACAAGTTAGACTTGAAGGGCTGGTCTAAAAAGGAAACAATCTCCTTTTAACATTAACTTTATTATGGCAGAAATTATTAAAATTTTAGTTCCTAACATTTTAAAAAACATTTAAATATTTATTATGTAAGTAAATGGTGCTTTCCTTTTTGTTGGGGACCTGCTCCTACCCATTTGTGATCTTACATAGTAAAAATTTATCTTTACAAAGTGAGTTGGGACTATGGATATTTGTTAAAAATTGATTTTCTGGGAGGAAAACTCCTAGAAATGATTAATTTATTATAAAGTTTTATTTAAAAATATTCTGTTATAATAATTATGGGAGATTCAAACCTGACCCTGTACTCATTCTCTTTGCTTGTAAATTATAGTAAGCCTGAATTTAATTTAAAAATTGCATATCTTGGTAACTTCCCTGGTCTTATCATTTAGTTTTGTAAAACTGATATTTCCACTAAAATAGTATTATATAAAAACAAGTTGTATAACTGTCTAAAATATTTCAATATGCAAGTTAGTAGTAAAAAAATCAAGGAAATAAATGACATAGTAGGAACCCAGCATTTACTCCCTATTTCATTTCATTTCCTCAGTACTCACTCCAATTCTAATTCACCTTTCCTATCCCCTTCCTGACTCTATCCTGCCAGTTTTATGTTTCAAGACCCAGGACCTGCTGCTGGTGACTTGGAACGGGAGGGTGGGAGGTTGCTTGCCTAGAGGACTCATAGTCTTCTGCATCAGAGCTGGAAGGAACCCCAGAAGGCTATGGAGGGCAGCCAGGTGAGGAAACTGTGGACCACGGAGGATAAACTGTTTGCCCAAGGTTACAACTAGTCAGCATCAAAGATGTGATTGAACCCAAGTCTCCCACTCTAGAGCTGGTGTTCTTTCAAGAGCAAGCCCCATTTTTAGGACAGATCAAAGGCAAATAGTTTCCTGCCTTCCCCAGCTCTAGCTCTGCACAGTTCTTATCAAACTATTGTCATAAATGATAATATGGTTTTATAGAACTCCAATACAATGTGACTGTAACCCTGTGGATTAAATAGTCTTTTATGTGTCTACCGGGAATAAAACCATAATTTATAAACATTGCTTCTATGGGAAAATGCCTTCTGAATTCCAAACAATGTACAAACTTTTGGAACACAGGCCATGAATAAGTCAGAGGCTCCCTGCACTATAAGCCTCCCCTTGCTTTCTTACTACATCAGTTACGTCAAAAAGTTGGAAATTCTGTCTCTTAAAGTCTCTACAAGTTTCTTCTCTTGACGTTTTTGAGCTTTTTATTGGCTTTTGTCAAGAAGGTCTATTCTGTGGGTGTGAGTGCTTGTTGTGGCCAGAGCACCCTGATCCTTGGGCTGTACCATTGCTTCCAGGCCTGCCGCCCTGTTTCCCACCCATCTGCAGCCCTCATTCTCGGAAAATTGTGATGCTTGACACAACAATCCCTGTCCAGATAGTTCCTGCAGTTCTAATTACAACACTAAGGTCATTTAAGCTTCTAATAAAACAACTTTAAAACCTTTATTGTCAGAACTTTAAACCTCTGCTCCCATCAACTCCTTTTTCTTCCTCTGAACTCCCCCTGCTGGCAATGTTAAGGCAAGATTGTGTGATTCCACAAAATGTTTATTCACGTACTATTTTCCTAGCTTCTCAGGAGTTGGCTCTGTTGCCAGTATATGTGAAAAGGTGAGGAAGAATGAACAGAATAGTTAAAGAAAACAATTTTAATTGATCTGTAAAACCTACAAGAGACCATTAAGCAGGCCAAAGAGAAATGAGACACAATTAATGGACAGAATTATTGACCTCAAGAATGTACTATAGCCACATGGTTATAGCCACTATAACCATAGTATAACAGTTGCCAGTCTCCCCTGGAAACTGATAACTTAGTGGTGGGTTGGTTTTTTTTATGTTGTAGTGTACAAGTGCAACTAAAAAGTAAATTTGATTCTTCTAATCATAACTCAGGAAATGGAACTTGTTTGAATTCACACTCTCAGATACTAAATATACGTTCATATTTCAGTGGAACGGTCCAGGGGATTTAATATAGTACTTTAAAAAAATTGTTTCCCTGCTTTTTTGTGTGTGTTTCTGATCTTTTTATTTCGTATACAGTTACTATGTTTCTTTAACCCTCCACATTCATACAATTATGAAGACTACAATTTACTAACCATTACCAGTCTCAGTAAGAAAATAGAAATTATAACACATTTTAAAATGTGTGATTTCCAACGATAAGACAAAAACACTTTGAGTCATAGAAAAGCCTCTTGTTTTAAAGGCATTAAAGTCTAAATGACATCCTTTAAATGGTTATTTTTAAGTCTGTAACTTGATTTGGATGTGTGTATGCTAAGGCTTAAAAGTCCTGGAGATTAAGAGCTCCCCACACCCCAAGCTGATTGCTTGCTATAGCTTATTAAGAGCTCAGTCTCCTGTTTACCTAGCCCTCATTCTTTAAGAGTTGATTCAGATAATATATGGATTCTAGAGGCCCACCCTACCACACAACTTCACTCTGCTATCAAAAACTATGTAAGTTTGAGCCCTGAATGGCTCTGGAACGTGGATCAAATCAAGTATGTGACACTGCACATTCTAGCCACTACATGCTGCTTGAACTATGGGTTGATTGGACCTACCTACACAAGTATACTGTTCCTGGTTGGCGTCTCTTCTATCTTTGGAAATAGCCATAAAGCTTTGTTACCTGTGCTCCATTTCTTTTGTACAGCAAACTCAAAATTCCTACCCTCCTTTATTTTTTCCACTTAATAGTATATTATTTTTTCCAATTATGTATAAAGACAGTTTTCAGCATACACTTTTGTAAGACTTGAGTTCCAAATTGTTTTCCTCCCTCCTTACCTCCTTTTGCCCTTCCCTTCCCTCCCCTCCATAGATCTTTCTCTGCATGTGGATAGCATTTTCCATCATGAGTCTTTTGGAATTGTCTTAGATCATTGTACTGCTGAGAAGAGCCAAGTCTTATCAAAGCTGATCATGCACAACACTGCTGTTACTGTGTACAGTGGTCTGTTAGTTACTAGATATTAGACTGTTTTATTGACCTTTCCAACAAATATTTCTGAATCCATCTCTTCTGGTATAACATGTTCCTTTTTTTTGTTTTCCCTCCAGTTTGCAGAGTGGTGTTTAGACTATGGAGCACATGGGTGTCGTATTCCTGACAGACCCTACTCGCTCTTCGAAGGTAAGGATGGCTCGGAGAAAAGGAGGTAACATTTCAACTTTAAAATGTGAGGAAGATGTGAAACATATACTTCTCTCTGAGGATTAGCAGTATGGACATTTTTCTTGCATAAGTAAGAATGCTAAAAAATAAAATAAGTAGTGACATAAATGAGTTTATTACTGCAGTTTGTGCCCAAGCATGGGAACTTAGCCGTTTCTCATAACAAATTGTAGTTTTTCATGACTTTGTGAAATGTATATACAGACATAAGTCGTATTTCATAGCTGAGGAAATGGGCCCTTCACTTTCCTGTATTTCTTTCTTTTGATTCCTCTCTCTGAAAATGGTAAACATATCACAACTTGGACCTCACAGCCCTGGCCCTGGCTGCTGTTTACACCTTCATTGTACATTATTCCAGCCCCTTTATCTCCTGCTCCTCCACTCTAGGCCTTCAATATCCTGCCTCACTGCCACCTCCAGAAGTCCTTCCTTTCCCAGACTTCAGAGGTCAGACAGTCCAGTCCTTTTACTTTGGATGCTCGGGCACCCCCTTCTACATGGACGCTTCTCCCACCCTGACTACTTTGTAGTGAATTACTTTGTATTTATTCTCTTTACATCTGATCTGTATGTATTTATTTTACTTGTTTCCTCCATTAGAATTTGATTCCTTTGAAAATAGGTTTTGCTTAGTGCTGTTTATCTCCTC
Source organism: Bettongia penicillata ogilbyi (assembly GCA_023548195.1). NCBI lineage: Eukaryota > Metazoa > Chordata > Mammalia > Diprotodontia > Potoroidae > Bettongia > Bettongia penicillata. Next base: position 13,878,979 of record JAJHZJ010000413.1, on the reverse strand, counting down.
AGTAGGTGGCACAGTGCCCAGCACATAGCTTGGTAATAGATTGATTGATTGATTGATCAAGGATAGTGACCAGAACCCTGGTTAATAAAATGGGGCAGCTGTTACTGGTGTCTGAATTAACCTGAACCCCAAAGCAGTGTGAACAAAATTCTTTTATAAAACTAGATATAATATACTTAAAAGGGGATGGAAATGTGGGAAAATGAAAGTAAAAGGGCTTTGTGGTAAATATTTCACATTAACTCTGTGGCATACTACTTGTGAATGTGAATGGATGTGAATTTTATTGGTCTTGAGTTCATGTTCCGAAAAGAAAATGACAGTTCTGGTAATTACTGTTAAATCAACTTGACATCAGTAACGAGAAATGAAAAGATCACAAGTTGATGAAACAAGTCATTAAATAACCAATTTACAACTACCTGAAACTGCAAGACATTAACAGGCCCCCGCCTAGCTTTCTGGAGAGCAGCTTGGAGCTGAATATGAATCAGCAGTGGAATGTCATTGTGGGAGAAAGACAGCCATCATGTTACTCAACTCTCTGTGACACTTCAGTTAGAGTAATGAGTCCATTTTTTTAGGCACCAAATTTTTTTAAAGAATGTGAAAAAAACTGGAGAAAGGTCCAAAAGATAAAGACTGGAGTTATTTAATTTGGACCAGGTGAAGTCTTAGGAATGACTAGATTATTGTTAGGGAGGGAAATTGACAAGATTTTTGAGAGACCTTGATAATCCTAATCAAAACAATGGGCCAGTGTGCATCCTAGACTAGAGCTTTGGACTTGGAATTAGAGAGTTTGGCTTCCAATCCAAATTCTGACATGTCTGACCCTCTGACCTTGCCTGAGTCACTTAACATCTGTGGGTTTCATTTGCCTCATCCATAAAATGAAGAAGCTGGACTGTATATTAACCCTTTGGTCTCTTCCAAGTCTGAATCTGTGGTTTGTGGCCTCCTTTAGCCAAGAGAGTGAATGTAAATGATTATTTGAAATCTCTGTCAGAGATAGTGTTTGGGAAGGAAATCATTCCATTTGAACAGGAATTTATTACGCATGAATGTCCTCAAGTGCCCCTGAGGTCTGTGACTCATTTCTTTCTTGAAATGTTTTCTTAAAAGCCCAGAGCTCTCAAGTAAATAGATAGAATTGCCAGTAAAGCTTCAAATAATTAGGAGAAAATAGTGTGCTGCTAGTAACAGTAATGACAGCACAGCGAAATAGATAGCATGTATATATATAGTTCCTGCTGTGTGCCAGGCCATGCACTAAGTGCTTTACAAGTGTCCTCTTGTTTTATCCTCTTAACAGTCCTGGAGGTAAGTGTTCTTGTTATCCCCATTTTACAGTTGAGGAAGCTGAGGCAAACAGAGGTTCGTGATTTGCCCCAAAGTCACACAGTTAATAAGAATCCTGACTCCAGGCCTAGTTCTCTATCCACCAGAACTTTTAACTGGGAAAACTGAATGTGGTAAAATCCATGGCTGGTTGTATTTTTGCATTTGGGAAAATTTTGCATTCTACTCTCTGAAAACACTACAACAATTTCAGAGGTGGGAGAGAACTTCGAAATAATGAATTCTAAACCTCTATCCCAACTCATGAAACCCATCTACATCATCTCTGATAAATGTTCCAACCTTTGCTTCAGCAACTCTGGTAATGAGGAGCTCACTATCTGAGGAGGCCAAGAATTTTATCTTTTTAGATTTCCCTCAATTTGTCCCTTCATAATGAACAAAAATCTGTGTGGCTGTGAATTCAACCGCTGGTCTTAGCTTTATCTTCTGGAGGCATAAAAAATTAGACCAAATCCTGACACTTTATGATCTGGAGCAAGTCATTTAAACCCTCCCTGAGCTGAAGTTTTCTCATCTGTATCAAAATGAAGATACATCAGGGCCTGTTGTAGCTACCAGGTGGTGAGATAAGTAAGCTCTTTGTATAGGAAAAGCACTATGAAAATGTCAGCTAACCATTATTATCATTTCTGTTTTCTTCCCAGAAATTTTGTAATTACTAAGAGAGACCTACTTTGTTGTAGAAATACCATTTGTTCCCAATTCAGTTCAATTCCACAAGTTTTTAATAAGTTCCTAATGTATGCTAGGTATTGTACTGAGTTCTGGTGAGCAAAACCAGAAATAGAACTGTCCCTGCCCCTGAGGACCTTGCATTCTCCTGGGGGAAACATTCACACCTTGAGTAAATACAAAATTTATGCAAAGTAAAAAGCAATGGGGGAGGCAGGGATGTGGAGGGCATTGCCAGCCGAAGAGCCTCATCTCATAGCTTTAAGATTCCAGCCAAAGACGTTGTCATTCTTCAAGAGGAATTATATCCTCACTAGAACCCAGACATTACTTCTGCTTTGAAAAACATGCTCTGAAGAAAAAAGATGAATCCTCACTTTGAAAAATTAGATTTTAAACTTTTTTTTATCCATTCTGCCACTCATTAATTTTATTAGGCTATTTAATCCCTTCACATGTTTTTCTTCTGTTTATTTCTTTTGTATTTAATCTATTTCTCAACATCATTTGACCCTTTCTTTTCCTACCCAATTTGAACATGTGTTTCCTCTTACTTTAAGAATTTTTTCCCCAGCACACCCTTTCAAAAAATTCCCTTTTCTTTGTTCTCCTCATTTATTTTCATTCTGAATGGTGCTCTCTATTTTATAGGCTACACTTATTAAATTTGGGAGTTTTTTTTAGTGCTTCATATTCATGAATTTTAAAGAATGTTCTTTGAGACTGGTTTTTAGAAGGTGTCATAGCACCTTTTCATGAAAAGGGAATAATATTTTGTGTATTACAGGTATGGGCGGCACCATTCACTTTCTGTCAGATATCCTGGTTCCAGAGACATCCCGCTTTCCAGCATTTGAACTTGGCCCTCCACAGAGGGAAAAAAGGGCAGAAAAAGACAGCTAAAAACATCCCTTTGTACCAAAAGCAACACAACTGTTTAGTGCCTGAGACAGACCAACTTTTGATCTTAAAGAAGTCAACATCCACCCTTAGCCCCTTTGTCCAGAGGACCATGAGAAGCATGACCGAAGGAGACCAGCGCATTGGTGTTTTGTTGCAGCATCACTGTCAGTTGTGTAAAATATGGATTCCTTAAACTCCTCTGCCGTTCCTCCTTTCAGGCTCTTTCTGGTGTTTGCATGTTCCTTGGTGTTGTCCGTAGTGGGTGTGAGTTTGTTGTTCTGTCCAGAGACAGACTGTTCAGTTTGTGTGAATTCCGATCCTGCCCTCGCATGAGTGTTAATAGCAGCCACACATACAACATCTCTAGTGCATAAAGTGGCACTTCTGCCCTGTTTACATCAAAGGAGAACAGCGAATGCAGACCTGTGTCCATTTAGCTTAGAATCTTTGAACTTTATTAATGTGCTGACTGTAGTCCCTTCCTCTTACCCCCCTCCACACGTTTTCTTTGAGTACTTTTCATATGAGCAGCATTTTCTCATGAGAGAAAGTAATCTCCAAAATTTAAAATTAGCGCCAGTAGGTCTCTGAGAGTGGGCCGTAATGAAGAGTCCTTTGAAAACTCATAAAACAGTTGACATTTTCCCATGTGTGCACCTATGTCCCTGTATTTTTAGGAGTTACTTGGGCTAACTTGTGGCTATCTCTCCCTACCCTTTCCAACCCCCAGTGACATACCCCAGTTTTTAGTGGAGAATTCACACACCTTTAATGCAGTCCTCAAATTTTATTTGTAGTAGCAGCTATGACTCTGGTTCCCAAGGCCCCCTTGTGTTAAATGAAATTTATGATGTGTAAGGCAACATCTTAAGAGAAGCCTGCACCAGAACCTCTGAATAGTTAGTACCATCATTTGATTGTCAGTAATTCAGGAACAGGAGCATGTACTGAAAATAGGCATTATTAAAGCAGTCCACACTTGAGCCTCAAGAATTAATGAATTTCATAACCTGTTATAATCATAAGAGCAGCGAATGGAATTTCACTTGAGTATTCAAAGGAAAACATTAATTAAACCATCATGATGACCCTGTAATTAAAATGTTTCAAAAACAATAATCCATTTGTAGACTTACAATGAAAATTATTTGATGAAGTTTTGAGTGCTCTCCTTTCATGAACTAGATTTAATATTGTGTTTGTTCACATACTTAATTTGCTGTAATTTTTCTGTAATACAGATGTATAATATTTTGACAGTTATCATTACCTGTTGAAAATTGAGCCACTATTATTATTTTTTTAATCTGTTGCTAATTTGACTAACGAATCTTAAAAATTCCATTTGGTAATTTCTATTTCCCATCCATTTGATACCCACCCTAGTTCCTCACAGATAATACAAAGAAATCATGTAACCTTGATGACATTTGCCAAGACAGAATGTCCTGGGTTTTGAAGATTGACGATCTGCCCCACCATTACCAGGAACAATCTATGCAAGTGCTTTCTTCCCTAGTTTTGAATTTTATTTTTGTAAATGAAAAACAATATACATTTCAATTTCAATTTAATTTCCTGCCCTGTACTGTTATTGAAGGATTCCTGAGCCCTGTTAACAGGAGTCATAAGCCACAATTGTATTGCTGAATATATAGATCTCAGCTGACAAATAAGTTTACAAAATTGGTAGAAATCCTCAGAGATGAAAAGTACCCTATAACTTGAAAATTATCATTCTTCTTGCCAATGCAGTATTTTGTCTGTCATTGAGTTTTTTAAATGATATGCTAAAGTACCAACTCATCGGGATTCAGACTAATAATCTGCTGTCATGAATCTGCTGTCTGATAATCTGCTGTCATTCCATCTAAGAGGAATCTTATCCAGTATAGACTACCAGCCCATGAGTAGCCACAAATTGCAGGGCTTGCTGGTGATCTGCTACCAGTTATATGTTCTTTTCTGTGCCCAGCTTCCTCAGCAGTAATAGCTGTAATCTGCATAGAAGACTGGCCATCTCTAGAACGACCTTTCTGTCCTCCTCTCAGTGGACCAGTGAGGAGGGACAAGTGGAATCATACCTGTAGGTGCACCCAAAATGAGGTCCTTGCCAAGATGAAGAGACACTCCTCTAATGATGCTGGGTATGATAGAGATCTCCAGAGTAGCACCAAAGCCATAGTCTAACTGGATTGCCTTGCATTTAGACTTTTTTGTTCCCATTTATGTTTGAAAAATAGCTCTTAGGACTTTGGGGCTAACCTGAGCAGGTAGAATAATTACATTTATCTCAGGTTAACACCAAAAATATTTGCTGAATGAATGACTATCCCCAAAGAGCTGATATGGAAAACAAGTTTTCAGCCTAGTGAAAATTGATCTATTTCCAGGGTTTTGTTTGGGAAGGAGTGGGGAGGGAAGCTACCAGTATTCACACTCCTACATAGTAAAGTGGTGAGTGGTTGCATTATTATTTTTCATTCACTCCCAATTCCCCGTGTCTTCTGACATGGATATTTGTCAGAATTTGCCACACATTTATTGGCAGGCAAGTAGGACCATTTGCTTCAAAGGGTGGGTCATTTTAAAGAGTTAAGTTTAGTGGATAGTGATGGAGTTTGTAATGACTCCTACAATTTCAGCATCTCTATTTCATTGGTGAGGTTATGGCTTTTCTGGGGTTCACAGCTGTGTAACACCAATGCTCTAAATGCTTTAAATGCATATACTATTTGAAAATTAGGAAAAACTATGATGTCTACTTAAGTGCTGGCTTGGGATTATTTGGTTTCATTAGTAAAAATACTTTTTTGCGTGTGGTGATGACTTGAGATTTCTTTATTTCTTTCATTTTTTTCTTGAAGAATTACACTAGTACTTTTTGTAACTTTTCTGAACACTCAATTCATTTTTTTCAGTCTAATTCAACAAGATAAGTGCATACTAGGTGCCAGGCACTGTTCAAGGGACAATAGGGAAGGTCATGGAGGCTGTTGGGTAGTTGAGAAGTCTTCATAGAGAACATTCCTAGAGGGGAATCTTGAAGGGTAGGTTGGATTGGATGGGGAGAAGAGAAAGCCCCAGCATTCAGAGCAGTGTATCAGTTTGACAGAGTAGTAGGAAATAAGATGAAGTAGAATGAGGTCAAATCATAGAAGGTCTGGAAAGTTCCGTTGAAAATTTCTCGTGATAACTGACACTTTTATAAATCATTATTGACTAACTGACCAACCAGCATTTATATATGTAAGCATTTAAAGTATAAAGTCCTTTACCTACATTCACCTTGTGAGGGTTGCTGCTACAGATATTATTTCCTCCATTTGACACATGAGGACACAGTCTCAGATAAAGTGATTTGCCCATGGTCACATAGTATCATAGGGAGGTTGGGGGGAAGTATAGGTGATTAAACCTAGCACTGTTCATTGCACCATATAGTTGGAAATGGGAGACCATTGTAAATTTTTCAGGGGTCAGGGGATGGGTGGTGAGGGATTAGAAGAAGATCTGGAGAAAGTGTTTGGGACAGACTGGAGAGAACCTGGAACCAAAGAGATCAGCAATAATGAGTCATTGAGGACCAGAGTGGGTAGGAGTCAAGGAAGAGACAAATAAAAGATGGTTTGAAAACATTTTTTCTCCCTTGCCTAATTTTCTCTCTCCTTTAAAGTTTCCCTGGGTAAATTAATCACTCTTAAACAGTAGAGCCCTACAGGCAAAACTCTACAATATTAAAATAATGTTTTATTGGCAAGACAAAAGGAATATTGGACTTTTCTTAGCAGCTGAATGCAACCACCGACTTTGTCAGTGTCATGAGTCCTTTGCTTCACCTGGCACAGGTATCTTCATCCTCTTAGTGCATTGACCTTGGCATCTAATTGGAAGGAAAAGATTCTGGAAGGAAAGCAAGGGAGGAAACCTTGGGACCACAAATGGAAAAACTAATTAGGCAACCAAGATATGAATGAGGCAGGTGTAGTCCAAAGACTAGTTACCTCCTGCACATTGACTCCACTCCCAAAGAGTGTGGTCAGGTTCAGGACAGTGAGTCTTAACCAGACTTTCCCATGTAGGTGAGAGGAAGGAACAAAGTCAGCTAGGGAAAATATACTAGTTGGTTCTTTTTGTTACAAAATGTAGCTGTGTTTAAATCTGTGACTTTTTAATGTAACCCTGGTGTCATAGGGAAATGGAGAATGAATGAATGAATGAATGAATGAATGAATGAATGAATGAATGAATGAATGAATGAAAAAAGCATTAAGTACTTCATATTTGCCAGCCACTGCTAATCACTGGTATACAAATACAAAAAATAAGTCAGTCCCTGCCTTCATGGAAGGTGTTCTGTTAGGGCAGACTGTTCACACCGTAGAAGAGTGGTCAGAGACTGGGATGTCCCAGGGACGCTGAGTGGAGCCATAGGGCAACTGATCTGTTGTTCCTTTTCAGAAATTGGGTTAATTCAGTTGTTTCAGGGAATCGACAAGCATTTACCAGTGTACCAGCAAGTGCCTACTTTATAGCAGGAACTGCAGAAACAAATATAAAGAATAATTCCTGTTCACAAGGAGATTGCATTTTAATTTGGAAGATAGGAAGAAACTCGACAGCAAAATTTGTTTTAAATTTTAACACTCTAGTTGGAAATTCTAAAATGCATTATTTGCTTCTTTTCCTATCTTCTAAGTGCAACATACGAAAAGCAATTCCCTTCCTTAATGACTCAATTTAAATTCAACAAACTTTAATCACCTCCCTTATGCCACTTGCTTAAGCACTAGGCCCTGGGGTTACAAAGGCAGGAACCTAAAAGTTTGAGAAACGTTTGTTAAAGATCTTGCTGTGTGTCAAGGCACTGTGCTAAGATCTGGAGATATATACCAAGAAAAACAAATGCCCTTAAAGAACCCCGTTTAAAGATGAAGACTGTTTATGTACATTAACTACATGTGAAGGAAGTCTTAGTGGGGAAGAGCGTAGGTGGGAGAATTGAGAAAGGTCCACAGAAGGGCTCTGAGCTGTGTCTTGAAGGAAGTTGGGGAAAGTAAGGCAGAGGTGAGGGAGCAGAACATTCTAGGCATAAGGAAAGACTAGCACAAATGCATGAGGATGGGAAAAGGAGTGTCCGGTTGGAGGTACTGCTAACGGACCGGTGTGGCTGGTTTGTAGAATGTGTGCGTGGAGGGGAATGATGCAAAAGACTTAAAAGATAGAAAGGCACCAAGTGGTGAGGGCTTTAAATGCCATACAGAAGACTTTCTTTTTGATGCTAAAGGTAATAGGAACAAGTAGAGTTCATTGAGAGGAGAGCGGGGACCTTGGCAGCTGAGTGGGGGGAGATTAGAGGCATGGAGAGCAATTACAAGGCTATTACGATAAACCTGGTGGCGAGTGCTAAGGATCTGCACTGGGATTGTGGCCATGAGAGTGGAGAGAAGGGAACATGGTGAGAGGCCTTGCGAAGGTAGAAGTAACAGGGTTTGGTAAGGGACCGGCTATTTGGGATAAGAGTAAAGAGTTGGGAATGACACCAAGGTTGTGAAGCTGAATAAATAGGAGAACCTTGGTACCCTAGAGCTTAAAGGGATCTCAGAAGACATCTAGTACTCATTCCACATAAGGCAACTTGGGGCCATGACAAGGCACTGAGCCAAGGTCCTGTTACTCCACATCCAGGGGCTTCATGATGTCCTGAAAAGCTCATCTTGGATAGATGCCCCTTGTAAATGGATAATAAATCCAACATAGGTGCAAGTGAATAAAACATTTAAAAGAGAAAGCAAAATTAGTGATGAGCTGTGCTGTATGTATTCCCTTGGGGATGAAGAAGTATGTGGAATACTTTGCCCCTCCACTAAATGATCTCAGAGCGGGGTTGGAGGTGGGGAGGGTATATTCTTATGTCTCTTGGTTAGAGGTTTCCAAACTCCATCTGCTCTTCTATCAACTCCATTTCCAACGTCCAACCTTCTGTGGGACCAGATAACAAGCACTGTTAGTAGCATGTCCAAACTAATAGAGCAGTCCTTGAGTGAGGGTCTGAGGGCTCCCTTGTGAGGCCCTTATGCTGTTTTGTTGTTTTGTTTTTTAAACAACTTGTTTTTTAAGTCTTTGTAATAGACATTTGTAGTGTCGAAATATGCTGACCTTACTAGCTTTGTGATCCTGTTTGCCTTAGTTTCCTCATCTGTAAAATGAGCTGAAGAAGGAAATGGCAAATCACCCCAGTATCTCTGCCAAGAAATCCCCAAATGGGGTCATGAAGAATCAGACGTGGCTGAAACGACGGAACAACAATTTACTGACCATTTTACTTTGGATTTTTTGTCCTTGAATTGAAACCTTATTTGAAAAGGAAAAATGTGTAACGGAAAAATGTCAGATGCTTACAAGAATTCCTTAAAGGAACTATAGAGTTTGTGGAGGGGAGCAAACAGCAAGATTCGAAAGGTAGAAGGGGTCAGATTGTGAAGAACTTTAAATGTCAGAGTTCTGTTTGATCCTAGACATGACAAGGAGCCACTGGAACTTATTGAGTGAGGGCCATATTCAGGTCTACTTAGGAAAGGGACAGATGAGCCCAATCCCTTTCCCTGCAGAAGTCAGAGATACCTTTCATCTTTCCCATCACAGTTAGCGTAACTGTTACTATGTTACTTCACCAAGCACTATTTGCATTATACACCTCACCTGTGAAATGTTATTGAAAATCAAAACCTTGGCTGATTCTGCCAAGGTACCATCACTGTCAAGGTACCATCACTGTCTAGGAGGGTCAGGAGGAAACAGCTCTGGCTTCATAATTTTGTGTGGAGTCAGTCCTTACCATGGCAAACCCCAGCACTGAAGGAGGGTGAGTTTTTAATTATATCTGCATTTCACACCTGTTTGTATTTCATACCTGTATCTACATTTCGCACTCTTCAGAGGCACGTTCATAATTTTACTTCCCATACTAGTTGGCCATTGCCCTTCTCCCTACCAACCTTGAAGCACAGGGCTTTTACATAGCCACAAGTCAATTTAAGAGGAGAAAAACAGGACAGGAAAACCCCTCTCTTTCCGGGAGATTGCCTTACATCTGAAATGTCTCTAGTCTATTCAGCAATAGGAGGCAGCAGACGTATTTGTTAGCAGAGCTCTAACTAGGGCAGGGTAAATGGAGCTTTTCCTAGAGTGCTCAAACTTAGAGGCTTCTGATAGCAATTGGCAACAACTGAGCTTCACATCTAGTCAGCGAGAATAATTAAAATAGGAAGTACTCTCCTGCCCCTCCACAGCAACTGCACCTCTATTGTCCCCGTTTCAGGTGTGCTCCACCCTGTCCATGTATCTGTCGCACAGCCTTCTTCCTGTGACAGCTTCCCTTTGTAGTCAGTGACTACAAAGCATCCTGGGATCTCTGTCTCTCCCCCCACCCCTACTACAACTGAATTTGTCTTAAGAGATTGATTTTGACTTGAAGATAAGATTTCTGAAGGTCCAAGAAAGCAGGGTGACCAGAGACAGTGGCAGGCATATGTGAAATCTGCGTCCAGGCAGTAATGATGTAGCAGCTATTTTTCCTACAACTGGAAGAATCACTTGTCATTTCAGTCTGTCTAGTGGAGGTTTCTCAATAAGCTGCACTGTTGCACCACAGGAAATACCCTCCCCAACCCCTTCAAAGTGGGAAGAGAATTTAAGAATTCCTGGGCATTCTTTCAGTGGCACTAATTTAAGGTGAAATCAAGTACCTAGAGTTTAGACAGCCAGGCTGGGTATTAAGATCAACACAGCCTTTGCAATGATACGTGCAGTCTAATTTAAAATTAGCCACATCAAGTCAGCCACAAAGTTCTCAATAGCCTTCTCTGGAGAAATAGTAGCAACACTTCACGTGTTACTCAAGAGTTGCCTAAATTTCTGTTTCGTATTAAACATGTATCAATGGAGTATCTCTAATCAGTCACTAAAGAAAAGAAAGAAAAAAGTCATTGCTATGTACTTTAGTGGAAGGGAATCTAGTCCATAAGAATAACAGTAATTATACCGCCTACTTCCATAGCACTCTTAAGTGATGGTGTTCCTGAGGTCTCTGAGCTACAACTCCCAGAATCATCTACAGGAATTAGCATGTCTGAGTATGCAGGGTATGACCCCATGAAGGTCAGTGGTTCGCGAACATGATACGGGCTAGAGATGGAAGAGAAAAAGAAGAAACCAGCTAGGCATAGACCAGGTCAGAGCCACTGGCGTTGGAAGGGCACAGCTGGTGGGAAATACCTCAAGCTTCAAATGCTGACATGAATTAGGTGCAATTTTTTCTCTTCCCTTCTCCCTAGCTTCCATCCTTTGGATCTAGTCAATGTATGGTCCATCAGATTTCTCATAAGGGTCTCAATTTCCCTTCTTTTTGAAAAAGATATGGAACAAAACAAGCATTTCCGCAACTGTAATAAAATTTACTTTTTATTTTTTAATTTTATTTCTATTATTTTTTACAATTTATTTTCAAACTGCTGACCCCTGAAAATGTCAAATTCACACATGGATTTCTGGAAGATGTGGTTCAGAGAATGCTAGAACTCTCTGACATTCTCAACACTTTGTGAGGTAAGTATTGCAAAGATTATTATTCCATTTTATAAATAAAGCTCAGAAAGATTCATTGCCCCGCCTATGATCCCACAGCTGAAAAATGGTGGAACTGGAGACTGGGCAACAACTACTGTACCTTCCTACCGTATCAATAAAGCTTCGTTCTCCAAAGAGCTTATTCTCAGTGGAAATGGGACTTAACTAAGGCAGGCCCATTTGCCATATTTATATAAGAACAGTAGGGGAAGTAATTGGCAAGGGAGAGGTTCAATTGCATCAAAATCTATCTTACTTTTCTTTCCTCCAGTTTCCTTTAGAAAAAAAAAGATTGGACAGAATTTCTATTTTAGAATAAGTTGTCATGCATAAAATCCACAGTGTGGTGTTTCAGTGGTCCATCCCACCCCTGTCTGAAGTATTTCTGGAACATGGAAAGGGACACATGCTTAACAAGGATAGTGATGTTATAATCTGAAGTTCAGGTAGTGAAAGCCGATGTTGCTTCTAGTGCAGCATCCTGGATACACTTGCTTGTGGCAGGGGATGTGGAGGTGGGAGGAGAGCGTGGGTAAGAGAAGAGTGGAGGGAGACAGGAGTGTCTGAAGTCTTGCTATTCCATTTAAAGTACGCAAGGGTGAAGGTAAGAGTGAGAATTGCCCTCTTTGGGAAGGAAGCAAGAACTGGGAACAAATGTTTGGCAGGCAGTTCATTACCGGCCTCCGGTGGATACTTAACATCTGTGCTGAAACTGAAGCTGGACAGTTTTGGCTTCTCTTGAAACATTTCCTACCTAGTAAAAATTCAGCATTCACTATGACCTAGAATGTTATGAGACGTTTTAAGTGAACTTTGCAGTCTCTGACGAGGATAGAACAATAAGAAACAGGTGTTTTCACTGTAACAAGTGGGATTGGGTTGAAATGTTCAAAGTTTCCACCTAGCAGGATCAAACCTTGACCACTGATCAAGACAGCCAGATTTGCACTTTCAGGGGCCTGCCATGGTAAGAGATGCTACCAGTGACTCTAAGCCACGTTAGAGGGCGATAACAACTCACTTTGGGGTGCTCTGATTACTGGTAACTCTTTGCACCAAGACTAAACCTGCCTGTGTCAGAATCACAAGAACATCAATTTAGAGCTGGGAGAGATGTCAAAAGCAGGCTAGTCCAACCCCCTTATTTTACAGATGAGGAAACTGAGGCCCGGGGAGATAAAGTCATTTACCCAAGGTCATGCTGAGTAGTAGAGCCAAGATTTGGACCCTAATCCTTTGAAACCAGCGTCAGTACTCTCTCCACTATGCTACCCAGCGTTTCAAATGCTTCCCTCTGGTACCAAGCAAAACAAGCCTCATTCTTCTTCCTTGTGATGTCCCCTCAGGTACTTGAAACTAGATACCATGTTGTCCCCCTTGCACCCAAATCATTTTTTCTCCAATCTAAATTCCTAGTTCTTGAACCAGTCCTCATACAGTATAATCACAAGGGTATTTACCATTCCTTGTATTGCCCTCCTCTGGATACATTACAGCTAACTAATGTCCTTCCCAAAATGTGACACCCAGGATTGAAAACAGTACTGCAGACAGGGCTATAAAAATGAGTATAGCAGGGCTGTCATCTCTCTAGTCCTGGAGGCTGTGCATCTCTTGATGTAGCCTAACGTCTCATTAACTTTGGTTACCCAAGTTTCTCTGATAAAGGTCTCATTTCTGAGCTATATAGGAAATTGATTTCAATTTACAAGAATATGAGCAGGCAGATTTCAGTGGATGTAATCTAAGCTATTAATCATTAATAATTAGCTCTAAATCATTAATAATCAGAGATGCGCATTAAACAACACTGAGGTTTTACCTCATATACATCAGATTGGCAAAGTTGACCCCCCCCCAAAAAAAGAGAAAACAAATGCTGGAGGGGCTGTGGGAAAACAGGTACATTAAAGGCACTGTAGAAAGAAATGTGAACTGGTCCAGCCATTCTGGACAGTAATTTGGAACTGTGCCCCCAAAGTTAATGAACTTTGACCCAACAATACTAGGTCTGTTTCCCAAAGAGATAAAGGAAAGAGGAAAAGGACTCCTATGTACAAAGGTATTTGTAGGAGTTCTTACAATGTCAAAGAAATGGAAACTGAAGGGGTGCCCATCAGTCAGGGAATGTGATAAGAATACTGTTGTGCCAATAGAGCAGTGATGAAGAAAATGGTTTTAGATAAAATGAGAAACATGGAGATGAGCTGATACAGAATGAAATGAGCAAAAGCAGGAGAATAAATTATACAATAACAACATTATAAAAACAATCAACCTTGAAAGACTTGAGAATTCTGATCAACAAAATAGCCAACCATGATTCAGAGGACTCATGGTGAAGCATGCTATCCCACCCTGACAGAAAGGTGATGGGCTCCAATTGGAGATGACCAATGTGGGAATTCATTTTGTTGCTTGAAAAAAATTAAAAAACATTTTTGGCTGCCATGTCATCTCGTTAATTCATATAAGTTAATAGCCCACTAAAATCCCAATACTTTCAAAATTTTTTCTCTTCTTGCATGTTTCCTAAGGATGAAGACTATGCCTTATCCCTCAGTGCATTTTGGGCAACAGCCTAAAAGATTGATAATAGTAACTCCAACAGACCTAGCATGCTAAGTTCTACAAAACACTTTTTCTCCCCAACAGTATTGTGCAATTGTTACAGCAAATATCAGCCCCATTTTACAGATGAAAAAAACTGAGGCTCAAAATAACACAAGCTGGTTCCCTCATTTTGTAGTTGAGGAAACTGAGACCCACTTAAGTTCACATAATTTATTAGCTTCACATCTAAGACCGGTATTCAGATCTGTGTTTCCAATCCAGTAGTCTTTCCATGTTTTAATATGAATAAATTTTAAGGTGGTGGGTGAGTGCTGACATATTTTCCCCTCCTACCTATCATTCCTGTTTGAATGAAAAGGAAGAGAAAATATATACCTTAATATATATATATATATATATATATATATTATGATGGGTTAGGTTTATAACCAAAAGAGCTTAGAGGAAAAGACATCCTATGAAGTGAAAGCAATGGTAGCCAAGGAAGAAGATGAGTCTGGAGGATTTTGGATAGTTCATGGGGGAGATGACAGAAAAACATGAATGAGATGTATGCTTGCCTTGACTTGGCTACAGAAGTCCTCGTGTTCAGAACTATAAAATAACTCACTTATGAATTAGCAATTGCTTATCTTTTTCTGTTTTGTTCCTTTCCTCTTAAAAAAAATTCTCTTCTGCAATGTTGTGAACCGCACACTGGCAAATAGAGAATGTTTCAGTATATTAGCAGGGAGGTGAAGGGGGATTTCATGCATACATTTTTCCAGGTTTGGGGGGGTTAAGACTATAAGCCAATAGAATAAGGAAATTCCCCAAGTGTTATATTCAGGGGATTCAACCAGAAGTTTCCATCATTTTATTTACCCTCTGCATTTGCAGTAGCTGAGTCTGGTTAGAAACCTTTCCCCATGTGAAGGTAGGGTGTGGGTCAAAGGAGCTAGATATTGGAGTTTGAAAGTGAACTGAGGAAACAATTTTTCATTTATTAGGGGACTACTGTATTGGAATAATTATAGATCCAAATTGAGCCCAAAGGCTCCTCATCTGCAAAATGAGGAAGCTTGATTAGCTCATCTCTAAGATTCCTTACAGCTGAAGATCTATGAAGCTCTGGTCTTTGACACTAGATTGTCTATGAACTCTCTTTCCTCAAAAAGCCCCAAGAACAAGATTCCCAACTGTCAGCTTTGGGTTTCGTCCTACCTGCAGGCAAGAGGAAAAGCTTCATCAATTCTAGGAGTGGAAAGGACACTCACATGTCACTGAGTCCTCAAATATCCCTGACTAATGATATTCATTTCATTGTTAATTTGACAAATTGAACTAAAAACAAATGGAAAGGGTGAAAGATGACAGATGCTACACCGGCCCATAGACTGTGTTCGCTTCTGAAAGATACAAAAACAAAACAAAAAAGCAGAAGAAGGTCTTCCATGAGCTGAGTCTACTCCCTATGGAAGATTATAAGAAAAAATGGATAAGGGCTCCACCAGGTGAAAAGGAGGGGGTGGACACTAGCACTTAAGGAAGGTGAATTTATACAGGGAAAGGAAATAGTCACACCAAGGCTCAAAGTCAGCAACTCTGCTAAGTTACTTTGGAAGTTGGACTCACAGGCAGAATTCCTGGATGAGGGAGAGTTCACTTGGGGATCAAAAGACTATTGAGGGGACAGCCAAGTAGCAAAGTGGATAGAGTCATGGAATCAAATCTGACCTTAGACACTTCCTAGCTATGTGTCCCTAGGCAAGTCACTTAACTCTGTTTGCCTCAGTTTCTTAATATGTAAAATGAGCAGGAGAAGGAAATGACAAACCACTCAAGTATCTTTGCCAAGAAAACCCCAAATGAGATCATGAAAAGTTGAATATGTCGGGAAAATTACTGAACAACTAAATGAAGGCTATTGAGAGGGGTGGAGTGGGAGATGAAGGGTTCGTAACAACAGACAAGAGCTGGAGCTGCAGATAAGTCCTGCCAATCCCAAAATTTCCTACTTTTCCACGGGGCCCAAGAAAGTGTGGGTGCATAAACTGACCACATCTGAGCTTCTTGGTGGGCATGAGAACTGGCCCTTACTGATATGGTCCACCAGGGGGTGCTCTATGACATGTTGTTGATTCCTGTCCGGCAACCTAGCAATTCACTTACCCTCTCTATAGACAGATATCTCATCATCACAGAGTACCAAAGCTGGTTCAACCCCCTCACTTTACAAAGGAGGAAACTGAGTCCCGAAAGAAGTGTCCAAACTTACATAGTTCCTAAGAAGGAGAGTCAATATTCAAATCTAGGTCTTCTATATTTTTTGAGCCCAAATCTCAAATTCTTAGCATTAAAACCTGGTATTTGCTGTGCCAAGCTCTGGGGAAGAGCCCTTCCCTTACCTCCCAGGCAAATTCCCTGGCATTCTAAGATCCTTACTGTATCTTACATTGACCCGGCCCTGCTGAAACAAACCAAATAAGCTTGAAGTTCCTCCTTTGATGGTGTTCTGTCTTTTTTGGGCATTCTTACTTGGGGGGAGGGGGCAGGGGGCAGAGCTAAGCTGTGGCTCCCTCCCTTCTCTCAATTCATTCACATTTCCCAAAGCTCCCCTAGCCCTAGATTTTGGAACTGATGACTGTGGAGTATGACTAGTAAACTGTAGGGCTGAGATTCAAACTTTGATCTGATTCCATTTCCTTATCTGTTAAATAAGATATATTGCATTATGCACCTCATGGGATTGTTGTGAGAAAAATACTTCCATAAAAGGATATGTAAGTAGGGATAAGGACTGCACCTGTGGTTTCACTGGCACAGGAAACTCCTGTACAGGAAATGCCCTCCACCAATGCAGATCAGCACCTTCATCTTAGATAACTACCTAGAATACAGAGAGGTTTAATGATTTGTCCAAGGCCACTTGTGTGTCAGAGAGGGAACTGGAACCCAAATCTTCCTGTCTCTGAAGCAAGTCTTCTATCAACTAACTATGCCATGCTGCTTCTAATACAAGAGACATATGAACTATTATTATCACCAAGTAAGGAAAGTTTCTAAACAGGGCATTTGCAAATGGCATCTAGATGGTGCAATGAATACAGCACTAGACCTGGAGTCAGGAAGACTCATCTTCCTGAGTTCAAATCTGGCCTCAGACACTAGATGTGTGACCTTGGGCAAGTCACTTCACCCTGTTTACTTCAGTTTCCTCATCTGCAAAATGAGCTGGAGAAGAAAATGGCAAACTACTCCAGTATCTTTTCCAAGAAAACCCCAGATGGGGTCACAAAGAGTCAGCCATGATTGAAATAACTTAGCAACAAACGACAAAGCTGCCTCATGCACTTATGGTCAGGAGGCAGGTTTGAGTCCTGGCTTTGCCATTTCCTAACTGGGTGACTCCTCTTTGAGCTTCTATTTTCTCCTCTGTAAAACATGAAGAACACTACTTACCCTACCTATGTCATGGTAGTTGTGAAGAAAAGGGAATATAAATCTTAAAAGGGAATTATTTCAATTATTATGGAGGCAGAGAAGAGTATATAATAAAGTTTAGAAAGATTTCCATTGAGATGCTATCCATTTTTTAAAAGACTTTAGCATTTGTGCCTTTACTAATGTGGACTGAGAACTTGACATTCCCCTGGTTTGTTGCCTATGTTCATGAAGAGACAGAAGAGAAAATAATTGACCACTTGGCTGTGATGCTGGGAAGAGACTCCTCTTAAAAGCTATGGTTTTCTCCCCTGACAAAATCTTTGAAACAAGGCTTTATTTGGGAGATAAGTCTATCGATCAGAGGAAAGAAGAAGGACAAACAATGAAGAGATACTAGGCATCTGACAGGAGAATTCTCAGTAGGTATGTGTTCTAGGCAGACACGGGCCTGAGGTATAAAGATAGTTTTCCTCCCTATAATCCCTCATTCATGTCTTGAGGAAACACTGATACAAGCTAACCTATAGTGACTTTTCCAGGAGGACCCAAGTTCCCTGATTACCATGGATCATCCAATGGCTGATGGAGACCAGCGGCTAGTGACAAATTTGTTTTATTACACAATGATTGAGGTGGAACCTACAGTAAGAAAAGAATGCAAAAATAGGAGGAGGTGAGGACAGCAATGGGGCCCTTTGTACAAACATGCACCATGCCTTTAGTATGTCCATGCAGTTCTGGTTTAGCAGTGAAGGAGTCCTTCTGGTTCTTCAGTCAATCAGAAGATTCTGCATCACACAATACCACTTCCCCTTTTTCTCATCACTCCTGGTCATTACTCTCAGCTCACACCAAACCTCTACACACTGACTTGGGACCAGGCAGGCAATAGCTGAACACTCTGTAGAACCCATCAAAAAGGTCAAATCAGAGTATGCTGTAAGAACTGGGCTCCCATTGACCAGCTAGTCTCCCCAATGCATAAGTATTCCTTTTGGACTATACCTATTTCTTAAGGGGATTTTATATCCTAATGGAGGACTTCAAAAGTCACAGAATAATAGTGAAGATTTGAAGCAGCTAGTGGGATCTTATCCTGAGGGACATAGATCTCCTTGCTTCCATAGACTGTAGGTGGTCAGTTCAGGTTGCAGTTCATGCACAGATGACAATAATCTCAAATTAACCTCTCAAAATACACCAGTGGAGAAGATTAAGTTAGAATGGCCTTGGACAGACAATCAGGGAACCTTCAGAAGTTTGGATTTAGTCAGAAAGCCATACTCCAGGAGCTAGAGGGCCAGTGTGGCCTCAAGGCTGCAGGTTCCCCAACCCTTGGTACAAAATCATCAAGGCTGACTTTTGTCTATAGGAGTGTGGGAAGCTTAATTAGAGAAGTGTGTATGTAGGATAAATTCTTAGAACCAGTGTCCAAGAAGAATTAGTTGGGTTCAGCTATTATTTACAGATCCATTAATACTAATTTAGGCCAATAGATTCTAGAAAGGATGTTTTCCTCACCAAGCTTTTCTAAACGATAACTCTGTTTACAGAGTTATTGTAGGGAGGCTGGTGACCTGCACAGCCCTCCCTCACTCAAAACTAAGTCGAGTGCAAGCCATGTCATCATTTCCCTTATGGCATGGTCCTCTTCGGCAACGAAGGACGAACACAAGGTAAAAGATATCTAACAGTGCTGCCCAGATCTTTTTAGGAACCTGAGTGGGGAAGGGAGCCACAGAATCTCATAGCTGTACAAAGTCAACGACTGTTTTCTTCATCTGACTTGTTCTGATAGACTGAACAGGCAGGATTTCCCTAATAAATAGATTGCTGATATGGAATAATTTCAGGGATCCTGGAAAAATCATCACAGACTTAAAATTAGAAGGAACCTTAGAGAA
This sequence comes from Bettongia penicillata ogilbyi, assembly GCA_023548195.1. Taxonomy (NCBI): domain Eukaryota; kingdom Metazoa; phylum Chordata; class Mammalia; order Diprotodontia; family Potoroidae; genus Bettongia; species Bettongia penicillata. The sequence goes on along the minus strand of JAJHZJ010000413.1, from coordinate 13,859,507 downwards.
CATTTACTCTAACCTTTCTAGTTCCAACCTATTTCCCAGCTTACTATTTCCTGGAATTCCACAATTCGAGATTGATTTCTTTGGCATAAAAAAAAATTGTTAGTCTCTTAAAAATAACATCTAACTCTGAGATGGGATGATAATTTAAGTTTCTTAGACATTTTTACCTTAGTGTGAATGAGTACGTAAGATCTTGCCCCAAGAGCAAATAGGAAGGTCAAAACACTGGGAATCTGGGGGAAGAGAGGAACAGAGGAGTGAAAAGGAGGGTTCCTGGGGGAGGCTGGTCCCAGAGAAACAAACATTGTTTTTGTAATTTCATCTGGGCTCGGACTCTGGCAGTTCACACCTTCACATGGGCTCTGCTCCATCTCAGTACCCCATGGCTGACTCTAGTTACTGCCAGGCATACAAAGCGGAAGGAAAAGATGGAAGTTTCTCCTATTCCTGCCTCCTCCAGATGCAGGGGAGGGGAGAACCGAAGGCCCCCACTGGGAATCATTACATAGCTGGACTGCTCCATTTGTTGAGTAAAGTTTAGATTTCCCTTCCTGGTGTCTCCACATCGTGGTGCCATCATTTTCCAGTTTTTCTAGTTGCCTTCATTGGACTCCTGTTTCCTCACTATCTGCACTGAATTCTCCTGCCCTCTTTGCCTAGGTTCCCTCTTTCTTCCTTTTTGTCTATTCAATTCCTATCCATCCTTTAAAGGCTAGCTCAAAAGCCTCCTCAAAGAAGCTTTGTGTCCCCAAAGTTAATAAGGATGTCTCCTACAAGAGATTGCATTGCACTTTGGTTTTGTACTTATTACATAATATTTGGGGGGTGCAGCTAGGTGACACAGTGGCTAGGCCTGGAGTTAAGAAGACCTGAATTCAAATCTGGTCTGAGACACTAGCTGTGTGACCCTGGGCAAGTCACTTAACTTGTTTGTCTCTGTTTCCTTATCTGCAAAATAGGGATAACAACAGTATTCACCTTCAGGGTGTTGTGAGGTTCAATGAGATTATAAATGTAAAGTGCTTAGCACTGTGTCTGACACACAGTAATCACTAAGTAAATATCAGATATTATTTATCTGCCTCAGCTACATTGGTTATATATTATCCCCATGTAAAAGCCGAAGTACCTTAAGGGCTGGAACCGAGCTTTGTCTCAACCTTAAATCTCCTCCAAACCTAACATAGTCCTCTGCACACAATCAACACTTAATGAATTTATTTCATTGAATTGTAGGTGTCTTAATACAAAGCACTTCATTCAGGTCAGATACAGTGGACACACGCAGAAAATGTAACAGACAATGTTGGTTCCAAATCACTAAAGTTAAAACACATCCTCTCTGTTTATAAATTTCAAAGTATAAGAGGAAGAAAGTTACATGTACTGTCAATTGAATCATTACATAGATTTTCATTTCCTTTTAATGGTAAATTAATAAGGGGGGTTGTTATTTAGTCATGTCTGACTCTTTGTGGCCCCATTTGGGGTTTTCTTGGCAAAGATACTGGAGTGGTTTGCCATTTCCTTCTCCAGCTCATTTTACTGATCAGGAAACTGAGGCAAACAGTATTAAGTGTCTTGCCCAAAGTCATACAGCTGAGAAGTGTCTTAGGCCGGACTTGAACTCAGGAAGATGAGCCTTTCTGATGCCTGGCCCAGCACTATTCACTATACCACCTAGCTGCCCTAATATGGGAGGAGGTATTGGGAAATAGCTAACATTTCCAAAGAATCCAAAATAAAATCAAAAAACTCTGTTTACCTTTCAAGAGGAAAGCAACAGCCTCACATACCCTTGTAACCCCAGCTAACCGAGAGGCTGAGGTTGACTGATCTCAAGCTAGGACATTCTGAGCAGCAGTGGACCATGTTCGTCAGGTGTCTGAAGTAAGTTAGGCATCCATATGCTGAACCCCTTGGAGTGGCAGGCTCCTCAGTTCACAATGATGCCTAAGGTTGGGTGAATTGGCCCAGGTCAGAAGTGGAGCAAGTCAGAGCTCCTGGGCTCACCAGGTGTGGGATTAGGGCCTTAAATAGTTCCATATGTCCCAACATGGGCAAAGTGGAGTGACCAAAAAAAATAATTAAAAAATTAAAAACAGGAAAGCAATGGATCCTTTTAATGAGGGCTAATTTTGTAGCATGCCGTGCAGAGGTTCTGTGGTTTGATGACAGAATTCATTAATCCAATTCAACCTTTATTGAGCTCTTATTGTGAGAAGAAAGGATATCAGAAGGTAATGGCAGCTCTTTGGTTTCCCTTGGCTCTCCACTATGTCCACATGTCCAGTCTTACGATGTGCAACCCATAGTCAAAAAGGTTGATGTTTCTGTACCAACTAGACATCCAGGAGCAGGGAAGGCACCTGGTCTCATGAGGTCTAGTTCATGCTAGATCCTGAGTTCCATGATTTAAAATCCCTAGTGTAGCCCAAGTGCAGAGTTGCCATGTCTTTACCTGATGACTAGCCCTCTTTTTTAGGAGTCAAACTTTATATTGGTTAGCTTTCCCCTCAGATCATTTGTTCTTTTTCCCGCTCAAGAGAAGACTGTACATTTCCTAGGATTCCTTGGATTTGGATCAATCCTATGTTTGCGGGAGACCTTAAGGTTCTAGGAAAGCTGCAGCATCTCAGTTGTTTGGTAAATGTTTTCGGCAATATTTCATTGTGATTCAAATTGTTTATCAAGTCTAAGTTAGAAATAAATGCTACACAGACTCACACTTCCCCTGCTTTTCTGAAGCATCGGCTCCTTTTGGCCAAAGTCCAGCGAGTGGCTGAATTACTGAATTAGAGCAATCCAGGAAAGAGGCAGAGTTGGCCTATGGGGGTAGGGGTGGGGGCTCAAGAGCTGATTTCTCACTTGGTAAATACACAAATCTATATGTCCCTTACTGAGGCAACACTGCCCAGAAAAAGAGAAAGGGCTAATTGCTAGAAAGCACTGTCCCTGGGAGAGACCACAAGATTAACCCAGGAATTTCTCCCAGCAATATATGGACAAACTCCCAGGGCACACCTAGGGACACAGAGACTTTTGCTGAATGAGTGAGCACCACCTGGCGGTTAATCGTGGCCCAAGGAAATACAAAGTATATGCAAAATGAGAGAGAGGGGAGGGGAGGGGAGAGGAAGAGAGAGGAGAGGGAAAACCTGGCACCTAGTCTATGGTTCATTCTTCCTGACACCCTAAAAATGTCCCCACAGCACAGAAAACCTATCTTTATTTACTCTGGAGGCTCACAAGATGTAGAACTGCAAAGTAACCTAGTTCAACCCCTTCATTTTACAGACTAGAAAGCTGAGGTCCAGAGTGACAAGGTCCCATAAAGTCACACTGGCAGCTTGTAGGCAGAGCCAGGCCTCTATCCTCAAAGCCTCTGCCTCCTGCACCATGCAGCCTCTCTATGAGGAGCTGAAAACTAGGAGACACTGAGCCCCCAAGGACAGTGAGGAGGCCTTCTCCATGAGTTAGTCATCTGGAATGAAGTCTAATTGCCGCCATCCAGCTCTCCATTTGTGCTCATGACAGAAATGTCAGTTCCAGGCAAAGCATGAAAAACAAAACAAAACAGAAACAAAAACAGCATCTGTTGAGTGAGTGGTTTGAGGTCAGGGCTCGAAGCCAAAATTAACCCTCAAAAACCCTAACAGATGTTCCAGGGGCTTAGCTTAATTTCAGCCACTGAGCTTTCATGGCCAATGCTGCAACCCCACTCTCCTCAGCTTGATTTTAAAATATGCTTTTGTAAACCTGGGGCAGCACTATTGTCTCATATTCTGTTGGGCTATGGGACTGCCTAATACAAGAGGAACTAGGTTAATGCGCTCTCTCTCTCTCTCTCTCTCTCTCTCTCTCTCTCTCTCTCTCTCTCGGGCTCTCCCTCTTGCCCTTCATCTCTGCTTCCTGAGGTCCTGCTTAACTTTTCGGAATCTGATTTTTATTGATTTGCTTTTTTTTAAAACTCAAATGCAACTTTCCTTTTCTCCTCCCAGAAAGCCCTCCATCTCTTGCACCAAAAACCATCTTATCCACCACCACCAGCAGTGCATGCACCCACACACTTTCCATACCCATCGCCCTCCACGTCTGTAGAGATGGGACTTGCATCTTCTCATGTCTTCTCTGAGGCCATGATTGTCTCCTTCCTATCTTCCAAAATCAGCTCTGATTCCCTTTGTGTAAGGAAGTTATTCTCTATGCTAGAAATGACCTCTTTGCCTCCTCTTGTGAGAGGAATGTTCTATTTCTTGGGACACACAATGCTCTTTATGTCATAGTTCTCTTACCCATCATTAAGGTTGGCAGAGAACATTATGTTAATTCTGTCCCTGCTTTGTCAGACTTGGTGTGGCAAACAGGGCAGATGTGTTCCGCTCCTGCCCACCTTAATGTCAGTGCCTTCTATTGATGACCTCCAATTTATCCCGTCTCGAGCTTATTTGTATACAGTTTGCTTATTGTCTCATCCATTAGATTCTGAGCGCTCTGAGGGCAGGGATCACCTTGTGCCTTTCATCATTTAACATTGCTTGTGGTACATGGTAGGTGCTTAATAAAGGTGGATTCACTGACCATTCTCATTGAGGCAACAGGTATAATGGATCAAGTGCTGGTCTTGGAGTTGTGAGCACCTGGGCTCACCTCCCACAGCTCCAAGACCAGCAGCTTTATCCATGACCACATTGCCTCTAAACTTTCTTTGATGACTTGATTTCCTTGAGTTTTCATTCACCCCAAAGGGACATGGTCTAGAAGAAAGATTTCTGGACTTGGGTTCGGTAGAGGCCTAGGTTGAAATCCTAACTCTGATAGACACCAGCTGTAAGACTGTTAGCAAGCCATTTAACCTCTCAACTTGTTTCCTCATATGTTAAATGGGGCTTATAATCTTCTCACAGGTTTGTTGTGAGGGTCAAATGAGATATGGTGTGTGTGTGTGTACAAACATATTTTAAAATTAACCTTTTTAAAAAAAAATTGGAGGTGGAAGAGAGGGGAAGGAAAAGAAATAAGCATTTAAGTGCCTTCTATGTGCCAAGGACTTTGCTAAGCTCTTTACAAATACTATTTCATTAAATCCTCACATCAACCCAATGAGGTAGGTATATCCAATCTACAGTTGAAGAAACTGAGGCAGACAAAGGTTAAGTGGGGGACCTGGAGTCACACAGCTAAATGTCTGATGCTACATTTGAACTCAGATCTCCCTGACTACAGATCAAATTCTTGATCCACTGAGCCACCAAATAATCTAATCTTATATCCCTAGCTTCCCTCAAGTACCACCTTATACATGATCATTCTAGCTGGCCCAGCTTCTAGCACCTCCTTCCTACCCTCACCAAGTTTCTCGTATCTGTCTGTTCTGTGTGACCTTCTGCTTGGTGTATTCCTCCATTAAAGCATGAGCTCTCTGAGGACAGGGAGATTTATATCCTGTGCTCCTAGCATGGTTTCTGACACATAGGAGGCTCTTAATAAATGTCTGTTGATTTTTAATGACTCTTCCAAAGAGCTCAGGTAAAGTAATCAAGAATAATTCCCCCTTTGAACAAACATTATCTCTACAGTTCCTTCCAGAACTACTATCTATGACCTATGATCCTGAAAAATTTATGCCTGTTTCTGGGCGCCGTGATGGGACTTGATGTTTGAGCTTCCAACAGTTTGCTAGGCCTCTCCATTAACAATAATCAGCTAAGAAGACATTCTATATTACCTCTAGGAGCAAATAACTCCATTATTTGGCATATAGAGGTCTTCACACCCTGGTTGCTTCCTAACATTTTAGTCTTCTTATACATCATGGCCCTCTGCTTTACAGTCATGCTGTGTTGGCCTACTGGCTGTTCATACACAACACTTTAACTTCCTCTCTTTGAACTGGCGGCCTCCAATTCCCAAACTGTCCTCCGAAACTCCCCTTGTTAAAATCTATTTCCTTCAAAACATGAAGCCTTTCCTGATCTGCCTCCTCCCCCATCTGCTCTCCTTCTACTTCATGTATATACTGTCTCCCTTGATAGAATGTTAAGCTCATTCACTTTTGTCTCATAAATGCTTAATTGAGAAAAATGGAAAAGCACATCAGAGTAAAAGATCAAATTCATTCTACAGAGGAAAAAACTGAGCTGTAAAAGAGTGCCCCGTTGGAGGTTAGACAGCTTGTTAGTAGTGCAGTTCAGGACCCAAGACCCAATATAGGGCTCCTCTGTGACCCTACCTTGTCTCCCTTTCTATGTATCGTAGAGATGACTCTAAGTAAAAGCTTGATTTGGGTGGTAGGCTGCAAGTCTGATCTCAGGGCCCCACAGAGAGAACCAGAAAGGGCAAGAGGGGAGGGGAAAAGAAGGGAATGGGGGAGCTCAATCCACAGTCCAACAGCTGCTGGGCCTGATGTGTTTCATTGCTTTTGATTCACTCAACATGCATTTATTAAGCACTGTGGAAAACACTGTGCTAGGTACACAAAGCCCCTACAAGGCTGTCTGAGCAGGAAAGTGTTCAATAAGCTTCAAGATATCCAAGTATTAGAAATGGAAGGTGATCTCAGTTACAGTCTAAGGGGCCCAAGAAACGGTTCTAGAAGCTGTCTCATCACTACTCACTCTAGCATCTGACCTGGCCTCCATGACTCAAGTCTTTCTCTTTTCCAACTTGTCTTCCACACTGGTGGCAAAGTAGCATTCCTAAGGGGAACATGTGAACATTACCGTTTCCACCACCACCTTCAAAGGCTCCCTAGGGCCTCTTGGATAAAATACACTCTTCAGTTCTTCCACTGTCTAATCACAATTTCCCTTCCCAGCCTCATTACACATTTTCCCAATCATTCTATGTGACTACTTAAATCACAGGATGATAGATTTGGTCAGCAAATTATTCTCCTGGATAACTCAGAAATGAGGTTCAGATCTCATCTTTGCCAAGTGTGGGGATGCAAACCTATAACCTCAAATACTGGAGAGATGGATGTTCGTGGATAGCTTGAGTATAGGAGTTCTGAGCTGCAGTGTATCTAAAGTCTGTGGGCTATCTACACTAGGTCCAGCACCAATATGGTGATCTCCTCCTTGGGAGAGGTCACCAGGCTGCCAGAGGGCTGAACCATTTCAGATTGAAAATAGAGCAGATCAAAGCTTCTGTGCTTATCAGTAGGGAGATCAAGCCTGAATGAAATAGATCAAGTCTCAACCCCTCTCCAATAAAAGCCCCTCTCTTCTCTAATAGTATCTGTGGAATCATTTGTCATCTCTGGACCTCAGCTCTTTCATCTCTCAAATAGAGGGTTAGATTATAATTAGATGGTTTCCAAATCTTTTCAAGTTATAAAGCTATGATCTACAGCCCAAAAATTGTATTTTCCCCTTGCCTGGGGAGGTAAAGTGTTTTGCTCAAGGCTTTTCAGGGAGTCAAGAAGTAGCACTAGTATTTGAACTCAGGTCTTCCGACTACAAATTCAGGACTCTCTCTACTGTGCCAGGATCCATGTGCTCCCCAGGGTAGTCCATGGTGCCTAGGAGGCACAATCCTTGTAGATTTCTTTGACTGGGCTAAGATGCCACCTTCTCTGAATGACCACCCTTACCTGATTCCCCCCCTCTCCCCCAGTTAAAAGTGTTCCCTCTGCTCTCAGACCACTTGGCCCGGATCTCTTTGGTCTCCTTTCCTTGTATTATACAATCTTCATACATGTCACATTCCCTCCAATAGAATATAAGACCCTAGGGTATAGGCACCATTTCATTTTTGACTTTGAATCTCCCATGCCTAGTATGGGATAATATATGGAACCTCTCCCTGTGTTCAGCAAAACAATCGAGGCACACACCCAAATTGATTTTTATTTTGCATACATAGGAAAAAGGACCCTATCAAAAGGTACTTTATTATTATTATTTTACTAAAAATAGAAAGAAAAAAAAGAACAGAAATCATCAAAAGTTTTGCAGAGGAAAAGCATGCACAGAACCTGTAAGGGACTTTGGGGTTTTGGCTGTGGATTCTGCCGTATCTCTAGGTAGGAACTCAATGATTTCACCACACCAGGAGGCTGAGCTCGAGGTTAAAAGATGAAGAGGTGGGTAGAATCCACCACCATTAACAGAGGAAAATGAAAACTGCAGGAAAACTTCCCCAGAGATTGAATTTCAATATACAGTATCAGAGTTCACTGTAACTGGGTTCTATTTCATATTTCTGGGAAAAACATTTTTTTCTTTCACATATACAATAATATAGAAAACTGTAGACTACCACCAATCTTCTAATATCTTGGGGGTCTTGCCCTGCCCGCCCCCACTACTCCCCCCCAAAAAAAGCTTCCCTCATGGCCATCTGTGTCTTTGATTGCAACTCAGCTGGACTGTGTGAGTCTGCAGCCAGCCAGACACTGCTTCTTTGTTCAATATATGTGTGTATAAATATTAATATGCATATGTCTGTGCATTTCTGTATATTTGCCCATGTAACCAGGAGAAAGGTAGACTTTTTGACCCAAAGATTTGTTCCTTAGATGGGAACCTTGTGTAGTCTTTTTCTTCACATCCAGGACTGAGTCTGGGTGTCTTGACTAGGGTCCAAGAACCTGAAGCAGCCCAGGTTGGCCATGGTTCCTGGCAGCAAGCTTGTAGGACAAATTTCTTCTCCATCCATTGGGGTTTCCTTTTCTTTGTTAGCATATCTTTGTCAAAATAGAATTCCCTAAAACACTCTGATTCCAATAGTGGACTTTGCTTTAGATACATATGGGTCCCCTCCAAACACAATGCTGCACACAGAATTCCCACAAGGCAGGAGCTCTTAATCGGGGGGAGGATGCAGTGTGAATCTGGATGGGAAAAATTAGATTTAGCATCAAATAACTTCTAACTGAAATGTAATTCTTAAATTGTGAATTTTTTAAAACAATTATTCTTGCGAAGGGATCTCTGGCATAAAAAAGGTTAGAAACTCTTAATCTAGGGAGAGCTGGATACGGAAGCTGAGTTAATTTTGCTAGGCTGCAACAGATAAACCTCAGAAGTTTGTCTACTCAAGTGTTATGGTTAGCAATTTCACAAAGGTATTCTCGCTGTGTAAGGAAAAATAAATACCTGGTGAACAGGAGGGGTGGCCTGAGGCCTGTGGCTCACCTTTGGCATTAAGTGACAGATCAGGTCAACATCTGGGTTGAATTCTCCTAACTAAACCTAGAGAATGAATGACATTTTGTTTGAGGGCTTCATCCCCTTGGGCTGGACTTGGAGACTAGGGCCTAAGCAAGGTGAATATTTGTTACCCATGGAGTCACATTTTTGAAGCATATCCTGAGATTCAATTAAATCACATGTGGACTGCCTCAGGCTTCACGGAGACTTAACTACCAGAAAAATAAAATCCTTAGAGATATTGTGCTTTTCAGAAATCCACCTGTAATCTCAGGATTCTCATCCCTTTCCCAGTTGGAACTCCTCCACTTGAGAGGCCCAGGGACTAAGACTGAGATCCCTATGAGGTCCCTTGCCTCTGGGCTGAATAAGCATTGTCACCAAGACTCCTCTTGTGTCTCTTAAGACTGCAGTGCTTGACTGACTGCCCACATTGGCCACTGGAGTTGGTGTTTTTGTGTTCGTGTGATCGGTTAGTCAGAGGCTCCCAAGAGAATTAATGTAAGAATAGAAATGTTCAGCCTTCAAGGTTCACACAGTGAGAAGATGGGGAAGGGAATTTTCTCAGGGAATGTCCCAACCTTGTGGAATCTGATTATTTGCTTTCAAAAGACATATAAAACATGACAGGACCCACTTCTTTGCAGAGGTGGGAGGTTATGAGTGTGGAATACTGCATATAAAAAGACTTTTCTTCAATATATTGGTTAATTTTCCTTCTATTCTTTGTTATAAAGGATAGCTCTTGTGGGGAGGGTGGATTCATAAGAAAATGTAGGTGATAAAAGAAACAAATACGAAAATTAACAAAAGTTATTAAAAAAAACCATGAGGGAGTCACTTTCTACAGTTTCAGTTACTAAATGCCTCTGAACCCAAGAGTGATCAGGTTCTACCCAGAGATCTATCAGAGAACAGTACTGCTTCCAAGAAGGAAACAGGGGGAGTTTTGAGCCTAGGGAGGGCTAGGATGGCTAGGGGGAGACATGGAAAAACAACACAAGATTAGTCTAGAGATGACTCTCTCTCCTTTGGATCCACAGTTCTTACTGAAGGGCTACACAGTCGTCATTGTCATCATCCCATGGGAATGATCTTTCTAATACACCCTAAGGGACAGGAAGCTGTTTCCCCCAAAGACATTGGTTTTGAAAACACATTACTGTACCTACAGCTGAGAGTCAGAGACAGTTCTTTCTAGGAATTTCCAAATCCCTTAGTGATAACTGGAGAACTTTAAGCTATGAGTGGGTAGTTCATTTCATCCCAATCTTTACCCTACTTGAAGTATGACCTACCAGCTCCTTAGTCTCCTTTCATGTCTAGAATGAAATGTTCACGGTGCTAATGTAGCTGGTGAAGTGATAATGAGGTTTCTTAAGATGGATATCCTCATCCTCCCTCTTTCCACTCTTGGAGGAAAGAAGCATGAATACCTTGGACACCAACGCAAGAAAGGGAGACTCCCTAATAGGAAAGCCACTGCCAACAGGTGATCCCAACCCATCTCGTTTCTCCACTAGTGGATGGGTCAGAGGTTGAGCTGAGCGGGACCTCAGTGTTCCTGAGGTCAGGGACCTTTCCGTCCAGCAGAACAAAGCTTGCCACAGAAATGCTAGGCCCCAGCTTTTTAGGTGTTCCCTCTCCGCTCTTAGAACCAGGAAAGAAAGACCTGTCCCCTCCCAGGACGTCCCATGATGTTATGCTTGAACTAGATGTGTGTTTCCTCCTCCCCGCCTGCAGAAGAACTGCTCCAAGAGCACCGGCCCGCTGAAGTGTCTCGTGGCTCTGACAGACCCCCGAACAACTATGACACTCATCCCCAGTGCCTCAACAGCCTGGGAAACAAACAGAAACAATAAATAAACAGAAAACACGAACACACACACACAATGTGACTTTAAAAGAGAGGTCTCCATAAAACCCTCAGAAGGGGCATTGTGCTTGCTTTGAGGACATCAAAGAAAAATGGACCCACAAGCAGCCCATAAGATCATTCCTTGTGACTAACATTGATGGGGACAAGGAGGGGGAGAAGGACAAGTATCTCAGAAATGCTGAGGCCCCTCCCTCAGCTCCCCATGACTACCCCATGGTGCCTTCTTCCTATAGTGTCAAATCACCTAACCTTCCATCACCACTACTTGGAGGACTTCACCACCTGTTCATAGGGGGGAGGCGGTGTATTGCAGTAGGAGGGTGGGGGTGGGTAAACTGGGGTGCCCTGGGGTGAGTTGGGCTGGACATGGAAAGCCATCGCCATTGGGTTCATCACAGCTCCTCCGGGGTCAGTGTAATATGGCATGCCTGGTTGCTGGGCTCCTGAAAGAAAATGAAGGGAAAAAAGGACATAAATATTTTACAACTAGACAGATTGCTAGATTTGAAGTCCCAGGACACTATTTGCTACTGTGTAATCTGGTGTAACTCCCCTGGGCCACAATCTGTCTTCTGTAAGATGTGGGATGGGGTTGGTCAAGATATCGTCTAAAGTTCCTTCTGGCTCTAATCTTATGATCTTAGCTGGACATGTTGCATACCAGTAAAGCCTTTCCCAAAAGGACAAAAGACTGTCAAAGCTTTTAATAAGGAATTAATTTAATGAGGCCCGGGAAAACCTGTGCCCTTGCACAGTTCGTGAATGGCAAAGCCAGGACCAGAATTCGGCTCTCTTGGTCCCTGGCTTCCTTTAAGACTCAGCTCATATGATACCTCCCATTTTCTTCTCCTGATCACCTCAGTAACTAATGCCCTACACCCCAACATTACCCCAACATATATATATGTATATATATATATATATACGTATATATATATGTATACAGGTATATAATATACCTCTATATACATAGGTATACATAAGTATATAGTTTGCATTTAGAGCCGGTCTTTATTATCAAAGTATTAATTATCCAAGTCATCCCACACTTCTGACTTTGTGTTTTATCTTGGTCTAAACCTGTGAAGGGAACTCCCTCTCCCAATACAGATCAAAATCTGATTGGCCCAGCGGCAGTGAAGTGACTGTCTCAGGGTTCAGAGACAATTGAGGTGAATTTGAACCCTGGTCTTCCTGGCTCAGAGGCCAGGGTTCTCCACCCACTACAACAAACTACCTCCCTACAAGTCTTGGGAAACAAACCATGAAAAATATTTGCTAACAAATTGACCACTTAGAAAAATTAATCCCCACTCAAGCATTCTTCCCCCTAAACACAAATGTCTCTCCCAGCCGCCTGCCACCCCCCATTACTCTCTTACTTTCGAGTTGGCTGATTATACTTAGGCACTTCAAAAGAGAACAATTTGCATATCAAAGAATTAAGAAAAGCCCTTGGGGAAAAGAGATGAAACCCTGGAAAATATTTTTTCCAAAAATACCCATCTTTATAAGTCATAAGATGTTGTAGTATGCTGTCATACAATTTTTGCCAGAAAAATTATGCCAAAAGCCCCCCTAATTAACACTTGGTTCATTCTAAGGATTAGAGCATGATTTCAATTATAACCTTAATTTTGCTAAATATAACTTATTTTCGCAATTTTTTCATTTCATATTTCAAGATAAATTCCCAATTAACTTTTTTTAGAAATACTATTTACTATGCAAGGTTGGTCCTCATTTTGAGAGGATTCACTTAAATTGGCCTTTTTCTGGTACCATTTACTTTTATCTTTGAGTAGCTGGGAACTCCTCCCATCTGTATTTATGTACATATTGTTCCCCTAATAGAAGGGAAGTTCCTTGTGGGCAGAGATTGCTTCATTTAAGTCTTTGCAAAGGGTCTGGCCCATGATTAACACTTAACTGTTAATTAAGTTAAGTGTTGATTTAAACTGAAAATTGAAGACTCCCATATTCCTCTCCCTTCCACACTGTATGCCTGTAATTGCTTCGTGAGAGCTCTTACCTCCAAAGCACAAGTGGGATGATTGTAAATTGAGAGGCCTCATTCTCACTTATCACTCAATATTCTTTGGCTGGATGGATTTACAAACCCATCCCAATCTTGTAATTAGCTAACTTGCCCAGCGAAGGAGTTAACAAGTCATGTAGATTAGCCTGCTTACAGTGAGAGAAGTTATTCAATGAACATCTTTGGCAGGACTGGAAAGAGTTCCATACCCATTAGTAAAGGACTTCTTAATTAGCTTCCCCTCCCTTGTTAGAGATCTCCTTTTTCTCCAGAATGAGGAAATGAGATGAGGATGGATTCGGGAGATGGTGCTTCCCCTGCATAGATATTCCCTGTGCCTGAGGAAAGAAACTAGAACATTCCATCTTTTCACTTTCACCTATACACTCCTCAAGGACAGGACTTGGCAGCCATGCAGCCATGGAACTGAGGGTAGAAGAGGAAGAAATATTTGTCTTTCCTTCCTTAAGGGACAAGGTGATATAGTGGAAAGTGCTCCAGACTATGCCCAAAGGGTTACAAAACTATGTATACCCTTTGACCCAGCAATACCACTTCTAGGTTCGTATCCCAAAGAGATCAGAAAAATGGGTAAATGACCCATGTACAAAACTATTTACTGAAGCTCTTTTTGTGGTGGCCAAGAATTGAAATGGAAGGGATGCCCATTAACTGGGGGATGGCTGAACAAGTTGTGGTATATGAAAGAAATGGAATACTATTGTGTCATAAGAAATGATGAGCATGTAGACTTCAGGAAAAACCTGGAAACACCTGACTGAAGTGATGCTGAGTGAAGTGAGCAGAACCAGGAGAACATCGTTCACAGTAACAGCCACACTGTGTGAAGACTAACTTTGACAGACTTAGCCCTCTCAGCAATGCAAGGATCTAAATACAGTTCCAAAAGGCTCATGATGGAAAATGCCATCCACATCCACAAAAAGAACTATGGAGTCTGAATACACATCAAAGCATACTATTTACTCTCTTTTTTGCATTGTTTCTTCTTTCTCATGGTTCCTCCCATTCGTTCTAAAGAACAACATGACCAATGTAAAAATATTTTTAATATGAATATACAGGTAGAGTCTATATCACATTGCACACCATCTTGGGGAGGGAGAGGGAAGGTAGGGGGAGAAAATTTAGAACTCAAAATCTTATGGAAGCGAATGTCGAAAACTAAAGATAAATAAATTTAAAAAAAAAAAGTGTTCCAGGCTTGAACTCAGGAGAAACCTGGGTTCTTATCCCACCTTTGCCCCTAACTAGCAGTGTAACCTTGGGCAAACTATGGAACTTTTTTGAATTTCAGTTTCTGTGGAATGAAGGGGTTGGGCCAGTTGGTCTCTAAGTGTCCATTCTAAAATTTTATCATTCTGAAATGTCAAAAGGAGTACAGACTTACAGGCCAACTACTCCAACCTCCGAAGTTTTGGTGTTGTTAAGTCATTTCAGTTGTGTCTGACCCCATTTGGGGTACAGCAGAAAAATGACTGAATTGAGAGACAGAGAAACTGGGTTTAAATATCACAACTCTGCTACTTATTTGTAGAGTTAGGAAGGTCACTGAAGCCCTCTGGACCTCATCGCCTCATCAGTAAAATGGGGCAGGCTAGAGTAGATGGCATCCAAGTTCCTCTAAGTCTAGAAATCGGTGAACACAGTTGGAATATAATAAATGCTTGTTCAGTGAACCAGTGAATTAACAAACGCATGGACACAGCCACATTTGTTGGGGATAACCACAGCTGAACTAAGGGAACACAGACTTGTGGACAAGTTCTGCCTAATTTAAGCCCTAGAGATCTTTAAGATCTAGCCTTTCATGGAGGCAAGAGCCTGGATGTACACTGTGTCTTCTCATTTCTGACATGTTTTCTGCAATGTCTGACAGAGCAGTAATAATACCTTAGGCATAAAGAATGCCAACTTTCAGGAAGGACCAAACATTGGTTCTATGGCAGGTTCCCTCATTTACTCTAACACCGTCCCTGTGGCCCAAATGATCTTCCAAAGCAAAGACATTTAGACAATGTGTCAGAATGCCCTAGGACTGACATTTCCCTAGCTCTAAATCAGCTTTGGCAGATTGATGAATATCCCACTATGGGTGTGGACTTATAACATGAGTCTTAAGAAATTCGTGGAACATAAGGATGTTGAGAAACAGTTGACAGGGCACTGGCCCACATGTAAAGGTACCCACAGGCAGCCATTCCAGAGCAAAGTGTCATTCAGGGAATTCTACAGAATTGCTTTGCAGGTTGATGTTCTCTGATGCACACTTTTTGGGAAAAGCAACTATCCACTCAGCCCTGTAGCAACTGATGATAGATACCTCTTCCCCTGTACCCTACTTTGTAATATAGCACATGGAGTCTCTGATTTAAGGCTGTCTGAATTACACACATCCTTTAAAAACAAATGGTCCTCTATCCATCCCCTCCAATCCCCTGACACTTCTTAGACTTGAAGGTCCCTATCACCACCACATCCAAAGCCCATACCTTCCCAACTATATTTCCTACTTGAGACTACCCTTTTTCCTCTTCCTTCCTTCACATCTATTGCCACAGTTAAATCAGACCCTGCTGCTGCTATCACTCCTCCAAAAGTTAGTCTGTGGCCAAAAACATGGATGACAACCTGCCAGAGACCCAGACTAACTATACCTCTGCACTGAAGAACCAGGATAGCTACCACTGGTTCCTGTGGAAGACTGAATCCCCTGCTACCAAAAACCCTGAGGTCATCATTGATCCAGACAGAGGCTGCCTTTCTCACATCTAAGTTGAGTATGTACTTAATATGGGAACCTTACTGAATTTATGTTGCTACAGTATAATACACTGGCTACTGATACACAGAGTACAGATGCCATGAAAGACAAAGGATTGAAGTGGATTGGAAAGATTTTAGAGTCTCACCTTAAATTTCATGACTTTGGGGACTGTTTTATTTAAACACTGAGTTTTATTCACAGTATTAGGCACTTTTTTCCCCTCTCTTGATCAGACTTGTGATTTTATTAGTGTAGAGGATTCCAAGTGAAGAAAATTCCTCTACTAACGCAAGCTGACACCTACTCAGTAATTTAGTCTTAGAGAAATGTCTGGTACACGTACTGAGAGGGCAGTGAATCAACTTGTACCAAGGCCACATTGCCAGCATGTGTTGGAGGGTGGGACTTAGAGCCAAGACTTCTTGACTTCAAAGCCTGTTCTCAAACCTTCTCTACACCAAGCTGCCTTTTCTTAGGCATGTAATAAGTGTTTGTTCAATTTAAGTGAATCAAATTACTGCAGAATTGTCAATTAGCCTTTGCTAATAGTTGGAAGATGGGTGGAATTAGAATTTAAGTGCTGACAACGAAACCTTATCATCATGACAATCCACACCCTGTTACCAAAATGCTACTTCTCATCTCTCTGATTCTCAACTTAAAGACTTTAAAGCAGCCAGATTCAGCAATGATCCTTAGGGTAGTAGCCATCAATATATAACCTTCCTTAGCCTCTCCCCACCTCATCTGTAAAACAGATCAACAATAGTACCCACCTCACAAAATCAGATAACATCTGTAAAGTTCTTTATAGAGTTATAGAAATGCCAGGTGTTATTATTATTAATATAGATATTACTCTTATTATTTTAGCTGAAACTCTTGATTTATCTTCAGGTTTTTTCCTCATTTTATGTCGATTTTACTATTTTCTCATAAATAAAAAAACATCATAATATTTTTCTACTCTCAGAATCGGGGAACAATTCTTTCTTCCTTGAAACTCTTGCCTTGATTCCCCACCTCCCACCACCCCATGACATTTTAACTCAAAAAGTCTAGTGATGAAAGAGTGATGAAAGAGTGATGGAAGTTGATAGAGTTCTGGATTCTAGCCTCTCCCACCTTGGCAATTTTCATTCATTTTTGAAAGTCTCCTCTTTAATTTAGACAAGAATAGTAGTAAAATCAACATGCTGCTAATCTAACTGGAATCTAGGCATGCTAGGATATCACTTCCAACGCCCCTTAAATTCCCATAGAATCCATCTGAGAGAATGACTGCAGGAAGATTACGGCTAAGATCACAGTCACAGATGGAGATGACATAGAGGGTGCTTTCGAATTTAGTCCTTTCTTTCACATTTCAGATCTGGAACATAAGTGGCATTTATGTATTTCAAGGAAAGAAGGATGGTCAGCAGCTGTGACTTTAGGTTTCTTAGGTTTCTCTCAGAAGGGTTGGCGGTGCATTGGGGAGCAAAAGTACTAGACTTGTAGCCCAGGGAAGTAGGAGGGAGATTAAAATAAATTGAGAAGGAGTCAAAAGGGCAATGAATAGAGTGTGAAAGAATAGGTATCAACTTTTCTTCCCCTAACTCTCCCCGCCCCTCCCTCCCCATCAGTGGTTGTTCCTTTAATACATTCTTTGATCGGGACAAAATAGTTTACTAAGAGAAGCTTCTTCCAGAAGTTTCTTCTTGCTCTTTCAAATAGGGAATGGGAAGGGGGAGAAGTAGGAGTAAGAATGATGTGAGGATGGCAAGTTTTCTGTTTACTTTTTCCCCTTCAAAATACTGGAGGAGATTGAGGCAATGGGCTATAGGGTAAAGACCAATGGATTAAGAGCCAGTAGACCTCAGGCCTGCTGCTAGCTTCTAACGGAACGGATGATCGTGGGCAAATCACTCTGTCACGAGTCTCATTTCTTCATCTACAAAATGAAAATCAGATAGTCAATAAACATTTACTAAGCACCTATTATGGGTCAGATACAAAAGGACAGCTCCTGCCCTCAAGGAGCTTATAACGGAATGGAGAAGGCAACATGCAAAAAGAAATGTTTTGAAAACACTGAACTAAATAAAAACAAAGGCCCCTTCTTTAACATGGTCTACATTTAGTTCAGCTACATCATGGGTTAAATTGACTTTTGTGGGTTACTTCCCATTTATTATCTGAGAACTCAAAATTCATTTTCCCTGAAGAAGAATCCATCAACATAGCAATGAACTTGTTAAGCTGGAGCTGTCTGTACCTAGTGCTTACTGTATCACACTTTTAAACTCCCTCCGGACTGGTAATTTAATTCTATTCAATCCAACCAACACTTAGGTGGCACCTCCTATGTGTAAGAAACAGCAGCTAAGCCAGAGAAGGGGACATTGAGATAAGATCAGGAACAACAACCTGAATGCCACTCTGTTTATAAAGAAAGAACGTTTCCATTCCCTAAAGATGGAACTGCACAATAATATAATTGTTAGGACACTCCTACTTCCACTGATGGATTAGAAAGAGGTTTGGTATGGGGAACTAAGACACCTGGATTCTCCGTCATGTGTGACCTTAGGGAAGTCACTTGTCTTCCCTGCAATCAGTTTCTTCCTTTGTAAAATGAGGAAGCTGGACTCATTTCTTTTCTATGATTTTATGAACAATGTGGAAACTGATCAAGTGATATGTAAGAGGCAATACAGTGCAATGGAAAAACAGCAAGACTCAATGTCTCAGTGTGAGGTCCAAAGAGATCTGGGCTGAAAGCATAGCTCCAACACTTAGTGCCCATATGACCATGAGCAATCGCTTAGTCTCTTTCCTTTAGTTTCCTCATTTATAAACTGGGGACAAAGAGCCCACTCACAATCCATTATCCTCTTGGTTGGAGGCTGATCTGCCCTATCATCACTCTCTGTACTCCTCGGGGTCTTGCCATCTACCCTGCTGCTTTCTCTGACCAAGTGCTCTTTGGCTTTGCCATCTGCCAAGAGCTGAGCATAAATGTGAACCCTCCTTGCTTGATGTGTCCTCTCCCCCTCTTGGAATGTGACTCTTGGGGAGCAGGTATGCTGGATGGGCTATTTGGATCTTGAGTTCTTAATGTTTCATGCAGAGAAAGCACTTAGGGAATGATTTTTCTCTTCTGTTCCACAGGTTGAACTGTCTGTCTCCCCTTCTTCCTCTCCTTCTCCCTCTCCTCTTCCCTCCTCCCCCCCGACACGAGCTGCAAGTCTTATCCTCATTCTTAAAATCTGCACCACGTGCCTCTGCACCCAATGTATTATTCTATATGAAGAGAAATTCTGTTATATCAAGCTCTACATCTGGGCTCACTATGAAGGAAGTGAAAATATTCTAATGCAACAAAATAATTCCTTGGGAATCCTGTATAAGGTCCCTTAGTCTAGACTAAGAAGGGAGAGAAAGAGCAAGGATTAATGCAAATTGCCATTGTCCTCACCGATAATAAAAGAATTGGATTGCATGGGGTTCATGGAACATGGGGGTTTCAAAGGGGTCTGATCAGAAGCTGACTCTTCAGAGGGAAGCCTTTCTTTGCCTCCCAGCTAGGACCTCAAGGCCTGAGAACTTAAATTTGGAGCATAGTCAAAGTGCAGAGTTTGTTAACAGAACAACTCCAGGTCAAGACCAGTGAGTCGAGCACAGCATACTTTCAGGCCAGTCCAAGCTCAAACCTCTCTCTGCAACATCAGGGGAGCTTGAATTTACTCCTCTTACACTGACCTCTTACACCTTGTTTCATGGTAGTAATCAAAAGACAAATGGACCAGGCATCAGGAAACCTGAAGTCTAGCACAGGTCCTACTACTTTCTAGCCATGTGACCTTATACCAGTCATCTCCTCTCTGAACCTCAGTTTCCTCTTCTGTCAACCAGGGTAATAAACAGGATTAATCACTAGTATTAGCAGGGCTACATGGGTTTCTGAGGATGGCACTTCTGGGGTGGTATGTGGTTACTACAAGTTTTTACATCCATCATCATACTTGATCTTCAAACATCCCCAAAAGGTTCCCTGAATAGGAATTGTTATCTCCATTTTTCAGATGTGAAAACTAAGGCTCAAAGAGGTTAAATAATTTGCCTAAGGTCATAACGCTTGTAAGAGGAAGAACTAGAATTTGTAGCCAGGTCTTCTGGCTCTATCTATGAGAGTTGCTCCAGTGTGCCATGATGCTTCACCATTCCAAGGACTATGTCCTGGGATCATAGGACCCAAAGCTGGAGAGAGCCTCAGTAATCCCCAGCCCTGCCCCTTTATTAGTAAATAAGGACATCTTTTGTAAGTGAGGTGGAATGACCTTTCTCAAGGTCAAGTGTATAAAAGTAAAAGAAATGGAATTTGAACCCAGATCTTCTGCTTCTAAATTCACTGCAGGATAACATCTTTGAGGACTCAATTTTCTCTATAAGGTTCTTTCTAGCTCTAAAGTTCTATGACTTTATCTTCCCCCTCTTAAAGATTAAAACAAGGAGGCTTCGTATCAGTATGGTATAGCAAGAAAACAAAAAACCAAAAACCAAAAAAACCAAAAATACAAAAAACCAAACCATTGGATTTGAAGCCTTTCAGCTCTTGTACTTAATGGCTGTGAAATCTTAGGCAAATCACTTCTCTCTGGATCTCTGGTGCTCATCTCTAAAATGGATTGGACGTGATAATATTAAAGTTTCTTTCATTCTAACATGCTAATAAAGCTACCCTCATGTTTAGCTAGAACAACTGATAAGCCATGGGTTAAGTCTAAGGAAACTTAGATCATTGACCTTGACATTATTAGGGAACTAGATTGAGAGCTATGGAGGAGAAAAATAACAGAAACACAATTTCATCTGTTCCAACAGGAAAAAAAGGCATCAGGGAGAATGCTTTTCAGGGCTTACTAGATACAATGATGTCTGCAAATAAAAAGCAGATGCTGTCTTTAGAGCTGGATGAGAAACAGCATCGTTCTGATGTTATTGCCCATTTAGTGCCTTCTCTCTCCAAAGAACTTTTTAAAAATTGCTACCATTCTGTCAAAACTTCGCCCCTGAAACTCTGCAAATATTAACCTGCCTTTCATCTCATGACCCATGGGTATTGTACAATTATAGAAGTCTACAAAGGGATATGCGCATGGAAAACACATCTGGGGAGAGTCATGAGCCGATCTGCGTGAAAGTGACTGATGTTTCTTAATGAGGCAATTCTATCTGCCCACTGGCTTCAAAATTATATTTGCATGTATACATAATGCTGTCAATCATTATCATTAAACCCCATCAAAATTGGAAAGAACAGTGGATGTTGAATTAGAGGAACTAGGCCTGGATCTGGTTCTTCCTGATGTTGTCTCAGCTCAATCATGTCTAATTCTCTGTGACCCTATTCGGGGTTTTCTTGGCAGAGATACTGGAGTGGTTTGCCACTTCCTTCTCCAACATTTACAGATGAGTAAACAGAGGCAAACAGGGTGAAGTGATTTGCCCAGGGTCACACAGCTAGTAAGTATCTGATGCTGGATTTGAACTCAGGAATGTGAGTCTTCCTGACTCCAGGTCTGGCACTGTATCCACTTTCCCCCCTAGCTGCCCCACTACTTGTCTGACTTTAGACTAATAACTGACCCGCTTTGGGCTTCAGTTTTCTCATCTGTAAAAGGAGGTAATTGGACTAGATGTCCCTTAATTATTTTCAGGTTTAAAATCTCTGATGCATGATCCTAAGTAACTCTAAGGCTAGCAGGGAAGGTATGTGAGAACAGAGGGGACTATGTGATGCCTTTTGAATCCATATCCACTGTTTTTGTAAGACATATCACAGAAGTACAAACATAGGCACACAGGACCATATAAAAATGCCCAGGAATCAGCAATGCAGCCTACGTCTTAGGAACCTTAGGTCATAGGAAGGAACTTTAGAAATCCATTGGTCCCACAATCTCATTTTATAAGAGAAAAGTGAAGCCCAGGAAAGTGACTCGTGCAAAATCAGAGATAGTAAGTAAGTAGCAAAGTCAGGATGGGCATCTAGGTGGCATAGTGCCAAGTCTGGAGTCAGGAAGACTCATTTTCTAGAGTTCAAATCTGGCCTCAGACACTATCTGTGTGACCCTGGGCAAGTCACTTCACCCTGTTTACCTCAGTTTCCTCATCTGTAAAATGCACTGGAGAAGAAATGGCAAACCCCTCCAGTATCTTTACCAAAAAAGCCCCAAATGGGATCACATAGAGTTGGACATGATTGTAATGACCCAACAACAGAAGAGCAAGTATTTAAACACAAGTCTTTAGTTAACTCAGTTCATGCATTCATTTGTTTAAAAAAAACAAAGTTGTAGGGGAGGCTTAACATTAACCTTGAGGAAATGGTGGAAATAAATGACAGTGTTGCAAAGCATTTGAATTTCCTTGGAAGAAACATATTGCTATTAGAATTTAGTCAGATGCCTGGGTTTCAGTTCTATATTCAAAATACAGTACATGCAAATCCTGTCTCCCATAAGAAGGAACAAAATAGGCACTAGGTGCCTGTAGTATTACTAACAACTAACAGAGTAAAAAGCAGTGTAAAGAACATCAAAGAGAGAAATGATTAGAAAGAATATAGGCTAGTCCAGTACTGGGAGCAAGGAAGGATAAGAATGGTTACAATACGTAGCATTTATAGTACTTTAAAGTTTGCAAAACGTCATGGATACATTATATCTCTTTTGAGCTTAATGGCAATAATGTGAGACAGAAATGGAAGATATAATTAGACCCATTTTACAGATAAGAACACTGAAACTCAGAGGGGTTAAATGACTTGTCCACGATTACAAGAGAGTGTCAGAAGTATAATTTGAATCCAAGTACATTACTCTATTTAATGTGCCAAACTGGTTGACAGAACAACTGGATAATCCATACACTGCGATAGTCTCCATATAATAAACAACAAGGAATCCAGAAGAAGACTCTCCTCACATTGGAAAATCCATGGAAGGACTTGGATAAGAGTAGCAGAGGAAGACAAGTCAGGGGTCAGCTACTCTGAAGAAAGTGCCCATTTCCATGAGATCCATGAAAATATTCAAGTTTATAAAAGAGAAAACTCATCCTTGATTGCTTCTCTTTGGTATGGCGGATTTTCTCGCACCCACATAAAGCTTCAGAAGGTGGACCCTCCATCATCTCAGGCTCCAACCTTTGGGACAGAGAATCAGCCTCATTTTGAGTATTGTTTCTAGTTATCACTGATGCTATGACAAAAAGTAGGATCAGAGAGGGGATTGGACATGTCTCTTTTAGAGACGAAACTCCTCTTGGTCTCCTCCCCAAAGTAGATACACCACAAAGGACAGCATTTTGCTCGGGGCACAAGAATTCAAGGCATGGCTCTACTAACAATGATGAACCAGAAACCTATCATTGTCCTGCATCTCAAATTAAGGGAAGAGCTGGACTGCACAGCCTTTTGGGGTCCCTTCCAACTCTGGATCTATGATTCTCTGAGCCATGCATAATAGTTCCTGCCTTTCAGAGTTTGAAGGAATTCAAGTTGTTGCCTCAGCTGACTCTCAGAGGAGAAATGTGTATCTTAATCTTTCTCCTCTCCTCACCCCAACCACTGGTCAGAGGGAATTAAAATTACATTCCTGTCAATGTCTTCCCTCAGAGAATATTCAACCCTGTATCTATCTGAGAGCGAGAGAGGGAGATCAAGAGAGAGGGACAGAGAAAGACAGAAAATTGAGAGTGAGAGAGAACAAGCGGGGGGGAGGAGAAGAGAGAGAACACTAGCTTTTGCCAGCTTTAAATGAGAAGTCCTTAATGTGTATTTGGTCTGATAAACAATTTCCATGGGCTGGGAATTCAATATTACATGATAAATTCCCAAAGCCTGAGGGGTGCTGCTTCATTTCCTCCAAAATTAGGAATCCCAACCCCCTAACTCTCATGTTTGCTTTATATTTCTCTCCTTTTCAGAGCTCTGGCAGATTTTGCCAAGAGTTCTCCCCAACCAAAGAAACTAAAGGATGATATGCGCAATGAGTTGACAGGTGATTACTAGAATTCTCAGCTGTCTTAGCAAGCCAGTAGGAATCTATCAGTGCTCTATAATGGTTGCCTGATGGAACAGAATGGACTCTGGGAAATGGAAACAGTTGGAAATATGGTTTGGTGGTTAAAAGAACCCATTAGATTGTAGCTGAAAAACATAAAGGGCTCTTTCTTCCTTAGCAGGCTACTATTAGAAAAGAATTGCTTGATTTACAGTTTGTGCTATAGGCTGAGAAGAGTCCAAAAAGGATGAGAGGAAGAGAAGAATGGGTGGCAAATGAGAAATTAAGAATGACTTTTTGGTCACCACATTTGGGATCTGGAAGGAGAGAACCAGAAAATGACAGAGAAGTTGCTAAATGAGCCTGGGCATCTGTGGGAAGCCAGTCCAGGACAACTGCTCACTCTGCCCCAATCTGGTACTAGTGGTACTGGCACTGGCATCCAAGTATCTCATTGTTGGAAGGGACAGTAGAGGTCTTTTAGTTCAAATTTATAAGTCTAAAGAACCTCCCAGCCCCCCAATGCCATTCTCAGTGGGGTACTATAGATTGGGGTTCAGATGATACTTTCAGACTCAAACTCTGTTCCTATCTGTGTGACCCTGAGGAAGTCACTCTGTGGCACCGCAGAAGTCACCCCTCTGAGCCCATTTCTGCCAACTGTAAAATGAAAGACCTCATAACATCCAGTCTAACTTTGATGCTCCCATATGATTCCTGGATGATGTATCCTCCACTCTCTGTCAGAAGACTTTCCCTAACGAGGCACTCATCACCTCTGGAGACAATCCAGTTCTAACTGTTCAGAAGTAGCTCCTGACAATGAGCCTAAATCCCTCTGCCACTTCAGTTATTTCATCAACAAACATTTTTTAAACACTTATCGCCCACTTCTCTTTGTTCTGTTTTCTGGGCAATCCAAAGATTGCCTCTTCTACAAGACAACCAACCCTTCAAACACTTGGATGCTTACATAATGAGAAACTAGATTCCTAGAGCATTACAACTAGAAAGACTTCTCCAATATCCCCTTCACCTCAGAGATGAGGAGAAGTCCAAGGGCTTGATCCAACATCACACAGAGAGCGGCAGGGAACAAAGGAAAGAATCGAACTTGCCTCTTTTTTTCTTCAAATCTACACTTTTTCTACTGGACTACACTTAAGGGAGGCAGGAGAGGCAGTTTCAGTTCAGGTATGAGTGGGAACAGAGAGAGAGCTGAATTAGAAACTGAGCTCTTGAAAGTCCAATAAGCAAACTTAACAGAGTTCACTGTACTAACTTCACTTTACAATACAAAGCAACAAGCCTGATTCCATGAGGCACATGAGATGATGTTTTGTTACTATGAAGTCACAACTCTTAGTGCAATCTGAGGAACCTGCAATCATTTAATGTCATTTTAACTTATCTCTCTCTCTCTCTCTCTCTCTCTTCTTTCCTCCCTCCTTCCTTCCCTCTCTATCTCTCTCTGAGGTAAGAATGACTGAATCAGAGACATCTTACAGGAATGTTAACAGATTTAATTCATTCAGGATTCCAATCTGTATCCCTTTCAGGGAAGACCCACACCAATGAAATCATCAATCTCTTAATGTACTGAGGAAGGAGGCATAAGAGAAGAGAATGCTTATGACCTCAATTTTCAATATATTTTAAAAGATTGTAATGGGGAAGAGGAGTAGATTTCTCCATCATGGTTCCAGAGGGCTAGGACCAATGGATAAAAGTTACGTGGAGGTCAATTTTAGGTATTGGTCCAATATAAGAAAGAACTGCCTAATAATGAGAAGTATCCTAAAATGGAATAGGTGTGAGTTCTCTATCACTGAAGGTCAGACGCTGGAGAACCAATGAATAGCTGTTGAGATTCATGCATTATCAAGGGCTGAGGGTTGGAGGGCAGCAGATCAAATACACACTAAGATTCTTTCAACTTTGGGGTTCTAGGGGTTGAATAATGAGGCTTCTAAAAATTATTTTCTCTGATTATGAGAACTGTACTTTTTACTTTCTGAGAGGCATTATGGTTCAGTGGATAAGGAATGAGGCTTAGGAGTCGGAAGAACTGTGTTCAAATTCTATTTCGCACATTTACCAGTTGTGTGATACTGGGCAAATCATTTAGCATCTCTGTGTTTCACTTGCATCATGTATGAAATGAGGGACTTGGATTCAGTGACCTCTGAGGTACTTGTGAACTCTAAATCTAGCATTCTTTTTAAAAAATATCTAGTGATACTCAGACATACATTTTAAATTTCTCAGCTTGTAACAACAAACTAATATAATTTCTCATTATTATCAAGCTTGGTATAACAATACCGGAACATTCTGGATATTCATGCTCTATTTAAATGAGTAATTAGAACTGAGAGAAACTCGTAATTAAACTTTAAAAAAGACACCTCAGCTAATTTAGCTTCTGTTTACTGGGCAGATCCACTATCAGGGCATTCATAAATTCATCAAAATAATTTCATCTTTCATCTCATCTGCTGAATGCTTAATGATTTAAAATCTTTCTGAATTTGACATGATACTAAAGAAGCCTCAGGATGCTACGTAGTACCAAGCCCTTCTGAAAGCACACGCAGGGGAAGGCCCATTGGACAACCAGCCTTCCTTACCAGGCCCTTGCCTACTATAGGGTATCTTCAGGAAGCTCTTTGTTTCAAGGGGGGCTTCAGAATCTAAGTGTGACTTGTGAAAACCAGAATGGACTAAGTGAGAAAAACCACTGGAAATATTGCTAGGGTAGCCCTAATATAAACTGAGGATATGGGGGTAGCTGAATGGCAAACTGGATAGAGCACTGAACTTGTTCTAAGGAATATGTTAGTTGAAATCCTGCTTTAGATATTTCTTAGCTAGGCAACTTTTCTCAGACTCAGTTCACCCATATGTAAAATGTGGCTAATGACACCACCTACCTCATGGGGTTGTGATGAGGATCCAATGAGATAACATGTGCCAATCTTAGCAAACCTTAAAGCACTATATAAATACAAGTGATGATTACTTCCAGAACTTATCTTTTTTCTTTCTCAACTCCACTATCCCTCCCCCAGGAGGGATAAGTGCCTTCCTGGGCATCTTGATGATGGCAAAGCTATGTAGAACTTTGGAAGCAAGTATCTATCTAATTCAATCCCCCAAGTGTACAGAAGAGAACGAGGCCAATTAAGGGGAAAGTGATTTATTCAGAAGTAAGTAGAAGACCCTGGATGTCAGGCTCTCACCTTTAACCTATCCCTAAGGAAAACATCTATAAACAGATCCCAGAGCTCCAGAGGTTGCTGAGTCTTTAAAGCTAGAAGAGCCCTAATTTGTCACATAGTTCAAGTCCCTAATTTAAAAGGAAAGAAAACTAGGGTCTGAAAAGATTCAGCAATTTGCCCAGCATTATCCAGGAAAGTGACAACGATGACGATGATGATGATAACTCATATTAGCATTAAATTTGCAAGTTCTTTACAGAGTCAGGATTTGAACCCAAGTCCTCTTGACAACAAATCAATACTTTTTCCACAACTTGAAGAAAATGACTTCTGGATGGATTCTTTGTTTAATAATGAAACCTTTTTCACGGGTTCAGTTATAAAGATAAGGTAATATTTTTTTAAAAGGATCCCAATGTGAATTGGGAGAAGAAACTGTTCAACTGCACCCCAAACCCCTTAATCTATCAGTTGCCTAGTAATCATCACACAGGAAGTCACTGTGTTGCCCAACACAGGCCAACCTACTTCAGAGCTCCCTATCACCTAAGTCAGCAGGCATGGGTATTAGGCTTTTTTGAAGGAAAGACAAGAAATGTCCTCTGCTTCTCAGACACTCAATTATTTCAGGGGTGTGGAGGAGAATCGCTATGAAGGTCTTTAAGTGGGCGATCTGTCAAATTACCTGTTGACCTTGATCATCTCTAAAAGTATTTTCATCATCAAATACAATTTCTCTGCCTTTAAGTGGGAATTTCATGATGGATTTGTCACTGGGCTTTTCAACTCTTATATAAATCAATACTAGAGATGTAAGAAATCAAAGTAGTGGGAAGCAAAGGGCATGGACATGGGTGATGGGTTCAAATAAAAAGAGCTCAGACTTATGGAGCATTTTTAAAGTTTGCAGAATACTTACAACAACCCTAAAAGATAGGTAAGTAATTCTGCCCAGTTTACAGATGAGTCAGACAAGTGGGGTAACCTGTCTATAGTCACACAGTTAGTATATGTGGGGGCCTTGTCACCTTCCTCTAACTCTGGTACTTTCCTATTATGCCATATTACTAAGCCCAGGAAGATGGAAACCTCTAGAAGAATAAATAGATTAAATACTCCCTGAGGGGAGCCAAGATGGTAGAGTAACAGCAAGGACTTTCTAGAGAGCTGCTCCCAAGTCCAGCCAAACTTCCAAATCCAGCCAAGTCCAGCCAAAGTGAAGCAAAACTCCAACCCAAGACAACCTGGAAGGTCACCAGGAACTATCACCCAACACTAAGAGCACAGTGCAGTCCAGCCAGGGCTGCTCTGGAGCAGGCCTTGGGGAGACTGAATCTCTCACACCTGTGGTGGTTTCCAGACATCATGACCCCAAAATGCTGAGGATAAATTAGGTCAGTGGAAAAAGCCTGTGGGACCAGTGCAGGGGAACAGAGTGGCTGAGGGGGAAGGGGCAGAGGAACCTGCAGTAGCCAGAGCAGCCATGGGGGCAGCTGCAGACATTATTTCTGGAGCCTTAGGACCACAGATTGGGGGGGATCAAGTGACTGACAGTACACCTACCACCCCCACTGGAAGCAGAGAACTCCTTGACAAAGAGTTCAGAAGGTAAGTAAATGGCTGGGGAAATAAGCAAAAGCCAGAAAAAGAATCAGACTGTAGAATCTTACTTGGGTGACAAGAAAGAACAAAACATGCAAACAGAAGAAAACAAAGTGAAAGCTCCTCCATCCAGAGCCTCCAAGAAAAATATGAATTGGTCTCAGATTATGGAAGAACTCAAAAAGGATTTTGAAAATCAAGTAAGAGAGGTGGAGGAAAAATTGGGAAGAGAAATGAGAGTGATGCAAGAAAATGATGAAAAATGAGTCAACTGCTTGCTAAAGGAGACCCCAAAAATGCTGAAGAAAATAACGCTTTAAAAAATAGACTAACTCAAATGGCAAAAGATATCCAAAATGCCAATGAGAAGAATGCCCTAAAAAGCAGAATTGACCAGATGGAAAAGGAGATCCACAAACTCGCTGAAGAAAATAATTTCTTAAAAATTAGAATGGAGGGCAGAGACAAGATGGTGGGAGCATAAGGAAAGACTTGTAAAAGTTCCCCCCTATGGCCCATAAAATACCTGTAAAAAATGACTGTAAACAAATTTTAGAGTAGTAGAAGCCACAAAATAACAGAGTGAAAGAGATTTCCAGCCTAAGACAGCCTGGAAGGCTGACAGGAAAAGTCTATCACACTAGGCTCGGAGTGGAACCCGTCTCAGCTTTGACTTGGAGGCAAAGCAGGGACAGGATCAGAGAAGGCCTCAGTGGGGCAGAATGCCTATTAAATCCACAAATGCCAAAGACAACTTCAAAGGTTAATGAAAAAGCTCTTTCACCTGGGTGTAAAGGGAATTCTGTCTGCCCCTGCTGGCAGCAGCCACTGCAGCAGCAGTGTCCAATTTTGAAGCCCTCTTCCTAAAGACCCTGGGGGAATGGAGCTGCTGATCTGGATCTCAGTCCTGAGTGGTGACCGTGGGGTGAGGAGTAGTGCTGGTGTGGTGGAGCTGGAGGTGGTTGTGGAGAGGGAATTCTACTCACAGATCCTGAGCAGAAAAGTTTATTGTTGCTCCCAGACCAGTGTGCATGCCAGGAGAGGAGTAAACTCCTCTCCTTTGATTGTGCCATCTTGGAGGAATTGAGAACTTACAGCTCCCTAGAGCTCCCTTGACAAAGGACTCAAAAGTCAAGTAACTGGTTGGGAAAATGCCCAAAAAAGGGGGGGAAAATAAGACTATAGAAGTTTGCTGTCTTGGTGAACAGTATTTTCTTCCATTCTTTCAGATGAGGAAGAACAATGCATACCATTAGAGGAAGACATAAAAGTCAAGGTTTCTACATCCAAAACCTCCAAATAAACATGCAACAGTCTCGGGCCATGGAGGAGCTCAAAAAGGATTTTGAAAATTAAGTAAGAGAGGTAGAGGAAAAATTGGGAAGAGAATGAGAGTGATGCAAGAAAATCATGAAAAGGGAGTCAACAGCCTGCTAAAGGAGACCCAAAAAAATGCTGAAGAAAATAACACCCTTAAAAATAGATTAACTCAAATGGCAAAAGAGGTCCAAAAAGTCACTGAAGAGAAGAATGGTTTAAAAAGCAGAATTAGCCAAATGGAAAAGGAGGTTCAAAAGCTCACTGAAGAAAATAGTTCTTTAAAAATTAGTATGGAGCAGGTGGAGGCTAATGATATTATGAGAAACCAAGAAATTACAAAACAAAACCAAAAGAATGAAAAAATGGAAGACAATGTGAAATATCTCACTGGAAAAACAACTGACCTGGAAAATAGATCCAGGAGAGACAATTTAGAAATTATGGGACTACCTGAAAGTCATGATCAAAAAAAGAACCTAGATATCATCTTTCATGAAATTATCAAGGAAAATTGCCCTGATATTCTAGAACCAGAGGGTGAAAGAATCCACCAATCACCTCTTGAAAGAGATTCGAAAAGAAAAATTTCTAGGAATGTTGTAGCCAAATTTCAGAGTTCCCAGGTCAAGGAGAAACTACTGTAAGCAGCCAGAAAGAAAAAATCTGAGTATTGTGAAAATACAATCAGGATAACACAGGATCTGAGAGCTTCTACATTAAGGAATTGATGGGCTTGGAATATGATATTCCAGAAGTCAAAGGAGCTAGGATTAAAACCAAGAATCACCTACTCAGCAAAACTGAGTATAATGCTTCAGGGGAAAAATGGTCATTCAATGAAATAAAGGACTTTCAAGCATTCTTGATGAAAAGACTAGGACCTGAATAGATAATTTGACTTTCAAACACAAGAATCAAGAGAAGTATGAAAAAGTAAACAGGAAAGAGAAATCATAAGGGATTTATTAAAGTTGAACTATTTACATTCGTACATGGAAAGATAATATTTGCAACCCTTAAGACTTTTCTCAGTATCTGAGTAGTTGGAGAGATTATATACATATAGACAGAGGGCACAGGATGACTTGAATAGGAAAGGATGATATCTAAAAAATAAAACTAAGTAGTGAGACGGGAATATATTGGGAGGAGAAAAGGGGAAATGAAATGGTTCAAATTATCTCTCATAAAAGAGGCAAGAAAAGTCTTTTTCAGTAAAGGGGAAAAGGGAGGAGGTGAGAGAGAAAACATGAAGGTTACTCTCATCACATTTGCCTTAAGGAAGGAATAACATACACACTCAATTTGGTATGAAAATCTATCTTACACTACAGGAAAGTAGGGGAGAAAGGGATAAATGGGGGGAATGATAGAAGGGAGGGCAAATGGGAGGAGGGAGTAATTAGAAGGTAAACACTTTTGGGGAGGGACGAGGTCAAAAAGGAGAATAGACTAAAGCGGGGGCAGGATAGGATGGAAGGAAATATAGTTAATCTTTCACAACATGACTTTTGTGGAAGCCTTTTGCATAACTACACATGTATAACCTATATTGAATTGCTTGCCTTCTCAGTGGGGATGGGTGGGGAGGGAAGAAGGGAGAGAAGTTGGAACTCAAAGTTTTAAAAACAAATGTTAAAAATTGTTTTTACATGCAACTGGGAAATAAGAAGTACAGGTAATGGGCATAGAATTCTATCTTGCCCTACAAGAAAATAGAGGAGATGGGGATAAGGGAAGGGAGAGGTGTGATAGAAGGGAGGGCAGATAGGGGGAATGGGTAATCAGGATGCATGGTATCTTGAGGTGGGGGGAGGGGAGAGATGGGGAGAAATTTTGAAACTTAAAATCTTATGGAAATGAATGTTGAAAACTAAAAATAAATAAATAAAATTTAAAAAGTAAATACTCCCTGAGAAATTATTCATCCTTTGTTTCCAAAGAGAACCAATGATATCAGAGGCTGATGTTTTGACTTGCATATGAATTGGATTTCAGTGAGGCAGAGACTTGCAAAGTCATCAACCTCACTCTCTCTCTTCCAGAGTCATCAAAGTCCAGTGGTGATGGCCTAGGAGACAGTGGATGACTTTGGCATCTTTGATACCTAACCAAACTCTAAGCTTTCCATGCATCTGTAGTCACCTTCATGACCATTGGAACAAATTATTCTAGGAGATCTTCACATGCTTGGGGTAGATATTCATTTAATTCACCAAAGGGTTTGAGGGCTCTCAGTTACCCTCAACGTAGTTTAGCCCATCTGCTGAGATGGTTTTACTGGGGTGTGGATGCAGTGCATGCAACAGCTTCTTAGAGCCATAGGTGAGAGTTGAGGGAAAGGTGGCCACCAAAGGTGGATAAGTATCCCTGAAAAGGACTTGGCAAGCCCTCACATCAGAACTGCTAGTCCTCCCTCAACACCCCAGACACCCTTCTCTGAGGAGTAGCTAAAGTACAAACCAGGATAATGCCTACCCTATTAGGAAATAATTAATTATTTAACCTTGTGGGATCTCCATGATATTCATGCTTGGTAACCATGATGAACTCATTTGGTTAATACCTACTACTAAGCCTTCTCCAAGTGCTTTACACATAGTAGGCTTTCAATAAATATTTGTCGATTAAACATATGATGCCTGGTATACTAGAAAACTAAGTCACAACCTTAATAACTCTCTCTAGGATACCAAAAGAGTCTGTATTCTTCTCCTACATGTCAAGGGACAGAACAGTAGTCCTTAGAAAGTGAAGTAGAGTGCCAGGGAAGGAAATCCCTGTATATGGCATTTGGAGGCTAATACATACGTGAGAAGGAGTCAGTTTATGTTCCCTTTGGGGACTGTGTAGTATGTTTTCAATTGATTTTCTCATGTAGTCTTTGCTTGGCTGTTATGGAAGACCCCTAGCAGGCCCTGAGCTGAGAGTAAGGTGGAAAGAGAATTTTCTTTCTATGCCTTAGAGAGATTGGCTCAGGCACTGAGTTGTGTGCCTTTGGGAAGCTTATGACTGAGGGTCAAAACTCACTAGTTTAAAAGATCTTCTGCAAAACCCTCCACGCTGAGGTAAGGAAGGTTTCCCTTTGCTCTCTGCTCAGCACTCAGACAGGATGTCCAACTTAAGGAGAAATCAGGTTTGATGGCCTGGGTGATTCAAATCCTTCCTTGTTGAGATCTATGAGGGCATCATGGGATAATCCAGCTCACACAAACATTCCAGAATATAGCTATTTCTCATTTTCAAAATTCATCACTACTAAGGATCCCAAATTCGCGACTTTACAGTTTGTTTTAGGAATTGAAAATCTCCAAATGAATATTTATAATCTGCAAACATACAATCTGTAAAAACATCTGCAAACTCTCTGGGTTTATTTATTTTAAAATATGTGTATGAGCCCCTGGGGCAGAGACTGCTTTGTGCTTTGATCTACTCAGTATCTTGGACACTTTCCTTGTTTAATGGAAATACATGATATTAACTTCAGTGGAAGATAATCGAGTAGAAAACAAACAGCATGACTTTAAAAAATTTTTCAAAAGCAAGACCATTTCTACTTTTTAAATCCTTTACATTTCCATTACAAGCTTTTGTAAGAAGATGTTCATCACCTCTTTCCCTAGACAAATGGATCAAAGAGTTTTGGTATTTAAAAAAAATCCTTGGGAAATGATTAGCACCTCATTAATATACATCAGGCCCCTCAACTTATGCATTCACTGATTCAAGAAAACTGCAAATTCCTCCTTCTCTAAACTTGCAAATTGGATGCAGTGTCAACAGACCTAGTCTCCCTCCTGGCACAAGAAACATGTAAACTGCTAAATTTTTATCATTCAGACAGTTGGAAGGAGTCTGAATGTCTTGTCTAGTCTGGCACAGAGGAAGAAACTCAGAGCCACAGTGGCCTATTATGATGTGTCTAAGATCACCATGGAAATTACTGTCAGAACTTGGACTTGAACCCAGGCATGTGACTACTCCACATCCAGTGACTTGTCTGTGGTTTGCCTTGTTGATAAGAGGGTTGTGATAAGAGCAAATGAGATAGTATTTATAAAGTGGTTGGCACAACATTCAGTGCATAGTGTGTGTGTGTGTGTGTGTGTAATATATACATCTATATGTAATATAAATGTGTAATAAATATATAATAAACAAATATATTTATGTATATGTGTACACATGTATTGAGCGCATATATGTGTGTATACATGTAATGTTTTCTTCCCCTTCTCCTACTACAACTTACTGCTCATAAAATCATGGATTTAGAGTGGAAACAGGCAGAAGAAATCATCTAGTCTAATTTTCTCACCTTACAAATAAGGAAACTGAGATCCCAAGAAGAAAGTGACTCACTCAAGGTCACAAAGGCAACAGTCCTCTCCATTGCACTCCTTCTCCCCTTGTTCAATTTTTGTCTGCTCAGTACTTGTTACCATGCTACCTTGCCCTAACCCAGGAGAGCAGGGAAATCAACCATCTACCCACCTACTCTCCCTCCTGTGAACTTTGTATCTTTGTGACAGTGCTTTTCAGTGAAGTTATCTTCGATTTATCTCAGTATATTGTATTTGTACGTAACTGTTTGCATGTAGTGCCCTTACTAAACTATGAGCTTTTTGACAGTAAGGGTTGTTTTGCCTTTCACCAACTCCTTAGTGCTTAGCACTCTAGTAGGCACTGAATTAATGCTTGCTGACCTGCTTTATTGACTACGAATTTTTGTGCATGTGTCTCACCTTTCCTTCTAGACAGTAAGGTCCTTGAGGGCAGGACTGCCCTGTACATCTCCATGTTCTCCCAGCACAGCACTTTCTGTTAGAATTATCACCCAAGTGATATTTCTGGAATCAACCATATGGACACAAACAACCAAGGAACTACTTAGAGTCAAGGGCGCCATCTTATTTTCACATTTCATCTTCCCACCAAATTCCATCAAAGAAATTAAGTCAATAACAAACTAGTGACAAATTGAACACTATCATTTTGTTCTGGAAATGTGAGATTTAGCAATTCTCATGGAAAAAAATCCCTACTTCCAAATAATTCATTAGTTTGTGTTGAGGACAGTGGGAAGTAAACAAGTGGCTCTTGCCAGTAAAAAGAATGAACATGAGCATGTAAGGACTTTTGTTCATTAAAAAAAAATCACAGGCTAGAAACGTGCTTGGTTCACTGACGGGGAGTAATTCTGACTCACTGGTAGCCCAACAATTGTATCTTTCAGTTAGGGAAACTGAGGGGTCAAGCTCATATCTCCCAGTGGGTTCTATTGTACTTTTGCATTCTAAGCCTGGACTGTGTGTAATTTTGGTGGGAGGAGACTGCCTGCAAAAGAGGAATGGAAGAGTTTAGCAGTCTTAAGAACTGAGTCAGCCTACAGGAATGGTATCCCTTTGGGGGTATCTTGGTGCAATCTCATGGGACCTGCAGTGGCACATTCTGGATCCCTTAACCCATATCTGCCTGGCAAATGTACCCAAAGAGATCTGAAAAAA